>CM053597.1:84705023-84764308 GCA_028646575.1 Pseudocheirus occidentalis
ACAGAACAAGGTGGGGAGGGATAGGAAGGAGGGACATATGATCACTGTCACAATATGTCCACTGTGAAGATGTATAATCATACATCCACAGCCTGTATTGAATTGCTTGTCCTTCCAGTGGGATTGGGTGACAAGGGAGGAACCAAAAGAATCTAGAATTCAAAGCTCTGCAATACTGGCAACTAGGAATTAAGATATACAGGGGCTGGGGTAGGGAGACTCTCCCTGCCCTACCAGAAAGTAAGAGAGCAGATCAGGAGAGGGGCTTTACAGTGGGATTGCTGTTTTAGGGTTGGGGTAGGGGAATGATGGGGAGAAAATTTGCAAATCAAAAATCTCATGAAAATGGGTGATGTAAACAAGAAAACAAATAAAAAATGTATTAATAAAAAATTTTAAATAAAAAATATATACATATATATATTTTTCAGGTGCTTAATTTCTTTTGATTGATTGAATGTGATATCTCTTTTAAAAATTGTCCTTTGGCCATTTATATGTTATGTACTAGCCACTAGAATCTTGGAAATGTGAATTTGGGGTTTCTTAGTGTAAGTTATAAGTGGGTTGTGGCACACAAGGAGGACCTGATTTGAAGCATGAGAGTCATTAGAAGCTGGGAAAGTGAACACAGAGGAAGAACATAGCAGAAGAAAGCCCTGAAGCTGGAAGCTGATTGAAGAAAAGCAGAATGCCTGTTTTTGAAGAACTGGGAAAATGCTATCTTGCTTGATAGCTCTTTAAAGTTTGAAATGAGGAAACACTTTCAGAGGCTTTCCTGTTTTGCCCTTTACTGCCTTGTGTCTTGAAAAACCTGAATAGCTTTGAAGATATCAGACTTAATTGAACTGATTTTCCCTGAAATAATGTAATGCAGCCAAGGGAATATATGTAGAAGACTGAAGATTCAAGGCTTAATGCTCTTAAGTAGTAGGCAAGTGGTTTTTCTAGCACAGTGGTTCTCAACCTTCCTAATGCCATGACCCTTTAATAGTCCTATGTGAGTGTATCTGCATGTGGGCAGACCCACCTGGAGACGGATAGAGTAGTGGTGTCTTGATTCCTAAGACCATCGGAAATATGTGTTTTCCAATGGTCTTAAACGACCCCTGTGAACGGGTCATTTGACCCCCAAAGGGGTTGCGACCCACAGGTTGAGAACCTAGCAGGTTAATGGAAAGGTCAGGTAGAGGAATATACGCCTCTAACTGGTGCCACTATGTTCCCAAAAGAGATCAAGGACATCAAGGCTGGAGTCCAATGGCTCACTGCTAGGTTTATTATTGTCTACTCCTACACAAAAACATTGTAAATTGGTGGAGAAGTATTGTGTTCAGGTTTATGGGTGGATTTATTTTTATGATTATTCTTGCTTCATCTTTTTTTGTTTAGTAAAATGTTTCTCGACAGAAAGCTGGGAATGGGAAGCACACTGGTGGGAACTCAAGAGCTCACTAAGTAAGAGATCTATGTCCCAGTCAAAAACTAGAGATACCCCCAGGACTCTAAGAGTGAATTGTAACTTATTGAGGAAACTACCTTAATCACCAGTGCAGATGCAGTTTGGGGTAAGTTAGCCCATCTTGTAAGAAAGACCTAAAGAGAATTGAGGATCAGTGTAGCACCCCAATGACAAATTCAAAACAAAAATACTCTAATTAGCCATCTGAACATTTTTTTTATATAACTTTTCCCAAGAAAGGACAGAAATGGCATTTTATTATAATTTTGTCACCAATGCTCACATAATTCCCATGTCACATAAGCATTGGTTAAAGGAACTTGGGTTGTTTAGCCCTGAAATGAGAAATTGGGGGTAGGGATACAGATAATTGTCTTCAAATACTTAAAAGGGCTATCATGTGAAAAGATTAGGTTTGATTGTAGAGGGAAGAATTAGGAACAATGGGCAGAAGTTGCAGAGATAAATTGAGGCTTGATTCGGGTGAAAAAACTCCAAGGACTTTTGAGATCATTCCAATGTAACAGATTCACACTCATGCCTTCTGTCTATGGTCTCCCTCAAGCAGCCCTAGTGATGACGTTCTGAAGGGTTATATTTATCATTTTACTATACAGGGATGTAAACAGTTTAACCTTGTTTTAATTCCTTATGATTTGTCACTCGTGTTTTAACATTTTATGCTCCTTTTTAAGTCTTGAGTTTGAATGTAATTTTCTGTTCTGTCTTCATCAGGAAGGCTTGAAAGACTTTTTTATTAATTGCCCATTCTCCCTTCTCCTCTCCACCATCAGGATTATACTGTTTTGCTGGATAACTCTTGGTTGTAATCCTGGCTCCTTGATCTTCCAGAATGTCATAATCCAAGTTGTCTGCTCCTTTTATAGTGGTAGCTACCAAATTTGGTGTAATGCCGACTGGCTCCATGGTATTTTAACTATTTATTTCCGGCTGCTTTTAGTATTTTTCTCTTTGATCTGAGAATTCTGGATTTGGGCTATAATATTCCTGGAAGTATTCATGTTGAGATTTCTTTTAAGAGGTGACTGGTGCATTCTTTCAATTTTTATTTTGCCTTCTGGTTCTAAGATATCTGGACAGTATCCTTTATTAATTTCTTAAAATATGTCTAGGCTCTTTTTCTTCACAGCTTCCACAAAGTCCAATGATTCCCAAATTTTTGGTCAGTTGTTTTTCTGATGAGATCTTTCACATTTCACATTTTCTTCTGTTTTTTCAACTTAAAAAAAAAGTCTCAGAGTTATTAGCTTTCATTTAGCCAATTCTGCTTTTTTTTAAAGGAGTTATTTTCTTCAGGATTTTTTGTACTTTTTACCATTTGGCCAATTCTGATTTTAAAGTAATTTCTTCAGTATTTTTTTTTTTGTATTTTGTTACCAACTTATTAATTACATCTTCATAATTTTCTTGCATAGCATTTCCCCCCTCCCAAATTTATTCTCTGCAGCTTTTTAAGTTTTTTTTTTTTGTTGTTGTTGTGCTTTTATTTTGCTTTTTTGAACTTGGGGACTCTTGTTGGGCTTATGTCCAGTCTACATTTTTTGAGGCTTTGTTTATTGGTGTTTTCAAGTCATTGTCTTCTTCTGAGTTTGTATTTGAGCTCCCTTGTCATTAAACTTTTTATGGTCATGTTCCTTCCCTCTTCTCCCTCCACCCCCATTTTCCCAGCTTACTGACTTTGGGCTTTATGTTGGGAGTTGTGCTCTGCTCAGCACTGGGGGAGATGTCTAACCCGAGTTTGTCTTTTATGTCCTTCTGCTCCTTTTTTGCCTTTTTTTTTTTTTTGCGAGGGCAATTGGGGTTAAGTGACTTGCCCAAGGTCACACGGTTAGTTTTTGTGCATTAAGTATCTGAGGCTGGATTTGAACTCAGGTCCTCCCGACTCCAAGGCTGGTGCTCCATCCACTGCATTACCTAGCAGCTCCAACCTTCTGCTACTTTCACAACAGAGTCTAAGCTCTAGGGTCTTCCTAAGTTTTCAGTGCTTCCAAAGTTACCTGGGGATAGGTCCATTTATTGCCCTTCTGGTCTTCGATATTGCAAATTCCTGACCCAATTTGGGTGTGTTGTCTTATATATACTTAAGGTTCTGTAGACTGCTACTTGACTGGGTCACAATTAGCCTACTGGCAGGTTCTGTAAGCTCTCTTCCACGGTAGGCTTATGTGTGGCAGTAAAGGTCAGAAATGAGTCCCCACTCTGCTCTCAAGTTCAGAGTCACAGGTAGTTCCTGGACTAGTTCCTTCTTACAGAGAACCCCTGCTCCCTCACAATCATGACTGCTTCTCTCTGCCCTGGAAGTGTTATGGTTGATGGAGCTGCCCAATGGCACCCATTACTGCTCCTACTGCTAGTATAGAGGCCACCTACTTTGCTTCCCACTGCTGCTTCCACCTCCTACCATGCCACTGTGTTTGTGCTGTACTTCTGGGCAGTTCCCACCCCAGTGTCAAAAGACCAGTTTATTTTCCCAAGTTGGTCTAGGGTATAAAAGTGACTCAGTGTGACCTTTTCTTAACTTTCCAGTCTAGTATGCTTTACAGGTCACTATGGAGTTCACGAGAGCTAAAGCAAAATTGCTACCTTTTGCTTTGGCACACTGACTCTGCTCCCTGATTGGGTGTTGGTGAATGGGAGGTAAACTTTGATTCTAGTTTAAGTTTCTAACCTGGGGTTTGTAGTAAGGTTTCCAGGGAACAATGAACAGAGATGAGGATGAGTGGGTGAATTACATCTTTATTTTCACCAATTTCTTTTTTTTTAATTGATTTATTTACTTTTAGTTTACAAGATCCAGTTCCACAACATCTCTTGAGTTTCAAATTTCTCCCCTTCTCCTCCTTCTTCCCCCCTCCCCCCACCATGGCAGCTTGCAATCAAGTATAGGATCTGGTTGTATAGAAGGGTTGTATCCAATGGAATGAACAATGGGTAAGAGGAAACAAAACCAAACATGGAAGACAGAGAGAGCATATAGTTTGCTTCAGTCTCCATTTAAATTCTGTTCTTTCTGGATCTTTCTCTGAACGTAGACATCTCCTTCCATCCTGACTTTTAGAATTGTTTTGTAACCTTGTATTGCTGAAGAGTTCAGTTTATCCAAGTTGGTCATCACACATAGGTTGTGTCATTGATTTTCACTAACTTTTCAAGTGGAATTTAGAACTTCCTTCAATGTAAATCTTATTCTGTATGGAAATGTCTTGCATGACGTACATGTATAATTGATACATAGCTTTCATTCTCAAGGTATGGTGGAGGGACAGGAGGGAGAAAATATGGAACTCAAAATTTAAAAAAAGATTGTTAAGATGTTTAGAAAATAATTTGTATGTGTATGAATGACTCTTGACCAACAGTATAACATTCTGAGAAGGGGCCCATAGGCTTCAATATATTGTGGGGGTGGGAACGGGCATGAGCTATGTGACTTCAGGCAAGTCACTTCAACCTCCCAGGTTCCAAATCTGTAAAGTGAGGAAATTGGACTAGATGATTTATAAGCTCCCTTTCAGATCAAGAACTTTTTAAAGTATTAGTATGGCCCTGAATAGTCTGATCACAATTCATATAAATTCTCTATGGAACAGATTTTAAAAAATATATTGCCCTTTATCACTCTTCCCCCCTCTCCCGCCCCAAAATGAGTGAACAAAGAGGCATCAGAAAGAAGATACATCGGGGACAGAGAAGGGAACGTTTATTTTAAATGCCTTCTGTGCCAAGCACTGGCTAATAAGCACCGTACAAAATTATTTTACTGGATCCTTTTGAAATTCCTCCTGACTGACTGTTGTCCCAGTCACTGCCCTAGCACTGAAAACTGTGTCACACAAAGAGCTTTACTGCAATTGACTGTAGGCAAGTCCCAATCGAAGTAAATAAAATGGGGTGTGTGTATAGTATGTGCACCACCTCACAGGCTGCTGTGCCAGAAATGCTTTGAAAATTGTACAGTGTTAAAGTTGTGACCCAGCAGTAATTACGCGCACTGGCTGTAGGGCTAGAAAGGACAGTAAAGGTCATCAGGTAAAAACTCCATTATTTCTTGGTTGAGGATACCAACATCTACAGGGATGAAATCATTTGCTCCAAGTCAGTGCCAGAAATCAAACCCAGATCCCTTGACTACAAGCTCTGGTTCTGCTTAAAGCATGTGACTTTTCAGGAGCTCATCAGACCAGGCAGGACTCCTGCAGGATGCAGCCACTGACTTATTTTCTTGGTCACTTGCAGGTTCTTATGAGTGCCTCATTCCTGGGAGCCTTGTGTCTTTTCTCATCTGTTTGTGTTGTGTGCGCGATTTCTGCATTCACGCTCCCCATTGAGACTAAAGGAAGGGCCCTTCAGGTAGGTGATGTACTAAACCATTTAGTGATTTATACTATCACTTATTTCCTTTGCTTTCAGAAACCCCCATTTCAGGGAAGAGATTGGGAAATGTGTTTGAAGTGGAGAGCATTTGATGCCAACAGTGGTCATCATTCTTCAAGGGAAAGTCTTGAAGACCCCCTATTATCTGATATACATCTAAATACATATGTTCTACCCAAGTCTTGATTTGATGCCTCAACCCGGCAGGAAAAGGACCCTACAGCCTAGGCCAACAGAATACTGGCTCGGCCAAGTTCAACCAAGCTATAAGTCTTTTCTACTGATAGCTATTTTACATGAATCTCAACTATGTATTCTCACATAATATGCAAAAAACTTATTTTCATTATTATACTTTAATCATATCTCTTATTTTAGTATATATAACTAAGCAGAATACAATCAGTTAAGATCCTACTTTAATGCCTTATCTTGTGGGGATCCTGGTTCTTGGAACATGTCAGCAGGTTCTACAACATACTAGAAAGACCTTGAATCTGAGTTCAGACTTAGGTTGTGTCCATCACCTGCCCTCGTGCATTTTGGAGTAGCCCATTATCAGGTTTACCAAGCAGCAATTTGTAAAATTCATGACAACATTAAGAGGCATTTTCATGGGTTTTATTTAAGGAGTTGAATCAATGTCTCTTCCACACCGGTGAAATCATGGCTCTTTTGAGATAGAGGAATACAACAAATAGACTTAATAGTGTCAATTTGTGAAATGCCTTTTTATAATTTAAAGTGATGTTTTAGGGCAGTGGTTCTCAACCTTCCTAATGCCATGACCCTTTAATACAGTTCCTCATGTTGTGGTGACCCCAACCATGAAATTATTTTCGTTGCTACTTCGTAAGTGTAATTTTGCTACTGTTATAAATCGTAATATAAATATTTGATATGCAGGATGTATTTAAATTGAACATAACCCACAGGTTGAGAACCACTATTCTAGGGCAAAGACAATGTTAACAAAGAGAATTTGAGGGATATGGGGCTCAGAAAGGACTTGGTTGCTCACAGGAGTGATGATTAAGGAGGAAATGCCTAAAAGACCCAGAGGAACCTCTGTGGGACCCTGTCTTCTGTGCAGTTGGGGAGGCCAAGAGTTGTTGGAGTGGTATAAACCCAAGTTCTGAGGCAACATGGCATAGTGAAAAAAGGCAGGAATGACTTCAGTTCACCTTAGAGAAAGCAAGTCATTTTATTTATGGCTTGGTTTTGTTAAACTGAAACATTTCTAATATTTTCCATTGGCAAGGGAAGAACAAACAATTTTGTGTGTGGCTTTAAAGCAACAGTAATTTAGAATAGTCATTATTAAACTTCTGTTTGGTGTGCCCTATATAACAGAACAAACCGTCTTCCATGTTCCTCTTGTCCAACTGCAAAGGTCCCTTTGTAGAGTTTTGGTCTTCCCATCTCCATAGAAGTCCCACTCAAGACTGATTAGGAACATAGCACTTACTTGTTTTTGCTTCAGATCTAGATGCATTTAAGTGTTCTGCAAGGTTCCCTCTTCTCTGAGCATTTGATATATGCTAACACCTTATAGTAATGGCCACTGGAAAACATTACAGCTGACTGCTTCTCTTTGAATGCAGACAGTTGTCACAAACACACACACACAGAAGGTTATTTTATGATAAATTATAGTGTAGCTTGTGGCTGCCTTTTTTCAAATAGAAGTCTGAACCTTATTTCACTGGCCCTGTGCTCTGCAATCATTCTTAACATTTATATACAACACACTGATTTTTTTTTCCCCTTCTGACAATTTGGAATCAACCTTTCCTGCTTTAAATTTGGCACAATTATTTCCTATTAGTTTTTTGTTAACCTTCTCTGAGGGTTTTCTTTCTTCTTTTTTTGAGGGCAAGAGGTACATACTATATTATCAGTGTTGCTCCCAATGTGGAAATTTCCTCTACTGATTTAGAGGGGCAACTTGTCTGTAACTTACCATCTTTTACAGAGAATTTGCCTATGGTCACAAAGCAAAAATCAATGGAGGAGCTCATACCGAACTATTCCTGATCCCCAAATTAGCCCTCTACCAATTCTGCCACAAGTTAATCCGCCATTTCTTGGCTCTAGATGAGAAAAATTATCTTAAACCAGCGACCTTTTCTGCCTCATTTTATAAGTGCCTGGGTCAGTGTTGCCAAAATGGTAAACAGTTTAAATAGTATCCTAAACAGGATAAATCCAGAGAAATCTATCTCAGAAAATCTGTATGACCTAAAGAATATGCTAGCTAGAACTCCAGATGTTACTTTTAAAAAATCAATGAAGAGAAAACTTGTCTCTATCTCTTCTTTGCTAATGCAACTCTGCAAGAGTTTCTAACTCTATACTCCTTCCATGGTCTAGGGGAAAAAAATCTAGACCTTTTATTATTAGTCCAATTAATCTCATAAATTACTTTTACCAGAGAAAAATTATCAGAGTAAAAAAGATTTTTCCAAATTTCTTGTTTTTCTTTTAATTTTAGCTGCACTGGTTTGTGCAAAAACTTAACAGTTTATGTAATCAAAATGGTCTCTTTTGCCTATTCTGAACCTTTCAAGCTCATGAATTCTTTGATCAGTTCAAAGATCTTCCTGTACTTCTCTTTATTCATCAATTCATCATTTCTTATAGTACAGTAATATTCCAATACATTCAGGTACCACAATTTAGCTATTCCCCAGAGTTTTCAAACTCAGTCATTTAGCCTGACAGTCCATAAGTGTTTATTAAATGTTTACTCTGAGCCAGGCACTATATACTAAACACTGATGATAAAAAGAAGAGTAAAAACTTTCTCTGCTTTCAAGGAGCTCCTATTCTATTAGGTAAGAAACATGTAAAGAACTATGTACATCCAAGATATACAGAAAATAAAATATAGAGGACAAACGGAATGGAATGTTTTAAAGGGAAAGCCAAAATAAATCATCTTTTCCCTAAAATCCCCCACCTCATCCATATTTACCCGTTTTTGTTGAGGACACCATCATCTTTCTGTCAAGCAGGTTATCAACCTCCATCATCCACAACTCTTCTGACTTGGTCCCCATATCCAATGAGTTGTCAAATCATGTTATATTACATTTCTTGTCCTCATCTTCTCTCTAGCCATATGACAACACCTTCAGACCTTCTTCAGCTCTCACCTGGACTATGTGAATAGCCTAAGTGATGTTCCTACTTCTTTTATCATTCCACCAAACCATTCTCTACACAACTGTCAAATGGACTTTTTAAAGTTGCAGTTGAAGGATAGGGTCAGAAGCCAGATTATAAACGGCTGAGAAGAGGAAATGGAAAAAATGAATTTTTGCCACTTTTTCTAGGAAGTTGGGTTATGAATGAGAAGAGATTTGCACAATATTTAGAAAGGGTAGTACAGTCTAGGAAGGTTTTTAGGCAACAAAGAATCAGAAGGTGGAGATTAAAGCTGAAGGGTGTTTATGAGGGGCTATAGGCGCCTTCCTTTTATAAGGAGCCAGTAAATGGAGGATGAAATTGAAGGGTTTCCAAATATTGTTTGAAAAGGTCACTATTTTCTCAGTTGAGTAACAAGGAGAGGTCTTCAGTTAAAGGGAGAGGAAGTGGTATGAGGTTTGAGATAAAAGACATTTGAACAACCTCTGTAGGGACTATGATTGAGAGTCAGAGTAGTAAGAGCAGTCTGGCTACAGGAAAGGCACAATGAAGTTAACATAAACTTGTAAAGGACCCAGTCTGTTTGGTTCTACGATTTGTGATTTCTTCCAGTTCTACTCAGCAACACGAGATGAAAAGAAGAGGAAGGTGGAAGACATAATCCAGGGTTAGATTTCACTGTGAAAGGGGCAAGGAATTTCAGAGTAGATGACAGGGTAGAGGTGAGCTATTTGACTAAGAAATTACAACAGAAAGAGTATAGAGCGATGAAGGTTTCAGTGAGGATAAATACATATAGAAGGGATTAGGCATTGAGAGAGATGAAAGAGTAATTTATGATCTGATAAAATTATGATAATATAGTTAAGAGGAAATGAAACTGACTGAATGACAGAACCCAGTATTGTAAGGAAGGTACAGATTTTTAGCATACAGGGAGAAAGCCTTTAGAATAAGCCTTCTGGCTATGTGTTCTTGGTTTTGCTCAATGTTGTCCCACTTATAGATGTCTCAAAATATGAAAGGGAAAAAAGGAAAAAAGAAAGTTCTTAAGTTTTGAACACTGGGTTAAATTTATTAGGCAGAATTATAAAATTCATTTAAATTGTAAAGTTAGATACAAAAAAATCAGCTTCCAAAGGATAGGATATGCAATTCATCAGAAGATTTGGGGATATTAGTGGGCAACAAATTCAATGAATTAATAATAGGCTGCCAAAAATATCAATATATGTAGGCCAGTGGTGTCAAACTCAAATAGAAACGGTATCATTAATCCATATATAAAAATCCCTTTAGGCTACATGCTGACTTAGTTCTAAAATACAATATTTTCTACAATATTCCTATAAAATATAACATTTGGACTTGAGGTCAAATGTTGCCCTCTAGGTCTTCAAGTACAGCCCTTTGAACCCAAACTTAAAAGGATTTGTTTTGTAAAACTTGGACTCGGTCAAAAGGCTGTACCCAAAGACCTAGAAGGCCATGTGGGACCTAAGGTCACAGGTTTTCTACTGCTGTTGTAGGTTTTAAAACCTAAGTTCATTGTTTTGGTAACATGTGATATTGCAAGATCCATGCAGCCTTCCAACCTAGGCTACATTGATAGAAGCTTATAGTTGACTGGGGATTAGCACTGTACCACCTGTTTGTTGCTTTTAAAAAGGCATTTGATTTTATAGAACAAACAGTACAAATTCTCCAAATTATATGATGTAGCTTAAAAGATAAGTTGAGCTGTTCAACGACCATCTGACTAATAATATGCAGTGTAAAACAAGATGCGCTCAGCTAAAGGGTTTGACACTTCAGTGGAGATGATCTAGAACCACAGTCTAAATTTAAGAGGTAGAATCTCAAAGGTGTTCCTGGAAAACCAAGACAGACTACTTTTGGAGGCTGAGATCCAACAGATGCAATTGTTTTTGGCTGATATTTCACTGAATAACACCCATACTCACTCAATAGTTTTAACTGTCCAAAAAAAGAAGAACTAAGCAGGTAAAGAAGGCCTGTTATCCAAGTTATGGTACACAGAAGGAGTTAAAAGTCTTTTAACTCAGTATGTGACAAAAAAGTAGCTGCTTTACAAAAGCTCTGTTGATTGTAAGCTAGACAACTTATTCATCCACCAATATGAATCTTGGACATTGTAGATAGATGACTTCGAAGAAGGAATGAACAAGAAGAAATTGAATGAATGGTGTTTTGAAAACTACAAAGGTCTTTCAATAACCTGAAGCTTCCTCTTGAAATAGCAAAGGCTCATTTTTCCAACATCAATAGTCTTCTAGTGATGATTTATGGCTGTAAATAATAGAACTCTATAGTCTCTGAAGTATTAAAGTTGAGTATTGACCAAAGGGAAATAGAAAACCACAAGGTGGGCATGAACAGTATGGAAAATATTACAAACAGAATTATGCAGGAGGAGTATAAATTATACCAACCATGAAATGATCAAGAGACAGGTCAGTTACACAGCAGAGTTAACCAGTAGACAGCCATCTTTCTCTCTGGAGACCTCAACAAGGGTTCCTACCATTTTGGGTGGATGCTCTAAATTAAATTTGTGTGAAGACATGAACAACAAATGCACAACCAAGATGATGGCTCATAATCTGAATCCTTGGAGGGAATAACCATATGAAATAACCTACTGGAATTGTGGAGCTTCTAGAATAGGAAAGGCGACTGTCTTGCCTAACTTTGCCCTGGTAAGAGTACATCTGTAGGGGCGGCTAGGTGGTGCAGCGAGTAGAGCACCGGCCCTGGAGTCAGGAGTACCTGAGTTCAAATCCGGCCTCAGACACTTAACACACACAAAAAAACTAGCTGTGTGACCTTGGGCAAGTCACTTAACCCCAACTGCCCTCCAAAAAAAAAAAAAAAAAAAAGCAAGAGTACATCTGTAGCACTGTGTTCACTTTGGGGTGCTATTTAAGGGCATTTGGAAAAAACCAGAATGCTTAAAATGAGGCAATCAGATGAAAAATCTTGAGATCACACCATGTAAGATTTGGTTGAAGCACCTGGGAATGTTTAGCCTACTTATTTAAGGTCCATTCCTAACTTAATACTCTGGGGATTCTTCACACAGGCACTGTACTTCCTTGAAAAATACAGCAACATTACTTTAAGATAGGATTATCCATATTTTTAAATCATAGATTCCCAAAGTTCCCTGGGGGGGTTGGTGGGTTACTGGAACAGTCTGGGAATGGGTGTGTGTCTGGGTATATATAGAGTTTGAAATGATGCAGACTGGGAAAAAAAGATAAAGGGTTAAAAAAAAAAAAAAAAAGGTGATGGAGGGGTGGGGTGCTGAGTAAATTTTTTTAAAGGGGGTGGTAAGCCAAATAAGATTGGGAAACTCTTCAAGTTTAAACTAAGGAATGTTTTTTGCCCCAGCAGTAAATACTACAAATACTTGCCCCATTTTAATATATCTAAATTTGTTACTGACTTTGCAAAGAGTATGAGTGCAAATACTACTTCAGAATTATCATACAGAATAACACCTTTTTGATCACTTCAAAGAGATTAAAATGGGGATTCTTTCCCATCTATCTAGGAATTAGGTTGAATCTTAAAAGTTGTTCCTAGAAAACCAATCAAAAAGCTAAAGTCCGGGTTTGTTCCTCTTGCGTTAGTATTTAAGAACTAAGTTTAGAGATGGCACTGGATCATAATGTATGCTCTGACTAGTAATGCAGATCTTAATCTTAAATAAGTTTAGAAAAAGAGCATACCAGGATGGTAGTAGATTGTGTTAACGCCCAATGCTTGGCATTTAATTTGATTAGCAGAACGAGAAGTGATCACTGTCATATTCTGATTTGTTCAATTTATCTCTTTTTACAGCAAGCAAAATGAAGAAATGCAAACAACAACCAAATGGTGAAGCATACTTTATTTTTCACAAACATGTTCTTGAGGTAGCTTTATTTTTACCCTCTCCCTACTGCTACGATTTATCTTGGATTTACTTCTGTATAATACTGTGTCACTAAGGAACAATTTTTTTTAAAAAATGGATTTGAGAAGTAGCTTGCCTTACTGGGACTTTTGATCCCAAGAAATCAATAAATACCTGTTATACAGTGCAAAGCAGTCTCTTCTTATCCCAGCAGATATCAAAACCTTCATCTATCTTTCTCTACCTCTTTGGACTTTTATAACAGTGCTGTTCAATGCCTTGCACAGGAGGTGCTCCAACAAATGTATGAGTCTTAGGAAAAAAGGACTTCAGGTTGCACTTCATAACTGGGAAAGTTTGTATATATAGGTATTTTTGAGAGCAATCTTGACCTTGAAATAAGTCACTTAACCCATCTGACCTTATTTTCTCATCTCACAGATGGGGGGATTTGGAAAGACAACCTCTCAGGTCACTCTCATACTCAATATCACTAAAATATACATAAGGATTTGGGACTTATTTTTATTATGACTTGAAATTCTGGATTTCTTCTGATGTATGCTAATTTTGCCCAAATAATTAGAAAACCCACTGGGGTCATATTTATGATACTATCACCAATTAGAAACTAAATGTTAGTGGGAGAAAGCATTTGCTCGGGAGGCAGACGAAGTGAGTAAAATCTTGGCTGTCACCTAATTCTGAAACTCTAGGACTTACTCTCAATCTATAAAATGAAGATGTTAGAAGGCTTAGTGCACTGCAACTCTAAATCTATGGTCTGATTATCTTTCAGTTAATTAGTCACTCTTGATTATCAGTGAGAAAAGCAGTACACTAAAAGGACAACGGATTTTGAAAACCAGGGGCCTGAGTTTTACCTGAATACTGGATGAAGGAATATAAGTCTTAACTTTTCTCATCTTCAGGTTTCAAATCCATAAGATAATACCTGCAATGTATACTTTACAGGGCTATGAATGAGGCTCATAAGAAATAATGAATTTAAAACTATGCATGCACTAAAATATTTCATAAATGTATGATATTATTAACTAGTAAATAAAATGTAATTTTCCTTGATTCAGAAGTAGGACATTAAAAATGAATTTCTAAAATGTTAAAATTGTTCTGAAGACTTCCAGAAATTAAGAGCAAAAGTTTCTGCTTAAGAATGAGCCTATTGCCTCTGGATGAAATGCCAAATATATTGTGATTAAAAATGACATAAAATACTTTAAAGTTGTTTTCATTTCAAAATGAAAAGTTTTAAACAGGCAGCTTCCTAATATATAACTTCTTAGTATCTTTGGCATTTTGTCCCCAATTCTTGTTTTTCTTTTAACCTTTAACAACTTCAGAAGTAGAAAAGCTCCAAATATACATGAACAAATTTGAAAGACTTACTTAGTCAAAATGTAAAAAATATTGATTGAATTCAACATAAAAAAATATGCTCTATTTGAACTTTGTAAGAATCGTCATTAGCTGCTTCTCAACGCATTTGTAGTCCTAGACTTAAGATTATTCAGAGAATAAGGTTTTGATGTATTCTCAAAAGAAGCAGTCTAATGGAGATAGAGAAGGTGAATAAGTAATGCAGGCAAACTGTCATCTAGAAACTGGTACAAAATGCTTAATGATTAGGGTTTTGATTAAATTTTAAAAATTTAAAATTCACGTAACTAAATAATGTAAAATAAATCTAAACAAAGGTTCAAAAGATGTTTTATTTAATTCAGTGGCATTTGTACTTCATAAGGTAAAGCTTAAAACTTTTGGGTCATCTGGAATATGGCAGCTAAACCTCGATTAAGGCTTTGTACACATTTATTTAGTAATGTGGTCTTCAACATTTTAACTGAAAATGTGCTTAGTATTTTAAATCTTCATAATTAACCAAATTCCTATCATTTATATATGTAAAGACAGCAAGAATCTGTCAAAACGCTATATTGAACTAATTTTGCACTAAGTATATTTTAAAGTTCTTTTGAGCTGAAATATTCACATTATGAACATTCATTCAAGTTTGTTTTATTAAAATCAAAGCACCACAGTCTGCCAAAAACAAAACATTCCGTACATAACAGTAACAAAGACTACTGTATCAGATGTCCTTCACAATAAAGTAAGCGATTCCTCCATGAAGAAAGAAATCTGTAATCTGATTGGCTAGCATTACTCAGGAACAAGATCCACTAGTATGTGAATTATGGTCCATTAATTTCACACCCAGTGTTACAAAGATGAAAGCTAGGTGCAATCAGTTTGTAAAAAGACATTAAATATAAATTTACACAATGTTATAAAATGTTTAAAAAATATTTACATGGTTATTTTAAAGGGGTTAATTTTTAAGCAGGAATTAGGTGGTTGAATTCATGGTGATGCTTGTAATTCAAACCGCCAATCAGATCACTATTTCTCTCATTTATAATGAATGTAGGACACATACAAAAAAATGAATAAACCTTCAATTTTAACCTATAAACCTTTTGATCACATGCAGCGACTTTTTTCTCTGAATTCATAATATTAATTTGTGGACTAGGCCCTAGAAAAAGGAAGACCCTTCCCCTACTTCCCTGTCCCACTAGGTTTATCATGGGATTCTGACTTGAAAGTTCAAGCTGTCTGATAAAATATGACTTTGGAATTCATTAACTATTACTCGCCCTTTTGATTGTGGGGACAACCTCATACTCTGTTTCGAAAGTATTCATAGGTTACACTCTTTCTGTTCTGTTGTACAACCACCACTCAGTCTTTAGGTTAGAAGAGGGTATCACTGATAGAGCAAGGGGAGAAGACTATTAGGTTTGTTTCTTGACATTTATTTAAGTGCTATAAACTAGCAACCCTTGCTCCTTTTAGAAATGATCTAAAGGATGGCCTAATTCCAAATTAATAAATGAAAGGAAATAAATGGAATACCATTCAAATTTTAAGGACTATTTCATTACAAAATACCCATGTGAAGAAGTTTAAATTCAGTAATATAAGTTACTATCTTTAAAGTTCTGCTGCATTAAGAAAATTCTGAAAAGAAAGAGCTTGTGAATACTAGGCCAAGTGGTCTTATCAGTAAGTCACTGCTTGTATACCTGGCTTCCCCTGCTACAAAATTGTACAATGCTTGGGGTCCACAATAATTGCTCATGAAGTTGGGCCAGCCTATTTTTTTTTTTTACTGTCTTCCAAAACTATGATACTAGGGCTAAGGTAGAATAAAATTTATAAATAGGGCTACTGTAGTTCTGAGATTCACATCTCGGACTCCTGCAACCGAATCCCAAGGGAAACCGTTTATGGGATTCCAAGACAGAAGTAGAAGCTGGAGTTCACAAGTTTAGGTCAGGGAAGCCTGAGTCACAATGAACACTTTTTAGAGCCCTTTCTCTTCATCCTAGAGATGTGGCAAGACTAGGGTCTTCTTAATGTTCTCTGTCAAAGGAACATTATGACTAGGATACAGCCAGGCACCAAGGGGACTTGTGAATAAGGTAGCAGGCAATACGAGGTAATTTAAGGACTGTATCACTATAACTTTGTAACCTGAGTCCCAAGCACATACTAGCAGGAGCTTATATGCTTAATTAAAATGAAGCTATATAGGGCATTCAGAAATGCTACAGAAAATCGCAGAGATGATCTCACACAATGTAATACTGAAACAAAGTTCCAGGGAGCCTTATAAGAGATACACTCAGAGGCAGTGTGGTATAGCAGAAATATTGGATCAGAAGACCCAGACTGAAGTTCGAGTTCAGACACTTACTAGCCGTGTGACCTTGGACAAATGAACCTCTTTCAGCTTCAGTTCAATCATCTGTAAAATGGGATCAGTAACACTCAAGACTACCTACTCTTGTGAGGAAAGCACTTTAACCATAGGAACATGAGCTTTCTCTCTCTCTCAAATGCTTAAATATAGCAGAGGTAAAGCAGGTAACCTGACAGTTTGCACTGATAAACAAAAAAATAAAATGGTATGGCACTGAATACCACAGTAAGAGGTATGTATGTACACACTTGCAGGAATTCTGGCTCAGTTTTATTTGGAAAGTTACATTCTCCCCCTGCTCAAGCTTCCTATCCCTTTGGTTGCCCTCTTTACAACAGTCTAGCTATGTTGCTCTATTCCAACCCAAGGGATGAGTAGGGAAGGTCTATGGGGTACGAAATTGTGACAAGGATAGTAGCCCAACAGACAAAACACTTATGAACAGCTCAAGAGCTTTTGTGCTAATAACGCCATTGCATACCTAGACTGAGACTGCTGAAAAAATGTCAACTATAAATGAGAGCTTTTCTCAGTTTGTCCACAATTATACTCAAAACCATAATAAACACCTCATAATAGTTACTTTCTTAAGTCTACAATCCAGGTTTAAGACCTCTAGAAGATCCTACATAAATTGACACAGAAAGCAGTATTAATATCTTAGGAGCAAGAACTATCTCTGTACAGGAAATGGGAAAGAACCTATTGCTTGTGGTTAATTTACTCTGTGTGTCACCCTCAGCCTCACCTTAAGACCCAACTAATTAGTTTCACAATTTCATCAAATGGCAATGTTTTTGAAGTGCCCTGGCCAGGTTTTTATCCTTGAAAAGTGGCATAATTCTTGTAACTTCAGCTGTGGTGTTTTATTACCATCTTAACAAAAGAAAATTTCACTAAAGTTCTGTGAGTGGAAAAGAAACATTTCATCAAATATATTAGAAAATTGAAGCTAGGCTACTTTATTCCTTCTTCCCTAATCTACATTTTTTCCCTTTAATCATCTGCTCAAGCCTTGAAAACAATGAACAAAAAGGAATAAAGTGTCAGCAGATTTAAGTCTGGCCAATATGAAATCAGGAGAGAACTTTTTTGTTCAGGCTAATGGGAAGGGAAATCTAATTGAAGTTCAACCATAAAGAAGTGTTTAAGATGACATTATTAATGAGATCTGACACTATTAAAACTAAGGCAGGGATCAGCAAACGCTCCAGAGAACATCTAATAAAAATTCCACTAAAAGATTTTACTCCAAAACACAGTTTCATCCTAAACAACACGAGACAGTAAAAATCACAGAAACTACTTATTCTTTTTAAAGTTCATTAATGCCCAAAAGTGTATAGTGAAGCAACTTCACATCACATACAGCACAAATGGCTGTATTTCAAAAAATTCAATCAAAAGCCATGAGTAATGAAAGAGGGCTTTTATCATGAGTAAAAAACAAGTCACATCTGCACTTACTTGGTTAGAGGCAGTAACAGAGAAGACACTAGTTCCAGAAATGAATGGCTAGTAGCCTAAACACACCTGATACATAAAAACATCTTCACAGACAAGCCAAAAAATAAATCCAAGCATTTGTTTTCCTGATTTTTCTTTAATACACTCTCCATATTACATGACAGACCATCAGGTACTTCCTCAGTGGCATCTACCTACACTTCAATCGCACCAATCAGTATCCTAGGACATTTAATATCATATTCGTGGCATACTGTTAAGTACAGTAGAATAAACTTATAATGGCCAGCCACGTGCCTTTGGTAAGAATAACGGGTAGTGGTATCACATTTTCTGAAAATGGATTAATTCACACGTTGAAACCACATTTAAGTTTTCAACTTTAAGTCTAAATAAAGCCCTTCTCCTTTCTTTAGAATACAGTCATGCAGCTATCTTTTCAGATGCTGTTTTATGATTTCTGAGAAAGAGAAAGGCCCATCTCCATCTTTACTGATGCTTTTTCCCCCCTTTCCTTAATGGGGGTGGGTGGAGAGAGAGGGAGGGAAAAAAGGAGAGAAAGAAAGAGAGAGAAAAAAGAAAGAAATGGGATATTAAGGGAATCGACAGCTATTACACATCCACAAACCTAAAAGTCAGAATGGTCATGGACTTTCCTTGCAATTATGTTAATCACTAATAAAAAGGTTAAAAAAAAAAGTTCAAACCAGTCCTTGCTACTGTGCCACTTATTTAAACAGTTGGCGGTCATCAATGCTTTTGAGACGCTTTTTCCGTGGTTGTACAAAGTCATCATCTGAATCATCACTAAATATGATATCTTCTGTTTCATTCTTGAATTCCTGCTTTGGAAATTCTTTCTCTGGATAAAGGCTTTTCAGAAGGTCTTCAAAATAGCTTTCAAGTTTTATACCAGCACTTGCTACTTCAGAATCAGGCTATTGGAGAAAATGAAAAATATCATCAAAATCGATATAAAACAAAACACAAATTCATTATAACCTCATCCCTTTTCTCTATATGAGAGTTTGATCAGATGTGAGTAACTATGCATAGAAATGATGTATATATGATGTATATATGAAAGAATGTTGAAGATTTTTCTGGTCACTCTATATCAAGACAAAGCAGCTGGGATAGGGACTATGTTTCTCAAAGTTCTTGGTAAAAAGCTCAGAGGACTATAACAGCTGTAAATTTAAAAAACACAAACAAAAAATCCCCCATGTTATTAAACGCTTACCACGTGCAAGGCACAGTGTAAGACTCTGTCATAACTGTCAAAGAGATAGATGGATTCCATGAGAATTCATACAGTATCTATTAGGAGACTCTTTAATCTGTAACTGGGGGGGGAAATAGTTCAACCCTATCTGACTGAAAAATACACAGTTCAAGTGAACATAAAGAGAAATGGTCTCCAATAACAGAACTAGGTATGTAAAGTATGGTAACTGTCCCAACCGACCAGAAATACGCAGGGTGAATACACATAATATGACCGTTTCAGGGGATAATTTTCCAGAACGCAGCATACTATATAATACCAAAGGTATGAGACTTGTGGGCAGTAAAACTAGATTAAAATGCAATTAGAAACTTCACTTGAAGTGAAGTGGGTAATTTCAAACACAAACAACATTTATATTCTTGATAGGGGAGCAAACATATGCAAATCATCTCCAAGAAAGCTGATAAAAAGCCAGAATTTAAATATGCAAAAATTTGAGAAAAGTCTACCTAATAATAGATAGCCCAACAAAAAGTTAAGCTATTCCTTAAGCAACTTTGACCTCTCAACCCCTCAATCAAAAATACTGTTGTATTCTGTGGCATTTCAATCTAAAGAAAACTTTAGGACGTTACTTTAAAAATAATTATCTACATTTTATGTGACGACAAAATTATCTTCCAAGTGGATACACCTCTTTCTCAAGATAGTAGGAAACTTGCCTTCAAACCTACTCCTGATTAACCTGAACTCTTGCAGATTCATAGCAAAACGATTGTATATTGCCTTTGTAATAAGATAGAAAACATTTTTAGTTGTTTGGAATTAAGAATATCTCTAATATTCCTTTCCTCACCTCATTGAATTCAGCACAATTTTCAAAAATCAGTCGGAAATCAGCCACAAAATCTTCAGGCTTTGTATACACTGGGGAATCCACTTGGAGTTTCTTCTTGATAGTAGACAAGTCCATAGGATTTTTAATTATTTTATAATAATCAGGCACCTTTGAAAATAAATCAGGCATCATTACTCCTTGGTATGCTTTGTCTCAAGAGAGATTATGTGTTTGTTAGGTTCTGGAGTTCAGAAGAAATATTTCTGGATGCTAATACTTAAAGTAGTGATTTATAAATAGCATATGTAATCAACAGAAATTAAGTGGAAATACTGGAAGAATTTTATTATAATTTATAGCACGTTTCAGATTCACTGATTAGAAAGTTAAGATGGAAAAAGAGGCAAATTCCAGCAAAAGAAAGTAGAGAAATTTGTGTTGGTACCTCAAAAACCTTCACTACCTCTTTCTTCCTTAGTACCCTTGTTATCCAGCTATTTCTTAGTAGCTACACGAAACTATTAGCATAAATGAGTTTGGCAATGAGTTACAATCTTCCACTATAAATGGTATTTACAGTTGAAGCCTTAGGACAAATGAGCAAATTACAAATTTTATTAAGGTTTAATCTGAGGGCAAAGAGATCTTTCAACTCCATGAAATGACTTAAGGAGTGATACCTCAAATGTAAAATGTCACTCAACTGTACAATCTGGGACAAAAGCTGTTTTTGTTTTTTTTTTAAACCATATTACAGATACTTTGAGTTCGCATTATGTCTACTGGGCAACACGCAAGATAATACAATCACAGATTCAGAATTTGTAGACCTTGTAGATCAAATAAGCTTAGTGCTCTCATTATACAGATGAGGTAACTGAGGACTGGAGTAATTAGTAAAGTAATTTGCAGAAGATTATACAGGTGACAAAGCTGGGATTTGAACGCAGGTGCCCTTACTTGAAAAACACAGCATTCTTTCTATTGTACTTAGAGTAAATTAGGTTTCTATTTTTGTAGACTACTGCTAGGTCACAATTACTATAAATATCTGAACTTCTTAAGTGGAGCATGTATTCAAATTTGCACTGCTCAAAGTTATACTTATGTAAATTATGGTAACTGTCCCAACCAACTGGAAATATGCAGTGTGAATTCACATAATATGACCGTTTCAGGGGATAATTTTCCAGAATGAAGCATATTATATAATACCAAAGGTATGAAACTTGTGGGCAGTAAAACTAGATTAAAATGCAATTAGAAAATATTGAACAAAACCAGAAAACCAAAAATCATCATTATCTATATTGTATTGTGTTTTAAAGTCAATTTATGTCCACACAAATCCCTTTAATTTTGAGTTTGACACCACAATTATAAATTATGCTACTTTCTAATAAGAGACTATAGATTTTAACGAGTTTCTTATTTGGAATACAAACAACTACTACAAAAAAGTTTCCTAAGCCTCCTGAAAAACAATAGTAAATTTGCTATAAACTGTTACAGAAAGTGAAGAAGTAAGAATTCAGGTTCATTTGGGAAAAGCGTGGCCAACCATATAGAAACTTTAAGTCAGCTTATGAAGTTCTTTACACTGAAAATATTAAATGAGTAATGAGTCAAATTTAAACTTCATAAGTTTTGTGTGCAAATAAATACTAAACAAACGAAAAAAATTCTGGAAATCAATGTACTACCTAGAAAAATTTTTAATGGACAAATTCTCCCAATTTTTAATGGACAAATAACATTTCTTTTTATTACAAGAACTAAGTATGACATAAATACTTACTGTAGAAGGAACTGGATCTTGAAAAGCCAAGCTCATTTCATGGCAGTAAAGGAACAAAAGGAGTCGTTCACACTTCTGAACAAAAAATGAAAGCACAATAAATCAGGGCTTCACAAATACAAATGCGTACTTAACAATCAACAAGCATGCTATCTGCGAGCATTGTGCCAGGTGCTAGGGATAAAAAGGAAAGCAAAGAGTAGCTGATCAAGTTGCTAACAGTCTAAACAGAGATAATATGAAAACCACTACATGCAAACAAGACACATAAAATGGAGATAATCGGCAAAGGAAAGGGATTAAGACAGATGGGAAAAGATTTCTTGTGGTCATAAAAGAGAGTAAGGAGTAGTACTGGGTATGCCTCTTACACTGGAGGAACTGTGTAGTGTGTTATAACCAGCTCCAAGAAGTGGAAAGTTCCTGCTACAGAACACAAAACTATAATGTTATCATATGGTGGTGCTTGAACAAAAACAAAACAAAAACTCTGATCATCTGCTAGAGGAACATAAAGATCAGTGAGTAACTCTTGACCTGCTTTGCAGGTAATTACATTTTCCAGAATATGAAGCCAAATACAGATCAATGGAACTGGTATTTTAGACATGATTCTGACCAATTAAGAAAGAAATGATAGATACTTTCTAAGTGAAATAGGCAGAGAACTCTAGGTATAACTTGACACACATTTTGGATTTTAGGAGAGAAAATATCAAAGTGTTTAGATGGTAGGATTTGTAGAAGGATCTGAGTTTCTCCAGAACAAAATTCTGATAACACAGTAGCAAATGATTCCAACAAGAGGACAAAAGTATGTCAAAGGAGATCCAAGACTGGAAAAAAAAAAAAAAGCCATGGAACTACAGCTGGTTAACAAAAGGTGAGGAAAGAATGGTAAGGTCCTCTTGGAACAATGTCAGATAGGCTACAGTCCAGGATGAGTTGAGAGTTATTAAATGAAATGTAATGGGGATACTTTGTACTTCTACTTTGATTTTTTTTTAAAGTGGCTAAAAATTGTATCAAAAGCAAGTATGTGAAAAAAGGCTGCGTGCGTAAGAGAGCTGGCTTACCACAACTTTAATACAAAGGTGATGCACTATTCAAAAAACTAATGCATTCTTAGAATACATTAATAGAAGTTGTGTGTACATAACACTGAAAAAGACATTTCTCTCATTATCCTAATCAGAAGTGGTCTAGAGTATGATGTTCAATTCTGAGAGCTACATTTTAGAAAGGATATTGATAAATAGTAATATAACCGGGATTTGGTGAGGGTTGTTCAAATAATATTGAATAAAGGAACTAGAAGTGTTTTCTTTGCTAGAAAAGACTTATGAAAGATATGAGTATTAACATTATTCAATCATTTTCCTTGGCTCCTGAGAACAGAACCTGGTTGAATGGGTGAAAGTTAAAAATAGGTAGGTTAGGGCTCAAAAGAAGGTAATACCTTTAAATCAACAGAGCTACTTAAAAAAAAAAAACCGGGGGGTAGGGGTGGTTAGAGCAGTGGTTCCCAACCTTCCTAATGCCATGACTTCCTAATACTCATATGTAGGCATATCTGCACATGGGCAAACCCACCTGCAGACAGATAGAGGAGCCGTGTCTCAGTTCCTAAGACCACTGGAAATGTGTTTTCTGATGGTCTTAGGTGACCCCAGTGAAAGGGTCATTTGACTCTCAAAGGGAGCGTAACTAACATTGAGGCAGACTATTACAAGGGGTCTTGAAGCACACTGAATGTTTATTCGTTGGGGATATTTTAGATGAAAATCTTGGAGGAAAGTTATGCCCCTCTAATGTCACTTTTGACTGTAATTCTATGTTTCTATACTGGGGGCTAGAGAACAAAGAGGAACACATTTTTTGTTTCACATGTGAAGAAATTAATGTTGATGAAGGTAGTATGATGAACATTACATTTAGAAAACTGAATTAAGATGAAGGAAACATTATTGAAAGTTACATGATTTTCAAAAATTTCAGGTCTCCTTATTATTTTCTGGGAATATATTTGAACTTGGCAAGGCATGTGAAATCTGGAAAAGGCCAAAGGATAACTAAATCACCCACAACAGAAAAAATGAAATACTGCCATAGCCTTTTAGGACCAGATTCTGCCAAATCTGTCTATGACAGACAAGAAAAGAGACAAGGGAGTGCAATAGGTACTTTAAGACCAAAATCTCTTCTTGATTATTGAATATGAGCACTGGTACAAACTAGAAAAGGCAGCAATTTATAGTATCAATGGACTCCAAAGATGTCTCAGCATCCTTATCTTTTTGGAGTGTTTCTGGTCCATGTGCACCGACCTTCCCACATTTCCTCCTCACATACCCTCTATTCCTAATATACTAGTATAATACAGGGTAATATTGTCCTACTAAGAAAAAATTTCAAAGATTCATAACTTTTACAACTAAAAGGTATTTTAAAGGCCATGAATATTGATAATAGTATATGATTTATCACTATCATTGTTATGTTAATTATAAATTTATTTCTTCAAATAAATGAATTAAATTACACCAACTTTTAGAAAACCTTTCAAAAAATGGTAAAGTAAATTTTTACTATAGAATCCTGAGTGGTATTATTGTTGGAA
The DNA here is from genome assembly GCA_028646575.1 of Pseudocheirus occidentalis. NCBI lineage: Eukaryota > Metazoa > Chordata > Mammalia > Diprotodontia > Pseudocheiridae > Pseudocheirus > Pseudocheirus occidentalis. The sequence continues at coordinate 84,729,697 of CM053597.1, forward strand.
AGCATCTCCAATTTTACTATAAAAGCAAATTCATCACAAAAATGGATTTTAATTTAGAGGGAGAAAAAAAATCACTTTACAGCTGACTGTTTCAGAAAACATTTCTTCACTAATGTGAGATAAGCCTTCATTGAAAGGTACATGCTAAGGTTGGCCAATCACATTGAATTTAAGCTTACCCTTTGATCTATTGGTGTTAATCCTATATGTCCTTCAGATTTTCGTTTTTCTGAGCTGTAATTGGAATCGTCACAATCATACTCAACTTCTGGTTTGGATAAGTCTCGACAAAAGGTACAAATCCACTCTCCACTAGAATAAAAAGAAAAATGACACTTCTTGAGTTTCTGAGAAATCTCTCTCTTTATAATGAAAGATTTAGAAGAAAATTAATTTGCGAGGAGTGCAAATTCCTCTCTTCCCTCAATCCAAGTACAGAGTAGATTTACATTAAGTATTTGTTCATTAAATGCCTATTGTATATTTTACTATAGGTTAGTACTGGAAGAAATGGCCCTCTTTGGGCTTCACAATCTAGAGATGATAATCACATGATACTTTCCCAGACTCCTCCCCCAGCAATTTATGCAAAAATTATGTTCTCTAATAGAACAGAAGCCCCTCAAAAGCAGGAATGCTTTTACATTAATCTTTGTGTACTGCAGTCCCTGAATCATAGTAGGCCTAAAGTAAATACCTGTTGATTAACTGATGAGTATTTTAGGAGAAATGACTAACTAGATATAATGTATGAAGTCGGACTAATTTTTAATGCATCTTCCTGTTATGCATATAATATCAAAGATGCTTTTATTTTTTTCCATAAAAGACAAGACTCACAGAATGGTATATTAATGAAGACAGGAAAGTAAGAAGGGAGAGGTGGATAAGTCATACTTTATCTAAAACAACTTCTTTAGGGACAGTTGTTTTGTTGGTATCTAGAAATGTGCATTCGATGCTTATCAATATAACTGATGCTACAGAACAGGTTTAGTTCATTCAAGTGCAAAAAGAGGAAAAAAAGGACTGAACTTTAGATTGCAGGATCATACCTCTTCATTTATTAGGTGGAAACAATAACAAGAAAATGGAGAGGCATGGAACAATTTAGGAAAGCAGGAGGTGGTGATATGCTGCTGATCAATGTCAAAAAAAAAAATGGAGAAAATGTTCTTGAAGTTCAATGAAAACACTGAAAAGTACACTTTGTATAAAATATGAGGGTTAAGGAAGATGTAATGAAAGAGAAGAATCTTGCATGTTGCCTCTAAGTCCATAATTTTAATGCACGCCCAAGTGACTCTGAAGTTCAAAAGAACCAAAATAAAGGTATGGAATTGGACTGCCTGTACTGACTTTCATATATGCCCTTTGAAATCACTTTTTTAGAAGACACATAAGAGTTTTCAAATGTGATAGATCAAAGAACACTTTCTTACATGAAGTTAAAAAAAATAGACATGTAAAAAAAGAGAAATTTAATTGTTTTTCCATTTTATAAACAATCTTCCATCAACTTCCATAAAATTTAACTTATCACAAAGTTCAATAATAAAGAGTTCTATCCATATCATAATTTGAATCCATAAGAACGGAAATATTGTTAAAACATTTTAGAAAGATAAAATTAAGAACACACAGGTACATACAGGTATATCTAGTTTAGGATTAGATGTAGGTTTGATGAGAACATTAAATAATGCCTTATTTAAATTTTATACCACATTCAGCTAACACAGTACTCTAAATTATATTCATTGAATAGGTTTCTTGAGGTAAAAATTACAACAGAAAAATGAGTAAATACAGAAGTATGAAGGCAGATGCTCTTTAGACTTTCCTTTATAGAATCCAAGTGACCTACCAAATTCTATTATTTAAAGCTAAAGAACACCTGGCTTGTTAGTGACCACTGACACACTACTGACAAGTGTTAAAACAAAGGTGTTCCCAACACTCAATTTCTGTGGCACGTACACAGTTACTAAGCAGCCAATTATTTTGGCATCATAGACAGTGAGCGAGAGAGAGAGAGAGACATACAACTTACCTTGGGAAATTCATCAATGTAGGCACATGACAGGTAAGATGGAACACTTTAGGGCATTTCTCACAGCAAAGGAGCTCCCCTCCATTCTGACACACTGCACACCAATCTTCGTTGGGATCATCTTCTTTTCTGCTTTCTCCACCATGAAGGGGTGACTTCTGTGAGGCACTTCCCCATCCAGACTTTCCATTTGAAGGACTTGCATGAAGTCCTGGTCTGTCCCCTGTGCTATCAGGAGCATCTGTTCTTAAAGCAGTTTCCTCAGATGTGGTGTTATGGTTACTGTCCAAGAGCAGTGAGGTAAGTATGCTTCTTGGAAAATTGGTCTGCATAGGAAAAAGAAGAAAAAAATGTCTGAAAAGGACTAGTTTTAACACACACACACCCCCATTATTTTTACTCTGGCTTGGCTCAATTTTCAATTTTCTCCCTTACCTCGAAAGACCATGAGAATCGAATATTATGTACACTACACATTCTGAATGCACATGTTTCAAATAATGTCACTGTGCAATAAAGCTGGTAAAATTATGTATCAAAATGCACTACAAGGTTACAAAATTCATGATACTTATTGACATTGCTGCAACAATATTTTTAAAAAGTCACAGTTTTTTCCAATGGCAGTGATAGATTTCCTTGCTTAATTACTAACATTCTGCCTCCCTAATGGCTATAAAAATCACACCCTTCAAACTAAGAACAGTTTCTATGATTTAGATAATTACATTTTGAGATCTAGGTTCTTCATCTGTTTCTTGCTTTACGACAACAATAGGAAAATCATAATTCTCATGTGGGCCACTATTTTCCTGCTTGATTCTTATTGGTTCCAACATAACCACTGGAACTTTGTGTGTTGAATCAGCTCCTGTTGGTTTGCTGGAAGAGCCAGAGCTATAAAAAAGAAAAGAGAAAAAAAGTCTATATGCTATGAAGTTACTTGCAAAATTACAAGTATGATATATTTAGTATGGGATAACATAGAGTGACTTCATTGGCTTATCGTTCCTGACTACCCAGAAACCAAGTTGCTCAAATGGTGATGTATTAGCAAGACAGGTGCTGTCTAGAATAACTATTTCCATTTTTAAGAGAAAAATGTCAAGGCAGACAGACACATGTGAACATGAAGAATAATGAAAATATTTTGGAAAAAGTGAAATAATAACAAACAGAAACTGCCCATTTTCAATTCTGGCTCTGGGTAGTAAATCATTAATTTTGTATTTATATTTAATGTGTCCTTTTCCTAGGACACTATTTAATAGCTTAGGTTAAGTGGGATTTTGAAGGCTAGCCTAGACATCTATCATTTTATAACATGTGATCAATCAATGTAGGAGTGAATTTGGAGAACAAAATCTATGTTTTTGCTTGACCTAGTAGGTTGCTTCTATCAAGTATCCTACAGCTTTCCTTTAAAAAAAACAAAACAAACAAAAACCCAATCAAATCAAAACTAAATAAAACTAGAACCCCCCCCCAAAACTGGCCAAGATTAAATTAAATACCAACTTATCATTATTATAATAAGAAATTTTAAAACTTGATATTAAATACATAAGTTAGTAAAGTGTAGTTGAAAATGCACTGAGCTATACAATTTAACTCTTTGTTGACATGGATAGGTGACAACTTTGCCTGCTTTCTGATTTAACAACTCTCTTATAGTAATATTATTAGGATAAAAGGAGATTGATAATAGGTGTTTTTCCTATGGCAAGTTGATGGAATATGCATGTGGTTCTGAGCTGTCAAGAAGAGACATTCCATTTAGAAAAGAAACTATTAAGTTAGGGTATACAGGACTAAGAAAATGATCCACAGAACACATTAAATGTGGAAAAGTTCTTCTCTCCTTATAAGAAGTATTTGCCACTAGAGTAAACAGTTATCAGACATTTATTCATCAAACTTCTCCAATCCCCTTTCCCCCTTCCTATTATTTTTGGCCATCACAAAAGTTCTATTCACTAATTCACTGCCTATACTATTTCAAAATGAAAATGCTACCTATACTTCTATTTGACTTACATTACTCTTATTTCCTTTACACACACTGTCTCATTGCAAATGCTCTTATTTTTATTAGATAATCTGAAACGAATGAAACAAAGTATTTGCAAAATGAAGTAATTGGTTTAAAAAAAAAAATCAATCTTGTTACAAGATGTTTATCTTTATATACTAAAATAGTCAGCTTACCTTCCTCTGCTTCCAACACTGGAGGCACTAGGTGAGCGGATTGGTGGATGTACACTAGTCATAGTTACAGGTCCTAAAAAAAGGCAAGAAAACAAAGATTATTTGTATACTTAAGATAAAAAAAGATGTGTAAATAAAAGTCTCTAAGTATTATTTGTATAGTAAGGAGTAGCATATCTAAGAAAAATGTAAAAACAATACCAACCTATACTTAATAGCAACAGCAGCAAAAAACAAAACAAAAAACCCAACAAGACAGAGTGTGTATATATATAAAACCAAGTGCTAAATTGTGTGATACAGAGAAATACTAGTTATTAAAGAATAGGGGGGGACTTAAAATATACAAAGGATGCAAAAGATCAGAAGGCAAGAGGGAATTATAGTAGTAGGAACAAACATAAGCAAAGAAGAATGAGCATATCATTAAGAGAACAACCAAACTAAAAAGGATATTCTGAATATGCTCTAGATAGGTAGCCTAAGTCCTTAGCTTTGATAAGGAAGGTGAAAGGAAACTACTACAGATTCTAGAGCAGGAAAGAGACAACGAAAAACTATTTTAATAGTGCTGTGTCAGGGAGGTTGCTTTAACACAGAGCCAGAACTAGAATGGTGGGTGTCACTGGAATCAGGAAGGAAATAAGAGAATTTGATGAATATGACAAAAAAATGGAAGGAAAGCTATGATGCACCTTCATATTTCTAATGTGACTATTTAAACACATCATTCTAATGAATAGACAGATATAGAGCTATGGAGTCTAAATCACTAAAAAAAAAAAAAGTTTCCCAAAATTATGCCCAAAGGGCTACAAAACTGTGCACAGTCTTTGATGCAGCAATACCCAAAGAGATGGTAAAAATGGGAAAAGGACGCATACGTACAAGAATACTTATAGCAGCTCTTTTTGTAGTGGCAAAGAACTGGGAATTGAAGGGATGCCCATCAGTGAAAGAATGGCTGAATGAATTATGGTATATGACTGCAATGGAACACCATATTTCTCTAAGAAATGATGAACAGGAAGATTCAGAAACACTAGGAAAGACTTATAAGAACTCATGCTGAGTGGAGGGAGAAGAGCCAGGATAATATTGTACACGGTAACAACAACACTGAGTGATGACACAACTTGATAGACTTGGCACTTCTCAGCAATTCAAAGATTAAGACAATTCCAAAAGACTCATGATGAAAAAATGCAATTCAAATACAGATATAGAGCTACGGAGTCTAAATGCAGATTGAAGTATACTGTTTTATTTTTTTTGCTTTGTTTTTTCTTTCTCACAGTTTTCCCCTTTTGTTCTATTTCTTCTTTCACAACCTGGCAAACATGCTGTCCTGGGAAGGAGAGTAGGGTAGAAAGGAAGAAACTTTTTCCACTATTTTATTTCAATATAAAATTTGCTTTTCATAAAGGTGCTTAGGTCAAAAACAAAACCAAAATGAAACAAAAAAATCTTGTTCTCTGCTGTTGTTTTCTGGGTAAAGTAGGAAATGGGCACACAGAATTTCATTGATAAATACAGCTGAAGACAAAGAATCCATTAAAGCCTGATCTTTCAATTGATGTAGGGCCAGTAAAATTTTGGGAGATTCTAGGACTAGAAAAATTTACGTAAATGTAAGGCAATCACTTGACTTTTACCTTATCTATGAGATTTTCACAGTACTGACAAAGGACATGAAACAACACTGGCCTATAGTATGAACTTGGGGAATAGCAGGCATAATGTTGCCAATCACAAAGCACTCATAGCCAGGGATGCAGAGGGTGGTGAGGAGTGAGGCTCATAATAAGGAGAAAATAATTCAAATAACAAAAAAAAAAAGCGCATTTTAACCTCGTAAAATTGAATATGTCAATACTGAGTAATAAGAAGCTGCACTTTGATACCCAGCTTATCTGGTTTTATTCTTGATTTTTAATAGCACAATAAGTGGCATCAGGGAGATCCCCTGAACGTGGAATAAAGACAGGAAAATCTGTATTTACAAGCAGGATTAAAAGCTACATCCACAAACCAAAACATGTGCTATACCTGGGAGACCTGGAGATGGTACAGAGGAATTTGGTGATTGGACTGTTCGGTTTGAAGGAGGTCTTGGTTGGTTGTGCTCTACATTAGCATCTTTCCTCACAAGATTATCCAGCACAATAGTACTTGAACAGTCAATCTTTCAACACAAATAAAAAAGAACAGTTTTATTTAAGGAATTTGGCATTTGTAACTTAGGAATCACTTTAAACTCATCCAAAATGTATACACATTCACATCAACCACATATATAAAATCAAATGAGCAAAATGCACTATCCTGTGGAAGTTCTGGCGTTGCAGTATTTCCGTAAGAAGTGAAAGATGTAATTCATTTCAAAATAGTCTGCCTTGAACACACCTAAACACTCTGTAAAAACATAGCTACACATACATAAGTCTGTATATATACACGCATATATGTATATATTATTTTCAGAAGAGGTACTTTTGTCAGTTCTAGTACCTAAGATTAAAATAATACCCATTAAAAAACCCTACTCTGACCATTTTGGTTGCTACTTCACTATTAACTATTTTACTTATTCCTCTATGAAACAAAAATAAAATACTTCTCAAAATAAAAAATATTCCTTTGGAGGGTTTTAACTCACCAGGAAATATTTGAAATATCTTGATTTCAGCATGGATTTGCCCTACACCTACAGATGTGACCACATTTTCTACATGTTAGCATACACTAATAATCTTGAGATGCTGTGACTAAAAATGAATTCCACCGAAGCTGAACTAGCATATGGCCTTTCTAAGCTTGGTCACATCAGTCCTTCCTCGGACAAGGAAAGCCGAAAATCTGTCACTGAAGGTGAATGTTAAAAGCTTCTAGCTAAAGAACAAGTGCTAGAGCTTTCAGCATTACTGGAAATATCCTGAAGGTCACATTCACTTTAAGAAGAAGCACAGGTTTGAACAGTCTCCTACTCAATAAATTTACTGTGGACAGGAATCAGAGTGGCAAATTCATAAGATTCATAAAATACCAACTTGAGTTTAATTATGCTTAGAAATAATTAGATTCTTGCTTTAATACAATCATATTTTAATTGATATTTATATTATATATTTAATAATTTAATACAATAATACTAGAAACATTTATTACTTGACTGCTAGATAATCAGTAATTATTGGTTCTATCAAAACTAAAAGTTGAAAGTCAGATCATTTTCCTGAAAAAAATCTTTATACAGTTTCTTCATTCTATAATGAACATTCTGCATAAGAATGTCACAAAGAAATAATGAAAATGCTTAATATTTGATAAATCGCATACTGATTCTCATTCCTGCTGAAACCACCTTTCTTGAATAATGAGGGAAGTGGTAAAAAAAAAATTGATATATAAAAAATCTCTCTCTCTCTCTCTGTACATATATATATAAATTTCTTATTATGTCCTACAACTGCAAAAGGAGCAATGAAGTCTGTCCTCAGTATGCCAGACGCACAGCAATGGCCCATTAAACATCTATATAAACACCATCTATGTGGCTAAACAAATATGAGCATCTTGTGATCGATACAGACGATTTGGGACAGGGACACTCTGTGGAACTGAAACTTTTTAACTGCAGGAAGGAAAGGAAAAATTCTGTTTCCATCTTTTTTTATAAAAGACATGTTCCTGATGACTTAAGAGTCAAACACACAAGCTAATGGATATGCGAGTGAATAATGAATGTTAATAGAAAGCTTTAAGATTTATGACTCTAGAAAGTTTAAATGTTTTAGCCTCATCACAAAAAAAAGTCCTTTTTTCGAGGTAGTATAAACTAATACATTTCCAGCATTAAAAAATTCAAACATATAAACTGCCTTTATGTTTCCAATGCTTTTAATGATACTTTTTGTGCATTAAAAAAAAACAACAACTAGCACAGGGACAATACAACTCTCCGATCGTCCTATTTTTACTAAACCATGTATTTAACACCAAAATTTAAGCTAGTAACTGAAGTATTTTGGTATGCTTACATCTGGAAGAGAAGGAAGATTATAGGAACTGCCAACTGGAGAACTCAGATCAATCATAGGTGGTCCAAATGACTTGGCATCGTATCCAGCTGCACTGGTAATGGTAGGGCTAGAAGGAGTAGACGTGGTGCTGCTGGCAGTCGAAGGAACAGTTGGTGCTGGGCCACTGCTAATCTGCCACTGGCAAGGAAGAAGGGAAAGAAGAAACAATCTACCATCACCACACAAAATATATTATCTTGACATTTTATACTTCAGTAAAAACTAGAAATTAATGAACAGAATTGGGAGATAATGTGAAATAATGTAGAACTTCACAGGGAAATTAAAATAAATTGAAAACAATCTCCTTGAGGTTAGTAGGAAAGAAATTTAAAGGGAACATATTCCAACATAGTATAACATAGTTAAGGTACCATCTAATGTACAGTAATATAGCAACATAACAAGTTGTATGTACAATACCTGGTGAGTAGAAGAACAAGGATATATTACAACATTTATTATATTATAAACAGTAGGGAGAGGAAATAGTTCAGGGAAAGCCCAAAACATGGGGAAACAATTATGCCAAGCTTATTATATCTTACCTAAATGTCTCTTAACTTCCCTCGTAGATGCTCACCTTATAGTTTTGCTTCATGATGCCTACCTCCACAATGACTATGAACATTAAATGGCTTTGTGACACTGATTCTATCTCGAAGACTTAGTTAGAACATTTAGCTACCTTATCTCTCCTCTTTGTAAAAGGGCTCTCCTTTTCACTAACCTGACACAAAGTTTCTAACAGTCTAAAAAATTTGGGAAGACATGTAAACTACCCCTATTATTTTACAAGTAATTTTTGCATATTTATTTTGTTTTTATATGACCTACATTCCCCAATGAATCTCTTCCCCTACCTCTGCCTCCCGGGGTTAAAACAAAGACTATAAAACAAAGACTATAAAAAAGGAAAACAAAACAAAACAACAGGTCAGCAAAAATAACGAATATGTTGAAAATGTCTGATGTTATATGTAAGGTTTCTTTCCCCAAACTATCAGAGTAAAGTACATTGTGCGTTCAATCTCTTCTTGACACAGCATTCAGTTTATAATGTTTTGCTGTTGATATTTCTATTTACCTTGGAGAAACCACTGTATATGTACATTCTGTACATTATTTTGCTGGTTTTCCTTACTGGACTTTACATTGCTGAATAATTCTTCCCATATCTCTATTTAGCATATTTATTATTTCTTGCAACACACTAATATCCCATCATATTTATATACCACAATTTGCATAAGCATTCTAAAATAAATGGGCATCTACTTCCACTGTTCAAATTTGCTACTAAAAAAAGTCCTATTTTAAATATTTTGGTATATTGTAGGGTCTTTCTTTCTTGTTACTAACCTCCCTGGGCACATGCCCAATGTAACAGCAGTTACTTAGCACTTAGTAACTTAGGGTTAAATATGGAAGGTGTGAGCCCTATCCACTGTTGAGAAAGTGTGAACTCCCCTGTTGTCGTGGAAAAAGGGGATTGGTTGAGACAGGAGGCCAGTGTGTGTATATAAAGAAGAATTCCAGAGACAGAGAGACAGAATTGGAATTTTCCTGTTGGAAGAAGCAGGACTGTTTCAGCATCTGGGAGCTGGGCTGCTGGACTGAAGAAGTGAGTTGGAGTTTTGTTGAGAGAGGAAGAGAGAGAGAAACACCTGGAAGCTGAGTGAGAACTGAGATGGAGGAAATTTCCTGAGATCAAAATCTGGTGAAGACCACCCAGAAGGAATAAGGCCGATATTTCTTCTGGGTCCTAAGGACAGCTGAACACCTGGAGGACTGAAGAAGCATGACCAGGATAAGACTTTGTTCATGGCCTGGCTGATCCTTGAGTTCCAGACAAGAGAAGTGGTGAAGGGTTTGAGATGTGCTTGACCCTGTGAACTTCAGTATGTGCCAGGGACTGCTCTGAGGACTGGACAAGGACCTGTCAGCTGCCTGCTTCTGAATCCAGGGAACTCTTTGGTGGATTCAGGAGAGCTAGGACTATGGAAGGGGATCCAGGAAATCAGAGAGATCACCCAAAGTCAAGATGAAGAAAAGGCCTCCCCTTGGATGAAACTGAGGTTTACTGGACACAGAGGGGTGGAGGGTTCCTGTGGTTTTCTAATGATTGTATTTAATGACTGAGTTGATGTATGGTTTGCCCCATGAGTGGAAGACTGATTACTGTATTGTTAATTGATTAAATGATTGAGTATTGATTATTGTATTATGAATTGATTGAATGCTTTGTTCTAAATATTGTGGCCACTATAGTGAAAACTGTGTGGCCATTCTAATGTTAAGCTGTTATGAACAAGATATTGTGATTTTTTGTGATAAGATGTAATGTTGTGAATATTGTATCGTGATATTTTGTGAATGTTTCCCATGATTTGTAATGGAATAAGCAGAGGGCTCACTATTACTGTGTAATTCGAACCTTAAAAGATGTTCATAGTAGCATTCTTTTGGGAATCTGCTTGTGCATGGCGTTACATCCAATACCTGTAATGAGTTTATGCATATCTATATACATCAAACATAAGATCTGGGGTTCCTGTCCTAATACTACCACTTACCAGCTTTGTGACCTTGGATATGCCAACAAAAGCCTGAATTTCCTCATCTAAGAAATATGAATAACAATTCTTCTGGATCTATGCAGCACACATGGAATAATATATCTATCTTAAAAATCCTATACAAATAAAACAATATAATAAAAAATTATTAAGGGGAAAAAAATTTCATTTTCAGTTTAATAGGGCTGTTGTGCTAAGAGAATACGTATAATATAGGCAATAACCACCTAGCTGTATAAATGAAACCCATGATGTCTACAAACTTGGTATGCATTTCCCAGATCAACATCCACAGGAAATGATTGTATAAAAATTGTAATGTAATAACAAATGTAATAATATACCTCTGAAGTAGTTATGAAAATACCGGCAACTACAGACCCAAACTCATTAAGTTATTACTACATTTACTGGCTTTGCTATTTATTTTTCCCTGGCAACATACACTTCTTCCCTATGTTACGAAAAAAGCAGCCTAGGGTATATGGTGCAAAATACTGCAAAAAACCACACATAGTGAGAGTTAACACCTGAGAGATAGGAAATCAGGAAAGGCAAAAGCCTGGGACTATTCAGGATGATAGGATTTAAAGCTGGAAGAAGACCTTCAAATAAACAACTACAGATATCATATCAAGCATAAAAATTGCTATTCAAAGGGATGATTCATCAATAAAAACTATGTTATGTTCACTATAGCATTTATAAAGTCATGTAAGTGAGCAATAATTTTTCCCCTCTAAATGGAGGTACAATCACATGTAATAAAGAAAGATCCAATTGTTCAAATGACCCTGATGCTGTTAGGTAAATGGGAGGTGGGGGGAATTCACTATGTTTTTTAAAACAGATGTCTATATAAAAGTGTACACACAATTATGAACTTTTCCTATAATTTATAATTCTCTTATTTTGGAAAGACTAGTATTAATATTTTGCCTTCTTTCAATCATAATTCCTCTACAAATCATAGAAGACACAGCTAAATACAATGAAAAAAATCTTAAAAAAAAGAAATTGCCTGGTGCATTATTAATTTATGAGAGAAATATAATTTGTTTTTCAGGAGATGCCTTTCCCAAGGAACCTGGGGTATTAGCAAAATGATTATTATTAAAATGGAATTAATGCCAACATTAAAAAACATTAAGTATATTTCCCGTTAAAAATGTTTTTAATTGAATAAAAAGCAATGAAAAATAATCAAAGACTCAGACCAAACAAACAGATGAATAAATGAGTAAGAGAACAAACAGGTAAGTGAGATAGATTCAGACCTGGAAGGAACCTCAGAAGGTATCCAGATCAAGAGGAAACTGGGGCCCAGAGATGTAAAATGACTTGCCTAAGGTCGCTAAGAGAGCTAGAAGAACCAGATTTTGAACCCAAATCCTATGATCTCAAACCCATTGGAAAGTGAATAGGTATGTATACAAAGTGCGGTCCTAGATATTTTGAGAGAATAGAAAATAAGTGCTTGTAAGAAGTACGCAGCTTCTAAAAATATGTTTTCTTTAAAGTCCACCAAATTATAAACACCCCAGGTTTCTCACGCTGTAGTAATAAAAAGACATTTCTGGCACTACTTTTCGTGCTTACCAATTCGGTTACAATCTTCAGTACATACTACCATTTACTCACATCAGTATGGTGCATGTGTGAAGATGGACAACAGGAAGGCTTACTTTACGAATAGATATGAAGAAATTTAGAGGACAGCCAACAAATGGGAATAGCTGAGCCAGTCATTGTAGGAAAACGGGATGGAATATTTTATTGTACTATAAGGAACAATGAAGGGGATAGTTTCAGAAAAACCTACAACTTCTATAAACTGATACAAACTGAAGTGAGCAGAACCAGGGGAACTTTGTAAACAGGACCAGCAATACTGTAACAATAATCAACTGCAAAAGACTTGGTTATTCTGATGATTATAATGATCCTTCAAGACAATTCCAAAGGACACATGATTTAAAAAGCTATCAATGTCATATAAAGACCTTTATTTCTCCTTTTGGGGGGAGGGGGGGGAGAAAAAGGGCAGATGGAAGAAATGGGTGATGGAACATGGCTCATTTTTGCAAAATTGTTTTGCATGAATTTATAGGGTATTATGGGGTAATGTATAGGGTATTATACTTGTTGCCTTCACAATGGGTGGGAGAGGAGTGAAGAGAGTGATAAAAAGTGAAACCAAAAAAAAGTATGCTTGTTACTTGTATAGACAAGTCAGAAGATCTTAAACTGGGATATAAATAATACTTAGTTGTCATATTTCCTCATCTTTCAAATCTCATTGGAAGATTTTTCTATTTAAGAGTGACCCTTCTAGCAAGTTTTCTTAGTATCCACTCTTCCATCCTAATACCCACCTCAGTCCCCCAAATCTGTTAGAAGCAGTAGGTACAGTCCCATGAGTAATAATGATTTATTCTATGCTTGCCATTACATCAATAAAGAGGTGGGGGAAACAGCTGATGTTGGGAGGAAAAAACTTATAAACATCAAACATTGGGAATCTTATGAATTACAGAGAAATAATAAAGTAATATGACATGGGTTATCACAGAAATTTACATTTATTTAAGTGTAAGTCTCATTTATGACTTTATAGTAGGAGAGGGCAGATCATAACTAAGCAGAAAAAATGTTACCTGTTTTATGGCTTGTTGGGCCAAAAAGGCCATCTGTAGCGGATTGGGTTTTATTGCTTGCCGTGGTATATTCTGGTTGGGAGGATATCTCAGTTGAGGAGGATGAGGAGGGAGAACTGGTCCATTGGGTTTGGGGTTGTGATTTTGAAAATTTATCAAGCGAGGAGGGGGCTGCTAAAAACAAAACAAAACAAAACAAAATACAAAACAAAAGGAACCTGAGGTAATAATATTTTCTTTAAAAAATGCAAGCTACAGAAATTTCTTAACTTTTCACCAGAAATGTCCAAGAAGAAAAAAACAATAAAACTTTTATACTGAAGAAACTCCTTTTTATTTATATGAAGTCGGTACAACTCCTGATGGGGTTATATTTATGGGGTTCTTGGAATGTGTAAAAAACAATTACAATTGTATAAATGAATTTATGCCATTTTATAACAATTCATTTCCATAGTGCTTTAAGGTTAAAAAGTTTTTCTTTCAACAACCCAGGGAGGTAGAGAGTATACATGTTATTACCCCTGTTTGACTAGAGGGAAACTGGACATTAAAAGTTCCATGACTCCCCAACACCCCCACCCATCAATCTCTGATTGATGACTCAGAACTCCTGCTGACTTGACCCAGGCTGGCTGTTCCAGGCCACGTTTAGGCTCTATTCCTGCAGGCAATTCCCTAACCTGCCATTTACCCTTCTCTGGAAACAAAAATACCACCCACATACCACTCCATGGAAGGACGTATCGATCACAGGCTCTAATACTCCACTCACTAGTCCTGTGCTTTTCCTGATAAGGTGTCCTGCCTTGGTCACTGCTCCCATTTATGCTTTGTCCTCACTATGAGAACATAAATTCCTGGAAGGCGAGCAACATCCTGCTTTTTCCATCAGTATCTGAGGGCTAAGCACACTGATTGACACATACTAAGTGCTTAAAACACACTTCCTTCTTTCCATAAAAATACTAAGGATTAGACGAGGAAAACAATTCAGGACCACTGGATTTAAATTAAAACATTCTTCTTTCCCACTACATTAAGCTACTTCTCCACACAGTTTATATTCCCTTACCATACATCTTACCCATGTACGCATGCATGCCTTGCAACTTGTCCATATGCATTAGAATTTGTCTACGCAGATGTATACCAGTCAAAAAGCATTTATGTACTTCTTACATATGAGTTTATACACATACATATACATACATACACACTCTACTCTTACCATCTTCTTAATTGGTGACTTGATTACTCTGTACTTGCCTGAAGGTCTAACCAGCATTGTTAGGAGTACTGTCCAGACACCTTCTACCCCACCCCCACCCCTAGCACGTGCCCATCTGTACATACATGCATGCTCAGGTGAATGTGTGAGCACACATCATATATATGTATATATTAGAACTACATAGCTGTTTTTCTGTTTGTCCATACATTTACATCTGTGCATCTAATTGTACAATTTGGACAACCCCTTGCACTAAATTATTATTCAGTAGGTCTTGTTACTAAAAAGGAAATCTACTGAACAGGTTACATTATGTTCCTTAAAGGGAGTATAAAAATGGGTTTTACTGTATTTTGCCCCATAAGATACATCCATGAACAAGATATATTCTTCCATATCTGGTAACATTGATATTACTGAATTCTATAACCTCATAAGGTTATGTTCCTGGTTTTTTGGGGCAAGAGAGGGAGAGAAGGGTGAAAGATGGGAAGGAAGGCTATCAGGACACTACTCCATATCCTCTGGGCAATTGCTGAGTAACAGACTTACATTTTAGAAAAAGGTAAAAGCAATAATTAAGTGGTAAGATCTTCAAGTGCCCCAACTGCCTTTATCCCCTAAGGGAGGGATGGAAGGGTATTGATTTGAGGTTCAATGCCAAACATACATACAGACATTTATTAATATTACTGTTTCTGTTTATATGTACCTTTGGAAACAAGGAAAAAAATGGAAGAAAATGAATATGGAAAGAATAAATATGTTACTCATTTTAACAGTACTAAGAAGATACTATTATGGGTAGCTGGGTGAAAATTATTGGTTGAGTAAATGATATCAAGTAAATAAATGCCTTGAGTTGGGTGAGAGTTAAAAACAGAGGAGATAAACTGCGTAACTAAAAAAGTGATCGTTAAGATGCTAATTTGAGGTGTCTTCCCCCCCACCCAGAAAAAAAAAAACCCAGGAACTTCTATTTGCAAAATGGAAATTCTTTTTATTCCTTGAAGACTCTACTAGGAATCTATTGCTGAAACTACTTTAAATTGGAGATGACAAGAGAAGCTTCCCTTTTACTCAGAGGATCACTGAAAGTGAATTTAAAGATCATGTAGTCCAACTGCTGTTTGTATTCAAAATCAAACTAAAGGTCCTAACATGCCATAAAATTCACACAAGTAATAAATACAAGAAGCCAGGATTTTAAATCAGGTTACCTGACTTCCTGGGAGCTATCTCTATAAACTCTACAGTATAAAAACTTTCCTAAGGCTATATATTAAGAACTGATTTCTGACTCTCATTAGCAAATATGTGGGAAAATGTTCTTTTAAGTTGTTAAACAGAATTTTTCTAGTATTTATAAAATTTAAAATAAAAGAGAAAAAACAACACCTCAAACATAGTCTTTTATGCTCATCTAACAGGAGTATTGTCACTTCAAGACATACTCTAGAAAGTATTTGGAAAAAGTAGGACCTTATATCCAATACCATACTTATTTCAATGTCAACATGATTCTCTCATACACTTTTTTGATTCAGGAAGTAGTATCTAAAAAGTGTTATGGTCTTTATTCTAATGTTTTAAAATATTCATGAAGTTTTCCTATAGACTGTATCCTTGCTGTAGCAATTCTAGCAAAAATGGCCAATTTAAAGAAGTAAATAAATAGACCATTAGATTCAAGTGGTTAAAATAGGGCTAAGAATCAACAGGTCATTTGTGGGGATTTTTCAAATAATTTGCAGAACAGTTCTGTATAATGAAATTTTGGTGGGAGGGAGTCTTACCATAAACTGATAAGAAATGTAGCTCTCTCTCTCTTTAAGAGTGGTTAACACATTTATACTAGAGGAAGCTAAATTGGGATGGAGCTGACTTCCAAATTTACCTGAAGAGAGATGGAAGGCTGCTGGATGGGCCCTTGCATTCTAGGGTTTGGTAACCCCACAGGTGCTGGCCTCCGTTGCACCTGCTGTCTCTGAGCCATTACCTGTTGCTGCATGTGTTGGAGTCGTAATTGAGCTAGGCTGATCTGTGTTGGAAACTTGGATAATTGGTTTGAAGATAAACCACCTGGTGGCTGTGAATTCTGTTCCACCACAGGATTCTGCTTAGGCAAATGTGGCTGGCTCTCTTTATCCTCGATTACTAAAGAACCTGATTAAAAAGAAAATCAAATTTAATATTTTTCTGACAACTACTAAAACTGAACACTGTTTTAAAATAGCAATCCCATGAAATAAGTTCATTGATTTAAAAGCTACTGCTGCTGTCATTTTACTGATTTACCACAGTCACCTTATCAATTCCCTATGTACAACATCACTCCACCCCTTTCTGATCTATCTGTTCATGCAACAATTCAGACCCTCTTTTCTAATGTACATTAAAATTTTAAAATTGATGTTTGATTTCAGAAATACTGCCCTCAAGTCCTTACATTACTTCATGAAGTACTAAATACCCAGCATGATTCGGGCCTGTCTTCATTTTTCTCTTTTTCCTATAAATTAACAGTATCAGTAAAAGTCTGCTTATTCATATGGTTTCTTTCTCTACATAAATTACCGTTTCCTTCCATCTCCTTCACTATCACTATTACAATTACTACATCTATCCATATTAAAAATCTTGGGAGATGAGAGGGAATGCACATGACTTCCATCCTTTAACTTACCACTTAAAAACTGATTTTTAACAATAAAATATTTCCCTTCCCCTCTAGCCCCAAGAAAGTTGGAAGCTACAAAGAGAATTCAAATCACTGTAATGAAGGTTCTAACCACTAGAGCTGGTTCATTACAATTGTGAACAGGCTAACTAGGGAAGCCATGAGTTTCTTCCCAGCAGACATACAAGGTGGTACTATCAGGGATGCTGCCTTCTGTAAACTCTGATTTTTATCTGATAGACATTAATCTAGCCAATTCCATCTTCACTTTACACCTGGGTTAGTATAATAGCCTGTTAACTTGACTCCCCAAGATATCAAATCTAAGCTTTTCTGTTTGGCTTCAGGAACTTCCAACTCTCATTTTATTTCTTACTTATACCTTGACATAGACTCTGAGGAGAAATAGCAGCACACAAAGTCTTTAATATCTTTAAATACGCCCTTCTTTCAACCTGTAATAGCATCCTCATGTTCATCACTTCCTTACATCTCCTTAAGGAGGTATTCCCTGAAGAATCCCAATTCACCAGCCCTCAGCACTTACTTACAATAATATAAATATTTCGATCTGTGGGTTCTGATGAGAGACTGGTGAAAATGATTCACATTGTGTGTATATGTGAGAAAGAGACCATTTTGAGTTAGAGGCTTTTAGCCTAGGAGCCATGGACGTTGAATGGGTGAGCAGAGGGATGTCTATTTGAATGGGAAAAAAATACTAATCTTTACTTCATTATGATTTATTTCCTTTATATTCCAATACATTTCACTGTATGCATTTAAAAACATTATTCTAAGCAGGATATGGTGGTATACCCCTGTAATCACAATTACCACAGAAGCTGGGATGGGTGGACAAATTGAGTTCTTAAGTTTTAAATTTCAATGGGTCTCCACAGTAACTCTGGCAGTGAAAGGGGGCCACCAGGCTGCCTGAGGAGGGCTAAATAGAACCAGGTCAAAAAGCAAGCAAGTCAAAGATCCCATACCTACTGGTAGTGGGATGGGGCCCATGAAAGGCTGATGAACTTTAACCTGGGCAAGATAAGAGGAAGGGAGAGAGACAGTGGGAGAAAAGGAGAGAAGAGGAAAGAGAAAACAAAGGCATAAAGACACAATCAAAACACCCTATCTTATTTTAAAAAGGAGTTCACAGCCTTCACCAGACTGCCAGATGCCCAGGACACACAAAAAAGGGTTACGAAGCTTGATTTAAGCCATTCTTTCTATGACTGTAACAAAACTATTGCTCTAAAACTGACACCCCACTCCACCAACATGTAACCGAGCATGTACACAGTATTTAATGAACAAAATTTACATTAAACAGAAGTCACTAACTTTCAAATGAGCCTCTGGGCATCTTAATCTTAAAAACTTTTGCTTAGGTGCCCTTCACTTTTAATTTAAATTTAATTTAATTTTGCTTTTTGGAGGGCAATTGGGGTTAAGTGACTTGCCCAAAGTCACATAGCTAATAAGAATGTCAAGTGTCTGAGCCTGGATTTGAACTCAGGTCCTCCTGGCTCCAAGGCCGGTGCTCTATTCACTGTGCCACCTAGGTGCCCCAAACATTTATTGTTTGTTTGTTTTTGCTTTTTTGGAGGGGGAAGGTAGGGCAATTGGGGTTAAGTGACTTGCCCGAGGTCACACAGCTAGTTTTTGTATTGTGTCTGAGGCCGAATTTGAACTCAGGTCCTCCTAACTCCAAGGCCCATGCTCTATTCACAGCACCACCTAGTCACCCCTTAGTTCCCTTCACTTTTAAGGCCCTGTTGCACTGTCCAAAGATTGAGTCTTCCTTTGTCCCCTATCCATACTTTTCTTCTCCACCCTGTTTCTGGATCTGACATTTTTTACTTTGAAGCAAAATCTGCCAATGAAGTATTAGTTCAGAGTACTGGCCCAGTCCCAGAGGTTTTTAATCTAAGGTCTGTGAAACTGTGTGTATATGTGTGTGTGTGTAATATTTTGATAACTGGATTTCAGTGTAATTGGCTTTATTTGTATATTTAACACATTTAGAAAAACTATTCAGAGAAGCAGCCCGTACATTTCAGACTACCAAGGGGATCAATAAGTAGAAAATGTTAATAACCTTGGTCATACATGCTAGGGGACAATGCATTCCACTATATAAATGGGTATCTTCGAAAATTATAATGATACAAACAGCTCAGAAAAACAATACATAAGTAACAGGCTAATACAGTTATTTAGAGGAAAGTCATTTTTGATAGCATGTCAGCTAAACAGTGGCAAGTAAAGTCGCAGACACAGATAGGAAGGAATACCCTACCCAAATTGAATATGTTTTGAGCCCAGAAGCTAGGATCACAGTGAAACTGAATGGTGTTATTGGTCACAGGTGAAGCATCACACCTGGCTCGAAGAAGATGCCGTAATCGATACGTGATCTAGACCAGAAAAATAAAAGCAAGGAACATTAATAATCAACAAACATGAGAATTTTGGGTTGTTAAGGGTCTTCATATCTTAAGGGAACAAGAAGAATGAAATAAA
Organism: Pseudocheirus occidentalis; assembly: GCA_028646575.1. Taxonomy (NCBI): domain Eukaryota; kingdom Metazoa; phylum Chordata; class Mammalia; order Diprotodontia; family Pseudocheiridae; genus Pseudocheirus; species Pseudocheirus occidentalis. The sequence continues at coordinate 84,749,716 of CM053597.1, forward strand.
CAAAGCTGTGTATACACAAAACTTTGGCTTCCTCTCAATTCCAACCACTCAAACCCTTTCTATGTTAAGCTACTCAATCAACTGGCTAGATGGAAAAGAGTTCCAAGTAATGGCTGGAGTGAGTAGTTTTCTAGGTTCTTAAGAGCGTCTCACTATTTTCCCTCTATTTTTCCTTCTTTCTTGTATTTTTTCCCTTTGATTCTAATTCTTTACAATATGACTAACGTGGAAATATGTTTAATATGACTGTACATGTGTACTAAGGTTGCCTACCCACTTACAGAGGGGGAGAAAATTTATAGCCGAAAATTTTAGAAAAGTGAATGCTGAAAACTAAAAACAAACAGAAAGAGTTTCAGAGATAAAAAGAAAACTGAGCATTAAAAAAATAAGCTATTTACATTTCTGAAAATTTAATATGTATTTGGAAAATATTTTTTTGAAATACAGAAATCAATTACTTGAATTCAAAACTTGAATGTGCCCACATAAATCTGGGGAGCACACAATAGTACAAAATCCAAAATTGGATGGGGGAAGAGAAAATAATGGTGTAAGAACTTCTAAAAAAAATTCCTGCTTTCACATGGATGTTTAAAAAAACCTTTTGGTAAAGTAGAACCTAAATGTTTAAAAAATAAATGACATATACTAAGTACACTTTACAAATCTGGCACTGGTATATCGACCTGTCATGGATCTAAACTCCTCCTCTACAATTTCATTTAAGGTCCTCTGAAGCACCAACTGTGGTTTACAAGTAATACAATGCTAAAAGGTCATTCTATAGCAGTAAAGGTTTTCTTCTAGATGAACTGTTCAGCACTCTGGGAGTTAAATCTTAAATACCACTACAAAAGTGGCAGAGAAAAGAAGTTGGTCATGTAGTAGGGAAGAAGGAAAGACTACCCTTAGACCATAACTATCAGAAGAGAATTACTGCACTTGACACAAGGTAATTAGATGAAGATAGGAGTCAAGTATGAATGGAAACAATTATATACTTTGTTACAGGATGAAAAATATAAAATTAAGATATTTATCCATAATAATTTAAAACAATACAATGCAACACATAGGAAAAATTAATTCCCTAACATATTAAAAATGCTTACTGATCTTCAACTATGTGGAATACAACGTGTTAGGAAAACAGAGGTGGAAAAAATACATGTAGTACTACAGAAGTATCACCTGTGAAGCCAGGTCTTTTCTAGGAGTTCTTGACAGAGTAAAAGGACAAGTCAGGAGGAGGGGATTATAAGTGATATATTTTTCCTAGCTATGGTGAATTCTGACCATTTTACAATATTTTTCTACTACATCATTGCATTTTAAATATGAAATATCAAAACTCCCTCACCAGGCGCTTGCTATATAGCAGAGCTGTGCTGCTGCCACTTGAAACTGCCCATTTGGAAAAATGCATGACATGTTCCAACTGTTTTGAAAGCCCCGCCACTTCCTGCTGCTGCTGCATAAGTTTCATGCGGTGGTCCTTTGCAAGGCTCTGAAACCAAGAAAACAATTCTGAGTTCTACCTCTTACATATGACTTCAATACCCCTCTACCCCTACACAGCTGGGACCTAAGCACCTTTTAAAGAGATAGTCAATATACCCCTTCAAAATGACCATATTCTGCCATTTCTCTCCACCCTTCTGTCCCTCCTTTCTACAAGCTACTATGCTAGAAAGGTGAAAAGGTAACCATTACCCTAATGGAGCCTGACACTGGGATGGCCAAGGAAGACCCTTCATGCAATAGAGAGTCCTTTCATGCATCACACACGGGGGTCACCCCCTAAGTTCAAGAGTTATTTTCCAGATGGAAAACCAAACCAAGTTGCTCCAGTCAGTCCTGGCTGTGAGACTCTTCGCTTCTCTCAAAATCTCACTGAACTGCCATTATCATGACCAAGGAAAATAACTGAATGCGGATAGGTGGATAGGAACTTTTGGTTTTACTATGTTGCTAAACAATTAAGTGCTGTTCCTAGAAAAAGATTACTAGTCCTTAATCCTCACTGGCTTTAAGAATGCTGAAATCTGCTTTTCTCCCTTTACAATGAAAGATTCTGTGACAAATCTCCATGATGCTAGTTATCACTGCCATGTACTATTGGAGAACAAGTCTGAATCCTTTCTCAGAAACTTGCAGCACTGAGGGGTGACCATGGTCCTCAACTTTTTGTGCTTAAGACTTGTGGGGAGCCTCTAACAGAAACACCCCCACTGACACAGATTAGCAGTTCTGTTACTGAGACTCTGAGGGTTACCATCACAGCACACAGGCTTCCAGAACTGACACTAATATAAATATGTAGAAGTGAGGACCCAGATTTTCCCAGTTCGACCTCCTATCCTTGCTTGTACCATCCTGCCTCTGATTTGTAAAATAGATAGATTAGCCCCTATAGTCTTATTTCACAAAGTTGTGGTTAAAGACCATATGATATGAAAAATGAAAAATGTTGAAAATCTTAAACTGCTATGAAAGTCAATTATTATTTTAAATGAAATACCTAAACTAGATATATTTAACTGGGTTAACTGCATATGTATTTGGATCTTATTTAACTCTGAAGACCTAGCTCAGTACCTAACTCTCACCAAGAAGCCTCTCCTTAGGATTCCCCCACCATATATTTTCTTAAACATTAGAAGGCACTGAGGGGTAACAGAAAGAGCACTATCAAGGTGAAACCTTGCTTCAGATGGTTACTAGATCTGTAACTTGGGGGCAAATCATGTAACTCTGGACTTCAGTTTCCTGTCCTGGGAAACAAGGACAAATAATACTTAGACTACCTATCTTACAAAGGTAAGGAAAGCAGTTTCAATCTCCTTGGCTAAATAATTACCAATCTCCTGTAGAACGAGTAGCCTTCAAAGTTCTATGCTCTTATCTTCTTTTTTTCAATATACACTCTATCCCTTGACAATCGCATTTTTGCTGATGGGTCTAATTATGTCTATGTGAATTACTCCCTAATGTTTATATCCAGCCTAATCTTTTACCTGAATTCAGGCCCCCATCATTCTGAACTCTTCTAGGTTTCCTATAGGCAAGTCAAACTCAAGATTTTCAAAATGTGATTCATTAAATTTTCTTCTTCCCCAACTCTTCTTCTAACTTCCTAACTTCTACTGAGAGTACTATGATGCCCCCCAATTACCCAGTGTTGAATTTTGAGAGTCAACCTTGACTTCTCCCCCATACTTCACAAGCAGTTACCAAGCACCCTCAAGCATGTCTTTTGTTCTCCACTTAATACAGATACAATATCCTGGCTCAGGCGTCCCTCCTCCATGGATTATTATAACAACATCCTATTTAGTCTTACTCCCTCCCCACCCCAACCCCCCTTTGCCTCTCTCTGCCTCAAAATCATGCAGGAAATTCTTGCTGACTCTAGGATAAAATAAAAAAGTCAAAACCAGGTATTAGACCTCCCTAATCTGGTTACTATCTCATTTTGTTGCTTACTTCCAGCAATATGCTCTTTATGACAAATCTGCCACATTTTAGCTAAACTGGCATGCAAAGTCTTCTCCCAAATTTCACCTTCAATGTCCTGGTTCCATGCATTCACAAAGACCAACTTCCCCAACTAAAAAGTATACTTCCTCCTCACCATCACTCTTTAAGACTGAGCACAGATATGAAATCCTTTCTGATCCCTCCAGTTTTAATACTCAAGTCTTCAATTTTGGTTGTACTATTTTTCCCTTTTTTCTCAACAGCTCATAAAAATCAAAATGTAATACCTTGTTACAATTAAAAAACACTGTGCAAATACATATCAACGATCCCACATTAAGCTGTTCGTATTTAATATTAAATACAAAATCATAAAACTCCCCATTCAGATAGTAATATAGGGTGTGAAAAGTTGAAAAGCCTAAGACAACCCATGTTCCCCATACTCAGGCGTGTGTGTGTGTGTGTGTGTGTGTGTGTGTGTGTGTGTGTGTGTATACTACAAACAGCTAACCCAAATATCTGTATTTCTGAACCAATAGTTCTTACCTCCCCTTCTTTCACTTTCATCTTACCACCAATCACAGAATGGGAGTATTATTAAAGAGAATAAAGAGCCTTCTTATGAATTTTAGGTTGAGGACCTTAGATAATTAAATTTTTATAAGCTATTAGCTGTCAAGAACTGCTTTGTAACACTTATTTGATGTTAGAACTTACAATCATAGTTAAAGCAGTCTGAAATGCTGCTTCCAAAATTGCACTATGGGATTCTTGAGGTAAAGAATTCTAGCTCTTAAGAATAATTTCCTGTAATGAAATCTCATAAATAGTGTGTACTGCTAACAATAACTATTTTCTATTAATGTTACTTATTCCTACTTACTAATTTTCAAAGATTATAAATGTTTACTTTTGCAATGATTTCTTCATTCAAATACTATTAATGGGGAAAAAGATGAAGTGGGAAAAGTTCTGTTCAAAATGATGAAATTCAACAATTTGCAAGGAAAAATAATTCAATGTACTTTACTAAAAGATCAAACCTTTACTCAAAGAAATTACTCAAAGTAAAATACATAATTAAAAATGTACAGCTTCACCATAACTGGAAAGTACACATGATTTTCTAAAGCTGATTTAAACTACACAAAAGAAAAGGAACATACTTTTCAAGGGTTATACCACCTCATATTTGTATGATACATAACAGGTTACACAAAGGGTTTTTTACAGACTCTTAGAGATACAACACACTTATTCATGTTTAAACTCACAAAAGGCCCCATCGTGGTGAGCTAGGTGTGTTTATTTTGGTTGTTTTACAGAAGAGAAACAGAGAGGTTAACATGAGAGAACTGAAATGCCCATCTGAATCTAGCACATTTTGCACTGGATAGCATGATCCCAGAAAAGGGGAACTTACCTCTAGCTGATGCAGCAGAGCTTTCCCTTTTTTGTTTATTTCTACCATCAAGGTAAATATAGCGACTTTAATATCCTGTTCCACCTGCTTTTGATTTTGATTTACTTCAATTATTCTGGAAAAAAAAAGGAGGGGGGGAAGAGTCTGAAACTTAAAGATGAAAAGAAATTGTTGAATGTGAGTAAATATCTTAAGGTAATTCAGAACACTTCCAGTTGCCAAGACTTAATCAACTTGAGAACTTATGTGTGTGATCTAAACTATCCTTGAGTATAAAAACCAAGTATTTGAAAGATAATTGTGAAATTAAAATTTTGATAACACAATCATATAAAAAAATAAAAGGTTTGAGACAAAATGAAATGGCCCCAAAGGAGCCTAAATAAATCAACCCATTTGTGCTAAAGGCACTAGAAGGACAAATTTGCCAGACAGCAGGCCCAAAGGTGTTTTACCTCAATTGTTGGATTATGAATTCCTAAGAGTTGTGCATTTGGAATAAAGGATATAAGATCAAGATTTTCATGGTGGCTGAGATACATGGGGACAAGAGAAGAGAGAATATATTTCATGGATTTACAAAAGCTGAAAAATAGGTAGGCTTCCTAAGATAGGGAAATGGGAAATATTTTCAATATTCTTTAAAGGAATTCAGATAAGTTTTTCACAGAGGGGAACATGGAATAAGGATTAGAAAGCAAGGTTTGAACTCAGGCAGACTTGGGTTCAAGCTGAACCTCTGCCACAAAATGAACTTTGTGATCCTGGTCAAGGAACTGACCATCTCACTCAGCTAAGTCTTCTTACTTGGACTTATATATATATATATATATATATAAATCACAGGTCCTGTCCCTATCCCTAATGAAGAATCTTTAGAAGAAACACACAAGAGACAAAAGGGGAAAAGTAATAAGTGGAATGGCTGGAAGATAAACAAATTAAAGGAGTGAATGGGTAAGAGGGACACACTGGTGAAACAAACAGGATCACAAGACTACAAAGAACTTAAGAGGTTACCAAGTTCAACCATCCAGGTATTTAAGGAAGTTGTGAACAGAGATTCAGAGAAACCAAGTGGTTTTCCTAATGTTGCTAAAAACAGAAGATAAGGGGTGATCTTCGAGTTCTGTCTAAGAATAAGGCATGGATGTCGGAAGGGCTTATAAAGTATGTTATGATGTGCTAACTGTTTAAGTTTTGATCAGGACTTAGGATTCAATTTTAAATACACTTAACTCTTCCAAACCAAAAAGAACAAAAACCCCAAAACAAACAAAAAACCCCAAACAGACCAAAGTTTACCCATTCAGAATTAACAAGGAAAATGGTGACATTGCTTGGCATGAAAAATTAAGTGATTTATCTAGGTTCTGAATATTGGTTGAGCTCTTGGAGAAACAGGCATATAGAGACTCCAAGGAACACCTCTCCAGACTCAAGCTTGTAAAGAATGACATGTTTCAAGGGGCAGCTAGGTGGCGCAGTGAATAGAGCACTGACCATGGAATCAGAAGGACGTGAGTTCAAATCCGGCCTCAGACACTTGACACAAAAACTAGCCGTGTTACTTTGGGCAAGTCACAACCCCAATTGCCCTCAAAAAAAAAAAAAAAAAAGAGACATGTTTCTAAAGGAAATTAGCTTTAAATGGGAGGAAAATGTGGTAGATTGTGGAGATAACCTTTGTCATGTCCTCTATAGCTAAAAGCCTCTGAGACTCAGCCTAGAGGAGGGAGGCTGGATGCTCTGAGAGCAGCTACTTATCCTTGAAAATGTTAAAGCAGAAACACAAAAATGGGAGAGAGATCATCTGTTCTGGGTCAAAGGAAGAATCAAGGCATGGTTTGATAATTACCTTCTCATAAGTACTAAGACAAATGTCAAGCTGATGACAACAGAGAGAACTACTGTCTTCATATGGCATGAATGCAAAGACATAACAAAGAACTAAGACTTAGCAAAGTAAATAGATTACCACTCACTTCTAGTGATCCTTGCACATACACATTATGTTGGCAGAATGAATCTAAGTAGTATTGTCAAAGATTATGAAGTCTTAAGGAAGGATATAAAGACCACAGAGACACAGATTATATTTTCTTCACTATTGTTCAATGAAGGTAAGAAAGGTAGAAGAGAAAATTTGTTTTGGGATGTGAACATCTGGTTGAGATGGAAGTGATTTAGAATAGAATTTGGACTTCTAGACCACAGCTGACAATATATGGAGGATGACTAATTCCTGGCCAGGGAAGGAAAACACCTAATAGAGCTAGGTATGAACACGTATCAGTGTCTTACATTCTGAAAACCAAACCAAAACCAAAACCAAAATAAAAAACAACCAGCTTTAAACTAAAAGGGCCGGAAGAATAACTGTCTACACACACCTACAAAATTAATTATGATAGTAACAATAAAGAGAAACAATAGCAGTGGAGATTCTCATTTAAGTTCATAGGAGATTAAACAAACGAAAAAAAGTAGCCGGTAGTAAAACAAACCCACAGATTGAAATATCTATATACAAATTGCCAAAGTTAGCAGAAATCCTGGTATAAGGAGGCAAATTTGATCCAACAGGTGTCACTGAGAATTTACATGACAAACACAATGACTGGAATATCACTGGATAGGTATATCTTATTTGAAAGAAATAGTATAGGTGAAAGGGGAATAGAGAATGGGGTACAGTCATATTCTTACAAACAAGCATGAGGGGGGCAGCTAGGTAGCACAGTGAATAGAGTACTGGCCCTAGAGTTAGGAGGACCTGAGTTCAAACTCAACCTTAGACACTTAACACTTACTAGCCATGTGACCTTGGGCAAGTCACTTAACCAATTGCCTTGCCTTACCCCCTCCCAAAAAGGGGAAAAAAAACCCAGAGTATGAGGAAATCCAGGAGAAGTAGTTCTATCTAGGTGATGGACTATGTAAGATAGAGCAGATGTGTGGGAACATGCAACAGGAATGACAGTAATTTGAATATACCACAAACTACCTGGCAAAGAAAAAGCTAATATATGAACAGTTAGGAAACAGGCATGATTATAATGCTGTGCATTTCAATTATATAGCTATTTAATGAAATTCTACCAAAAGTAGAATAGCAAGTAACTTCTCAACTTGCCTTAACTGTGATTTCATCATTCTAAAGATGAAGGACACAATTACAGAACACGTTTCACACAAATAAAGTCAGATCTAAATAACAAGAAAAACATCAGTCACTCATGGTTAGGCCAAGCTAATATAATAAAAAAGACAATTTTATCTAAATTAATTTACCTATTCAGTGTGATACCAATATAACTACCAAAAATTATTTTATAGAGCTAGAAAAAAATTATAAAATTCATTGTAGAAAACCAAAAAGGCCCAGAATATCAAGGGAATTAGTGGGGAAAAAAAATGGTTGGGAAGGTGGCCTAGCCAGACCAGATTTTAAACTGTATTATAAAGCAGAAGTCATCAAAACTACTTGGTGCTACTTGAGAAAAAGAGTGATGGATCAGTGGAATAGATTAGGTATGCAAGACATAAGTAGTCAACGACTACAGTAATCTGCTGTCTAATAAATCGAAAGACTCCAGCTTCTGGCATAGGAACTTATTTATTATTTGACAAAAACTGCCGGGAAAACTGGAAAACAGTATGGCAAAAACTGGGCACAGACCACTATCTTATACTATATAACAAAATAAAGTCAAAATGTGTTCATGATTTAGATATAATGACTGATACTATAAGCAATCTGGGAGGGGAAGGAATAGTTTACCTGTCAGATTTATGGAGAAGGGAAGAATTTATGATCAAACAAAAGATAGTGAGGATTATGAAATGCAAAATAAATAATTTTTATTATATTGAAAAGTTTTTGTACAAAAAGTCAATGTAACCAAGTTTAGGAGGGAAGCATAAAATTGGAAAAGAATTTTTACAAATAAGGCCTCTGATAAAGGACTCATTTCTAAAATATACAAAGAATTGAGTCAAATCTATAAGAATACAAGTCATTCCCCACAAGTGATAAATGGTCACAGGATATGAACAGGAAATTTTCAGAGGAAGAAATTAAAGTTATCTATAATCATATGTTGTAAATCACTGATTAGAGAAATTCAACCAAAACAGCTCGGAAGTACAACATCTCACCAGAGTGGCTAACGTGACAAAACAGAAATGCTGGAGATGATGCGGGAAAATTGGAACATTAAGGAAATTGTTGGTGGAGCTGTGAACTGATCCAACCATTCTGGAGAGCAATTTGGAACTAGGCACAAAGGGCTATAAAAATGGGCATACCCTTTGATCCAGCAATACCACTTTTAGGGTTATCTGTCAAAGAGATCATACAAGTGGGAGAAGGACCTATATGTATAAAAATATTTTTATCAGCTCTTTTTATGGGGGCAAAGAATTGGAAATCAAGAGGATGCCAATCAATTGGGATATATGAATGTAATGGAATACTATTGTGTTATAACAAATGAGCAGGTGAACTTCATAATAACCTGGAGACTTATATGAACTGATGCTGAATGAGGTGAGTAGAACCAGGAGAACATTGTACACATTTATAGACACATTCTATCTGTGATGACTGACTTTGACAGACAGGGCTAGGAAGGGGGTAGAGAGAAAGGGGGAGAAAAAAAAAACTCAAAAAATTGAATGTTGTAAAGTAAAAATGAATAAACTAATAAAAAAAAAGATGAAGGAAATCAACAAGGAGAAATTTTATTGTGGATCTTGTTCTCTGCTGTGTGGCTCCTAGGAGGCAACACAGTGCACAGTGAATTGCACGTAAAGTCAGGAAGAGCAGAATTCAAATTCAACCCCTGACATGGACTAGCTACTTGTATGAATGACCCTTTACTTAACCTGTGTTTGCTTCAGTTTTCTCATCTGTAAAATGAGGATAATAGTAGAGACTATTTCTCAGGTGATCCATGATCCTCGAGCAAATAAACTTTAAGAAAAAAAAAAGTCAGTTATTATTTTCATCACTAAACGGGAGGAAGTAATTGCTGATATGAAAATGGTGGAAACTCTAGAAAGAAAGTAATCCCTTCTCTGTCTGGTTTGTCATAGAAAAGAGAAAATCCAGGCATAATTGTATACAAACTCTAAATCTGGAAAGAGCACCTATCAAAGACTTCAGAGAAAAAAATCAGATAAGATTTCAAAATTAAAATTTGACATGGGAAAGTCTACAAGCCAGCCCAGTAAGGATATGAGATGCTCAAGAATTAAACCCTGAAGGCACAAAGAAAAAAAACTCCAGGAATGGTTGGGAATCCTCTAAAGACAATATGGATACAAAAGAGAAATTACCCCACAAGGTTAGCTTTGAAAAAGAAAACAGAATCAATCAACAAGTATTTTCAAGTGTCTAACATGGGTTAGGCACTGTTAGACATGCCGGGGGATACAAAAATGAAAATGAAATATTCGCTGCCCTCAAAGAGTTTTCATCCTCTTCCAGGAAGATGGAAGTAGGGGCAGGCAGTAGAGAATGACTATAAGAACACGTCTCAGTCTGGAAAACTGTGACAAGGAGCCAGAATGAACCCAGGCTTATAAATGACCACAACAACAAAAAAAACCAATGAAGACCCAAAAAAAGAGAGTGCAGAGGCCAGGGGTAGAGAAGCTGCGTACTTCTAGGTCTGTGGCTACAGCCTTTTGCTTGACTCCAAGTTTTACAGAACAAATCCTTTTACCATGGGCATTTGTTCTTTGAAATTTGGACTCAATGGAAGGGCTGCACTTGAGGATTTAGGGGGCCTTGTGGCTGCAGGTTCCCCAAGCCTGACCTAGGTCACTGCCACGTGGACAACAGAAAGTTGATGGAGAAACTCAACTCTTAAATTGGCTGTTGACTTCGGAAAGAAGAATGATTTTATTGGAAATTAGAGAAGAAAAAAATGGCTAACATGGAGCTGGATACCCAAGATAAGTAATGCCCCTTGAGTTACTTGGAAAAAGTGAGTATCACCTTTTTGTAAGGAAATATTGGCAGATGCAGTAGGCAATCAAGTTCTGTCAGCAACAGCTGAAAAATTGTGGCAAATTAAAGAGGTACTCTAGCAGTATAGAATGGCAAGATGACACCTACCATACTGGTGTGCCACCCCACAGAGTAGAAGAACACTAATAAACTAGAGAATGCTTAAAAAAAAAAAAAAAAGGACCCGCAAAGACCAAATGCTACAAATAAATACTCTGCATGGTAAAAGTCAGTAGTTGCTACTAAAGATATTTCATATCATTTTAATAGTAGCATCATTCATAATTTTATTAATTCACAATTTCACAAAGTTACAACATAATGTTGCATGTGATTCATGACCTAATTAATAATTTGTTTAATTTCATAAATATGAATTCACTTCAATTTTGTAATTTGAAAATCAGCATTTCTTAAACCCTTTAGCTATATTCAGTCTTACAGTGACAGCTCTATTAGCAAAGTAGTGTTTACATTCTTACTTCCTAATTTTTCTGGCATAGATAGAGTTAAAATCACAATAACACTAGGAATTTACGGAATTTCAGAATATAATGCATTAGGACTTTTATACCTTCTGGCAAAATCTCATTCTGTAATTATAGTTCTCATCTTCACATGGAAGGTGCAGAAAATTGCCTATGAGGACCAAGAATTTTTCAATTACAGTATACTGTGTTATTTTTTTTCAAGTGGGGAAAAAAGGAACTAAAACACAGCAATCACAGGATTTAAAAATTAAATAAGTAGCTATCTACTCCTTCTCCAGTTCTAGAAAGAGCTATTGCAGGACGTCAATCTGGTTAGAACAGAGGGGAGTTTCCATTTCCTGAGCTATATGAGTTTCATTTTAAAGAATTAAAAAAATGTATTTTTCCTTGAGCTGGGCAAAAGCGGCTAGCAACAGAACGCAGGCAGATAGCTCATTACACACAAACACACACCTCCCAAACTCACAAAACAGATGAAACAGACCAATAATGTAGGTGAATGGATGAATAAAATTGTGACCCACTCAAATCAGATGATGAAGAAATATGAATCTTTACAATTGAGTTAAGGATGTCACTACTCCAAATTTTTAAAAAATTATATTAAAAAAAGTCTTAAGTTTCTAAACAACAAAGAGATCTTATAAATCAACAACCTGAGAAGCTAAAGCCAAATGAATCAGCAAAGTATGGATAAAAAGAAGCAAAAAAAGCTACAATACTAAGGGGAAAAAAAAAAATAAATAAACTTCAGGAGATACTAGAGCAAGAATATCTCATTTCTGGGGAATTGTGCAACTGAAAACAATTTGAACAGCATGAAAAAGTGGGTACTGCTGCAATTATGAAATTTAGATAAAATTTTAAGAGCTATTTACAAAAATTTTAGCAATATCACATGGCAAAAAGAAAATCAATGAAAATAATTATCTAAAAGTTATTAAAGATTACAAGATAAACTATTTCTGTAACAAAATGATCAACAATTACCTGTTTTGAATTTGATTTCCAGTAAACTTTATGTATTTTGTTTTTTCCATTAGCTTAGTAATTAATGTATCTATGATCACTTTCTGATTCTGAAAAGCTTCTTCAATAAACTGATATCTGAAAAAACAAGTAAATTAATACATTAAAAATCGAATCAATGTATAATCAAGACTAATTCACGCGGCTAAGACAAAAAATGATACAATAGCTTACAAGTAAGGATTATCAAGTAATTATTTCTTAAAAGCATTTTAAAAAACTTCAAGTAATCTGGTTCTGTGATAAAACTGCTACAGGTATGGTAAAAGTCATATAGAGAAAAATAAAAAACTACAGTGGATTCATTATCACAAGAATTTGTTCCATTTAAAATAGAAAAATCCAAAAGATAATTCAAAATATAATAAATTTATTGGTCCCTTTGTGGACAATGGCTTAGGGTACAACATGATTTGGCAGAGATCTTCTTTGGTAAGTAAAATATCATTGTACCTTGTTCCAAGGTAACCCCAATATAACGGTATATATTACCTTATCTGACCTGGCTGAGTTCTCCTATCTTCTCCTTGATACCTAAAACTAGCTAAAGTAAATAATCAGAATAAGCTTTAAGGATAGTTGAATCACTAGTTTCTAGACTGCTTCTTGACATAGTTAAATTGACTTACTGGGAAGAAGGTGGAAGGGGCAAGGTATTCATCTTCTAAGGCACACTAGAATTAATACCCTAGTTTGGCCCACTCAGATCAAAATGTTTAAAATACACCATAATTATTTTAAGGTACAAATGCAGTGGAACACTATGATGCTGTAAAGAAATGATACAATTCATATAATAAATGACAGACTAGGTAAAGGCAAAGACCTAAAACCTTGGACTAACATAATAACCAACCATAATTAGGACCAAATATTTAGTATGTTGCACACCACTTGACAGAAAAGTTATGGATTTCAAGTATAAATGTAACACATATGTAGAAATTTGTTTTCCCCAACCAGGTATGGGGAACCTTCAGCCTCTCAAGGTCACATATGATTGTCTAGGTTCTCAAGTGCAGCTCTTTGACTGAATCCAAACTTCATGGAACAAATCTCCTCAATAAGGATTTGTTCTCTACAATTTTGGTGTAGTTAAAAAAAAAAAAAGCCACACCTGATAACCTAGGAGACCACATATTTCTTATCCTTGTCCTAGATTATGCATTATATGTCACAAGGGCTCTTTTTCATTGGGGGAAGATCCCTGGAGAAAGCAAGCGAGGGGGAAATATGGCAGAGAGAAAACTGTTCACTGAAAAAGGTATTATTAAATCACTATGCATACCTATACATATGAATGTAGGTATATGATATTATTCCAGGGATGCATTAAAGGGACCAAGAAATAAGAATGTGTTGACAAATGTATTACATAATAATAAGCTGATTTATAACATTTCAAAAGACAATCTTAAATCTGGTCTTCAGTTTCTCTAAAGTTCTCTTAAAATGAGATATCTAAGCCTTTCCCCCTACCCCCAATTACTTTAGAATACTATGTCACATGTAGCTGATTAGGATCAGAGAAAGGACTGAAAGTCTAGGCTTCATAAAACCTCAGAACTGGAAGCGATGCCTGAGGCACTAGTTAAACCCAGGCCTGGCACCAAAAGTGAACAGTTCCCAGGTCCTTGTCCAGTCCTCAGGGCATTCTCTGGCACACACTGAAGTTCACAAGGTTCAGCACATCTCAAACCCTTCAGGACTCCTCTTGCCTGGAACTCAAGGATCAGCAAAGCCACCAACAAACAAAGTTCCATCCTGTTCATATCTGCAGTCAGCCACTCAGGAACCAAATCCAAGGTCTGTCTTGTCTCTGAAATTCTCCTGCTTATAAAAACTGGCCTTCTCCCAAGTCAACATGGTTCAGGGGAGTGTCTCAGCCAATAGCATTCTTCCAAGTCACAGGGAAATTCCCCCCTTCTCACCAATGGACACTAGGTTACTAGGATCTACTTATCATCTGATCAAACAAATCTGGCAGATTCAGGAGGGAGCTGGGACCAGGGAAGAGGATCCAGGGAATCAGAGAGACCACCCAGAGTCAAAATGAAGAAAAGGCTTCCCCTTGGAGGAAACTGATGTTTGCAGAGGACAAGGACCTGGGAGGTGTTCAACCCTGAGGACTGGAGGAGAACCTGT
>CM053597.1:84764808-84806284 GCA_028646575.1 Pseudocheirus occidentalis
AATGGCCTAGCACCCTACGTGGCGAACTTGAACTTTCAATAAACTTTACTTTTTCTTTGGCTGAGAAGAATTGAGTGGAATTCCTTCAGCAGGACCCGGCATGTTGGTATTTTGGGATCTCAGGCAGCCCTAACCCTCTTTGGGCACCCTCTTCACTTCCACAACATTTCTGTATATAGAATCCTATCTCCCCTCCATGTGGTGTGAGAGCACCACAGAATGCCCTAGCACAGACTTGCTCTGTGAGAATATGGTAGAACGGCTTAGCACAGACTTATTCTGTGACAGATTTACTCTGTCCTGCTTGCCCAATGCAAGCATTACAGATACCTAAGCTCCTTAAGAGTCTACTCAATATGACGAACTTTCAATAAACTTTACTTTTCTTTGTCTGTGAAGACTTGAGTTGAATTCTTTTGGCAGGACCCAGCTTGTTGGTATTTTGGCGTCTCAGGCAACCCTCACCCTCTTTGTGGAAAACCTCTTCAGTATCACCACTTCCTACTTCATGGGAGCAGCTTGTGAGAGAAGAAACTGGAGAAAAGACTCAAGCTAAACACAAAGTAGAAGAATTTTATGAAGGTGATTTGGAAGGATTTGGACTTGTCAAGAAGTCCAGAAACTGAATCTGGGGAAGGAGAAATTTGGAGTACTTTTGAAGAAATTAAGGAAAAAGTTTAAAAAAAAAAAAAGCTTGAGTCAAAGGTAGAAAATGTCTTAATCTGAAGGGCTAAATCTAAAGGACAAAATACAATAAAGATGAAGAACTTAAAGAGAAGGAAAAGCTAGTCGGCAAGACAGGTTAGAAAAAGTTAGTACAACAAATTGGTATGTAAAATAGGCTAGTGAAAGAAAGAAGAGGAAATTACATGTGGTTGTCAAGATGTTAAGAAGGCATAAAGTTGTAAAGGTCTTAAAGAGGCAGTTAGGTGGTGAGTGGTAAACTACCACTGTAATTGGAAAAACAAGGCAATGGTTTTCAGTCAGCTTGGAAGGAGGCATCTTTCAGGGTCCCTGGGATCTTAGTCCTCTTAGCCCAATACTGTTCAGCATTTCTATCAAAGACTTAGATAAAAGGTTGGTTGAAATTCTTATTACACTTGCAAATGAAACAACTTTGGGAGGGGTAACTAGCCCACTAAATGGAAGGCATTATCAGGATTCAAAAAGATCTTGACAGGCTAGAACTTTGGCCTACATCTCATAATATGAAACTGAATAAGGATAAGTATGATTTACAATTGGTCTAAAGAGCCAGCATCACAAGTACTAAACTGGGGAAGCATAGTTAGCAATTTTTCTCCAAAAGATGTGAGGATTTTAGTAGACTTTCAAGTGTAATGGGAATCAATTTGGGCTGCATTAAAAGTGGCATTCCAGAAATGCTTCCAGGAAAAGAAGTGATCATCTTGCTGTACTCTACACCTGCTCAGATAACATCTAGGGTATTGTGTTCAATTCTGGACCATTTTTTGGAAGGATGTTGATAAACTGGACAGTGTCCAGAAAAGGGAGAATAAGAATGGGGTGGTAAAGAGCCCAGGGATTGCCATAGGTGCATTGGTTAAAGGAACTGAGAAGTTTTAACTTATTGAAGAAAAGACTCAACAGCAATTTGATGGCTGACTTCAATTATTTAAAGGGCTGTCTTATGAGGAAAGAGAAATTAGAATTATGTTAGCTACAGAGACAAAAACCCAGAGGAAAGTAGAAGTTGCAAAGAAGCAGATTTGGCTTGATGTGATGAAAAATAACAATGAAAACCATCCTAAAGTGTAGTGAATTTCTATGATGGACTGAGTCTGACTCAGGTTAGCCTCCTGCCAATTTTAGGTTCGCTATGAGAACACAATGAAATACTCATAGGTCATTCAACAGTTGATGAAAGGAATTTTACTTAAGTCATATCTTAGAAAGGATATAGTACTTAGCTTGAGAAGAAGTAGCTTCTCTTACCTCCATCCTGAAATATGGGTATAGTTCCTTACAGAGCCTTAGGATAACTCATCGAGTTTGAAGGGCCCTAATTCCACATAGGAAGGCATGATGATGCTCTTAAATAGTCAGGAAGTCAGGACAACCTGAGACCAATTGAAATGAATGGCAATGCAGTTTGATCCTCAAACCCCTGGCCAGTCAAATCCTAGGGACAGCTTCTTTGTCTTTTAGGAAAAGAACTAGCTTAATCAACACAGAAAAGGATAAGGAACCCTATCAATTCTATTACAGCTGCCTTGAGGAGCATTAGGTCCTTCTTTGGAGGTCTTCAAGGAATAGCTATATAGGAATGATTAATGGGTTTGTTATAGGAGGGATTCTTTTCTGGGTATGGATTACATGGATGCTGAGTTCCTTTCAAACACTTGAATTTTCTGATACCAAAGTCAAAGATATAGTGAAAGGTCATTGTAAAAAGATAGATACAAATATGCATGTATGCATATATGTACACAATATACTTTTGTGTACATTGTGTGTTAACATGTATGTGCATCATGTGTATACACAAGCATGTGTGTATTATGTATATGCGTGTGTATGTATGTATGTACTTTTTTGGTAACAAAAAGCTGAAAACAAAGTTGGTTCCCAACCTTGTTCATATTGAAGTCAAGCAAAAAAAAAAAGTAGAATTCAGAGAAATAGTGAAACTTATATAAACTAAAGCAGAGCAAAGTAAGCAGAATCAAGACAGCAATTTATACAATAACCACAATAAAGTCAAGGAAAATAACACTAAAAGAAAAAAATCAGAACTCCAAACATTACAATGACTCATCTTGACTCTAGAAGAGTGATGGTGATATATATTTCCCTTCTCATGGTAGAGAGCCTCTGGATCACAAGTATGAAGTGAGGCATACCTTGTCAGGTGGTATGTTTTGCTGTCTTATATTTCTGTTATAAGGCAAGATTCCATTAAGGGTAGGGGATAGAAGTGAGGTTATTAAGAAGCAATGACTATGTTTTTAAAGTGTCAATAAAAATATTTATTAAAATAATAAAAAACTAAATGTTGGGTTGAACTTCTAACATCTCTTCCAACTCTAAAAACATGAAATCCTATGACCCTAACTTATTTCTCCAGCTCTAATCTCTCCCCTCTTAAATCTATGCTTCATACCACTGCCAGATTAATCTTCCTAATGCACAGATATGAGCATATTTCTCTACTACTTAAAACCTTAAATGGCTGTCTGCCAAATCCAGCAGAGTACTATACTGTTAGGCTAGTTCAATAAAACTTTAATTCAAAGTGTGGATTTTGAGCCAAAGAAGAAATCTACACCCACCACTCAGCTGATTAAAGCTCTATATTGGCAAGGATACTCAAAAGAACATGGACACATTTTCCTTAGTCCCTTTTGGCCCATAGATTCCAAATGCAGTAGGATACATTGCAATAGAGTGTTTGCTTAGGATGGGAACTAGCAGTCTTCCATGAAGTGGCAGAAGGCTCAGTTGGGCGTCTGATGGATGCGGTGGTAATAGCTCTAGGCAGTATTTCAGCTCTCAGGGGCTTACAGCCTCAGGCAAGTCACAGCTTGTAGCTCATAAATCAAGGCAGTGTTACAGCTTAGTGGTCTAGATTCCCTTGTCTTAGATTCTTCTCTGGCCTTGATCCATTTTAGAAATTGTCCCAGGTTGTTATCTAGGTTAGCTGAGTATATATATTTTTATACAATTTCTAGTAGCATGAGTTAACAGAAGTTACAGTCATAAAGTGATCAGGCTTTCCTTTCCTAACTATTCAGATAAGGGTTAAGAATTGTAGAATTTCTGTGTGTTTGTGTGTGTGTGTGTGTGTGTGTGTGTGTGTGTGGACATGCCTCTGTCTCTTGCAGTTTTTTTGGTTTTCTTCTGTGCATTTAAAAAATGTTTTATTGAAGCTCCTTTTTTCTTAAATTTATTGCTGACCACTCACTGACAACTCCTTTTCCCTTGTAACAAATATGTATGATCTAGCAAAACAAATCAACACATACACCATTCTGAGAATGCATATCTCATTTTAAATCTCTATTCCATTACTGCTCTGTCAAGAGGTGGGAGATATCTTTCATCATTTGTCTTTTGAAGTCTTTTTGTGTATGTGCAGTACTATGATGAGAATTCAGAAGTTTTTTTGAAGTTGTTTAACTTCATATTATTGTCATCATCATATATATTGTTCTACTGGTCCTGCTCCCTTCACTTTGCATCAGTACATACCATAAGACCCAGAAATACTAGTGTTACCATATGCCTCAAACAAGGCAAGGATAGAAGCAAAGGAACCATATTCACAGTACTTAGAATAGTACATTTTTTTCCATTAGTAAAGAACCAGAAGCAAAATAGGTATCCACCAGTCAGAGAAGAGCTGAACAAATTGTGGTATATGAATGTGACAGAATATTATTGTGCCATAAGAAACACCAAATATGATGGTTTCAGAGAAACATGGGAAAACTTAAAGAATTTTCAGATGAGGAAACACTCTTGCAATTAACTAATAAGTATTTTATTAGTACCTAATATATGTCAGGTGCTGTGCTAGACAATGTTAATACAAGCATGAAGGACAAAACAATATTTACTCACAAGGAGTTTGTAACACCATAAGGGCATAAAGATCTTATAAGGTAAGTTACATATTATGTCAACCAAGATCTCCTTTATAGGAGGGTCTTATTTGAACCAAATGTAGGCTGTAAACAGAAAAAAGGAGTAATTTTAGGAAGTGACGGGGTAGATGCCCCAAACTGGGCATCTTGAGAAAATTTAAGACTATACTCCCAAATTCTATATAAGTGTACACACCCTTTGACCCAGCAGAAATACCACTACTAGATCTGCATCTCAAAGAGAGCAAAGGAAAAGGTAAAGGACTTATCTGTACAAAAATATTTACAGCAGTTTTTTTTTGTGGTGGCAAAGAATTTGAAGTGGATGGAATGCCCATCAATTGAGGAATGGCTGAACAAATTGTGATATATGACAAGGGGCATGGTTTCAAAAAAACCTGGGAAGACTTAGATAAACTGCTGCAAAGTGAAGTGAGCAGAACTAGGAAAACATTGTACATATAAGAGCCATATTATAATGATGATCAACTCTGAAAGACACAGCTACTCAGATCTTTCCATGAGATCTCTTTTTGCTTTTTCTTTATCTGAGATCATAAATATTACCCCCTTTTACTTTACTTAAAGCGTAATAGATTCTGCTACAACCACTTACCTTTACTCTGTGTGTGTCTCTCTGCTTCAAATATGTTTCTTGTAAACAATATATTTTAGGATTCTGGTTTCTAATTGATGCAGCTTTCCACTTCCATTTTGTGGATGAGTTCAACCTGTCCACACGCACAATTAGGATAACTATTTTTCTTTCCATCCTATTTTTCTCATTTATCATTTTTCTCTGTGTGAGAGCGCCATGGAATAGCTTGGCATAGACATGCTCTGTGAGAGCACCCTGGGATAGCTTAGCACAGATTTGCTCTGTGAGAGCACCTTAGAACGCCCTAGCACACAGATTTGCTCTGTGAGAGCACCTTGAAATATGGCCTAGCACCTCACATGGAGAACTTGAACTTTCAATAAACTTTACTTTTTCTTTAGCTGAGAAGACTCGAGTAGAATTCTTTCAGCAGTACCTGGCATGTTGGTATTTGGGGTCTCAGGCAGCCTTAACCCTCTTTGGGCACCCTCTTCATTTTTATTCCTCTTTTCACCCCATTCCTCTTCAAGTGTTTTGTTTCTGACAACCAGCTCCCCCCTGCCATTCCTTCTATCAGTTCTCTCCCATTTCCCCTCCTCTTCCCTTGTAGGGAGTTAGATTTTTATACCCAAATGAGTGTATTTATTCTCTCTTTCAGCCCATTCTGCTGAGAGTAAGCTTCAAGTGTTGCCTGCCACCACCCCTATCTTCCCTTCCACTGTAAAAAGCCATTTTGTGCCTCTTTTATTTGAGATAATTTACTACATTTTACCTCTCCTTCCCCCTTTTCCCAGTATATTCCTCTTTATCTCCCCCTAATATTTTTATATCATCCCATCCTATTCAACCCAAACATGTGCCCTTTGTCTATGTATGCTCCTTCTAACTTCCCTATTAATGAGATAGTTCATAGGAATTACAAGTATTAGAATTACAAGTATTATCTTCCCATGTAGGAATGTAAACGTTTTAATCTTGCTGAATCCCTTATGATTTTTCTTTCCTGTTTACCTTTTTATGCTTCTCTTGAGTCTTGTATTTGAAAGTCAGATTTTCTGCTCAGTTCTGGCATTTTCATCAGGAACATTTGAAAATTCCCTATTTCATTAAATAGTCTTTTTTGCCCTTGAAGGATTTACTTACTTTAATTGGGTAGTGATTCTTATAATCCTATTTGTAATCCTAGTTTTCTTCAGTGCATTTTTGAATATCTTATTCCACTTCTTATGCTTCCTTTATCAAACTGTGGGTTCTTTTTTCATGATTTTCTTGCATCACTCTCATTTCTTTTCTCAGGTTTTCCTCTCCCTTTCCTATTTGATTTTAAAAATCCTTTTTGAGGCCCCATCCCCTCATCACCCTCTCCAACTGCTCACCCTTCCACCTTTCTTGTCCTTACTTGTCCCCTTTCCCTTTCCTCTTTCCTTCCCTCTCCTTCCCCTTTCCCCTCCCTCCCCTTCACCTCCATCCTCTCCCTTCCCCATCCTTCACTCTATCCTTTTTCCTTCCTCTCTTCCCCAGCGTAGACAATGCTGTGGTGGAGATGGCTGAGGAGGCCACGGAGACTGCCAAAGTGGACATCACGGGGCTGCCAGGACATGTTCTCCAAAATGGCCATGTAAATGATGGAAGAACTGACAGCCATCAGTGAAAATTATAAACTTCTGGAAAATATAAACAAACTGACTAGCTTGAAGTATTGAAATGAAATGAAAATGAAATGAAAAATATTGCAGTAAACATAAGTAGAAACCTAAAGGACTTAAACCAGAAATATGCAGCACTTCAGCCTTATTTGGATCAGATCACTTTAATTGAGGAGCAAGTAGCAGCTCTTGAGCTGGCGGCTTACAAATTGGATGCATATTCAAAGAAACTAGAAGCAAAGTACAAGAAATTAGAGAAGTGATGAAAGAATTCTTTAGCACAAAGACTCTAACTACAGGAATGTTTTATAAGAAACATGTGAGATGGAACTTATCACTAGGCTTCACTTCCTAAAAGGAAGCAATGCTACTGATCCAAGGAGGTTCCCAGCCTTCAGCTCTGGCTGGATGTGTAACTGGCCACCCCAGTGTTTTCCTCAACCTATACCCCTGGAACACCATCTTATTGTGTGCTTCCTTGTGTGTCCTGAACCCAGGCTCAGAAATCAGGATCAACCCCATCTGGAGCAGGTGCAGATGAGCAGCTCTCAGCTCCCTGTCTCCTCCCTTGCCCCCCACCTCTTCCTTATCTGTTCTTCAACTTAACTAATAAATACCAATGTATGACACTAAAAAAAAATCCTTTTTGAGCTCTTCAAGGAATTTTTTTTTTGACCTGGACCAATTCATATTTTTCTTTGAGGCTTTGGATATAGCTGGGTTTTTTTCTTCTGAGTTTGTTTTTTTATTATCCCTATCACAATAGTAACTTTCCAAGGT
Source organism: Pseudocheirus occidentalis (assembly GCA_028646575.1). Lineage (NCBI taxonomy): Eukaryota > Metazoa > Chordata > Mammalia > Diprotodontia > Pseudocheiridae > Pseudocheirus > Pseudocheirus occidentalis. The sequence continues at coordinate 84,772,440 of CM053597.1, forward strand.
CAAGTTCTTTTCTTTTGCTGTTGTTTGCTCATTTTTCCAGTTTATTTCTTGGCTTCTAGCTTTATGTTAAAATTATTCTCTGTTCCTGAGGTGTGTGGGGCATTGTACTAAACTTGAGATTTTTTTATTGCTTTCACAGCTAATTCTGGTGACCAGTAAGTCTTCAATTCTTCCAAAGTGGAATGATTTAAGCTAAGCTTGGTCGTTGCTCTCCTGTCTTGTACTCTTGAGTAACTACAAGTACTCTTTTCCATCCTGAAAATAAGAACAGGCTGTGTGTGACTGGGAGCTCTAGAGCGTTAGTATTTCTCATTGCCCTGGGACTGCGACTCAGATCCCTGTCTGGAAACACAACAAAGTCCTGCACCCAGTGCCAGAAAAGTGTTCCCTGTAGTTTCTTTCTGACCAATAGTCCAACCTCATTACTGTCTATGGGCTGAGAGATCCAGAATTTGCAATTACTGACTCAATTGCCCCCCAAAGCTTACCATGAATTTCCAGGACACCACCTTTGCTGGGATATGTTGGACTGTGCTCCCCTTTCACTCAGTGAGAAAGACCTTTCCTGTTGTTGTGGGCTGGAAAATTGTTTCACCACCACCCTTTTGTTGTTTTTGTCACTTTAGAATTCATTTTGAGGTGTTATTTTAAAATTGTTTGGAGGGGAATTAGGGAGAGTTAAGGTGAGTCCCTGCCATTACTCTGCTGTCTTGGCTGTCTCCCTATCTCAAGCATCTCATCACTTTGGTCCATCCCATACACACTGCTACCAAAGTAATTTACTTTAAGCACTGTTCTAACCATGTGACTCCCCTACTCAACCAACTCCAGTGGCTTCCTACTGCATCAAGATGTAAAGCCATGCACAAGCAGCTTTCCAAAGGACTGCTGCTGTGAATAGCTTTCAAGGTTCTGATTACATAGTATAGCAAACTCTCTATTCAATAATGAATCAGAGCAAAACATTCACAGAAAATCAAAATACAGGATTCATTATGTTACAACTCAAGAAATTATCGCTAAAATGGCAACATAGTTTTCACCAGTGAGGTCAAGTAGTTTTGAACAAAGTATAATCATTTAGTAACTCAATCATTCAATCATTCTTAAGGAGGCTTATCTCCTTAAGGGACACAAAGTCCTTAATTCAATCACAAAGTCCTCCACCCATGGGTGCAATTAAGTTACAATTTCATCAGTCACTACTCAGGACCCTCTTAAGACATAGTGGAAAGTACAAAAGCCATCCACCCCTAGGTCACAAGTAAATCACAATTTCATCAGTCACTACTCAGTACCCTATTTCATTAGTCACTACTCAGACAATTTCATCAGTCACTATCAACAGAGAAGTCTTTTCATCTTAACTTGGGGCAGGCTTTTGGCTTCTATGGCTCCTCTTCCATGGTTCCAGTTCCTGCCCAAATCTAACCAACTATCATTTGAATTCAAAGACAGACAGCTCCCAGTTTCTTGTCTAGCTCTCCATGCAGTTCCTGCTCCATACTGAAGCTCACAGCATCCAGTCCACCCCAAATCCTTCATAGTCTCTGTTCCTGGGAAGACAAGGCTTAACAAAGCCACAATAACATTCAAGAACACTAACAAAGCTACAACAATATTTGTACAAAGTACTGGCACCACAGGCATGCTTTCTCAGTCTTTGGCAGCTCCAGCTGGCCCTTGTAAGTCTTGCCACCACAAGTTCGAGTTTTGCTACCACAAGTCCAAGTTCTGTGTCAGTTCTCAGTTCTCATTTCTCTTCTCAGTTCTTCTCATTTCTCAGTTAAGTCCAGCAGTAGCAGCCCAGCTTCCAGATGCTCACTGAAAAAAATTCTCTCCTTCTCTCCCTCTCTCTCTCATTCTCTTTCTTTCTCCATCTGTCTGTCTGTCTGTCTGCCTTTTTGTCTCTCTCTCTCTCTCTCTCTTTCTCCCTGGCAGCAGCTGCTCTGCCTCCACGATGCTTACCCCAGGAAATTTTGTCTGTCCAGCTTGTGCTCTTACTTATATAGGTATTAGCTCCTCCCTGTTCAGCCCCTTCCTGTTACATCAGCAACAGGGGGTCATACCTCCTGTTTCTTTCCAGAGGTTTAATTTGAAACTAGGTGCTAAGTACCTGTCAGCTTGGCAATACAAAGGGATATTCAAATTTCATTATTATTACACTAGGATAAAATAAAAATCCCTGTATTTATTCTTTATTTGTTTTGTTTTGTGAGGCAATAGGGGTTAAACAACTTGTCCAGGGTCATACAACTAGTGTCAAGTATCTGAGGCTGGGTTTGAACTCAGGTCCTCCTGATTCCATGTATGGTGCTTTATCCATTGCACCACATAGCTGTCCCTTATATTTAGTTTTTAAAGCTGTACACAATCTGGCCCCAGTTTCTCTTTCCACCATCATTGTTTCCTACCACACTCTATCACAGCCAAACTAGTGTCTTTATTCTTCATACACAGTACTTTATCTCCAAAATCTCTGTGTCTTTTTGACAATTGTTCTGTATATCTCCACACTTACCTTTGCCTCATAGGTTACCCATCTTCTTTTAAGATGCAGCTTAAGCACAATCCTGTATGAATCCTTTCCCAATTCTTCTAAAAACGAGTGTCCTGCCTCCCACATTAATTTGTTTATATTTATGCCATAGATTTTTATATGAACTTGTTGTCCCCCTGTAAAGCCATGCATGAGCAGCTTTCCAGAAGAATGCTGATGTGAATAGCTTTTCAAGATTCTGATTACCCAGTATAGTGAACACTCTATTTGTTTAATAACAAATCAGAGCAAAACATTCACAGAAAATCAAGGTACAGCATTCACAATGTTACAACTTCCACAAATAATCAAAATACTACATTCACAATAACATCACTAAAATGGCCACATAGTTTTCACCACAGTGGTCACATAGTTTTAAACAAAGTATAATCATTTAATCAGTCAACCACTTATCCTCCTTAAGGGTCACAAAATAAAAAAGTCAAAGTTCTCCACTCATGGGGCACACTAAATTACAATATCAGCCACTACTCAGCATTCTCTTAAGAGGTAGTGTAAACTACACAGGCCATCCACCCTTCAGTCAGAAATAAGTTACAATTTCAAGGTCATAAGTAAGTTATAACTTCAGTCAGTCACTACTCAGTATCCATGGAGAAACCTCTTCATCTTGACCTGAGGTAGGCTCTCAGATTCCCTGGATCCCCTACTATGGTCCCAGCTCCTACCTGGATTCACCAAACTGTCACCTGGGTTCAAAGGCAGACAGTTCGCAGCTCCTTGTCCAGCTCTCTGTGCAGTCCCTGTTCCACACCGTAGCTCACAGTGTCCAGTCCACCTTAAATTCTTCACAGTCTCTGTTCCTGGGAAATCAAGGCTTAACAAAGCCACATACAGGCAAAATACCAGCACCACAATCATGCTTCCTCAGTCTTCCAGAGCTCTTGCTGGTCCCTTGGAAATCCCTAGCAGCTCTGGCTGTCGGGTCGGACTCAACGGCTCCTGAGCAACTTCTCAGCAGCTCCATCTGGCCCACAGACTCAGGAGAAGTTTCAGCTGGTTCCCAGAATCGAAATCACTTCATCTAGGTTCTCAAAACAAAAATCACTCCCTCCAACCTGGGCCTCTCTTCCTCAGCCTCCAGAATCTAGCTCCAAGAAGATCTGAAATTCCAACTAGGGCTTCTCCTTATATACTTATTAGCTCCTCCCTGTTGTGTCCCTTCCTGTTACATCAGCAATTTCCTGTTATATTAGCAACAAGGGTTCATACCTTTTGTTTCTTAACAGAGGCTTGATCTAATTGATTTCAAACTTGGTGCTAAGTACCTGTTAGCTTTGCTAATACAAAGAGATCAAATTACTATTATACCCCTTTTAAGTTCTCATGAGTAGAGATTGCTTCATCCTTCATACTTATATTTCTTTCTACTTTATAACCATTTTATCTAGCATAGGATCTGGCACATAGTAGACACTTACTAAATCCTTGGTGATTGATTAAGCCTTCAGGAAGATGAATATGGGAAATTGCTCAATCACTTTTTGGAATTGATTAGATTTTTTTCATCAGAACCTCTTCACATCAACTAATTACATTTATAACCCAAGCACCAAGTACACTTTTTTGTACATAGCAGAGGCTTGATGACTATTTGAATTGAGCTAAACTGAACTGAATTCACAGATCCCAAAGTTAGATGAAAAGTCAAAGGCCCTCTCTTCCATCTTGTATTTAAATACCATCATCGAGCTTCAGTTTGAAGACTACCAGTGAAGGAGATCTCATTCTTTCTAGAGGCAGCCATCCAACTTTGATATAGCTCTAATTATTATGGTGGGAGGTTTTGTGTGTTTTGTTGTTGTTGTTGTTGTTGTTTTGCTTTTTGGAGGGGAGAGGGCAGGACAATTGAGGTTAAGCAACTTGCCCATGGTCACACAGCTAGGAAATGTAATCAAGTGTCTGAGGCCAAATTTGAACTTAGGTCCTCCTGACTCCAGGGCTGGTGCTCTATTCACTGTATCACCTAGCCACCACTATGATGTTTTACTATAGCTAGTTGTAATCTGTCTCTCTGTAGCTTCTACCTAGTGTTCCTGGTTCTGCTCTCTAAGGCCAAGCAGAATGAATCCATTCACTTTTCAACATTACAACACTTCATATACTAGAAGACAACTATTAGTTTTCTCCTTCCTCTTCCACCTCCCCAGTCTTCTCTTCTTCAAGCTAAACATCCCAAATTCCTTCAACTTGTCCTCATATTGCATGGTTTTCAATTATCCTGCCATGGTCTCCAATCATCTTGTCCTCTTGACTACTCTCTTCTTGATGTGTTTCAACTTGTCAATGTCCCTAATAAATGTGAGGGACCCAGAACTAAACAATGTCTTCCAGATGCCATCTGACCAGGAAAAAGTACAACAGGACAATTGACTCTCTTGAACCAAATTGAATTGAAATCAGTTAGATATAATCACAGATATAAGAGAAGAAGACAAAGTGCCAGCTACAGGCTGGGCAGGCTGCCTGGAATCAGGAAATACATAAGGACCAGAGGCCAGCCCAAGAAAGAGGCCAGTAACTCAGGGCAGAAATCCAATAAACTGGGGTTGGGAAGCAAGGATTTTAGGCAACATTGGGTTTCAAAACCCAAACAAGTACTTTGAATAGTTCACTTAGAACAAGAGCAAAAAAAAAGCAATTTTGATCCCTAATCAGGATGTTCCTAGTCCTGTGACATTTCCCATAAAAATCAATTTGTGCTTCTCTCATAAAATTATATAGGCTAACAGGCCTGTAGCTTGGCCCTAGTTGACAGAAATGACTCCATGTTTGACCAGCTGATCAACCTACCTGTGTACTAAAATGTTCCCCCATTCGTGGTTTAATTAGCTCCATTCAAGCAATGCATGTAATTCTCTGCTAATCATGATAAATTTAGCAAACATCATCTAATCCAGGTATGCAAGGCTATCAAACTTTCCTAATTCCAATGTTCTTGCAGTCCATAAGGGAGATGAGGAATGTTATGCGTAGTCTAGGTCATACACTGAATAACTACCCCAAAATCCCCCTCCCACCCAGTTCCTATGAATCTGCCTAGTAACAACAATCAGTTTGGGCTCCAGTCAGGATATGCTTCCCATTGAATGCCCACACTACGACCTGTGTTTGTTTATGAGATTGTAGAGCTGGGGAGTCACATGTTTGCATGTCCATGAGTAATAAAATAATGTGATCTTTTGAGTGCTAATGTTCCTTCTGGGTACATATGATTTCCTTACTTCTATTTTTATTCCCCCATGATTCCCTTAATTCTAGATTTTGTTTATTTGAGAGATAACAGAGAGTAAAGGAAGAAGCCCTAGTCTTGGTTTCCTAAGACCTAGATCCAAGTCCTATGTCCAAGTCCTGTTTTTTTGAGCCAGGTAAAACCATTTCTCCCCACCCCATAGCTCAGTTTTCTCATCCATTATTAGGGATAATAGTTGCACGCCACATAGGTAGTTGAAAGAGAAGTGTTAATAGTCATATGAGAAACTGTTACTATTATCTATACTTTTCTCTTCTATACATTTTAGACCAGTCCAGGCAATCCAAGGAAATGGTAGACTTGAAGTATAGCAATGTCAATGTATGGTCAGACCTTTGACACAAAAATGTTGCTATAATTCATCTTACCACATTTGATAGATTCTGTTCATTTATGATAGACATCATGTAAAATAAACATTCAGAATACTGCAGCCAAATGAAATGGATAAATGTTTTGAAGTCAACCAGACACAGTCTAAGACTGTTCTTTTCAATGTTGGATCCAACACTAAATGTAGGGAGAAAACCCTTTGAGCTGCTTTACTAGGTACTTCTAATGATTTAGATAATGGGAGGGGAGTCAAGAGTGGGGGGAGTATTATAATAGGCATACAATAAGCAGCCCATTTTAATATCAAGAGAAATTCTCTCAGGGGAGGCTAGGTGGCACAGTGAATAGAGTACCCGCCCTGTACTCAGGAGTACCTGAGTTCAAATCCAGCCTCAGACACTTAGCACAAAAACCTAGCTGTGTGACCTTGGGCAAGTCATTTAACCCCAACTGCCTCCAAAAAAACAAAAAACAAAAAACAAAACCAAAAAAAAAAAAAAAGAGAAATTCTCTCATGGAAAATGTTTGTTATTAATTAACTCACATTGGATTTCAAGATAAAACATACAAATGAAGAACAACATGGCAAGTAAGAAAATAATTTTGGACCACATTGTTTCAGTTCAGTCCTCCTGTTTGATATAGCATGTCTCCTTCACTCAGTCTGCTTCAATCTTGGCCCATTTTCATGCCCTACATTAAATCCCACCTCTTTAAAAAAAAAAAAAAATTCTTCCCAGCCACACAGAACAATAGCCTCTACTCCTCTAAATTCTTGAAATGCCTATTTTTTTGTAGTTTTCATTCAACAAAAATTTTTAAGTGCCTACTATGTGCTACATATTGGGGGTACAAAGATGGATGTTACTTAACCTCTTTGTGCCTCAGTTTCCTTACCTGTAAAATAAGAAGGTTGAACAAGATTACCATGAAAGTTGCTTCTAGCTCTGAATCTATAATTCTCTGATTTAAGAAACATACCATGCCTGTCTTCAAGGATCTTCTAGTCTAACATTACAACCATAAATAGATAAAGATGTTAGAATATAATGAGCAATTAGAATATATTTAACACACACTGACTTCTGTTGTGTTTTGAGGGAGAAGGGGATTGTGAATATGTTATGTATATACTGGTAATCATTTGGCCAAGTCTGAATTAATCAAAAAGATTGCTTTGCCTTGTTTTAAAAAGGCTCTTTTTTCTGTGTCAGTCACTCTAGAGACCAGATAAGGAAGGGAGTAGGATTTAAAACAGGCATCCAGAGATCATAAATTCCAAACAGACCCAGCTTTGTCTTGCTCCTGGAGAACATCTATCCTTATGTTAACAAAACCTACTTTATGGTCCTTAAGGACAAGACCTTCAACTCAAGGCATTAAGTTGAGTAATGGGACTTTGTCTTATCTTAATATTTTCTGAACATATACCATGTTATTGAATGTTAATGGTAAAGACAGATATTCTGAATCATAATTTCAATTGATACTTTGTCAACTCCCTTGTTTTACTGTATTTATTATTTCTTCAATTAAGAAAATTCCTTTTTCATACAATGATTAAAATTTTATGGGGATCATAAATTTGTATGACTCAGCCACCCTGAATTGGGATGCTCCTATAATGTAGTTAAGCTCCCATCCTTTTGTTCATCAGTCAGGACTCTAGTCCTGCACTCCTTGTAAAAGTATCTGCTAGCTTTAGAGAATAAATTCTGTAACTGTATATTACTATTTGTTTGTCTCCTTTAACCAAACCTTTGAAACAGGTCAACAATACATAAAAGCTTCAGGAAGGTAGAGAATATCTTTTAATCTTCATACCCAGAATGATACAATGCCTTAAACATAGTAGGTACTTAATAAATGTTTGTCATTTGATAGAATCATATTTTACTTTAGGGTTGTTGGTTTCACCTTCCATTAGAACCAGTTTTGTGGCTTTTCTTTATTTGTGTCCATTGTTTAACAGCCTGGGCCCTTTCCAAGATATATAGCTCTGTATCCTTCCTTTGCCACCACTATCCTAACATTTATCTGAGTTAGTATTTGTTTATTTCTTGTCACGTGACAAGGATGGGGAATGGTTTTCTCAAATAAGAAATAATAAATCTGTTACAGAATCAGGATCTGATTGTGCAAATACCTGCTTCCAGCACATAATCAACCTGAACATTATATTTGTATTTCAGAAATAAACCATTTTATTAGTAAGCTAGATTGATTTTTTCCCCCTCTATTCATTCTTCATTTCCAATCACAGTATTTCTCTCTCTCCCCCTGCTCCAGCTATTACAGAAGTTGCTTTTCAAAGGCAATTCAAAGTAAAACACAAAGGCCTCTGGTAGTTTGGTCAAATATTATAATTTAGATATTATTTCAAGAGAGTTAATAATGTCCAAAGTGGTGATTGCTAAGGATTAGAATGATTTATAAAAGGGATAATTATCATTTTAAAAACAAAGAACCAAACTATATCTGAATTCCAGGGTAAAAACTAGAGAAGGCTTTATTTGGGGGCACTGAACTTAGATGGTGCCAGGTTTAGAAAGTGGTGAACAGGAATTGTAGTATTTTGGCATTCTGAGGTGAGCTCCTCTCATAAAACCATACTACTCTTTTTCCTTCCTCATCTCCAACCTTTCCAGTAGTAGCTTTCCACAGGTGTCCTGGAGTCTCTGAACATCCCTGGGCAAGACAGAATCCCCTCCCCCACCCTTAACTGAGGTCACCTTTCAGGTCACTTGCAAGGTTTGTAGTGCTTGCTTCATATGCAAAAATTCATAGTTACAGCTCTGAAATTTGGAATAAGTGGTCATAGTCTATATAAGAATACATATCTGCATGATGTTAAAAGGTAGTTTAATATTACTGAGAAAACTTTATCACACTAGACAGTCAAGCATCATGACAAGTGAAAAAAAGTGTTTTAGACAAGAGACTTTCGAGTCATTTATATACTTGAGACATAATGGACTAGAGTGGAAAGGATACTGAATTTGGAATTAAAAGACCTAGAGTCACATCCCAGTGTTACCACTTAGTCCTTTGTGACCCTGAATCAATCACTTAACCTCTTTGGGCCTCAGTTTCTTCATCTGTTAAACGAGGAAGTTGTTACTAGATAATCTTTAAGTTCCCTTCTAGCTGGCCACTTAAGGTGTTTGAGAGAGTATCACTATGGATGTTCAGGTCCCTAACATGAGAGCAGAAGCTAGAAATGGGAGAAAGACTGAGCCAGGCACTGAACTCATTGAGGAAAGAAGACATTTCCTGGAGGCCGGTTGATAAAAGCTACCAGAATCTTGACTGGGTAATAAATATGACTTGAATGAATCTGAAAGGAGGAAAGGTTAGTGAGTGCAGATGGCAAAGGGAGAGCAAGAAAGTGGCAGTGGGGAGCAAAGAGTAGTTCAACCCTACCACTACAACTAATGAGTTAACGTATATGAATGAAAATACTAGTCATGGAAAGGATGACAAGGGAAGTTGTGTTGCATCTTCAGGAGAGATTCAGGTCTCAGTGAGTACCAGAGATGAGGAGTGATATGAATAGAGATATACCTAATAAAGATTAAACTAAAAACTATATGAAGAGTTGGATGAATAAATGAATGAATAGGAGAGAAAACAGAAATAGGAGATTGTTGCAATGGTCTAGGTGATGATACTCAAGACCTATACTGTGGAAAGAGAGAGTAGAAAATGAATGTAAGAAAACTTAAAGACTTGACTACTTCTTTAATATGGGAGATGAAGAAAAATAAGCAATCGAAATGATCCTATGATTGCCAATGTAGATAAATGCCAAAAGTAGGGAAGTAAAAAAGAATTTATTTGGGACAAAATATTAGTCCAGTTTTGTACATGAGGAAGGGAAGGGAAGGGAAGGGAAGGGAAGGGAAGGGAAAGAAGGAAGGAAGGAAGGAAGGAAGGAAGGAAGGAAGGAAGGAAGGAAGGGAGGGAGGGAGGGAGGAAGGAATGACTAAGTTATTTACTATGTGCCAGGCATTGTGTTATGTGCTTTTAAATACAATCTCATTTGATCTTCACAACAACCCTGGGGGGTAGGCGCTATTTTTATCCCCATTTTACAGTTGAGTAAACTGAGTCAGACAGCGATTGAATAACTTGCCCAGGGTCACCTAAGTAGTAAGTGTCTGAGGCCAAATTAGAACTTGGGTCTTCTCCAGTCCAGGCTTAGTTCTCCATCAACTGTATCCCCTAGCTACCACCCAAGTAAGTGGGCTGAAAAAAGGTGATAGTTGAAGGCTTAGGAGTGAATGAGTTCTAAAAAGGAGAGAGAATGGGGAACAAAGAAAAGAAAATCCCTGGGGAACACTAATATTAAAGCATTGAAAGGTAAGCCAGAAAGAAGACAGAACAGGGGCAATTACAGAAGAGGAGAGTAAGAAGAGCTTGATGACTCAGAAGCTGAGGGAATGAACTTTCAGGAAGAAGAGGTGGTCAGCAGTGCTAAAAGTTGCAGAAAAGTCAAACAAGATGAGAACAAAGAAAAGAATGTGGCAATAAGGACTTTGCTGATGACCTTTAAGAGAGCAGTTTCAATCACGTGGGGAGAACAAAAGCCAGATTACAAAGAGACAAGGGAATTAGATTCCAAATCAAGTGCTCCTTCCACTGTTCTCCTACTGCCTTTCCAAATCAAATGAATGGTTATGAAATACTTATAATCCTTCTTCTTGTTGTTTTTTAGTCATTTAGTCATATCCAACTCTTCATGACCCTGTGGGTTGTACATGCCAATGCTGTCCATGGGATTTTCTTGGCAAGGATACTGAAGTGCTCTGCTGTTTCCTTCTCCAGTGGATTAAGGCAGACAGAAATTAAATGACTTGCCCAGGGTCACTTAAGTGAGTGTCTAAGGTCAAATTTGAACTCATTTCCTCCTGACTCCAAGCCCAGCACTCTATCTACTAAGCCATCTAGCTGCCTCATCAAAAATCCTTCAAGGTATATAATATTAACAAATACTTTTAATCCTTCTATGTAAGTCAATATGTCTATTTCAAAATCACTGGACAAAGTCCATTTTGACTCAAGTCCAAATACTTTCTTCTGTAGTTAGAACTGTATTTCCTTGTAACTTAGTCCCAGATCATTCAAATGACCAGTAATATTGACAAGATCACCTTAGTAATCAATCATAAACTAGAAACTCAGTGTGTTGATATACATTGGATTTTTTAAAATGACAACCTTTTTAATACAGGTAGCAAAATGACAAACAGCCCATGAATAAAATTGTGCCTTCATATATTGCTGCATCTAAAATATGACTCTTGAAATAGTGTCTGAAACGGATGGTGATTAAGTGCCCCAGGTGAGAACCTGACAGTGCAAACAACCAGTTCCTTGCCTTACTTTTTTCCCTTTTAAAAAAATGTATTTTATATATTTACTATGAATGTATAAGTAGAGCCTGTATCAGATTGCTTGGTGTTTTGGGGAGAGGGGAAGAGAGGGAGCAGGAGAAAATTTAAAATTCAAAATCTTATGGAAGTGAATGTTGAAAACTCAAAATAAATTAATAAAAATTGTATTTTAACATTCATTGACAAATACAGGTATTGAAATATGTCAACAAGAGAAGGATAAAAGAAAATGAGAATAAACAAATATGTAAGATGGGACAATCAGAGAAAAAGCAAGTGATTGTAAACAGGTCTAGAAATTTCTACTCTTTGGTAAGTAGTAGTGGTAGCGCCAAAAGAAGATGACTACAGAAGGTTAGTGGCCCATAGACTAGCTTATAAATCCCATATCCACAATCTCTAATGGGACAGTTATTTACCAATAATCCTTAATTACTATAGACTCTTTCCCAAGATAAGTAAAATCCTTCATATTTCTCTTATCCCTCACCTCCCCTTGCACAAAATTGCCCCCAGAGAAGTCATGAGAACACCACCAGTGTTTTCCTATCCAATTCTACTTTAAGGGATAAAAACCTCTCTTTTAAGAGAGGCTTTGGGTCAGCAATGGGACAGTGTCCTGCCTACTGCTATGGACATTTGAGGTTATTGATATCCATAGCACACTTCAGGGTGCGGGAAGCTGAGGCTTAGGGCCAGATCAACTGTTTCCAAGTATCCTCCAAAAAGCCTCTCTAGTTTTGTAAGTCTCTTCTGTGTGTCATTTATGGCACCTTGAAATATGAAGCCAAGTACTAATCCATCAGGCTAACAGGATGATCCATGATCCCTCTTTTCTTGATCCTTCTGTCCTTTATTTAGGGTGTTATTATTCTTGACTACATAGCTGAAGTAAATTCCTTCTCTGGTTCTGTTTTCTTCACCCTCTATTGCTTCCCATGGTTATTTGAATTCTTCAAATTCATTGTTTTTTCTGGAACAATAAGTATTATTTCATTATATCTATATTCCATAACTTACTCATTCATTCTTCAATTCGTGGAGATCTGATTTGTTTCTGGCTTTTAGCTACTGAAAATAGAACTGCTAGGAATATTTTGGTACAGATAGACATATTCCTTTTCTAAGCTCATTTTCACAAGAATGTGCGCAAAGGGCCTCCTGAGGCGAGTGACAATGAAAATCCAAAAGCAAGCGGTTAAGCAGCTCTAAAAAAAAATAATAATCAGATTCCTGTCTTTGTCAGCCATGCTGGGAATGCCATCTGTGCACAGAGACAGAAGATTATCCAAATCATTTTCCTCATTTACAAAGTTCATCATATTTTTCAAGATAGCTTTTTGAGCCTTGTTTGATTTGTTTGGTTTCTCATGAGTCATATCAGAGAGGTTTGTTGTTGTTTTTTTTTCACATATGGTACATATCTCAGTACTCTAAGGATCCATGACTTCATCCACACAGACTCTCCCTGCACCAATGTCAACCATAAGCCTTTAATAGAGGGGCTTCACTAGTTACCATGGATGACCCAAAGAATCAACACATGGTAGCTATCCTGCTATCTCCAAATGTAAATAGGCTGAATGAATGAATGAATGAAAAAGCATTTAAGTGCTTACTATGGGTGGGGGAAACTGTGATAAATATTGGGGATACCTATTATCAAGTATTTATTAAGCACTTATAATGTGCCAGGCAGTATGATAACCACTATAGATACAGATACAAAAAATGGAATGAGCTCCATTTGTAATGACTTTCCATTCTAATGAGAACACACACAGACACACACACACAAGTATATATGTTTATAATATAGAGCATATACATATATCATGTTGGTTAATGTACAAAGTCGTTACATAGAAGTTAGATTTGGAGGAAGAAAACTTAACTATTGAGGGAGATCAGGAAAGATATCATACAGAAAATGGTGCCTGATCCATACCTTAAAGTTAGAGAAGGCTTCCTTGAGGCAGAGGTAAGGACAGAGTGTGTCTGAGGTGATGGAGACAGCCAGTGTAAAGGTGTAGAGAGAGATGATGAAATATTTTGGGTGAGGAAAGGAGAGAAAGCCAATTTGGCTGGATCACAGAATGTACTCTTTGACCTCAAGGAGCTTACATTTTGATAGAAGATAACAGATTAGGGAGTGGTGGTTACAGAGGGATGTTTTGATCTAGGAAGTCATGGGGATGGTGAATGGAGCCAGAGGGCAATTGACTGACACCACCTTTCCAGAAATGGGAGGATTAATTTGATTTTGTATTTGTATTTGTACTCAGAGCTAGAGGAGGAAATTGGAGATAGAGGCTGATCCTTAAATGGTAAGATTATATGCAATATGTGCTAAGTTGCCCAGTGATCCCCTTTCCAGCAGTGAAAAGAACATTGACTGTAGGGTAGGGGGACCTGGGTCCAAATCTTGCTTCTGACAAGTGTGACCTTGTATGAGTCACTTGGTCTCTTTGGGCCTCAGTTTCCTCATCTGCAAAATAAAGGCATTGGATTAAATGGCATCTGAGATCCTTCCCCATTCTGTATCTATGACCTTGTGAACCAAGGTCAGCTACGTTTATGATGCAGATTTTGTCACAGCTTTTGTCATTACTTTATCTACAGTGAAATATAGTGTGAGAGGTCATGGGTATCCAAGTCTCAAAACATGACTCAGTTATGTGGAGGAAATGGTGATTGAAGTATCTTGAAGAAACTCATGACAGCAGTGTGTCTCTGAAGCCCTGCCATCCCACAGGGAAAAATGGGAGATGGCATAGCCATACAATGGGATGCATATCCTGATTGAAAGCTAAGTTCTCTGGGTCTCTGCCATTATATCTTATTTTTGTTGCTGTGCAGGTTCATAGGGAACATAAAGAAGTAGGACCTATGGGGCAGAGCCAAGATGGTGGAGTAAAGGCAGGGACTCAGTTGAACTCTCCCCTAAACCCCTCCAGATACCTGTAAAAAAATTACTCTAAACAAATTATAGAGCAGCAGAACCCACAAAATGACAGAGTGTAACACATCTCCAGCCCAAGACAACCTGGAAGGTCAACAGGAAAGGTCTGCTGCAGCAGTCTGCATGTGGTCCAACAATGGCCATGCCAACACAGACTGGACCCTAGTAAACCCAGAGCAGGCCTCAGGAAACTGAATCACTGGCAGCTAAGGCTGTTTCCAGACTTCTCAACCCACAAACATACAACACGACTTAGAAGGTCAGTAAGAAAGGTATTTCAGACTGGTGAGAGAGGAGCACAGTCTAGCTCCAGCTCCAGAGTAGCATCAGGGTTGTTTCTGGAACTTGTGGCCTATGGATCGTGGGGGGATTAAGCAGCTGATAAGAGGAAGATTGCAGGGATCTCTTTGCTGGAGCTGAATCAGGATTCTCTGTTTTGCTTGTGCTTCAATCTGGATTGCAGTTCTGGGTGGCAGTCCTTGGATGAGGAGGAAGGCTGGTATGGTGAAGATTGTGGTGGTAATGGAGAGAGAATCCTCATAGTTCCAAGGCAAAAAAAAGAGTATGTGTGGTCACTCACAGACAAGAGCACAGACCAGGAGAAGAATAAACACCTCTTCTTTGATCACACAACCTCTAGAAGAACTAAAAATTTACAGGTCCCTGGAAGTATCTCTGAAAAAAAGCTGCACAAAACACCTGAAGCTTGGGACAGTACACCCTCCACACTGGAAGCAGAGTCCTACCTTAATAAGAAACTAAAAGTAAATTAATGGGCTGGGGAAATGAGCAGTGAAAAAAAAACACCTCAGACTATAGAATCTTACTTTTGTGACAAGGAAGATCAAAACATACAACTAGAAGAAAACAACAAAGTCAAAGTTCCTGCATCCAAAGCCTCCAAGAAAAATATGAATTGGTCTCAGGCCATGAAAGAGCTCAAAAATGATTTTGAAAATCAAGTAAGGGAAGTAGAGGAAAAATTAGAAAGAGAAATGAGAGTAACGCAAGAAAATCATGAAAAATGAGTCAACAGTTTGATAAAGTAGACGCCCCCCCAAAATACTGAAGAAAACAACACCTTAAAAAAATAGACTAGACCAAATGGCAAAAGAAGTCCAAAAAGCCAATGAGGAGAATGCCTTAAAAAGAAGAATTAGCCAAACAGAAAAGGAGGTTAAAAAGCTCACTGAAGATGATAACTCCTTAAAAATTAGAATGGAGCAAATTGAAACTAATGACTTCATGAGAAATCAAGAAATTATAAAACAAAACCAAAAGAATGAAAAAAAATAGAAGACAATGTGAAATATCTCAACTGACCTGGAAAAGATCCAGGAAAGATAATAAAAACTTACTGGACTACCTGAAAACTATGATCAAAAAAAGAGCCTAGAAATTATCCTTCAAGAAACTGTTAAGAAAAATTGCCCTGATATTCTAGAACTACAGGGCAAAATAGAAATGGAAAGAATCCACCAACCACCTCCTGAAAAAGATCCCCAAAGAAAAACTCCTAGAAATATTATAAACAAATTCCAGAGTTCCCAGATCAAGGAGAAAATATTGTAAGCAGTCAGAAACAATTCAAGTATTATGGAAACACATATACTGTATAATTTATAACATAATGTATAATACTTCAGAGGGAAAAAATGGATATTCAATGAAAGAGGACTTTTGAGCATTCTTGATGAAAAGACCATAGCTGAATAGAAAATTTGATTTTCAAATACAAGAATCAAGAGAAGCATGAAAAATATAAACAGAATATAGAAATTATAAGGGAATTATAAAAGTTGAACTGCTTACATCCCTAAATGGAAAGATGATATTCAAACTCATGAGACTTTTCTTAGTATTAGGGTAGTTGGAGGGAATGTGTCTATAAGTCTACATTTTTATATATGTATATGGGTATGTATATGTATGTGTGTGTATATATCTACATATATACATACACACACAACCCAATGTGAGTTTCATATGAAGGGATGATATTTTAAAAGTAAAATGAAGAGGCAAGAGAGGAATATAGGAGGACATAGGAGAAAGAGAAAGGGAGATATAGAGTGGGGGCAAATTATCTCACATAAAAGAGACAAGAAAAAGCTTTTACAATGGAGGGGAAGAAGGGGGAGGTAAAAGGAAATGAGTGAACCTTACTCTCATTGGATTTGATCTAAGGAGGGAATAACATATCCACACAATTGGGTATGAAAATCTATCTTACCCTACAGGAAAGTAGGAGAGAAGGGGATAAGAGAGGGGGGATGATGGAAGGGAGGGTAAATGGAAGGAGGGGGTAATCAGAAGCAAATAATTTTGAGGAGGGACAGGGTCAAAGAGATATTAGAATAAGTGGGGGTGGGATAAGATGGAGGGAAATATATTTTACAACATGAATGTTATGGAAGTGTTTTGCATTGACTACATATGCATAACCTATATCAAATTGCTTGCCTTCTCAATGAGGGTGGGTGGGGACAGAGAAAGTGAGAGAATGTAGAACTCAAAAGTTTTTTAAATGAATGTTAAAAATTGTTTTTACGTGCAACTTGGAAATAAGATATACAGGAAATGGAGTATAGAAATCTATCTTGTCCTACAAGAAAATAGAAGGAAAGGGGATAAGAGAAGGTGGGTAGGTGATGGAAGAAGGGAGGGCAGATTGGGGGAAGGGGTAATCAGATTGAATACCATGGCGGGGGAGGGGAGAGATGGGGAGAAAATTTGGAACTCAAAATCTTGTGGAAGTGAATGTTAAAAACTATAAATTAATTACTTTTTTTAAAGTAATTTTGGGGGGGGCAATTTTGACCTTTGGATCAATCAGCCAGTAGCCCAGATTGCAACTCTATCCCCTCAGCAAACACAGGGGCATTACTATTAGGAAGGTTTAGTAATGTTGTATACATGGATTGGATGAAGTTTGCTAAAGCGATTATGATCAGGAGAGAGTTGCATTCTTTACCTCAATGTGGCTGACCAAAGCACTCTTGGATTCATTGCAACGTCCAGGTTCATAAGCAGGTCAGCCAGGAGTTCAACATGGAATCACTCTTGTCCGCAGGGCCTAGCAATCAGTCCCTCCTCATGAGATCCAAGGCAATAGTTGCAGCAGCACCATCAGCACACACCTACTAGATTAGTCTTCTTAATACAATTAAACTACCATTGCCTCTGTATTTTATCCATTCATATCCACCTTTTTGTCACATGTTCCAGCAATGTGTTTGCTTTTTGATGCTCCCAAAACATTCCCTGCAGCATCAATCAATAATCATTTATGAAACTTCTGCTAGTTACCAGGCACTGAGGTATGGATAGAAACAAAACAGCCCTTGCCCTAAAAGAACTTAAACTGAGTGGCTCAACAATAATCAGCTGATCTCCACCCCAAAACGAAGGGCTAACAAGGATGGGGGCTCCAGCAGGAAGGAGAGTTGTACAAGTCATCTCTCCCTTGCAAGTGGTCACATTTGAACTTTTCTTCCCCTTCAACATTCAAATCTATGGACAGTAGCTCCTTTCAAAGGCTTTTCTTGTCCCTCTGCTCCCCATAACATGGGGCAACCCTTTCTCTCTTTGGATGCCCCAAAGAGGTATCGTGCAAAGATACATTATTTGAGGCATCTGTTGCTTCATTGTCTTCACTGAGTCAATTAATTTACGTGGGAGAAGGCTCATCCCTTTGTTTGTTTTTTTTTTTGTTTAAGAAGTACTAACCTTCTCCTATATGTCCTATGTTCTCAGAGAGATAAATAGTAGGTAGGTGCACTCATGAGTATGTGGTAAACATTTAACAACTGGCTCTCTAGGGGAAATGTATATACAATACACTTTTAAATTTAATCTAGGTAATTGTTTTCTTAAGACTACACAATCAACAAAACAATAAATCAAGACCTGATTTGCAATGGTTGCCAGTTTCTGGAGCATGAAATTTAATCTACATTAGGGACATTTTCTTCATCATTTTCTTAAGTCTAGGCAATCAACAAAACAATAAATCAAGCCCAGATTTACAATGTTTGCCAATTTCTGAGGTATAAATGCTCACATTGAAATTTTAACAATGAGTTCTCACTCCAGAACACCCGTAGATATGATTCAGATCTTCCAAAGGACTAAAGTAAAAACAAAAGGTTTCATCAAGAAGAAAACAAATCTCAGATCCCACTGCACATTGCTTGTAAGAAAAATAAAAAAAACGGAGGAGACTTGGTTCTAGAGGGAAAGGACTTCAACATAAGGAGGTAAATAAAATTTAAAAGGCCTACCCTCCTAAACCTCCCTCCCTCTGACCTCAAGGAAAAGGCTCAAATAGGTCTCTTTCACCAGATAAAGGAGGATTTCAGATTTAAACAAGGATTGAAAGAAAGGCTTCCCCTTCCTCTCTCTCCTCATCCTTAGAAAATGGCTGCAACAAAGATTGATCCAGGAAGGATGGGGGCTCTAATTTAGCCTGACTTTCAAGGAAATAGGGAGTCTGGGTCAAGGAAAAAGTCTGGGTCAAACAGTTACGTAGTCAAGGGTAAAGGGAAGAGTGAAGATGCTAAGAAAACGACCTTAAATTAATCTGAGATGTGGAAAAGGTAAAGCCTGGAATTCAGCTCCTGAAGCTCAGAACCAAAAGGGAACCAACAGAAATAAGTAAATGCATGAATGAATGAATGAATGATATTTAAGGATGCCAGGGATAATCAAGACACATGCCTAGAAGATACAAATAAATAAAAAACAACTACAATCAAGACCTCAGGGGTGGAAAAGCACCTTGCCCCAAAGAACAATTCGAATTCCTAGAAGTATAAGAAATGATAGCGTGAAAAGCTTAAAACATGAAAGCTACAGAGAAGAGACTTAGAAAAAGAATAACAATTTAATGTGGCAGAAAATTCATTGTAACTTTATATTGTTGTGACTTTTCATTGTGATAACCTTTATCAGAATGCTTGTACCTCACCTGATCCCTTTGTTTAAACCTTATTCAGGGCTTGTACTTTGAACTGACCCATAAATGTTTAGACTTACCTGCTGATGGACATCTCAATCAACCCTGTGCCTTATTTGGAAACTGCATACATGCTGCAGTTGTGTCTTTGGACAGTGGAAACTGCCTATGTGCAGTGGTTATATCCTTGTGCCGTTGTCTAAACTCTATATAATGTAAAATAGAAACTCAAGCGAGCAGGGCATACCTTTTCTGACTCTCCCCTCTGCCAAAGGACTTTAAAAGCTTTTTAGATTCTGGATTTGTTCTCAATCAACATTAACACACAACATACAAAATTTTATGTTAGTAGAAGACTCCTTAAAAATTACTGTGGATCAAATAGGAATTAGTAACTTCAGGAGATGGCAAGAATTATTAAAAATCAAAAGGTTAAAAAAAGAAGAAAATATGAAGTATGTCATATCAAAACCAACTGATCTGGAAAACATATCAAGGAATGATAACTTAAGATCTATTGGGGGGTGGCTAGGTGGCGCAGTGAATAGAGCACCGGCCCTGAAGTCAGGAGTACCTGAGTTCAAATCCAGCCTCAGACACTTAACACAAAAAACTAGCCGTGTGACCTTGGGCAAGTCACTTAACCCCAACTGCCCTCCAAAAAGCAAAAAAACAACAACAACAACAACAACAACAAAAAAGAGTCTACCCCATATGGCGAACTTGAACTTTAAATAAAACTTTACTTAAAAAAAAAAAGATCTATTGGACTAATTGAAATCCATAACCAAAAAGTGAACCTGAATGTTGTATTTCAAGAAATCATTCAATAAAACTGCCCAGACATATTGGAACAAGATGGCAATGTGAAAATAGATTCTACCAGTCACTTCCTGAAAGAAACATCAAAATGAAAAGTCCCAGGAATGTCACTGACAAAATCAAGATCTTCTAGATCACATAAAAACTACTTCAGACATCCAGAAATAAAGAGTTCAGATCCAAAGAAACCACAATCAAGATTGCACAAGATTTAGTAGCTAGGACAATAAAGAAGCAAAGAATATGAAATGAGCTATTCCAAAAGGCAAAAGATATATGTCTATAGCCAAGAATAATGTATCCAGCAAAAGAAAGCATAACCTTACAAGGGTGGAAGATGTTGGGGGCGGGGAAGAGGAGGTGATGGATCTTCAGTGAAACAGAGGATTTCGATCATTCCTGATTGGAAGCGAAAAATACTAAAGCTGAAAATGAACTTTGAAACCAAATATAAGAATGTTAAAGGTAAATATAGATGAACAATTGGAAGCAACTTTATAATGATGAACTGTTTACATCCTAATGGAGGCGGAGCAGAGGCAAGAATGACTAGTCCTTTCAGAACCCTACATAAGGGGTCATAGAATTAGTCAAATGAAACGAAAGATCTATAAGTGATTTATTATGTTTTTATAATGCTGAAAAAAGAAAGAAAAGAGGTGGGAGGCAAGGATATACCACTGGAGGAAGGGGAATAAGAAGAAGGTTGAGGGAATTTATCTCACATAATTAAGTGTAAGTAGAAGTATATGTAAATATGGAAAGTGTGTGGGGAATGGGCTTTACTTTGTTTTCACTTTTAACTAAATATATCAGAAGAGGGAAGAACACAAACATGCACAAAGAGTTTCTTGTAGGAATACATTAAATTCAATAGGGATACAGGAAGTAACAGGATGAGGGGAAAGTTGGATATAAAAGGAAGGGTATGTTAAGGGATGGTTTAGTCATAAAAAATATGAATCCTAAGTCTGGAGAGGAAATAGTGAATAGGAAGGAAGGAAGAAAGGAAAAAAGAAAGAAGGGTAAAAATCTATAATAAATAAGGAGTAGGGAGCAAAGAGCATTAAAAGTATAAAAGAAGAAGTT
Organism: Pseudocheirus occidentalis; assembly: GCA_028646575.1. NCBI lineage: Eukaryota > Metazoa > Chordata > Mammalia > Diprotodontia > Pseudocheiridae > Pseudocheirus > Pseudocheirus occidentalis. Next base: position 84,793,815 of record CM053597.1, read on the forward strand.
AGAGGAAAATACCCAATTAACTATTATAACCATGAACATGAATGGTCTGAACTCACCTATTGAATAGAAGAGGACAGCACAATGACTTTGAAAGCAGAATTTAACAATATGTTGTGTAGGAGAAACACACTTAAGGCATAGAGATTTAGAGATAAAATAAGGACTTTCAGCAAAATCTAGTATGCATCAAAAGAACACAATTAAAGGAATAACAATTATGATTTTGTATAATACAATAGCAAAAAAAATTCTACATTTTAAAAGATAAGGAAAATGTAGTTTGCTAAAAAGGACCATAGACCAGCAGTTCTCTATATGTGTTTTGAGGACCCATGAAAGTCCTGAAGGTGTCTTCAAGGTCTTTCAGGGAAATCACAAAGCCAAAACTATCTTTATGCTAATATTATAATATTATGTGGCAATTAAGACACTTCTTCCTTTTCCAATTACATACCTGAGTAAAGTCAGATTTTCTTCATATACTTCAAACAACATATCAAAACATTGAATGCTGAAGCTGACAAAAATCTAGCTCTCTTCTGTTAAGCCAAATAAAGAAATTTGCAAAAATATGCAAAAGAATCACATTTTTGTCGTAAATAGTCATTTTTATTAAAATATGCTATTTACATTATTGTATAATGATTCGTTGTTTCAAATGAATATACAAATATTTTAAAATCATCAGTTTTAATTTCTAACATGATAAATACCAATAGAAGTAATCCACATAAACAAAAGCTCTTTGGGGTCCTCAATAATTTTTAAGATTGTAAAGAGTGTTAAGATCAAAAAAGTTTAAGAAACAGTACTATAAATAATTAATTTAAATATTTAAAGTATATGCACCAAATGGCATAATATCTAAATACTTTAAGGAAAAACTAATTGAATTATAAGAAGAAAAAGACAGTAAAACTTTACTAGTGGAGAACCTCAGTATTCTCCTTTCAAAATACACACACACACACACATGCACGCGTGCGCATGGATGTATATAATGAAAAAAATAAACAACAAAGATGTTAAGGACCTAAAGAACATTTTAGAAAAGTTACATATGGCCTCAGACACTTAACACTTACTAGCCATGTGACCTTGGGCAAGTCACTTAACCCCACTTGCCCTGCCTTCCCCCTCCAAAAAAAAAAGCAAAAAGTAAAAAAGAAAAGTTAGATATGATAGATGTCTGACATTTATTAACTAGAAATAGAGAATAGTCATATATACATAGATGTGTGTGTATTTTTCAGTTTTCACCTTTACAAAAATCGATCATTAAAAACCTCACAAAACTAACCATTATTAGGTCACTAAAAAACTGCACATAAATGCTAAATTAGCAGAAGTTTAAACATGCCTTTTACTGACCACAATAAAATTATATGAAGTAAAGGGTCATTGGAAAATGTATTAAAAATCAATTAATGACTTAACTTAATCTTAAAGAAGTAAAGACCAAATCATAGAAATAATAGATAATTTTATTAAACATCTTTTTGTTGTTATTTCTTTTAAATACCCATTTTAATGTAGGGAAAAATCAAACATATATACATTTAACCCAATTTGGTTGCAAGTTCCTTAACTTTTGCCGTTTCTAGCTTGGTAATACAAGCCACTGATTTTCGACCAAGAACATTGCCACCCCAGGGAGAATGAATCTCATCATGTCTATCATCGTAATTGGTTTTGATGGCTCCTACAAGGATTCTCTTATCTTCAGAGTTAACCTATGTAAAGGCAATGCTTTTGTAGGTCTTTCTGTGAATTAAGCAACCCAGTCTGACTTTATGTTTGATCATACAATAAAGAATCCCTATTTTTTTTTTCAGCACAAGGCAGGTAGAAGATCGATAGAGTTCAACTACCAACTGAGCTTTCTTATTTCCTAACAGGGTAATAACAGTGTTAATATGAAATCATTTTAAAAAAATCTTGAAACTACATACCAAAATTTCTGGGATAGAGACAAAATAATTCTTAGAGGAGAAAATTATACATTTTTACACATTAATGAATAAAAATGGGAAAGAATGAATGAATTAGGCATGTAATTTTTAAAATAAGCTAGAAAATCAATAGATTTTTTAAAACTCAATCACCAAAACAAAAATTTGAAAAATCAAGAAAGAAATTAACAAAATTTAAAAATATTTTAAAAATAAATCATTAAGGAATGACTGAATAAGTTGTGGTATATAAATGTAATGGAATACTATTGTGCTGTAAGAAATAATGAGCAGGGGGGCGGCTAGGTGGCGCAGTGCATAGAGCACCGGCCCTGGAGTCAGGAGTACCTGAGTTCAAATCCGGCCTCAGACACTTAACACAAAAAACTAGCCGTGTGACCTTGGGCAAGTCACTTAACCCCAACTGCCCTCCAAAAAAACAAACAAACAAAGAAATAATGAGCAGGCATATTTCAGGAAAACCTGGACTTACATAAACTGATGCTGAGTGGAATGAGCAAAATCAGGAGAATGTTGTACCCAGTAATAGCCACATTGTACAGTGACTGACTTTGATACATTTGTTCTTCTCAGCAATGCAAGGATCTAAGACAACTCCAAAACATGATAGAAAATGCAATCCATATCCAGAGAAAGAACTTTGGAGTCTGAATGCAGATGGAAGCAGACCATTTATTCTTTTTCTTTTGTTGTTCTGTTTCTTCTTTCTCATAGTTTCTTCCATTAGTTCTAATTCTTCTTTATCTCATGACTAAAGTGAAAATGTTTAATATGAATTAAAAAACACTCCTGGAAAAAAGCTAAAAAAAAAAATTTGAAAAAATTAAATGGCTCATTAAATAAAACTAAGAACTAGATTTTTTTTTAAAAAAAGAATGAAATATATTAAACTGTTAGCTACTTTTGTTTTAAAGGAAGAAAAGCAAATCACCAACAGCAAAAAAGGAAAAAAGGAAATTCACAACAAATGAAGAAGAAATAATGATTTATTATGAATTATTTTGTCCAACTATATGCCAATAAAACCAACAACTTAAATGAAATAGAAGAATCTTTTAAAAATAAAAATTAAGTAGATTAATAGAGCAAGAAGTGGGTAATTTAAACAACCCAATCTCAGAGGAAGTAAGTAAGCAAACCACAACTGAATTTTCAATGAAAAAAAGATGGATTCATAAATAAATTCTATCAAACATTCAAAGAATAATAAATTGCAATGTTGCATAGTGTTTGTAAAAATAGCAAAATAAGGGCTTGTAATGGGAATGGGAATTTGAAGATCTTCCCTGACCCTTAATAGAACTAGGGGAGAGTTTGAAGACATCCTCTGCTTTGAAAGTAAACTCTACCCCCTAATAGGCTGAATGTAATCAGATGGAGCCTATGGTGGGAGGAGCTTGCTGAAGGGAAGCACAGTCCACAGGAAGCTGGTCAGAGCTAGTCAGATGGAGGGGAGGGGGATAGAGGAGCTCAGGCAAGGAGACACAGAGGTTTGTGAGCAAATATTGATCTTGTATTGCAGCGGTTCTCAATCTATGTGTTCTGTTCAATTTAAATATATCCTGCATATCAGATATTTACATTACAATTCATAACAGTAGCAAAATTACAGTTATAAAGTAGCAACAAAAATAATTTTATGGTCGGGGGTCACCACAACATGAGGAACTGTATTAAAGGGTCGCAGCATTAGGAAGGCTGAAAACCACTGTTGTATTGGTTTGTGGGAAGGCTGAAGGATGCTGTGGCTTTCAGCATCATTATGGCTTCTGAATATCTTTGGTATTGGAATTGGAATTTCGAATTGGCTTACTGGTTTGGGGACTGGGTTTTCTTGTGTCTAAATAAATGCTTTAGTTCTATCCTCTATCTGGAGAGTTTGGTATATTTTGCTATCAAACATTGTGTGATACTTCTAGTTGTGGTCTTTATCATGATCGTGAGTGCTGTAAATATTGCATGGGAACTACAGGGATCCTTCAAATTCTTTCTTTGGCACAAATTTTGTCTTCATCTCTGAACAAGGGAGAGTCAAAACAGAAGAAAACGACAAATCAGTATCCCCAGTGAATACTGATGCAAATTTTTAAAATAAAATATTAACAAAGAGGATAAAACAACAAATGACAAAGAATATGCATTGTAACCAGGTTGGATTTACATGGGGAATGTAGAGTTAATTTAAGAAAACTATAAACTTAACTATGTTAATAATTTAAAAAATAACAAAAACCACATTATTAAATCAATAGATGTAGAAAAAGCTTTTGACAAAATACAAGATTCACTTCCGTTATTAAAAAAAAATTAGACAACATAGTCAATGAACATTTATTAAAGTGTTTACTGTGTGCCAGTCAGGCACTAAGGATACAAAGAAAGGTAAAAAACAGTCTGTAATTACAATTTATTGGGGGAGACAACATGCAAACAACTATGTACAGTTAAGTTATATTCAAGATAAATTGAAAAATAATAAAGAGAAGGCAGTTGAATGAAGGAGTGTCAAGAAAGATTTCCTGTTTTATATAAGAGGATAAATTAGAATCCTTTGCAATAAAATTGGGGTAAAACCAGGATGTCCATTGTCACCATTTTTATTTGACATAGTAACTGAAATGCTGGCAATAACAATAAGACAAGTAAAAGAAATTGAAGGGATGAGTAAAAAAGAAACAAAATGATCACTTTTTGCAGATATGATAGGGTACTTGAAAAATCCTAGAGTCAACTAAAAAAATGAATTGAAACAATAACTTCAGCAAAGTTGTGGTATATAAAATAAAAACACACAAATCATCATTTCTGTATAATACCAATAAAACCCAGAATACAAAGATTTTAAAAAATTCCATTTAAAATAACTGAATGCATAAAACACTTTGGATCTACTCTCCAAGGTATGTATAAGTACTATATAAATGCAATTATGAACCACTGTTTGTAAAAACAGACTCAAATAATTGGAGAAATATTAATTTCTCTTGGGCAGGCCAAGGCAATATAATAAAAATGACAAAACTACCTAAATTAATTTACTTATTTAGTGCCATATCAATCAAACTACCAAGGGCTTATTTTATTGAGCTAGGAAAAATAATAATGAAATTCATATGGAGGCACAAAAGGTCAGGAATCTCAAGGGAAATTAATTCTCAAGTGGGAAGAAAAGGGACCTAGCAGTACCAGACCTCAAATTATACTGCCAAGAAGTAATTCTCAAAACAGTTTGGTATTGGTTAAAAAACAGAGAGATTAATCAGTGGAACAGATTAGGTACATAATATACAGAAGCAAACAAACCTAGTAGCCTAGTGTTCAATAAACACAAAAGAGCCCAGGTACTTGGATAAGGATTCATTATCTGATTTTTTTTTTTAACTCCTAGGAAAATTGGATATCAGAATGGAATAAATTAGGTTTAGACCAATGCCTCATAACTTATCTGGAGATGAGCTCCAAATGGATATGTGAACTGGATATAAAAGGTCACATCATAAACAAATTAGAGAAATAAGGAAAAAATTATCTATCAGATCTCTAGATAGGGGAAGAGTTCATAACCAAATAAGGGACAGAAAGGAACAAGAAGTTCTCAAGGGAAGAAACCCTGACTCTTTATAGCCATGTGGAAAAAAAAAATGCTCCAAATTGCTAATTCTAGAAATCCAAGTTAAAGCAATTATATTCTACCTTAAGACTGGCAAAGAGGAGGGAAAAATAAAATGACAAATGTTGAAGGGATTATGGGAAAATGGGAATGGGTCCAACCATACTAAGAAGAAATGTGAAATGATGGAGAAAAAAATGACTAATTGATGTATGGTTCAGATATACGTTATGTGTATATATGTGTGTGTGTGTATATGTATGTATATGTGTGTATACATACATATATACATATATAGTATATGTATGTGTGTATATGTGTATATGTGTGTGTGTGTGTGTGTGTGTATACTACTATACTTTGGGGGCCTTTGCCCCCAAAGAAATAAAAAAAAGGTAAAAAGTTCTGATATATTTAAAAATACTTACAGCAGTACTTTCTCGTGGTGGCAAAGAACAGAAAACTAAGGGGATATCCAACAACTGGGTCATGGTTGAACAAATTGTGGTATGAGAAAGTAATAGGATAGCATTTTGTGTAAGAAGTAAGAAGACAATTTTAAAATGTAGACTTGAATCAATACGCAACAAAGTGGGCAGAACCAGAAGAATAATTTATACTGTGACATCAGTATTATAAAAACAAACGATTTTGAAGGACTTAAGAACAATGCTGGACTAAATGATTAATCATGATTCAATGGAGCTACCCACCTTATGACAGAAAAATAATGTACTAATCAGCGGAATAAGAAATTAGTCTTTGAATGTGACCAATTGTGAGAACGTTTTACTTCACTGATATGTAAAACACGGGCTCTGTATTCTTTCCTTCTTTCTTTTCTTGTAGAAAAGGAATGTGGGAAGGAAAAATAAATGTTCTATCATTAAAAAAATAAATTAAGTTAAAAGCACTGTTTCCAACCATTCCCCACTGCTGAAACCCCTTCATTGCTATCTTCCTTCCTAGGAGTTTCTGTTTCTTTTCATAAACAACTGTGCCACAGATCCATATCTGCATGGAAGATGGAGTCCTGATTCTAATTTAATGAATGTTGGCACTCTAGGCTTAGGCATACCAGAAAATATATTCTCCGCCCCCCGCCCACCCCCGCCATTTGCCATGTCTGCTACATCTAGATTTTCCATAAAGAGAAAGCTGTTTTTGCCCTCAGACCAAATGACATTGGCACCCAAATCTGAAACATGGGTTAATTCAGTACAGTCACACCCTGGGAAACTGAGGCCTTTGGCTGATCTCTCACAGCTGATTCCCTACTTTCTCCTGCTTCTCCACAGAATCCCCTAAATATGGCACGACAAGCACTAGCAAAATAGATGCCTCAGGACTTCATACTGAAAGCATAGGTTATGGTATGTTCATTCTTGTCAAGCCTTGGAAACCTGCTCATATCCTAATGTCCCAAAATATCCCTATCATACACATATATCATACACATCCCTCCTCAGCATCCCTATAATGGTTAGAGTTTAAGCAGCATCACAGGCCACCTTCTCTCTGTCCTAGCCTTGCAGGCTTTTACTCTCCTCACCATCTATCGCCAGGCCTATATTCAAAGCATTTCCAGCTCAGAGGATCTTCTGGCATTGTTGTTCTGGCATCACCTTCAAGAACCTTTTGGGCTTCAGGGGATGTTAAAGTGTGACATTTATACAAATATGGAATCCCAGAATACCTAGCTACTGAAGGTTAATTATGTCTGTTCTCTCAACTAGATAAATACTTTACCTTCTGTTTGTTTAACTCTGCTATTTATAAAAAGCCTCTACATGTAATGTCATATGATTCTCCCACAATGATAGCATAAGTTATCAAGGGGAGGTGTTTATAACCCTAATTTGCAAACAAGGAAGCAGAGGCTCAGAGTGGCTGTGACTTCTCTAAGAATACAGCTAATAAAAGGAAAAGCTGAGGTTTTTGATGGCTGAATCTTCTACCTTTTTGCAACACATGCTGCCTTACCAAATCAAATGAAAAATGGGCAGCTGGACTCAAATTGGACTTTTGTTACCTGTTGGTGTGGCTAGACATTTTCACAGGGAAGTCATGGGTTGGGATTTCTTGCCAATAATGACATCTTCCATTTTTCTGGTGTGGGGCCTTTGATTTACATAGCAAACACTGAATAAATGCCTGAAGAACAGAACTGGTTAATTTCTTCAAGATATTTTTCCTTTCAAAATTTTCTAAATGAATTTCAAACAAATCTTTAGCATGCATTTCTTAATCAAACAAGATCAGATAAGGTCTTCCCTTTCTTAGAAAACTTGCTTTGTGTTGCCTTTCCTTGACTTTGCCTAAGGTATGATTCTAAGATTTTTTTTTTGTCTATACATCCTCATTGGCTTTCTTTCATGTTCTACTATTGAGGTATTTTGTAGAAAATAATGCATTTGTCAAGAAATATCCATTGACAAATATGTACACAAATTTTGAAAATTTGATGATTTATCAACTCTCTCTTTATGATGTTAAGGGGTGACAGGATTCAATGTCACATAAGAAAATTCCCATTTCTCAATTAATTAAACGAAAAGAATAAGCATATAGGTAGATCATTTTGTAACTATTTAAAAATTGTGGTGTCCTCTAATTAAATGATATATACATTATGTGTTCTAAAAAACAAAGTCTCATTTTTCTCACAAAGGCCTATTCTAATGCTTTACCTTGGTATAGTTTTGACCCTAGGGTCTTAAAAGTCTTTGCCAGTAGAAGGCAAACTTTGACAGGTTCTCTCATGCTGGAACAGCTTTGAACGCATTCCTAGATACAGATTAAGTTTACTTTCTAAGAAGCTGCCTAACTACCTATGGAGATATTCATCACCTGTAGATTAATCACTTAATAATGAATTCTTTAGACTATGAATCTATGAGACAAAGAAAAAAAATGTGAAATTGCCCCTAAGTCTCTGTGGCCCCTTCTATCTTTGTAGTAACAATAATAGAGTAGCAGAAAAAGATAAGAATCATATAGTTTTTGAACCATATATGAATTTTAACTTAATTGTTAGTATTTTAAATGTGAAAATCTTGACCAATGAACAACTGGCAGGCATACTACTAGAAGTAACTCAATTAATCTCAATATTCTTGTAAATAAAACTAGAAAGTAAAAGAATTGTCCACTAAATGGGAGAATGCCTTGCAGGTTAGGCTCTCCTTGGAAATGTTAGGGAAACAATTATTTTTATTATATATCCAAATGTGATGAAAAATATCATTTTGTGTGATGTTTGGTTATTTCATATTGCAAGGCTCATGATATGCATTTGCAAGAAGATTATAAGGAAATATTGCAGCTTATAAGATAACATTTGTTACAGAGGATAAAGAGGTAAGGAAATTCTATGAAGAATGCAATACGACCCTCCAAATTAAATCAACATGTGGTGCACTTAATATTTGGTAGTGTCGGTACAAAGATGGGAATAAGAAAAGATGGCAAAAAAAAACCCCAAGAAAATATAGATAAATTATAAGACATGAGAAAGGTTAAAGACCTAGAGATGGCACAGAAATCTAATACGTATATCATAAATACTTTCTTAGAGAAGAGAGTTAAAGAGATGCTAGACATGGTGAGGCATAACTAACATCATCAAAAAATACTAATTTTTTAGCAGACAAGAAATGACTGGATGCCAATATGGAAGTCATTTCTGAATTAGCTGTCTATGAACAGTCTGATAATTGATTTGTCAGAACAAAGATGAAACTCAATATCTATCTAGAAGAAGGAATAAAAATAAGAAGATTATATGGCACATAATTTAAGCAGCTCCAAAACGAGGTATTTAAATAAGCTGTCCACACTTATTGTGGACTAGATTGAAGAATGGGCATCAGTACAAACTATTACCATCTTCTAAAGAAGTTTAAGTTATATAAATATAAAAAATAAATCACCATGACAAAAAAAAATGAAAAGAACCTTAGATATAATATCAGTTACAAAAAAATGTTGTCTTCTTACTAAATTGGGAGTGATGGCAGCCAGGGGCAACATTAGTTTAAGTCACAAATCTATTTTTAAATTAATTTTAAAAAATTTTTTCTTTTGCAAAAATCTACCTTCTCTAACTCTTACCCCCTACTCCATCTGAAAATGAAAGAAAAAAAACCCCAGTTACAAACATGTAAAGTCAAACAAATCATTTCCACATTGACCATATCCAAAAAGAATAAGAGAAGCCTTATTCTGCACTTAAGAGTCTTTCACCTCTCTTTCAGGTGAGTTCCATGTTTTATCATCATCATTTTATCTAGAATCATAATTGGTCAGAGTTCCCAAATCTTTAAAAGTTGTTTGTCTTTGTAATATTTTTGTTATTGTACAAATTGTTCTCCTGGTTCTATTCCCTCCACATCATTTCATATAAGTCTTCCAAGGATTCTCTGAAATCATCCCCTTCAATCATATTTTACAGCACAATTATATTCTGGGACTTGTTCATTTATTCCTCACTTCAGGGGCGGAGAACCTGCAGCTCAAGGCCACATATGGCCCTCTAGGTCCTCAAGTGTCACCCTTAGATATTATATCAGTTACAAAAAAATGTTGTCTTCTTACTAAACTGGGAATCCAAACTTCACAGAACAAATGCCTTTAAGAAAATGACTTGTTATGCAAAACTTGGGCTCAATCAAAAGGCCACTGAAAGACCTAGAAGGCCACAGGTTTCCCACTCCTGCCTCAATTGGCAGCCACACCCTGAAATTCTCATTCTTTGCTACTTCAAAAAGAGTTATTAGGGTGTAATGCTATGCATAGGGTAAGCAGCAGTAGGTTAGTTTGACTGGAATGTACAATATGTGAAAGTAACATAAAATCATTCAGGTTATATAAACAGAATCAATGAAAAAGCAATTACAGAAATATTAGTAATATTAATTCAATTACTCTTTGCAGAGTAGAAAGCAAGGGAGAGGGCTATGTATGTAGTAAGACAGCAGATAAGATGACTGAGGTAAAATATTGATGGTTGAGTCTGAGATAAAGTAGACTCTCACCAGTCAGGACAGTATGGCTCCAAGACAAAATGAATATCTTAGGTTCTTCAGGGAGATTAGAGCCAGCTATGTGAAGGACTTTAAATGATAAGAGAACTTTTTATTTTGTCTTAGATGCAATAGGAAGTCGCTGAAGCTTCTTGAACAGGACAGTAATATGGTCAGAAATACCAACTTGCTGGCAATATGGAGGATATATGAGAGATGGGAATGATTGGAGGCAGGGAGACCAAGTAGGAGATTCTTTCTATGGTCTAAGCAAGAGGTGATAAAGGTGATAAAAGGCCTGAACAAGACCAATAGTAGGCAAATAAGTCCAGAGAAGAAATGGATGCGAGGTCAGTTTCTAGAAAAAGAATCTGTTCTTGTTTTAAAAGATCAAAAGGTAGTTTACAAATGAACTTGAATCCTATAGAAACTACAAGAAAGAATTACAGCTTCAAGAGTTAACAGATAACATTTTGGACGTGGCCAATGTAGGGATTTGTTTTCTTAAATATACTTATTTGTATGAGGATTTTTCTTTTCTTTTCTTTATTTTCCAGTGGCAGAAAAGATAGAGAAGGTGGTAGAGAGGGGGGAAAATGCTTGATAATTAACAAAAATTAAATTTGGTTAAAAACAAACAAAAAAAGAGTTAATGTATAGCATTGGTTATTCAACATAAATTAGCATTTAGCAAAGAACTGATCAGTGAGCCCAATCTTGTATAGAACGCTTGACTAATACAATCGCTACATGGACTTTGGAGTGTGCAGAGTCATTTTATAACTAATTCCAGTCCTCTAACCATGTGGTAAATAGAAGTTATTTTGATTGGCTATGGAGATGAAACTGGAGTACATTTTAAAAGCACTAGTCAATCAGAGCCTGAACTTGGTCAGTCTTTTTCTGACTGGTTAGATTTCATTGAAAGAGACAAATATGTAAGTGGAGAAGCCTAGAGCCCTTTCCATCTGAGGTCAACATGTGGCCAGTAAACATGAGACTCTTTTCTTTCCTTCTTTGCATTTGTTATTTCCTGTTTTAGGTGAAGGAAATAACTATGACCTTATGAGCTTTAAAAGGTCAGGAAGTGAGCCACGAGATTACCAGAACTAGAATCTATGCAGGAATTTGCCCAAAGCCAGATGGTGGGGGGCAAAATCCCCAACCATTTGTGTGATCTAGACTAGTAGTAGTGGAAATGCAGACATCCACCCATCAGTTATGCTGCATTTGGAAACAGAAACTGGGATGAAACTGAGCACCTAGAAACCAGCTTGGTAGAGGAGAAAATGTGGCCCTAGATATTGGGGTGGGGGGAATGTTTGTCCTAATCTTACAGTACCTTTTGAAGAGGGTGCCCAAAGAGGGTTAGGGCTGCCTGAGACCCCAAAATACAGACATGCCGGGTCCTGAGGAAAGAATTCCACTCATGTCTTCTCAGCCAAAGAAAAAGTAAAGTTTATTGAAAGTTCAAGTTCGCCACATGGGGTGCTAGGCCATTTCACCGGGCTCTCACAGAGCAAGTCTGTGTGGTAGGGAATTCTATGGCGCTCTCACACCACGTGGAGGAAAGATGGGGATTCTATACACAGAAAGGTTGTGGGAGGAATCTAGGGGTGGTCCAGAGGAGGAGATTGGGGAGGGTCTTCAGGAGGAGTCAGATGAGGTCATACTCCAGTAGGGAGGGCCTTCAGGAGTCAAGATGTTTAAGGGTGGGAAGTTGCTGGAGGCTACCTGGAGACCACAGACAATGGTGGGCCAGGCCAGTTCAAGGGTGGGAAACTATTGGAACAAAGGGGGCTAAAGACTTGGACAGAGCCACAACTTAAGGCTCATAACCTCAGGCAAATATCTTTAGAAGGT
>CM053597.1:84806784-84825621 GCA_028646575.1 Pseudocheirus occidentalis
TAATCAAAAGAGAAAAATAAGGAAACTACACTAATTGTCAGCCATATTAATCAACATTGTTTTAGACTATTTAAAATAACTAGACAGCATATGAAATTGTAATACTGAAGTTGTACAGGAATGATGAGTTGATAGGTTGAGAAAAATATGGAAAGACTTGGACCTATGGAGGAAGACGTTGTCCACCCTCAGAGAAACAGAGGACAAATTAGTGTAATATAGTGTTACACAGATGCATGTGAATCCATAAGTCTATATATGAATGAGTATGATAATGGCTATCTAAGTATACATATGGATATGTAAGTGTATATATGGGTATGTATTTGTATGTAGGTGTGTGTGTGTGTGTGTGTGTGTGTGTGTGTGTGTAACTGTGCTTAATTGTAGCCTTCTTTGGGGGAGTGGGGAGAGGAAGGGGAAAAACAGAGCAAAGAAGAACAGGGCAGAGAACAAAAGAAAAGTTACAAGGAAGGAAGGAACTGGAGGAAGTCTTTTCTATAGTTACTTTTCATTTGCTTTGTACCTATTTATTTACCTGATGTCTCCCGCTCTTAGAATATAAGCTCCTTGAGGGCAGGAACTGTTTTTGTCTTTCTTTTGAATCTCAATGCTTAGCATAGAACCATTAAGGGCTCAGAAAGTGCTTGTTGGCTTGCTGACTTCTGAGGAGAGGGTTAAAGTGAGTGAGAATGAGTGAGACGGGAATGGTAGCAGGTGAAGAGAATCAGGTGATTGAATTACAGGTGTGTAGTGGAGGAGATAGCGGTATGTTAGCCATAAGATGGGGCCAGTGCTGTTTGACTGGGCTTCTCATCCTTAAAACTGATAATAAGGAATGGTATAAGTCTGTTATCCCCCAAGCAACTGGGAAGAGAAGGTACTGAGCCAGCAGGGGAGATCAGTTAGGTATCTGGGTTAGTAAGGAGATGGCAGCCTAGTCTCTAAAGGGGGTAATAATGTCACACATTTAGCCCCAGTTCCTTTGCCTCATCCTAAGAAAGCACACTTCCAGAAGATGCCTTGTATGCTGAATGTTCACTTGGCTCATTGTCAGGCCTGAGGCTTGAGGACCCAGTCCTAAAAAAGGTCATCATGGCAGGACATCATGTCAGATTGCTTATAATATTCACAACTATGTATATTTTTCTTTAACCTGGACCTCCCTTTTTATGAATACTATGAGTTTCACTTTGGCATTATTCTGCCCTTACCTTTTCTTCCTTTTGTTTTTTTTCTTTCCTTTCCCATCTTCCACCCTCATTTCTCTGAAATAACCTTCTGAAATAATTAGTGATTTAACCAATATAATACTCGGAGGATTCCCACATTTTGTTAATGGAATCTGCCTTTGCCATTCACACAGATGTTACCATGGAAACTTGGACCATAGAAGCCTTGTGGGACCCAAAACAGGCATGTGTTTATTGGTTGGACAGTTTATCCATCATTGCTCGAGTTCAAATGGTTTTGTGCTTGACCTGAGAGAGACAATTCAGAGTGCCAAGGTAACCTAGGACCTTGAGCTAGGAAATATTGGTGTTGCCACTGAGTAACAGGGTCCCATGGAGCCTGTCCATGGAGAGAGCCATAGCATCCAGAAGAATAAGTGAGGAGGCCATAGGGAGCTGCCAGACAGTCAAACCTGATCTTTTAAGCATGAGACAGAATGGTGGGACAGGTGCAAATAGACAGAGGCTTCCAGACCACAACCTATGGAGGAACTAGACCTGCATTTCTGACCAAGTAAACTAGGGAGAGCAGAAATAATGACACTTTCTTCCTCCCAAGACAAGTTAGATATCTGTTTGGTGGTCAATCACCTTCTTTATTATCTGTTTATTATCCGTTTCCCACTTTCTCTTTTTGATTGTTCTCCCTGATACTCTCTCTAGGCTTTCTCCTGCTTCTGCAACCTGTCTGACCACTCCTTTCTTTGTTGGGTTTTCATCCAGATCACTCCAGCTAATATCCCTTGTACCCTAAGTCTTTGCCCTGGTCCCTCTTCTCTCCTCCTCTTTTACTAGTTCACCTGGTGAATTTATCAGCTTGTGTGGTTCAATTATCATGTGTTGATGATTCTCAGATCTACTTATTCAGCCCTAACTTCTCTCCTAAAGTCCAGAATTGTGACTTCAACTGCCTATTTGACATATTGAACTGCAGGTCCCATAGACAGTTTGAATTTAACATATCCAAAACGGAATTCATTATCCCCAGATGCTCCCTTCTTGCTAACTACCTTATTACTTTGAGAGTACCACCATTCTCCCAATTACCCAGGCTTACAACCCAGTGAGCTCTCTGGGTTCCTCTCTGTCTCCCCTCCACATTCAATCTGTTGCCAAATCCTGCAGATGTTACCTCTGTAATGGTGCCTTAATAGGCCCCTTCTCTCCTTTGACACTGCAAATACCTTGGCACAGGCCCTCCTTACCTCATTCCTAAATTATCACTATAGCTCATATATTTCCTCTCCCTGCCTCTAGCTTTTCCCCTCCAGTCTTTTCTCCACTCAACTATCAAAATGATCTTCCTAAACAACACTCCTGACCATATAACTTCCCTGCGACCTCATTTAGTAAATTGTCTCTTAGATCCAAGATCAAATACAAAAACCTTCTGTTTGGCTTTCAAAACCCTTAACAACGTAGCCCCTCCTTCCCTTTCCAGTCTTCTTGTACCTCGTTCTCTCTCCACATACTCTATGATTCAGTGACACTGGCCTCCTTGCTGTTCCTCACATAAAGCACTCACTCTGTCTCCCATCTCCTGACTGTCCTCCATGCCTGGAAAGTTCTCTTTCCTCATCTCATTGCCTTGCTTTCTTGGCTTCCTTCAGCTCTCAGCTAAAGTCCCATCTTCTGCAAGAAGCCTTTCCCAGTCCTCCTCAATCTTAGCATGTTCCTTCAGAAATTATCTCCAATTTATCACTTGTATATGTGTGCATATATATTTATATATTATATATGTACATATAACTTGAACATTTGCTGTTCTCCAGCGATTTTTCAGTCGTGCCTTACTCTTTGTGATCCCTTTGGGGTTTTCCTTGCAAAGATATTGGAGTGGTTTGCTATTTCCTTCTCCAGCTCATTTTATAGATGAGGAAACTGAGACAAAACAGGGTTAGGTGACTTGCCCAGGGTCACATTTAAAGTCAGATTTGAACTCGTGAAGCTGTATCTTCCTGACTATAAGCCTAGCACCACTCTATACACTGCACCACCTAGTTGCCCAGTTTTAATAAAATTATTTGTGTATTGTTTCATTCATGAGACTATGAGCTTCTTGAAAACAAGGATTGGTTTATTTTGGGTTTGGTGTTTTTGGTTTTTTTGTTTCCCCTCTCTTTCTATTCTTAGTTCTTACCATACTAGCTGGCACATGGTAGATGCTTAATAAATGTTTGATAGCTTGAACTGCTTCAGTAGCACTGAGAATTTTGATTATCCCATTTAGTTTTGTGCCCGTGCAATTCAAAGGACTGTCATTAAAAAAAAAAATCAGCCAAAAAACTTGAAGTGTTTGTGCTGGTTATTTAATTAAAGGGAGTAGACCTTGGGGGTGTGGGAGATAATGCCGGCAGAACCCCTTCAAAGGGCAGGAATCTATTTTTGCTATGCAAAGCTGTTCTAGGGACAAAATCAAAGCTGGGTAAAAAAAATAGCTCTCTTTTTTTCCTTAAGTCTTTTGATGTATATACCCCCTTGCAAAGGTACCCAAGACCAATGGAAAACTACTAGACTGTTAGTCAAGAAAAGTAGCCCTGAGGCTGCTTCTCATATAGAAGTTTGAAGAAAAAGTCTAGCCCAGCAGTTCTCAAATTGTAATACAACTCTGGGGGTCCCAGAGAACACTTCAATAGGTCTGCAAAGTCAAAACTATTTTTATACTAATACTAAAATATTATTTACCTATTAAAATCCTTCTTCCTTTTCCAACTATATGTCTTTACAAAGTCAGATTTTTTTTTTCAGGGGAAGGCAGGGCAATTGGGGTTAAGTGACTTGCCCAAGGTCACTGGGCTAATAAGTGTTAAGTGTCTGAACCCTAATTTGAACTCAGGTCCTCCTGACTCCAAGGCTAGTGCTCTTTTCACTGTAGCACCTAGCTGGTCCTCAGATTTCCTTACACTTCATTGCCCTTTGGAGCCCTTCATTTAAGCATTGGGATAATATATATACGTGTGTGTATACATGTATAATATTATATAATATGCTACATATATTATATAATATTATATATAATTTATTTAAAGAAAAAAGAAAATATAAAAATAATCTTCAAAAATGAAAAGGAAGAGGAAGATAATCTGATTATGAGTATCACAAATGAAGAAAAAAGGGAGAAAAAGGAGGATGTTGGCAAGGGAAGAGTGGGCAATACCTAAGTGGCTATCCTATCTGAGACAGGGATAAGGAAATCACATTTGCCCAAAAAAACCCCCAAAAGTTAAAGGTAATATTAAAATATATAGAAACTCCTTTATTGTTCAAGTGTGAGGTTATAATAGGATTGTTATTGTTCAGTTATTTCAGATTTATGTAACCCCCTTCGGGGTTTTCTTGGCAAATATCCTGGAGTGGTTTTGTTGTGGTTTGGGGTGCTAGGAACCCCCAAAATGCAAGGGCACAGAGGGTCTGCCTCGAAAGAATTCAACCACTCAAGCCTTCTTTCAGGCAGGGTAGAAAGGTTCATTATAACACTAGTGAGGTGCAGCAAGATTCCTTGGTAGGGATTAAACTGATACTTATATACAAGAAAACACCTTGAGAAGATCTGGATGGGATTAAGGAGTGGTAAATAGCCTGGGGTTGGCCAGGTGCAGACAATGAAAGGAGTTAAGACCTCAGAGATCCACAGTAAAAGAGCAATTTAAAAAATTATTGAGGGGCAGCTAGGTGACTCAGTGAATAGAGCACTGGTCCTGGAGTCAGGAGGACCTGAGTTCAAATCCAGCATCAGACACTTAACACTAGTTGTGTGACCTTGGAAAAGTCACTTAACCCCAATTGCCCTGCCTTCTCCCCTCCAAAAAAAAAGAAAAAAAGTTATTGAGTATCTAGGTAGCCTGGGATGGGCCAGATGCCTCAGGCTAAATGCCAGGGCAAAGACATGGTGGTTTCCTTTAAGGGTCCCATCAGTTTGCTATTTCCTTTTCCAACCTATTTTATGCTGAGGCAAACAGAGTTATGTGACTTCCCCAGGGTCACAGTTGTAGTATCTGAAACCAGATTTGAACTCAGGAAAATGAGTCTTCCTGACTCCAGACCTGGCACTCTATTGGCTGGGTCACCTTAAATGAGGTAGGTTATATACCTTGCTAACAAAAAATAATTAGAATCTTGAATATAAATGTGGCTTTTTAAAGAGCCTTACCAATGTATCTATGACAGCAATCCAACAAACCATTGTTTGTAGGAAACAAATTTAAATTGAGTGAATATACTAAAATTTATTATGATTTAGCAGAGTCCAGAAAATTATGACTTGGAATTAAAATTTGTTACAAATACTAAATGATAAAACATTAAGAGCAACAAAGGAACAATACCCCAGTGCTACTATCTCTACTCCCCTCTTTGTGCCCACAATTTCTAGATATTGAGGATCCAAAGCCACTTCCCAAGAAACCCTCTTTTATCTTCAAGGAGGCTCCCAGAGCCTACACCTCATCACAGGCATTCTGACTTTCATTGAATATCCAAAAATAACCTCCAGTCCAAGTCTCTATGGCTCTTAGTTTAAGTTTTGATGACTTAGAATAATTATAAATTGCAATTATTTTCTGTTTTGGATAGAAACGGTTAAGGATCTTTCCTTCCTGGATTACTATTTTTGTGGTAATAAATTAGGCCCTGTTTTGTCTCAATTCTTATGCACTGAGGCCTGAGAAGCAGCCTTGATTTAGAAAGGCCAAGGTCATCCACTGCATCCCAGGCCAGAGGCAGTTATCTTGACTTTTGTCTGGCCACTGAACTTCTAAGATTCTGGAACAGAGATTGAGGCTAATAACTTTACAACTTCACACAATTCTGTCTCACTTAAATTCAATTGACTCACCCTGGTGAAGTCACTGGTCCTCCTTGAAAACAAAGGACTAGCAACAGGGACAAACCCTCAGTAAACTATCTATCATCTCATGGCCTAGAATCTCTCTGTCTTTAAAGCACAAGGATCCCAGAGAAACAAACTTGGTTAGATTGCAGACAATTTAGAAAAGAATTAGTCTTAAGGAAAAGGAATTAGACTACAGCTTGGCAGAGACAGACAGACACAGACAGAGACAGACACAGAGAGAGAAAGAGACAGAGACAAAGACAGAGAAAGAGAGGAATGTGAGAGTAAGTTAGAAAGGGAATAATGAAGATTCTGGAAAGGGACAAAAATGTGGAAAAAAATTAAGTCAGGAGGAAGTAAAATCGTGGATCAAAAGTTTAGAGGGGAATACCTCTTGGAGGGTAGAGAGAATGGAACACATATGCTGAGGTAGAGAAGAAGGTAGGTCATTTATTCCTTAAAATCTCAATGTTTTGTTCAAACAAATAGATTTGATTTGATAGGTATAGAACAGCATGAGAAAGCAGGTAAAGAAGTTACAGTCTTTGAAGGAAATACTTGATGTATCTGTTTTCAAAGCTCATTTTGTTTACATGTTTTAAAAATTACACACTTGTACAGCTTGTATTTGTCATTCCAAACTCATTAGCAGAAAGCAGTCTGTACACATTATCAAATTCCAGAGTTTCACCAATAAAGATGGGATTTTGAAAACAGCTAAAAGCTTTACTTGTCAAGGTACCCCAGTTAACTATATAAGATCATTTAACAATCTCAAGAAAATAAAAGTAAAATAGTGCAAAAGTCAAGGGGAAATTGGGCTTTACCCCCAGAATCATTCATCCAGTCAACCTAGGAATAATATTTTAAATTTTAAAACTGTTTTCAGTATTCCTTAGCATTTCCTAGCTTATCTACAGGAAAAAAAGAGAAATTTGAGCAAGTCTTTGAAATGCAAATCAATTCAAATACACATCTCTAAGTAATTACTGGAGAGGTCATGCTGGATGGGGACATTAGTTATGTAAATCAATGGTGAGCTTTAAGTAAAGCTAGTTTTACAATTCTGAATCACCAGATCACTAATGGGGGATTTTGTATAAATGTGATATAGGGACAGCAAAACAGCAGTGGGGGGTTTTAAGACCAGCAATTGTATCTGGGAGAAGTACATAGAAAGAGGAGTGGATATGTTATGTGTTCTTCTGAATGAGGAAAACTCCAACATGATTTGCCATTGGTCCCAAGGGGTAGGAAACAGCCAGTTGGAGTGGCCTGTAATTATCTTGTGTTGGGATACCAGAAGAGGGATCAGAATGACAGGAAGCTTAAGTATGATTTCCTTGATTGGAACCAACATAAGTAAATGCAAACTTTTCTGTTGATAACTAAAGGTTTTAAGCAAGTTTGAGAATAAAGGAAAAGATGAAAAAAAATAACATCTTACAACAAAAGAAAAAAAAGTAAAGAAAACAGAGGAAACATTATTTTAAAATAATGAATAAGTAATATGAATAAATATTGGAAAAGTTAGACAGAAGAAGAAGGAAGAGTAGGTAATCTGAAAACAAAATTAACATATCAGAAAGGGGGAGGAAAGGGAAAGTATGAACCCTAAAAAGAACTACAGGGATAAGCAAACAATAGGATTTAGTTCTATGGGTATGGGCAAATACATATGTAGATAAGATTGAGAATGAAACTGCATCTTTTGCTAGGAATGCAGATTTATATGAATGTCTCTGTGAAAAAGCCGCTGCTGGGGATTGTATTAAAGGAAGTAAGGTCAATCATTCATTTTCTTGATAGAATAAATAATAT
Organism: Pseudocheirus occidentalis; assembly: GCA_028646575.1. Taxonomy (NCBI): domain Eukaryota; kingdom Metazoa; phylum Chordata; class Mammalia; order Diprotodontia; family Pseudocheiridae; genus Pseudocheirus; species Pseudocheirus occidentalis. The sequence goes on from CM053597.1 coordinate 84,814,669, forward strand.
AGTTAAGTATGAGGTAGTAGAAATCAAATTTAATAAATAAAATCTTACCATGAGCCAGTCATGAAATTAAATATAAAGAAAATTGGTTATAGCACAGATAGCTTTAAAAATAAGAGGGGGGGGGTGGGGGAAAGACCTCAAAGACCCAACAATATATTGCCTACATGAAAGACTGGAGACAGAAAGACATTTGCAGGTTCAAAATGAGAGGCTGGAAAAAATAATATTATGCTTCAGTCAGAAAAATCAGTTGTTGCAGTCATGATTTGAGGTAAATCTGATTTCAAGACAGAAATCAATGAGGGCAAAGTATAGGAACTCTACTATTCTTAGCACAAATGACAGCAAAACTGTTTCTACACACACACACACACACACACACACACACACACACCCCTAATGAGATAACAACTCAAGTCTTAAAGGAAAAGACTGAATTGGAAAAAATCTAGGTAGGAGAACATGAATACAGAGAACCAAAATAGGTTTATTAAAAAATCAGTTTTTTCAAATAAAAATTTATTGTATTCTAGATCATAAAGAATTTATAAATGCAAAAAAGCAGAAATCTTAAATATTATTTTTACAATTCCTAACACAGAATAGTAATCAATAAAGAAATGATAAACAGAAGGTACAGACCTAAATGAAGACTAAAAAGGATTTGATAAGCATGATTTGGTACACAAAAGAGAATAGAAGGAAGCCCAAAAGAAGACACCAACAAACAAGGCATTTCTGATTCTGTGATGTTAAATGTAATATATACTTCACGATAGGAGACTTAGTGATTCTCAGCAATACAATCATCTAATACAGTCCCAAAGGATTAATGAAGAAGCACAATATCCACTTCCAGAGAAATAAATGATATTGTCTGAATACAGACTGCCATGCTATTTTTCACTTTCTTTCATTTGTCTTCTTGTACAAAATGACTAATATGGAAATATTTTACATGATTGCACATGTATTTGATTGCTTACCATCTTAAGGAGGAGGGAGGGAGGAAGGGATAGATTTTGGAACTTAAAACTTTGCGTGTGTGTGTGTGTGTGTGTGTGTGTGTGTGTGTGTGCGTGTGCATGTGTGTGTGTGTTCCTTTTGTATTCTGATGTCATTCATGCATTTAAAAACAATATTCTGAAAAAGAGTCCATAGTCTTTTGGACCACATAAACACATGCACATACACAAAAAGCATAAATGACATCTGAATACAAAAGAAATACACACACTCATACATATACACATATATACATATATTTCACAAAAAATAAACTATAGTAGAAGTTCAAAGAAGACATAGAAATAATTTTAAATTATAATAAAGATAACAGCAGTAATAAACATATCAAGACTTATGGGATGCAGATAAATTTTATTTCCCTGAATGCTAATATTAACAAAGGAGAACATGAATGAATGGCTTACAATTTAAAGAGTTATGTAAGCAACAAATGAATACCAAATAATAAAACAAATGGTCAAAATCAAAGGAGAAATTAACAGAATTTTAAAAATATAATAACATTTTAGTTATATAAGAAAAAAATGAGTAATAATACAAACTTCTCATTTAATCAAATGGAAGAAAAGGGGAAATCATATTGGAATATTTTAGGGTCAAATTTGTAACAATCAGTGAAGTAATAAAGAAAATGAATAAACCATTACAGGAAATAAAATGTCAACAAAATAAAAAATGCAAAAGGAAGTTATATATGATAAATATATAAAATGCCCAAAGTAGCAAAACTAGACATTGAAAGACAAACAAACCAATTTCAGAAGAAGTTGAGGCCATTAATACATTTTCATTTTAAAAATATGGCATAGTGGATAAAGTCCAAGACCTGGAATCAAAAAATGCTAGCCGTATCAATAAAACCAGAAAATTCAATTCAACAAGCATTTGTGAAATGCCTAGTATGTGCCACAGATTGTGCTGTGTACTAAAGATACAAATATAAAGGAAATAATGCCTCTCTTCAAGAAATTTGTGTTACACAAAAACAGGAGTTTTTAAAAAAGCTGAAGCCTGTGGACTTATTTATTTCAGTATTTTGATGATTGGATTTCAATATATTTGATATCCTTTACAACTCTATACACTTTATTTTATGAACTTAAAAACATTATTCTGAGAAGGGTTTCATAGGCATTACCAGACTACCAAAAGGATCTGTGATTCAAAAAAAGTTAAAAATCCCTATGTTAGGGGATAGTAACATGTACAAAGATATACAAATTTAAAATATATTTTTAAAAAATATGGTGGGGAGGGCATTGCTAATGAAAACTGGGAGAATCAGGAAAGGCCTTTTTTAAGAACCAGATTTCAAACTGAGCCTTGATAAGATCTAGGGGCTCTTAGAAACAGAAAAAGATGTGAAAAATAAGGATATTGAAGAGATGGCTTAAATATCTTTATTTGTGAATGATAAAATGATTTACATAGAAAACCCAAGAGAATCAACAAAAATATTAATTAAAAAATTAACTTCTGTGAGAAAAATGACAAGATAGAATAATAAGTCCACAAAAAAATTAGCATTGCTATATATTGTCATAAAGATAAGAAAAAAACTGGTAGAAAGAAATCCATTTAAAATAATCACAAAATGTATTAACTCTCTGGAGAGTAACCACACAAGTCAACTTTAAAATAAATGTTATAAGGATAAAAGAGATAAATAATAAACAAATCAATTAATAGACAGATGATAGATAAGTAAACAAATATAAACAGTTATTATTATGGTTGGACAGAGCTATATAATAAAGATGACAATAGTTCCTAGACTGGTGGTAATAGTAGGAGTAATATTACTAGAGAAGGCAATGCCATTCTCCCAGTCCCTCAGGCTCACAATCTAGGTATAATCCTCTACACCTCTCTCTCTCTCACCCAACATACCCAATCTGTTGCCAATGCTAGTTCATTTCACCTTTGCAACATCTCTAACTATGCCCCCTTCTCTCCTCTGACATTGGTATCTATATAGAGCAAGTCCTTATCACTTCACACCTGGACTATTACAACAGCCTGTTGATGGATCAGCTCTCCTCAAATCTCTCCCTACCCCAATCTATTCAGCTACCAAAGAGATGTTTCTAAAGGTCTGATCATGATCATGTCATCCCTTTACTCAATAAACTCCAGTGGCTCCTTATAAAATCCTCTGCTTGACATTCAAAGTCCTTCACATCCTAACCTGCTCCTGCCTTTACATTTTTCTTACACCTTACTTCCTACCACATATCCTTCCATCTAGTGATATTGGCCTCTTGGCTGTTCCATGAGCAAGACTTTCCATCTCTCTGCTTCAGAGACTCTCTCTGGCTGTCCCCTATGCCTGGAAAGATCTCTCTCTTATGTTCTAACTACTGATCTCCCTGGCTTCCTTTAACTGTCAACTAAATTCCCATCTTTTACAGGAAGCCTCCCACAATGCCACTTCATTCTAGAGCCTTCTCTCTTAATTATTTCCCATTTATCTGTATATAATGTGTTTGTACATATTTGTTTGCTTACTGTCTTCTTCATTAGACTGTAAGTTCCTTGAGCACAGATAACCTCTTTTACATCTTTTTGAATCCCCCGTGCTTAATACAATGCCTGCCATATAGTAGGTATTTAAGAAATGTTTGTTGACTGGTCCATAGATTCATATTAAACATGAGAAAAATGATCATTTCTCTCATATACTAATAATCAATAATTGAAGTAGGACCATGATTTTTCCAGCATATATGCCTTTCATCCTCGGTGGGAGACCCTACTCAAAGAGAGGAGCTTAGAAAAAATTAAATCTAAGGTGAATTCTGGCCCATTATGTTCCACTTAGCCAGGTCTGAGAGAGCTGAATCCCCATTTGTCTAGATAGCCCTAGGTGGAATAGTCTGGATAAGTCTCTGTCTAAGTCTGAGTAATCAGAGTCATTTCCTCACTAAAATAAATCCACCTCTCATTAAGATATTCATTCTTCTCATTAATTGTCAACCAACTAGAATTGATTGCTACCCTCAGGAATATCCATTCTTCCAAGGGAATATAAACATTGACTATATTACATAAGGAGTTTTGATATTCTAGAGTCCATGAGCAAGACTTTCCATCTCTGTGCTCCAGAGACTCTCTCTGGCTGTCCCCTATGCCTGGAAAGATCTCTGTTTTATGTTCCACAAGACCCCTTTTACTAATTATTGCTAGCATGATTAATAAAATGATTAATTACTCAGAAACTGTATCTCTCAAACTTTTTGTACATCATAACCAATAAAAGTACTAATAGCATACTTTATAGAATTGAATAAAACAATGACAAAATTCATATAAAATAAGAAACAATAAAGCTAAAAGTTAAAACAAGGTAATATCAAGGTGTAAAAACATTAAAAATATCCTTTTTATTTCTATTGAAACATGGATAAATAATTCTCTAGTCTAAAGTCCTTTTGGCTTTTCCTATTGGGAAAGTATCAGAAAGATGGAGAACAAAAGCTAAGAAAAAGGAGATTGTACTGAGTAATAACCAAATTTAGCACACAAAAATATCTTTTTTTCTGATTGAGATGCTGTCCTTCCCCATCCCTGTAAGGAATGAGATTTATGACCCATCTAAGAGTAGTGCCCCTTTTCCCATTCTAAAGGGATTAGGGTATTGATCACAGGAAAGAGAGTCCTTTGTACCCTTTGGAGTAGTCAAAAGAGGGAGTTGAGAAAGCTTAGAAAAAAGGTCATATGGTTATTGTTTTATTAGACAAGGAGTTCTTCATCTTTTTTTGTGTCATGGACTCCTTTGATAATCTGAGGATGTCTATGGACTCTTTTTCAGAATATGTTTTGAAATGCATAAATAACATCTGAATATGAAAGACATGAATTATATTAAATGCTCTTATCAGTATTATTTATTTTATTATTCTACATATAATAACATATTTACATTGGGATATTTATTTTATAATATATGATACTTTAATATATGAGTGTTATTTATAAAAAAATTCATAGATCCCAGGTTAAGAAGCCTTAGATGAAATACAATGTTAATCTAAAAGTGTATTTCAAGATACTGTCAACTTTTCCTTGTTCCAGTTTCCTAAAAACATTATCTCAAATTGCATTGTAGCGGAAAGATGTCTGAGGGTATAGGGGACTATGCTAGTTTAGGAAATTTCTCTCTCTAATCTAAAAACATTTGATTTAGAATAATGTTAAATTGCCTTTTAAAACTTCTGGTAGACTTCTTGTGCCTAAAACAGAAAATACAGGATTAGCATTTTTATTCCACAAAGGGAAATTACAAAAAAGAAAAATAGGATGAAGAACTTGGATTTTGTAAAACTGTTAAAGTGCTTCATTAAGTGCAAGTTATTACTATTTGCAATCTCATTTTTATTTCATTCGGTTTGTTCATTTTTCTTATATAAATATATTTATCACTGAAAATCAAAGTCTACATATACCTATTATACATATAATACATAATATAATAATCAACAGTTAAAAACATTTTTTAAGGAACCATCCTAATGCATGGGGATGCAAACACAAACAAAAAGAAAACTAAACATTGCTTTAAATGACTTTATGGTTACATGAGGTAAGGTAATACATAAAAGTGAGCTGAAAAGGGAAAGGGCCAAGTTAGTAAGCCAGTCAGTAAGTATTTATTAAGCATTACTGTGTTCTAGGCAGGGGTGGTATGGTAAATAGAGTATCAGGCCTGGAGTTAGGAAGACATGAGTTCAAATGTGACCTCAGACACCTAATAGCTGTGAGATTCTGGGCAAGTCACTTCATACCTATTTGCCTCAGTTCCTCATCTGTGTAATGGGGACATCCTAAAGCAGTGGTTCTCAACTTTCCTAATGCCATGACCCTTTAATACTTGTATATGGGCATGTCTGCATGTGGGCAGACTCACATGAAGACAGAGGAGTGGTGTCTGGGTTCCTAAGACCATCGGAAATATGTTTTCTGACAGTCTTAGGCAACCCCTGTGACCCCTGTGAAAGGGTTGTTTGACCCCCAAAAGAGATCACAATGCACAGGTTGAGCACCACTGTCCTAAAGCAAATCCCTCCAAGAAAACCCAGTGAACAAGTCCACGGAGTCACAAAGAGTCAGACATGACTGAGCAACTGAATAAAAAAATGTTCAAGGCACCGTGTTAAGCTCTGGGGATACAAAGAAAGGCAAAAGACAGTCTCTGCCCTGGAGATGACCACAATCTGATGCAGGAGACAACATGCAAATGGACATATCCAAGTAAGCTATGGAGAATTCCTCAAGAAAAGGAGAAGAAAGGGAATTCTCATTTCTTTAGCACCTACTATGTCCCAGGGATCATGCTACATACTTTTTACATATGTTATCGCATTCGATTCTCACTGGCAAGGCAGGGGCAATTATTACTCCTATTTTATAATCATGGAAACTGAGGCAAACAAAAGTTATGATTTGCCCAGGACCACATAGTGTCTGAGGCTGGACTCAAACTCAGGTTTTCCTGACTCTATGAGTCCAGAGCTCTACCCATTGTGTCACTACCTATCTGTACCCAGAGGTCCTAAGACCCTCCCAAAGAGTTATTCCCCCCCTCCCCCACCTTGATCCACTTAACTGGTAGTCAAATAAATTGATGCAAGGTTAGAAGATAAAAAGTTTAATTAGCATCAGCTGATGGGCAAATGGGCAATGTTCTGCAAGGGGCAGAACAAAGAGAGAGATACACATATATGGGGTTTTGCAAAGCTTTAGGGATACACTATGGTGGCAAAAGGAGCCTATTAGGTATGACTTCATCCACTTTCCTCTTTTGGGAAGTTGAGTAATAGGAAAAGGATGTCAGGTGATTTGTAGGAAAATTTGTTATCTTTGAGGTTAGAACACAGTGGTTCTCAACCTTACTAATGAAACAACCCCTAAATACTCATATGTGAGCATATCTGCACGTGGGTGGACCCACCTGGAGAGGACGGATAGAGGAGCGGTGCCTTGGTTCCTAAGACCATCAGAAATATGTGTTTTCCAATGGTCATAGGTGGCCCCATTCTACTCCCAAAGGGGTCGCAATCCATAGGTTGAGAACCGCTGTTTATAACGTTAACCTTGGGGTCTCAGCCAAAGATCAGGCTTACTCTGTTGGGATGTTTTCTCTTTGGGTAATTTTATCAGATATCCTGGTAGGAAATTTATAAGATAGCGGGGACCTCCTTGAAGATAGAAATCAGGTAAGATTCATGGTGACCTTGCCAGCTGAAGTTCTCTATTTGTGGATAACCCCATGGCCATGTTTCTTTGGCCTCTAAGGTTACTTTTTTCTGGGTAGATATTTCCTCAAAACTAAGAGGATATAGGTCTGATTCCTTTCTTTCACGTAAAATAACCAGAGGGAAGGCATTAGGAAGGCATTTTTAAAAGGATTAGGAAAGCCTTCCTAAAGAAGATGGGATTTTAGCTGGAATTTGAAGGAAGCAGGGAAATGAGACAGCCAACAGGAATGAAGAGAGGAAGAGGATTCCAGGCATGGAGAAGGGTCAGAGAAAGTGCCCAGAGAAGGAGTATTTTATTTGAGGAACAGTGAGAAGGTCAATGTCATTGAACTGAAGAGTACATAGTAGGCTCTAAGTGTAAGAAGTGTGGAAAGGTAGGGGATGGAATTTGTGCTTTGTAAAACTTAGTCTATATCAGTTATCAGAAATATGAAAAAAAATTCCTCTTCACTTATTCTCATCTTCATAATTCTAGTTGACCAGATTGCTGAGTTTATTCTAATGCAGCTATACAGAAACTTGGACTGCTTTGGGCAGAGTAATATTCCTCCAGAACTCCTGAATTAAGTCAGTCCCATTTTTAACGCTATTTTCATTCTCTCTTCTCTTCCCGTGAATTCATGTGCCTTGCCCAGGTACAGAGACTTAAAAGGCTTCAGTTACTGATCCAAGACAGGGTTGTCTTATCTGTTCCCTGAAAGAACAGGGTTCCATAGTGAAATCCCATTAGTCTCTCCATAATACCAAGGGTAGCTTGAGGGAGTTTCTCTTTAAAGTCACCAACTCTCTCAGTTTGTTTTAAGTGAAGAGGTTACCCAAAGAGGGTTAGGGTTGCCTGAAACCCCAAAATACCAACATGCCAGGTCCTGTGGAAAGAATTCCACTCAAGTCTTCTCAGCCAAAGAAAAACTCATAAAAGTTTATTGAAAGTTCAAGTTAGCCAGATGGGGTAGAATCTTAAGTAGCCAGTCTATGCTAGGTCTTTCTATGGCGCTTTCACAGAGCAAGTCTGTGTGAAGGCGTTCTGTGGTGCGCTCACAGAGCAAGTCTTTGCTAACCTGTTCTATGGTGCTCTCACACATGGAGGGAAGATGGGGTCTTATATACAGAGGAATCTAGGGGTGGTCTGGAGGAGGAGTTTGGGGAGGGTCTTCAGGAGGAGTTAATGAGGTCAATGCAAGAGTGAATTGATATTTTGATAGGCTCAAGGGTGGGAAGTAGATGAACAATGGAGGGCCAGACTAGTAACAGAGGTTTGGGCCCAGCTACAGTGAAATACTTATGGCCTCTGCAAATGCCTTATCAAGTGGGAAGATTCAATCAGACTTCAAGGGGTTTCCCAGAGCATGTACCTCAAAGATTCAAGGAGAACTCAAGGGGGCTCCCAGAGCCTACACCTCATCATAAGGACATATCTAAGACAGAGCTAGTCTGAGAACTCACCTTACTTAGAAGAGAGAAAGAGTAACAGGATAGTTAATAATTAAAATAGCTTCATAAATCACTAACAACTATTTTTTACCTTTGGTTTACAGTTTGGGTTGAAAATGCCATATAGAACAAGGTTTAAAGAAATATAACATACATAGGTGCAGATTATTACCTTCTCTCACTAAACTTCAATTGTTTTTAGCCATTATGTAAAATAATTCTGGGTTCATTTCTCAGGCAGAAATATAATTTGTCCTGACCCTTCACATATGGTTAGAGACTTTCAATGCTGTACTAGTTTGGACATCTTCATAAAAGCTTTTCTCTCAGACTTGCTTCTTTAGGTTCAACGGACCTGCTTTAAGTACTTGACAATTGTAGGTAAAAATCAAAAGCCCTCTTTGTTCTGTCAGAGGCAAGACATAAGTCTCCCACCTCAAACTTCAATCATTTATTTAATGTCTGTGAGAGGAATTTGACCTTTCATTTTACCATGCTGCCCACTTTAGCTCTAAATTGACATTTCAATCTTCCTAACTTGTGGTCACCTTTGCCAAAAAAGAAAATCTTACTCCAAATACAGTTATGTTGTAAAGAGGATCATAAAAGCCTAAGTCCCTTCAGTGGAAAGGGGCCTTAGAGACTAGTTAATCTGTTCCCCATTTTATAAGAAAATTAACAACCATAGATGTAAAGTAACTTGCCAAAAGTCAAATAAATAATATATTTCATTTCACTATGACCCCATAATTTCCTAATATGGAAAGAAAATAGTCTTGATATTCACTCTTGTCTCCCCACCCCACACCACCAACTAATCAGCTGACTTTGATGTTAGTTATTTTGCAGAGATTGTCTACTAAGTAGACTAATCAGTCAGATTACCCATGTGATATTGGTCTTCCCTCCCCTCCCCCTTAAATCCTAGTAAAGAACACACACTTAGTTTTTCTCCTGAACATTTAAACTGCTATTTGAACACTGCTAAATGGTTTTTAATAGACATATTTAATGGTTTCTTCAGAGTTCATAAAGGATTAAAGAAAAATAATCTACCAACATCTAGGAATTATATACTTGAAGCAAGGGAATATGGAATTTCTTAAAAAGCTAGCTGGCAGGAAGATAAATGATTGAAAGTAAAGCATGGTGTTTTCTTACAAACCTACATCATTACACTGCTGTAGAACTTTATGCTTTCCTATGTGACAAAATTAAGACATAAAAGAATGTTGGGATCTCCTAGCAAATCAGCAATACTAGGAAGACTAAATAGAGTCAAATTTCAAGGCTATAACATGTTGATTAAAAACCAAGGGAATTTGCCAGCAATGGTTTTCTATGCCCAGTTGGCCTGATACACTCAGTATAGCAGAGCATTTAAATGACTAACATCAGTTAAAGATTAGTGAGTGAGGGGTGGCTAGGTTGCACAGTGAATAGAGCATCAGCCCTGGAGTCAGGAGGACCTGAGTTCAAATTTAGCCTCAGACACTTAACACAAAAAAAAAAAACTAGCTGTGTGATCTTGGGCTAGTCACTTAGCCCCAATTGCCCTACCTTCCCCCCTCCAAAAAGAAAAAAAAAGATTAGTGAGTGAAGTGCCTAATTCATAGGATCATATTTTTTAAAAGTTCACAGACCCCAGGTTCAGAAGCCCTGCTCTAAAACAAAATAAAAATAAAAAGAAGCCCTCATTTTAAGTGTGTTTTTGAATAAAGTTTATTAATGACTAATTGTAAAGCCAAGCACAAGCAGATTCCCAAAAGAATGCTACTGTGAACAGCTTTTAAGATTCAGATTACACAGTAATAGTGAACACTCTGTTTATTCCATTACAAATCAAGATTCAGTACAATATTCACAATATAATATTCTCAATATTACATCTTATTACAGAAAGTCACAATATAGGGTTCATAATAGCTTAACATTAGAATGGCCACACAGTTTTCACTACAGTACCCACAATATTTAGAACAAGGAACAAAAGAAGAATCACCTGGTTTCCCTAAGGGGGAAACCCTTCTCACTTAATGTAATGGTAATTAATTTGTTTGATCAGATGTTAAGTAGATCCTAGTAACCTAGTGTTAAGTATAGAACTCTGTCCATTGGTGATAAGGTGTGAATTCCCAGAACTCTGTCCATTGGTGAGAAGGTGTGAATTTCCCTGTGACTTGGAAGAATGCTATTGGCTGAGACACTCCCCTGAACCATGCTGACTTGGGAGAAG
>CM053597.1:84826121-84849597 GCA_028646575.1 Pseudocheirus occidentalis
GTTTCAGTCAGCTTCCAGATACTAGGAGAGGAACTCTTTCTCTCTCTCTCTCTCTCTCTCTCTCTCTTTCTCTCTCTCAGCTGGCTTCAGTCTCCATGAATCTTCCTTCACTGAGGAGCCAATTCCAATTCTGTCTCTGTCTCTAGAATTCTTTATATACAGCACTGGCTTTCTGTCTCAGCCAATAGCCTTCTTAGATGTCAACAGGGGAGTTCATGCCTTCTCAGCAATGAACAGGGTTCACACCTTCCATATTTAGCCCTAAGTTACTAAGTGCTAAGTATCTGATAAACTGATTACTATTACACTAGTAAATGTTTATGAATAGTTTTAATAATGAATCTAAATTCTTTTTAAAAAATAAAATAATTTAGTCAAAAAATGTGCTATAACTTTTCTGTTTTTCTTAGTGGAACTCTAGCTATTTAGACAAAAGGCTTTTTATATTTTTAATTTAAAATTTTTACATTTGTGGAGTATTGTTTTCTAGCAATCTTCAATACTGGAAGAGGTGAGAATGATCTTGGCATTCACTTACCTGAAGTCAAGCTGACAGAAGAAATAATCTCTTCAGATCTATTATTATTTACTTTAAAATCAGTATTTCACAATTGAAAGGGACGTAATTTGTCATCCAGTAGGTTTTCTCATCTTACAAATCAGGGAACTGACGTGACTCCTAAAAGTAAAAGGTTATGAAGGGGCAGCTAGGTGGTGCAGTGAATAGTGCACCAGCCCTGGAGTCAGGAGGACCTGAGTTCAAATTTGGCCTCAAATACTTAACATTTACTAGTTGTGTGACCTTGGGCAAGTCACTTAACCCCAATTGTCCTGCCTTCCCCCCTTGAAAAAGCTAAAAAAAAAAAAGTTACAAAGATTGTTAGTGGTAGTGCCGTAAGCTGCTCAGTGTCCAGTACCAAGCATGGTGGGAGATATATATAAGAAATGACCAGACCATGTGGGTAGTTCAAGGAAGAACTGTGAACTCCATTTATTGATTCTTAGGACAAGAGCAAATGAGACAAAGGCAAAAAGGACTCAAGTATTCTTATCATTGTCTTAGTCTGTCATATCCTGGAAGTACCACAAAATTTGATAAGGCTTTGTTATCTAGGCTCCAAAAAGTCTTAGGAAAAGTCAGTTAACTCCTATCAAATGCATTCACATAACAAAGGAGCAGGCTTCAAGGTCAAAGCCAAGACCATCAAGGACACAGAAGCCTACCACCAGGGAGTCAATCTGAATCAAATATTGTGGCTCTCAGCATGGTTATGGATACAGGATCTCAAAACTTCTCAACACCGTTTTCTGTGTGGAATGGTTTGGGATAAGGAAGAAGAGGTAGTCACAGTGCTTGTTTGACAGCATATATGCAAAATAGAGGATAGAATGCCAGGCCTGGGGTCAGGAAGACTTGAGTTCAAATCCAACCTCAGACACTGCTAGTTGTATAACCCTGGGCAAGTTACTTAGCCTTGTTTGCCTCAGTTTCCTCAACTGTCAAATGAGCTAAAGAAGGAAACGAAAAAGCACTTCAGGATCTTTGCCAAGAAAATCCCAAAAAGGGATCATAAAGAGCCAGACATAACTGAAAATTGGGTAAACAGCATCAAAGCAAAACAACCAGTTGACTGATTGAATTTGTCATTTTTCAACCAATTTGTGGTAGTCCGTGGCACAATTCTAGGTAAAGCTACCAGCTTCCATAATGCTACTGACCCACCAAAAGAAAGAGGTTACCAGTATAATGGTGAAATTTCTTGAGATTTTATTATAAGGGAGCACAATGGTGAAGCTGTATTTGTGGGCATCACATTTAAAAGAGGCGGGGTGGCTAGGTGATGCAGTTAATAGAACACCAGCCCTCGAGTCAGGAGGACCCGCGTTCAAATCCGACCTCAGACACTTAACACAAAAACCTAGCCATGTGACCTAAGGCAAGTCACTTAACTCCAATTGCCCTCCAAAAAAAAGAGGCTTTTATTTCTTCCAGGATAGCAGTTGTGACCAATAAAAAACCCAAGAGAGAGTTCTGGGCAATAAATAATCAATTTATTAATTAGAGTAGCTAATAATCAATAAATTGATGGTCAGTCGTTTCCCTCAATGACCAAAGACAAAAACATGGAGAGCCTGAAAGCCTTGAATATTTTTTTGAAAGGAAATATCCCTGACAGGTGGAAAACAACCCTGATTGGTGGATATTTAATGAGCAGGTGGGTTAGAATTCTTTACCTCCTCCTGCTGAGAATGTGACTTGATCTTGAGACTGAGCCATCTCCAGCAATCTGGACAGCAGAATTCATCTCCACTCAGATTGCTCAGATCAATTTTCTCCTTCATGAGCAGGATCATCCTAAACTCCAATGGAGGGGTGCAAGGACAGGGACTCCTTTCCTTAGGGCAAAAATATGCCAAGATTAGATTATATTTACACTCTAAATAGAAGTAAGTCTCATAGTGGGGTGGGGTCCCCCCCAAAACAAGGAGCATATTCCATTTAGGGGCATCTCATCAATCAGTCGTGTCCTTCAGAGAATGATTGACTTGTAGGGGCTGGGCCCTAAATGAGAAAATAAAGAAGAAAAAGCCCTCAGTGTAATTTAGTAATTGATTGTTAATACAATAATAAAGTAATCATTTCTCTTGCAGTTAATTTTAAATGTAGCTGCCAACAGGAAAGCAGGAAATAAGTATAATTGATAAGAAAGCCAGAGTAACTAGACTAAGACATTGGACCTCCTCCAGAATCTTCATGTCTTATTATCTCACCACTTTACCACGTGCTATTTGGTTCTTTGTTACAAAAATTCAAACACTGAATTCTGTAAATAAGCCTTTAATTTTTATAACTATCTGAGAGTCAAGTCAAAAACCAGAAAGGCTAGATGCTCTTTGATGAAAATAACATGGTAGTTCTAAGATTATAACACATTCCTCAACATTGCCAAATGTAAGACAGCATTTCAAAAGAATTCCAGTGAATGCAGAGTGACCAGGGTGATAATCCCCTTTCTGACAGCAATAAAGAATTCATAAATCAGCTAGCTTAATTAAGCTAGCTGCTCTTATCCTTAAGACATTTCTAGTTACCATTCTCTCAATGTTCTACCCTTCATGGCCAAATACCACAAATAAGTAGAACATATGTAGTCTCCATTTCCTTGTCATTCTTTCTCTTAGTGGACCTATTCCACAGCTGAGCCCATCCTCACTATTTCTCTGACTCTACCATCACCAGCAACCTCCTTGCCAAAATCAAAATGGTCTTTTGTCCCTCAACCTCTTTATTCACCCCTTCAACATTTCTAATACATTTGTCACTTGTCAGTGAGCCCCCTTCTTGTTGAAACTTTCTCCTCCCTCTGGCTTCCTGAATGCTTTATTTTCCTAATTCTACATCACTAACTTTTTTTGACTCCTTCATGAATTCTTCTTCCTTATACTCAAGACTAAGCCTCCATGTAACCAGAATAAGGGTTACTTATATCAATCAATCCAGTAACCAGTCAATAAGCATTTAAATAATCATTTAATATATACTAGCACTAAGGACTGGTTATGTGAAGAATGGCAAGTATAATTTGAATAACACTTCAAACCATGCCTACCTCTAAATATCTTCCCAACTTGTTTATCATGTTATCTAAAATACCCATGGGTAAGGCACAAAAATGTTATCTACAAGAGATAAGATATCTCAGAGATGGGAGACCTCAGGAGGCCAAAGGCAATTAATTTTTTGTGGATTTGACCTGTGATTACCTTGGTAACTCCAGGTGGTGAAATTCTGCCATAATGATGAGGTGAAAGGACCTGGACCCCTAAAAGGAAACGATCATGTCTTTGAAAGCAACCCAGCCCCTGAATTTTCCCATACATTTCAGTGGCTCAGATCACTGGCATCTCACCCAATGCATTTGGCCTAACCCAGCCCACCTAGATACCTGACAGTCCTTTCACAGTCTCTCTTGGCCCACACCAGACTACTTAATACTCCTTTCACTATTTCACCTGGTCCACCTCAGTCTATTTGCCCATCCAAATCTCTTCACTGTCCTTTTTTTGTAGCAAGTACATTTGGAGTAGCAAGAAGTATAGCAAGATCCTTGCCCCCAAAACTCCTCTAAATATGTCTATGAAATGCCTCAGAATGAATCTTTATTGGGAAATCCAAGAAAATATTAGTGAGACATTTTTTTCTAACTCAGGATTGCATAAGTAGGTCTGTGGCCATTGGAGAATAGATCTGGCCAGGAATCTGATTGAAAATTCCAGCATAAGGAGATGTTATGCACCAGGTTATGAAGAGATCCCAAATCTAGCACAGAATAGCCAAAACTTGTATTGGGTACAAGAAAAGATTTAATAGGTAGCTCTATTGCTTACTACCCAGTTCTAGGTCATATCCAGGATGAATTGAGGAGGGGAAATGCACATAAGGGTGGTACTCCAGGATGAAGAGCATTCCTGGGTCGTAGTTTGACTACCAAGCAAGGAGCAAGTTCAGAAGAAAGCAACAATTGAGGGTCAAATCCCAGAAGTGGAAAACAGGATCTTAATTCCAGCTTCTAGTCAAATCTAAAGCCTGAAAAGGAATGACCAGGTTAGAAATCCCAGACCAAAGGGAAACTTAGAGTCTAACACTGAGTTAGTTGAGCGTCCTGGTTGACTGATAGAAGTAGAAGGCAATGAAAAGTCTACTGGAACCTCTAATGGGGCAAGCCCACATGTATGTTGCTTAAACACAAACAAACCCACATTGGCAACTTGCAGTGTTCAGACCAGGGTAAGGCAATGATCAGATTTTGATCTAGCTCAGACCATTTAGGGAGTAAATACGAACAAATAAATGAACTAAACTATGAGAAACTGTTTACATTCTCATATGAGGTACATCTGCATCCCCCATGAATCTTATTATCAAGAGTCATAGAAGGAGCCTAATTAGGCAAAAGACTTGAAAGTAGTTTGGTTATATCTTGATAATCTTAAAAGAAGATTGGAAATGGGAAAAGGAATGTACTAGGAAGAGATGAAAGTTAAGGGAAATTATATAATGAGAGTATGAAATAGAAGTATATACAAACAAGAAAGTAGGGTATGGGGAGCAAATGACAATTGAACCTCATTCTCATTTAAACTGGTCACAGAAAGGAAGAATACACTCATGTACAGAAATTCATTTCACTGAACATGGAAATGAGAGGGAAATATGAGAATAAAGAAAAATAAGGAGCATAGGTTATGAGAAGTATTAGTCCTAAGCAAAATAAACTTTAAATAAGGAAGTACAAAAATATTTATAGCAGCTCTTTTTGTGGTAGCAAAGAATTAGAAAAGGAAGGGATTCCCGTTAATTGGGAAATGGATGAGCCAATTATGTTATATAAATATGATGGAATATTATTCTGTTATAAGGAATGCTGGAGACAGTTTAAAGAGAAACCTGGGAAGTTTGTAATGAAGTGATACAGAGCAAAGTGAACAAAAACAGGAATATAATATATACAATGACAACAATGTTGTAAAGATAAATAATTTTCAAAGACTTAGGAATTCTGATCATCATGTTCACCAACCAAGATTTCAGGGAATTCAGGATGAAACATGCAACCTATCTCTTAATAGAGAGGTGAAAGTCTCAGACTGCAGAGTAAGACATAATTTTTGGAAATGGCCAATGTGGAAATGTGTTGTGCTTGACTGTATGTATTTGCTACAGATGTTTTTTCTTTTGCTTTCAATTGTGGCTAGTTAGTATTGGAGGGAGAAAAGTCAGATTTTTGATGATTAAAGAAAATAACAATAATTTTTGAGCCACCATGGAGGAATATCAGCCCCACCACAAAGAGATTGGCTTCAATGTTGATGAAGCACACAATATTGTGAAAGAGTGTATAGATACTATATTGGGCGGTGTGGATTATAATCAGAATAATGTCAACCAGTGGACCACAGCTATAGTGGAACAGTCCTTAACACATTTGGTAAAGTTAGGGAAGACGTACAAATATATAGTTACTTGTGCAGTGATGCAGAAGAGTAGATCTGGTTTACACACAGCCAGCTCATGTTTTGGGGATACTACATCTGATGGAACCTGTACCATAAGATGGGAGAATCAAACTATGAATTGTATCATCAATGTTTTTGCCATTGCAATTATCCTGTAACAGAAATATTATACCAGCACCTTTAACATAAGAAATTATCAAAATGTTCTTGAATGAAACTATTCATAATAAAAAAATAATAATTTTTAAAACTCTACAAAATGTATGAAATATTTTGGATTTTAACTACTAAATCATGAACAGCAACTATATAAACGTAATTATAAAACATATTACAGAAATAGAGACTGACCTTAGTATTAGGTTGCTCTGTACCATATAAGTAAAATGGCAATACTATCTTAGTTAATTTATTTTTTCAGTGTAACAGGTGAACTAGCAAAGGATTATATTATGGAGTTAGAAAAAAATAATTATGAAATTAATCTGGAAGAAAAAGTTTTAAAATATCAAGGGGAATGGTAAAAAAAGTCTAAAGAGACCCTAGCAGTACCAGGTTTCAGATTATGCTACAAAGCCATAATCATCAAAATGATTTGGTACTTTTTAAAAAATAGAGGAGATGAGTAGGAAAAATTAAGTATGGAACATAGAGAAGCAAATGAACACGGTAGCATAGTGTTTGATAAACTCAAGTAGCCCAACTACTGGGGTGATGACTATTTGACAAAAAGTGCTGGGAAAAGTAAAAAGCACTCAAGCAATTTAGATCAGTTTAGATCAATGCCACACACCAGATACCAAGGTAAGTTCCAAATAGGCATATGACTTAGATAGAAGAGGTTACCTCATTAAAAATTAGAAAAATGGGGGTGGCTAGGTGGTTCAGTGAATAGAGCACTGGTCCTGGAGTCAGGAGGACCTGAGTTCAAATCCAGCCTCAGATAATTGACACAAAAAAACTAGCCATGTGACTTTGGGCAAGTCACTTAATCCCATTTGCCCTCCAAAAAGCAAAAAAAAAAAAAAAATTTGGAAAAATGAGGAAGAAAATACCTATCTACTATGCATAAGGGAAGAGTTCATTACCAGAGGTGATCGCAGAAGATAAGACGGATATTTTTGAAGAGCATTAAAAATTTTCACACAAATAAAATTAATGTAGTTAAAATGCAAAGGAAACAACTTTGGGGAAAATCTTTGCAGTAAATTTCTCTGAAAAAAAAATCTGATATCCAAGATATATATATATAAAGAGAGAGAGACAGAGAGACAGAGAGACAGAGAGAGAGGACTTCTTCAAATCTAGAAGAAGAGAGGATTCTAGGAAGATGGCAGAGTAGGTCAGAAAATTCCAAGATCTTCAGATTTCCGGAGACAAACAAGACAAACTAGCTCCTCAGGGCAAATGAAAAGTGGTAAAAATAAACAAGAGTTGTGACAGAATGGTGATCCTCCTGGGACAATAAGAGAGGATCCAAAGAAAAATCTCAGGACCAAGATCTGGTCCCTGTAATGAGTAAACATTACCAGGTTAGTTCTGCTGAAATAGCAAGTGGCAAACCAGGGGGGTTAGATGGATTGAGAGGCAGCCTTGACCCCAGACAGTAGCAGGGAATTAGGCCTCTGAGTCTGAGAAGATTGAGTGAACCTCTGCTGATGAGGGTCCCTAGGCCACACTAAACTGCCAAGAGATGACCGAGAGTGAGAAGAAACCAACACGTGGCAGTGAGTACAGAAGCAGTGGGTCAGGGATGTCACTGGCTGCAGACACTTACAGGAGGGCAGAGTTCTTGGTCTCAGTTCCAGGTCAGAGGGAAGAAATAAAGGAGAATCTGAGGCCAGAGGCACCTTTCCCCTTTCCCCCTGGACTAGAAGTGATTATAAAAAAATAATAATAATAATGAGCAGGCAAAGGAAAAAGAACCCAACTATAAAAAGTATATATAGGAGGATACTGAAGCAAAAAAAGCCTCTCTTACCCCATAGAATATTGGCAAATGGTTATGTGGTTAAAAAGGACTCATAGAAGAACTTTGAAAAGACTTTAAAAATCAAATGAGAGAGATCAAGGAAAAATTTTTTAAATAGTAAGAACAATCTAAGAAAAACAAGATTATAAAAAGAAAGTTAACCAACTGGAAAGGAGATTGAAAATCTTAAATGACTCCTTGAAAATTAGAATTGGGCAAGGGGAAACCTGCAAAGTTATAAGAGACAAAGAAATAATAAAACAAGATATAAAAAATAGAAGAAAATGTGAAACATCTCATTAAGGAAAATAACTGATCTGGAGAACGCATCAAGAAGAGAAACATAAAAATAATCAGACTACAGGAAAGCTATGATCAAAAAAAGAATCTTCTCTTTGTTTTTGCAGGGGGGAAGGCAGGGCAGTAGGGGGTTAAGTGACTTGCCCAAGGTCACACAGCTAGTAAATATTAAGTGTCTGAGGCCGTCTTTGAACTCAGGTCCTGACTCCAGGGCCAGTGCTCTATTCCCTGTGCCACCTACCTGCCCCTCAAAAAAAGAATCTTGATAGAATACTACAAGAAATAACTAAAGAAAATTGTCCTGAAGTATTAGAACAAGAGGAAAAAATAGAAATAGGAAAAAAATCCACTGACCACCACCTAGAAGAGATTGTGTGGAAAACCTATAGAATATAATAATCAGATTCCAAAAGCCCCAGATCAAGGAGAAAATATTATGAGCAACAAGAAAAAAAAACCAAACAATTCAAATATAGAGACACTACAATTAGAATCATACAAGACCTAGCAGTGTCTACACTGAAAGATTACAAGTCTTGGAATACAATATATCAAAGAGCAATAGAACTGGGGTTGCAGCTGAAATTTCATAGCCAGCAAAGTTAAGCATAATCTTGAACGAAAAAATAAAAAGGAAATTCAATGAATTGTCATACTTTCAGGATTTTGTTGCAAAAAACCTGAACTCAATAGAAAAACTGACATACAAGATCGAAGAGAAAGATAAGGTACACATCAAAGACTAATTACAAGGGACTCAATAAGGACAGACTGTTTACTTTTTATATAAGGAAATGAAAAACATATGTCTAAGATTGTTATTAGTAATTAGGTAGATTGAAAGAAAAATGGGTGTAGACTTGAGTATGATGTGATTCTAAAAAGTAACTATTTGGAAAAGGTAAAAAGAGTAATTATACAAATGAGGTATAAAAAGAAGAACTGACATGGAGAAATTAGATGAGGGAGGAGGGCTGGTAGTTCTGGAACCTTATTCCCATCATTAGAAATGAGTTAAAGAGGGGACAATACATACATACGTACATACGTATGTACGTACGTATGGGGGTGTATGTACATATACCCCCATATATATGTATGAGTGACTTCTGAATTCAAAAGATTAAGAGTATAGGGAGAGGAGATAAGAGAAGGGAGGGATTTTTAAAGGGAACCCTACTCGCATCAGATCTGAGTTAAAAAGAGAACAATATATACATTTAGAATGGAATAAAATATCTCCTAAATTTATAAAGAAATAAGAGGGTGAGGGAATTAGATGGAAGGGGTGTTAGAGAAGGGTGTTTAGATTAATGGGAATGGGAGAATAAAAGAGAGACTTTGGAGGGGGGATAGATTAAGTAATAGGAGGGCAAGAATTGGGAGTAGAAGCAAAGTAGTCAGGAAGGATACGAAATAAGAGATATAGACAAACATAAAATAAAAATCAGTTAGACTTTATTAAGGAAAAAAAGCAGGGGTAGTCATCATGATCTCAAAGGAAGTTAAAGCTAAAATAGATTTAATCAATAGATATAGGAAAACTACACTATATGCCAGCCATATTAATCAATATTGTTTTAGACTATTTAAAATAACTAGACAGCATAAGGTTGGAATATTGCTGTGGTACAGGAAATTATGAGTTGGTAGACTTGGAAAAATATGGAAAGGCTTGGACTTAGGAAGGAAGATGTTATCCACCCCCAGAGAAACATAGAACAAATAAAGATAGTATGGTTTTACATAGATGCATAGAAGTGTTTATTTCTATATATTAGGATGATTATATATATCTAAGTATATGCATGTGTGTATATATGCTTGTGTGTATATGTGTATACATACATGCTTTACACAAACATACATGCACACACATTTCTGTGCTTAATTGTAGCTTTCTTGGGGGAAGGGGGAAAAACACAGTAAAAAGTACACAACAGAGAACAAAAGAAAACTTATGAGGAAGCAAAGAAAAAATGGACAGCTCTGAACAAAATGTTTAGTATTTATTATATAGACTTTCTTGAAATGGAAATTTATTACTATATATTTTGAATCCTCTCAGGTTCTATTGTGCACATAGCAATGCTTTTTTTTTCTTTTCTTATTTTGTATTTAAGTTTATAATGTTTTTCCTTCTCTTTCATATTGTGTTTTTGTTTTATTATTTAAATTAAAAAATTTTTTTTGAAAGAGTAAGAGTCCTTCCCAATAGATCAATGATCAACAAAGGCATAAACAGACAATTCCCAAAGAAATAAATCCAAGTCATCCACAGTCATCTGAAACCCAATCATTAATAGTCAGAAAAATACAAATTAAAAGAAACATGAAGTTCTACCTCTCCCAATCAGACTGTCGAAATCATAAAAAGGAAAATGACAATTGTTGGAGGGATTGTAGAAGAACAGGTACACCAGTACATTGTTGGTGGAGCTATGAATTGATCTAGCCATTCTGGGAAAAATTTGGAACTATCCCCTGCCAAATCACTAAGCTGTGTATACCCTTTGACCTATATATAGGCTTATACCCCTAAAGAGATTTTTTAATAAAGGAAAAAGACTCATATGTGCTGTTCTTAGAGCAATATCCTAATGCCCAGCCAAATAGAAATTAGGCTAATTTTTCTGCAAAAAGTACTGAAACCATCCCTAAGACTTGATTGACTCAAAGGACTGACTCTTGGCTCAGGTTATTAACATCATTTCCTGGTTTTCTGAGTATTAAAATAGCCAAGGGAAGCTGAAGGAGCTTTCTCTGATGCTTGGCTAGCAGAACACAATGAGTAACTGTGACAGGGGAACTTCATACAATTGAATCAACTTGGAATATCCTCAAAAATACTCTCCATTTGTGGCTAAGTAAATCTCTTTTTGTTAACTGCTAAATGATCTATGAATGTCTAAATTCATTCCCGTGTTAAAATTAAACTACCAGGCAACCGACCTAAATCAAGCCAAGTTCAGAACATGGACAAAAATATTTATAGCAACTCTATTTGTAGCGGCAGTACTGGAGAAGAATGGAGAGGAGAGCATGCCTATCAGTTGAGAAGGGCTGAATAAATTGTGATATATAAATGTAATGGATTATTGTTGTTCCATAACTTTGGAAGAGACGGCTTTGGACAAATATTAGAAGACTTGTATGAAATGATGCAAATTGAAGTGAGTAGAAGCTTAAGAAAAATTTATAGAAGAATATAAGGGTCTAAAGAAGGAAGGTCCAGGCCTTAGCATATGTGTGGATTTGCCCTTTCTCCCAGGTTTTTCTGAGCATTTGCATTATTCCCTGTCTGGATTCAGTTCAATAGGTAGGGGCTTGGTGGACCTATTTCTGACCATGAATGATTGAGGGGCTGATACTGTGATGATGAAATGTCTTCTAATAGGCTAAAGAGCCAGGAATTGGGGTACATACAAAAGGTTTGAGTATAAGACCTTTCATTTACTTTCCAAGCAGCTTTTGAGTAGGAAGAATTTCTGTGAGCTACCAAGTGCATCTTTCTTACTCTGATTCCATGTGATCATGAATACAGGGCATCTTTGTTGTTGTTGTTGTTGTTGTTGTTGTTGGTCTCTTTTGTATTTATTCTTTCCTAATCATAGAAAAATAAATATAGAATATGTCTCATTCTGCACTCTTTAGTTCTTCACTTCTCTTTCAGTCGGTTGGTAGCATGTTTCATCATTAATGCCCTGGAATCCTAGATGGACATTACACATATCAGAGTTCCTATGTCTTTATAATATTGTTATCCTGCTCTCCAGGTTCTGTTCACTTAACTCTGCATCAGTTTATATAAGTCTTCCCAGGTTTCTCTAAAACAATCCCCTTCATCATTTCTTATAGTATGATAGCATTTCTTCTCATTTTGCATATCATAGCTTCTTCAGTCACTACCTATTTGATGGGTATTTCCTCAATAAAGCTCAGCTAGATAAAGCCATCTCAATAAAGTTTTTTTTGTATATTTTTTGTATATTAAAAAAATTTTTGCATATCCTTAGAGTTTGTTTTGTTGAGGACTATTCCCTTTCTTAATCTACCCTCCCTCTAATTTCCCCTTCCCCTGTCTCTCCTATTTCCCTATTAAGTGTATTTCTCCACTCAACTGTGGGTGGATGCATATGTGTATTCTTTCCTCCTTTGATCAATTCAGATGACAGTGAGGTTCAAATGTCAGCCACTAACTCCACCTCCTCCTTCTTGTTTGTAGAAATATTTATTTGCACACTCTGATTATGCGAGATAATTCTCCCTAACCTTTCTCTCTGTCTCCAGTGTATTCCTCTTACTCTCTCTTTCCATTCTTCTTTTATAATCATCAAAACATAACAGAACCACTCCCAGGCCTTGTCTAATTAGGCTCTTTCTATGACCCTTGGTGAGGATAGGGTTCAGAAGGGACATATGTATTATCTCCCCATATTAGAATGTAAGCAATTTATCCTTGTTTAGTCTCTAAATGATTGTTCATTCATGTTTACCTTTTTATGTTTCTTTTAACTCCAGTGTTTGAACTTCAAAGTTTCTTTGCAGCTCTGGTCTTTTCATCAGACATACTTAGAAGTCCTTTATTTTATTAAAATCCCACTTTTTTCCCTGTAGGATTATACTCTGTTTTTCTGGTTAAGTTATTCTTGGCTGTAAGCCTATATCCTTTGCCTTCTGGAATATCATATAACACACTCTCTACTACTTTCAATTGGTAGCTGCTAAATCATTTGAGATCCTGACTGGGAATCCTCAGTATTTTAACTCTTTCTTTCCAGCTACTTACAGCATTTTTCCTGAAACCTGCAAACTCTGGATTTTGGCTATAATGTTTGTGAGAGTTTTCATTTCAGAGTTTCAGGAGGTGATCAGTGCATTTTTTTTTCTGTTTCCACTTTTTCTCTCTAGTTCTAGGAAATATGGGCAGTTTTCTTTTAAGATTTCTTGAGATATGATATCTAGGTTCTTTTCTTTTTTATAGCTTTCAGATAACCCGATGATTATTAATTTTTTTCTCCTTGATCTTTTTTTCAGGTCAATTTTTTTTGTTCTATGAGATACCTTATTTTTATTTTCTACTTTTTTAGTCTTTCAACTTTAATATTTTTTTGTGTCTCATGGAGATACTGGCTTATTTTTTTGTTGTTCAATAGTTCAGTCATGTCTAATTCTTCATGCCTCCAGGGATCATAATATGCCAAGCCCTTCTATCCTCTACCATCTCCCCAAATCTGTCCGACCTCATGTTCTTGTTTCCAGGACACTATCTATCCATCTCATCCTCTGCCATACCCTTCTCCTTTTGCCTTCAATCTTTCCTAACATCAGGGTTTTTTCCAACGAGTCCTATCTTCTCATTATAGGGTCAATGTATTTAAGCTTCACTTTTAGTATTTGACCTTCCAGAGAATAGTTTGAGTCAATTTCTTTAAGTATTGACTGATTCTATCTCCTTGCTATCCGAAGGACTCACCAAAGTTTTCTCCAGTACCACAATTCAAAAAGGTTGATTCTGCAGCACTCAACTTTTCTTATAGTTCATCTCTCACAGCCATACATTGCTACTGGAAAACCATAGCTTTGACTATACAGACTTTTGTTAGCAAAGTAATGTCTTTGCTTTTTAAATATACTGACCAGATTTTACATAGCTTTCCTTCCAAGGAGCAAACATTTTTAAATTTCACTGTCTGCAGTAATTGTCACTGTTTGCAATGATCTTTGAGCCCAAGAATATAAAGTCCAATACTACTTCCATTTCTTATTCTTCTATTTGCCAGGAAGTGTTGGGACCAGCTTCCATGATCTTAAGTTTTTTTGATGTCAAGCTTCAAACCAGCCTTTTTAAAGAGTGTCCTCCTCTTTAACCCTCATCAAGATGTTTCTTAATTCTTCACTTTCTGTCTTCAGAGTGGTATCATCTGCACATCCAAGATTGTTGATATTTCTCCCAGCAACCTTAATTTCAGCTTTTGAGTCATCCAACCTGGCATTTCTCATGATGTATTCCATATATGAGTTAAATAAGGGGACAATATTCTGCTTTCTCATACTTCTTTTCCAATCTTAAACCAATCAGTTGTTCCATGTACAGGTTCCTTAGGAGACAAGCAAGATGATCTGTTACTTCCATCTCTTTGAGAACTTGCCACATTTTGTTGTGATCCACATAGTCAAAAGCTTTAGTGTAATCAATGAAGCAGAAGTAAATGTTTTTCTAAAACTTCCTTGCTTTCGCCATAATCTAGCAAATGTTTGCAATTTGGTGTTTAATTCCTCTAACTCTTCAAAAACCAGCCTGCTCATCTGGTAATTCTCAGTTCACATATTGCTGAAGCCTACCTAGCTTGTAGAATCTTAAGAACTTTGCTGACATGTGAAATTAATGAAGCTATTTGGTAATTTGAACATATTTGGCATTGCTCTTCATTAGAAATGGGACATAAACTAATCTTTTCCAAGCCGGTAGCTACTATTGAATTTTCCAACTGTATTAGCATATTGAGTACAACATCATTGAGTAACAGCATCATCTTTTAGGATTTTAGATAGCTCAGCTGAAATTCAGTCACCTCCAGTAGCCTTATTGTTAGTAATGCTTCTTAAGGCCAATTTGACTTCATTCTCTAGGATATCTATTTCTAGATCAGTAATCATACCATCATGGTTTTAAGTGATGCTAAGATCTTTCTCGTACAGTTCTTCTGTATATTCTTGCCATTTCTTTTTTTTCTTTTTTTTTTAACAAGGCAATCTGTGTTATGTGACTTGACCAGGGTCACACAGATAGTATCAAGAGTCTAAGGCTAGATTTTCACTCGGATCCTCCTTACTCCAGAGCCAGTGATCTATGCACTGCGCCACTTAGCTGCCCCTTGCTACCTTTTCTTAAGCTCTTCTGCTTCTGTTAAATCTTTACCATTTTTATTTTTTATCATAACCATTTTTTCATCAAATGTTCTCTCAATAGCTCTTTTTTTCTTGAAGAAATATCTTGTCTTTCCTATTCTATTGGTTGGTTGTTTTTTTTTTTTTTTTTTGCGTTGCTCATTTGAGAAAACTTTATCTTTCCTTGCTATTCTTTGGAATTCTGCCTTCAGTTGGGTATATCTGCCCCTTTCTCCTTTCCCTTTTGCTTTCCTTCTTTCTTTAGTTATTTACAAAGTGCATTGGATAACCATTTTGCTTTCTTGTTCTTCATTATCTTTGGGATGTTTTTTGTTGCTTCCTCCTATGTAATATTGCAAACCTCTGTCCCATAGTCCTTTTTTTCTTTTTGGAAGGGGCAGGGCAGGGAAGTTGTGTTTAAGTGACTTGCCCAAGGTCACATGGCTAGTAAGTGTTAATTGTCTGAGGCCAGAGTTTGACTCCAAGGCCAGTGCTCTATTTTTCACTATGCCACCTAGCCGCACCCCTCCCCCATAGTTCTTCAGTCTATCTACCAGATCTAATCCCTTAAATTCATTGGTCACTTCTACTTCCTATTCATAAGGGATGTTATTTAGGTCATACCTAGATGGTCTAATGGTTTTACCTACTTTATTTAATTTAAGTCTGAATTTTACAATGAGAATACCATGATCTGAGCCACAGTCAGCTCCAAGTCTTGTTTTAACTGGCTTTATAAAGCTTCTCCACTTTTGGCTGTAAAGTATATAAGCAGTCTGATTTCAGTATTGACCATCTGATAAGGTCCATGTATAGAGTTACTTTTGGGTTGTTAAAGAATGTTTGCTATGACCAAAGAATTGTCTCAACAAAACTCTTATTAGTTTCTGCCTTGCATCATCATTTTGTAAGTCAAAGAACCGGTATGGACTTATTTGGTCCATTCTAATTTTGAGTTTGTTGCCTAGGCAAGGTTTTGTTCCTTTTATTCCAACCTAGTAATTCCCTTTCCAATTCTTTCTTCCATAGCTTCCATTTCTTTTCCAATTTTTTCCTCTTTTAGTCACATTTCATTTATAAAAATATTGTAAATTTTTTTCTTTAACTCTTCATCTTTTCCAGGAATTCTAGTTTAATTTGTACTCATGCTGTGTTTTTCTCTGAGGCTTTGTTTGTAGGTGTTTTAGAGTCATTCTTCTTCTTCTGGGTTTATTTCTTGAATGTTCTTGTCAGTATAATAGTTATTTGTGGTAGAATTCTATTTTTTTTCTGCTCATTCTTCCAGTCTACTTTTTCACTTTGGTTTTGACGTTAGAGCTGGGTACTACAAACTTCTGGAGAGAAGATCTAGGTTGGTACTGTTACTGTTTTCTTGGGCATTGAGTATTACTCTAGGATCTCAAGGGCAGCTTAGGCCAGAGACGTGCAATTGTCAGTGTTCCTGAAGTGTTATGATAAAGGTAAAAGTCAGATTGCCCCCATTCTGCAACCCAGATCTGAGATTGCAAGTTTCTGTCCTGGGTTTGGGTTAGAGCAACAGTAAATTGTTGCTGGACTTAACCCTGTTGGACAGGTGAAAAGCTATGCTTGCTTGCTAAGAGTGACAGAACTCTAGTTTCTCCCCCTACTCTGGGATTCCTTCCCTAGTTATTCCTCTACAGACTTTAGAGTGAGCTAGAAGCTGTAACTGAGACCCTGTTCCTCTCCTAAGGGTCCAAACCAAGCTACTTCTGCTTGCTTCTGAATTTGCTCCTTGCTTGGCACACAGGTGTTGCCCACCCCCCTACCTCCACTACCACCCCACGCCCATGCAAGTTGCTTCCTCAGTTCTCCCTAGTTCTGTGACCTACAACTGGGTAGTGCATAGCAAAACTGCTGGTTGGCAAACATTCTCACAGTCTGCAGGAGGTTAAGAGGCCCAGGCGTGAGTTCTGGACCAACTCTTGGCCTCAAAGACAGCCCTTCTCTGTGCTGGAGTGTTCTATATGTGGTATGCATCTTGTCAGACTCCCTCCCTAATATCCACAGACCTGTCTCCCAAGGCTGACCTGAGCTGGAAAAATGACTCACTGTAACATTTCATTGGATTTCCTGATCAGGGCTTGGTTTAGTGCATTTTCTAGATCTGTTTGGGAGAGTTTTAGTGGGTGATAGCAGAAAAGATCAAATATACATCTTCCTACTATTCTGTCATCTTGACTGCCTCTTTGAGGATATTTTAAATGCAACTTTTCTTTATATCTCTTTCCTGCTCAGTTTTCCTGATGACATACAGAAAAACTGATGATTTTGGTATGTTTGTTATATAGCCTGATACTTTGCTGAAGTTATTTCCATTTTTTTTATAGTTGACTCTCTAGGACAGGGGTGGGGAACCTGTGGCCCTCTAGGTCCTCAAGGGTGGCCCTTTGATTGAATCCAAACTTCACAGAACAGATCCCCTTAATAAAAAGATACGTTTTTGTCTTCTTATGACAGCAAACATTTTATGGTGAGAATGTGTTCTTTCTGTATGATCCTTTGATGTTCTTTAATCATCTTTGATGATTCTTTGTCAGCTCTTAAAACCACTTCAGACCTAGGCTATGACCTTGACTTGTGACATGGTTTTAATTTGCTGTGAAAACTTATTAGCTGACTTGCTAGATTCCTCTTTATCTTGGCTTCCCTTGACTATGCTGTAATAGATTATCATTCTTGGCATATAGCCAAAATTGCCAAGGTAATCCAAAACTAGAATATTGGGTGGCCTTTCACCTACCCTACATCTGGAAATAAAACCTATAGTTTCTCAGATGTTCAGAGGGAAATGACCTATCCATACTTTGAAGTCAGAGAGGTATGCCCCCTCCTCATTTTGAAGTGAGGAAGCTGCTCTCATTCAGAAAGCTGGGAGGGGGAACACCCTAAGGGGAAAAAAAAACCCTATAAGAACCTATCTGAAATCCCTAGCCAATGGTACAATCACTTACAATCTCTGAACTACATTATTTTCTCCTACTTCTGGCTTATGTCCAGATTTTACCTTCTCCATCCCTCAGGGATCACCTAAACACCTATACTGGACTCTTCTGGGCTCTACGCTTTTTCTTCTCCTCAGTCTGCAATTAGGTTTTACTGTTACTATACCTCCTGCCTCTGGAAGTACAAATACAATACAATACAATACAATGACCACCATACTGGTACATGTCTGTGTGCCATTAATAAAATCTTCTGCAGTGACTCTAAAAGCCATTCCTTCTTGGCAGAATACAAGCAACCCAGCTAGATAGATAACAGGTTAGGCCAGAGCCACAAGAATTTCCCCCTAATTCATGAGCTACTTAGCAGAGCTATGACTAGATTTCTTGGCCACCAGACCTCTGCAGATAGAAAAGGACAAACAAACTTGATGCTACCTTTTATCCCTCCCAGAGAGAATGAAAGCTAGGTCACTGAACCACATGCTTCACTGATAGGGTCCTACATAACTCTCCTACCTCCTTTTTCCTTCATGAGCCATTTTTCCAAATGAAGACTATTCTGCTAGGCAACTGCCCCAGTATCTTAAAGAGCATGGCACTGTGACTCAGGACATAAGCACAAGGGCTGGTGATCTCAACCCTGTGCTTCAGCAAAAGGAAACTATTTTCCCCCTTTAGACCTCTGAGTGCTATCTTTAGAAAAAATCTTAGATTAGTGTCTCTGGCACCTTCATGAACAGGACTCCTTGTTCTCATCAAGAAAGGCCCAGGGCTGAGGCCTGTACCACAAACCTCAGCAACAAAGAATAGCTCCTTCTCATGGTCAAGGTAAGGCCAGTGCCCTTCAGGTCGTACAAGTGGCCACATGAATAGTTTGGTCACTTATGAAACACATTTCTAGAAGTAAATAATAGTGAGATAATGGTCACTCTTCCTTTGTACCTGAGCTTCTTGGAAATTCCTCTGGTTTAACTTCCTTATGTGTAATAATAGCTTTTGAATTTAAATAGCAATTATTTACTATATTAAGAAAAAAATCTATTTCTATGCTTTTTGGCATTGTAAACAAATGAATGTTATATTTTATTTTTTAAAAAAACCTTTCTGCATCTATTGATATAATCATATAAATTTTATTATTTTGTTTTTCATATTATATATTATACTTATACTTTTCCTAAAATCAAACTAACTAATATCTTTTGTATAAATCTAAACTGGCCACAGAGAATAATCTCCTTACTAAGTTGCTGGACCCTCTTCACTAATATTTTGAGTTAATATTCGTAGGAATATTGGTCTATATTTTCTTTGATTTATCTCTCCCTGGTTTGGATATCAAGACCATATTTGTACATTAGGAGGAATTTATTAGTAGATCTTCTTTTTCTATTCTTATTAACAACTTATATAACACTGAAATTAGTTGTTCTTTAAATATTAACTAAAATTGACTAGTAAATCCATCTAGGACTGAGTTTTTTTCTCCTTGGGGAATTCATTCCTGATTTGTTCAATTTCTTTTTCTGAGACTGGGTGTTTTAATTCTCTGTTTTTCTCTTAATCTAAGTGTTTTATATATTATTGTGACTTTGCTGGCATATAATTGTACAAAATAGTTTCTAATAATTTTGTTTCTTTCCTCTTATGTTATGGTTAATTCTTTTTCATTTTTTTATATTGGCACTTTGTTTTTACTTTTTATTTTTAAAAATTGGACTAGTTAATTGTCAAGTGTTGCCTTTTAATGGAAATCTCAGGCTAATCAGCCCTGAACCAGTCTTTGAGGGATTCAATACTTTTTTTTTTTTTTTTGCTTTTTGGAGGGCAGTTGGGGTTAAGTGACTTGCCCAAGGTCACACGGCTAGTTTTTGTGTTAAGTATCTGAGGCTGGATTTGAACTCAGGTACTCCTGACTCCAGGGCCGGTGCTCTACTCACTGTGCCACCTAGCCGCCCCCAATTCAATACTTTTTTAAGAGACTTTGGCTTCATTATGGTAATATATAACTTCAAATTCATCATTAGAAGAATATTCTAAGTCAGATAGAAATACATTTTCAGAGTTGATAGGGACAATATTCTCACTCCCATACTAACTTTTCTTCCCTAAGTACTTAAGGTTATTCTGAGCACTTAATTCCTAGAGAAGATATAACAGAATGTTAGATTGAAACTCTGACAAAATCCATATTTTTTATGAAGCATATAATTTATTTAATTCAATTTTAAAACTGTTAGGAGCAGTACCTGTTTTGTTTAAACTGTGGCAGTTTCCTTTTAAGGAAAGATGCTTTCATGAGGACTTGATTCATCAAAGGGACTAAAAATACACAAAAGGCCAACCTATATGGAATCAGTTTCCCAGAAACTTTAGAAGAATTTCTGTTGTCATGCAGGGATTAAGGGTAGCCTACCAGATCAAATACCACTGATTGTTATGACAAAAATGCAAAGGAAGAGGAAAGTAGCATTTTATTTGAATTGAATTAAGATGTATATCCTTTTAAATACTATAAAAAGTAAATTTGTTTTCATGCCATTTATATGACCTAGGAATATATCATTCCATTCTAACCTTAAGTCTGATTCAACTGGGCTAGCCTATGTTAGACCTGGCACAAAATAACAAAAATATTTATGTGCTTACTATATGCAAAATCAGAGTTAATACACATTCCCTTTTCTCAAAGATTTTGTGAACTGATGAGAAGGGGTAGGGGTGGAGGTGTACAGAGGTATGGAGAGCAAGTACTCAAATAACTATGATATAATGGAGAAAGTAAGAAAAGATTAAAGGAGAGATCCAAAGGGAGAAAAGAAGTAAGAGAAATTAAAGAAGGAAACCTGAGAGGAACAAAATATAAGAATTAGGAAGGGCTTTGGAGACTTGAAAAAAGTTTTCCTTCAACACATAAAACAGTAGTTATTTAGAAAGGGAGTCAGGGAGAAGGCAAGGGGCTGGGAGTCCATCCCACAATGCTACTATATCAGTTCTCACTTGGTCTAACAAGTTGGATCCCCAGGGCATGGCTACTGCTTCTCAATGCTAGCACAGGCATGAACAAAACCATGAATAGCAGAAGAATGGGGAACAGAAAGTAGTCCAGTTTAGTTAAAACATAGATAGTCTGAAAGAAGAATATGAAATAAAAGGAGGCTAATTAGACAATTACTTTGGATGCATAATGCTGAGGCTGTCAAACACATATTTCTCTAAAGCTTAAACCACTGGTAATCACCCAAGCTGGTCAATGACAGAACTAATGACAATTGGGGCGGCTAGGTGGCATAGTGAATAGAGCACAGGCTCTGGAGTCAGGAGGACTTGAGTTCAAATCCAGCCTCAGACACTTAACACAAAAACTAGCCGTATGACCTTGGGCAAGTCACTTAACCCCAATTGCCCTCCCCTCCCCAAAAAGCAAAAAAAAAACAAAACAATTTAAAAAGAACTAATGACAATTGAAGGAGAGGGTTATAGTTCATCAGATATGCAGCAGCTTATCTGCAATCAGTTTTTCCTCCTTATGGGGAGGAGAGAGGCTCAGTTAATGGGAGCTGCTCCCATATCTGATTCAGAAACAGAAGGAAAGGGAATTATCTTTTAGGGGGTTCTTGGGTTAACTGCTCAACAACTAAACATGTCAACAGCCACACCCCCATTGGCCATGGCTTCACTGACAGCAGCAGACCTCTATATGGCCTCTTAGCAGGGGAAGGTTGGGGAGCAAAATGTCAGGGGTCCCATATTCCCAAGATAGAGGGAAGATTCACCATCCATAAACTTCATTCCCAGCTCTTCATCTTCTAGCTTCTTTCTCCCATAAGTCTTTGCAAAACCATCCCAGAATTCCC
Organism: Pseudocheirus occidentalis; assembly: GCA_028646575.1. Classification (NCBI taxonomy): domain Eukaryota; kingdom Metazoa; phylum Chordata; class Mammalia; order Diprotodontia; family Pseudocheiridae; genus Pseudocheirus; species Pseudocheirus occidentalis. The sequence continues at coordinate 84,848,126 of CM053597.1, forward strand.
AATTACAAAATGTCACTAATTGGTAGACTTCTGGGACAGCAGCTACTTGGGCCTTTCTTATCTCCATGGTAACCCAGGGTTACACATACAATCCAGTGAATTTCACTCCTTCTGTAAAAACAGACTGCCATAAAATAATAAACATGAATATTATCTATTCACTGATTACTAAAATTTGCATACATATTTATATTATAAACCTAAGCAATTTTATAGATAATAATGAACATTAAATTCTATTTAAATCACTGTGAACTCTCTTTTAATCTTTCTTAGTCTATATGCATATGGTTTTATGTAGTTGTATTAAGGGTATACATACTAAGGAGCACATTTTTCTATACAAATTAATATTCAAATAATTTTTTCTGGTCCCTATTGTGAATTCCCTTAAAGAAATAACTCTAATCAGATAAGATAATGAATGTAAAGAGATTTGCAAATATTAAGACACCATAAAATTTTAGCTATTTTTATCCAAGAATAAATTACAAAGCATGGCCAATCTGCATTGGTAGAGGGAGTTTCCTCAAAAAGCATTCCTATTGCTAATGAAATCACAGACCAAGTAAAAAGGAAAAAAAGGTGAACTGAATCTTATTTTTGGTGGTATTTTCTAGATTACTAGATCACTAGTCTCTTGCAGTACTTTTGTGAATTTATCTTATATCTCAGACTTGAAGAACTCGTTATCATAACCAGCAATTTGAGGGGTTGATTTTCAGGGTTTATTTGCATAAAAAGTACAGATAGTTGGTCTTTGATCCTCAGCTCTGATTTTGAGACATTCCTGTGTTATCATCCTGTTATCCCTTTATGAAATGGGAAACATCTTTCTCTGATTAAATCAGAACTATGGGCTAGACTGAAAATTAGCCATGTGCCTGGAGGCTTTGAAACAGCTAAACCTGGAATCAGTCATTGAAGTGTGAGAGTTCAAATCCATCCAGACCAGAAGCAGTATTGTGAAGATGAGTAGTGGAGGAATGAGTGGAGTGTGTGTGTGTGTGTGTGTGTGTGTGTGTGTGTGTGTGTGAGTGACTATCTGTGTGTCTGTATATAAGCGAATTTTTTTCTTTGCCTCACTGCCACCATTAACCATGGTGCTCTGAGTCAGAGCTATTTGATGCATAGAAGATATTACATCCAGAAAGGAGCAAAGACACACATGGACAGAGAGAAAGACAGTATTCTAGCAGCTTCAAGGAACAAAGAACTAGCTACAGATTCCAGAGAGAACTAGCCTTAGCGACTGACATTTGAGCTACAGAGAATAGACCCTGAAAACCCAGCTAAGTTACTGGAAAGCCAATCAGCAGTAGATTCGTGAGACAATGCTACTGTGAACAGCTTTTAAGATTCGGATTACACAGTATTAGTGAACACTCTGTTTATTCCATTACAAAATCAGATTCAGTACAATGTTCACAGTATCAACAATTCACAATATTATATACAATCTTCAGAACAAG
>CM053597.1:84856842-84881236 GCA_028646575.1 Pseudocheirus occidentalis
TAAACCTAGGCCTAGTGAATACTGAAACCATTCTAGATTTGATTTTTCAGAATGGGGAAGCTTCACTATAAATTATCCCTCATGCTGATGAGGTGTAGGCTCTGGGACTTCCCAGAGCCTGTACCTCAAAGAATCAAGGAGAGCTCAAAAAGGGGGGGGGGGTCCCAGAGCCTACACCTCATCAACACCACTAGACTTTTATGACTCAGGAAGAGAGAGTGAGGCTGACTTTTTGCTGCTGTACCTCATTTAAATCCAATTCACGGGGCGGCTAGGTGGCTCAGTCAATAGAGCACTGGCCTTGGAGTCAGAAGGACCTGAGTTCAAATCTGACCTCAGACACTCTACCCAAAAACTAGCCATGTTACCTCGGGCAAGTCTCTTAACCCCAATTGCCCTCCAAAAAAATAAAAAAATTTTAAAAAATTAAAAAAAAGCTAATCCAGTTCACAACAAATCAAGACATCACCCATGTGATGTCACTGGTCTGCTTTGAAAATGAAAAACAAAGTAACACAACAGCAATACTTTTTTCCACCTTCCAGAAAACCTTGAAGAACTGATTTTTTTCAAATGCTTGCTTGTTATTTATTTGCTTGACAGCTTTAACACTCCATTACCCAAGCCTACTTATGATGAATTTGGACTGGAATAAACAAGTCCACAAGAAGTAAAATGACTGAAAGCTCATCACCTATTGCAGGAGACTAAGAAATTATAGGAGGATGACAAGAAAATTTAGAGGATTAAGGGGAAATATGGGGTCAGGACAACCTCTGTACTTCAACAGGATCAAATCATATAATTTTGTTCTTGCACTTAAAAGTGAATTCTTAAGTTACTCATGTCTCTAGCTTTTCTGAAGACTTACAGCCCAGAAGTGAGCATTAGTTCACAGGGATGTTTCTCTTGTCTGTGATGGCCCTAACCTTCAGGTACACTGAGAGTATGTATCTCCAGCTAAGAGAATCATTTGCTTTGTAAAGAAAAAATATAGAGGACTATATCTTTCTATCATAATGAGGTACAGGCTCTGGGAGTCCCTTGAGCTCTCCTTGAATCTTCCCATGGAAGGCATTTGCCTGAAGCCATAGGCCTTTCATTGTGGCTCTGCCCAAGTCTTTAGCTAGCTCTCCTGTCCCACCCTTGAACTGGCCTAGCCCAGCAATGTCAGTGGTCTCCAGGCAGCCTCCAGCAACTTTCCACCCTTAATCATTCATTACTGGAGTCTGACCTCATCTATAGGACTTCAAGTTGAAGAGGTCTCATAAATTATGTGATTCAATCTCCTTTTTTTATTGATAAGGAAACTAAGCAGAGGTGGGGAACCTGCAGCCTCAAGACCAGATCTAGGTGCTTGGATTTGGCCTTTTTTTTAATATATAGAACAAATCCAAGTTTTACAGAACAAATCCTTTCATTAAGGGAATTTGTTCTGTGAAGTTTGGATTCTGTCAAAGAGCTGCACTTGAGGACCTAGAGGGCCATATGTGGCCTGGAGGCCACAGGTTCCCCATCCCTGGACTAGAGAAATAATAATGATTTGATCAAAGTCACATAGCTAATAAGTAGCAGCATCAGAATTTAAGCTCAGGTCTACTAATCTCACTTCTATTACTCTTTCAACTATATTCCTCCACACACATGTGTCCCATAAACTCATGGTTTTTAAAAAGGGGGTGGCTAGGTGGCACAGTGAATAGAGCACCGGCCCTGGAGTCAGGAGGACCTGAGTTCAAATCCAGCCTCAGACACTTAGCACAAAAACTAGCCGTGTGACCTTGGGCAAGTCACTTAACCCCAACTGCCTTCCAAAAAAAAAAGCAAAAAAAAAAAAGTAGGTATATGTTACCTCTTTTCTATAATGTTTCCATTGCAAAGGATAAAATGACATGAAATTATACCTTGGGGGAACCTAGAAGCTGGTACAAGAATCGGAGGCTAATAAATGTAAAAACAATAATCTTCACAAGGTACAGAAAATGAGTGCTGTTTGGTTTATGTTACCCTAGCCACTGTCCAAGATTTTATCAACAGTTCCTGGGGGATTGACTTCTTGAAATAGTTCAACATGACCTTTCTGAATGACAACTTAATATTTGCCACCTTAATTATATTTATTTTTATCATGGACAAGAAATTAGGAAAGAATAATTGGGAGATCCAGATTAACTTCTAAAAATCATAATAAAGTAAGAACTGTGTGAATGTATTAATGTTTGTTGATTTGTATAAAAGTTACCAGTAAAATCATCAAGGAAATAAAGAACTTAATACTCCACAAGAGGGCTTACTAGAAGGATTGAGGGATCTCCAACAGCAGAACATCTGAGTAAAATCTATTCCACCTAGTGAGTAAAATTAATGTTAGATTGTATTATTTATTACCATTACTACTATGTAAATTCATCTGTTTCTTCAGACCCCTAACCTTTGAAGGTCAGGCAATTCTTGAAGGGCAAAGCTGAGTAAAGTAATCTTCTCCCAGCCCCCAAGGTATCCAACTGAGCAAAAAACTTTACTTTTGTTTATTCTGTAAACAAAAGCCAACTAGGAGCTTGGTCCTCCCCCAGGGATCTGTCCTTTTGTCCTTGCTATTCCTCTCAGTAAGATTTGGGGTGACCTGGTCTAGAAAAGGGAGATCAAGTCAATAAAAGTCTAGTGGAGATAGTTTATGTTTTCTGGCCAAGTGAATTTCATAAGCCAGTTAATATTCCGTTCCTTAAATACCAGAGAAAGGCAGGTTAGCCACATTTAAATGCTATTTTCCTTAGTTGTAGATTGATCTGTCCAAGTGCCCCCTCTCCCAATATGAAGGAGCCTAGGACTCTTGCCCCACCCCCTCATTAAAATGTTCACCAATCAGGATTGCTGGGGGAGGTCCCAATGATGTACTATTGGGCCAGTCAGAAGGAAGATACATCAAGGTGTAAAAGGCATAATGTGCCTTGTAAAGCCATGCACCAGCAGATTTCCAAAAAAATGCTACTGTGAACAGCTTTTAAGATTCGAATTACACAGTAATAGTGAATACTCTGTTTATTCCATTACAAATCAAGGCCAACATTCACAATATAATATTCACAACATAACATCTTATCACAGAAAGTCACAATATGGTGTTTATAATAACTTAACATTAGAATGGCCACCCAGTTTTCACTACAGTGGCCACAATACTTAGAATAAGGAACAAAAGAATGATCATCTGGTTTCCCTAAGGGGGAAACCCTTCTCACTTAATCATTCATTCAATCAATTCATAATATATCAATCTTCCACTCATGGGACAACCATTAACTTAATCAGTCACTAATCTAGATTTCTGATTACTAATTATCATTAATCACTAGGACAGTCATTAGAAAACCACACAAATCCTCTACCCCTTGGTGTTCAGCAAACCTCAGTTTCATCCAAGGGGAGGCCTTTTCTTCATCTTGACTCTGGGTGGTATCTCTGATTCCCTGGATCCCCTTCCATGGTGCCAGCTCCTTCCTGAATCCACGAAACAGTCACCCGGATTCAGAAGCAGACAGCTGCCAGGTTCTCATCCAATCCTCAGAGGTAGACAGCTCCCAGGTCCTTGTCTAGTCCTCAGGACAGTCCCTGGCACACGTTAAAGTTCACAGGGTCCAGCACATCTCAAACCCTTCACCACTTCTCTTGCCTGGAACTCAAGCATCAGCCAGGCCATGAACAAACAAACTTATCCTGGTCATGCTTCTTCAGTCCTCCAGCAGTTCAGCTGGCCCTAGGACCCAGAAGCAATATCAGCCTTCTGGGTGGTCTTCACCAGATTCTGGTCTCAGGAAAACTCCATCTTAATTCTCAGTCAGCTTCCAGCTTCTCTCTTTCTCTCTGTCTCTGTCTCTGTCTCTCTGTCTCTCTCTCTCTCTCTCTGTGTCTCTGTGTATCTCTCTCTTTCTCTCAAGAAAACTCCAACTCACTTCTTCAGCTCCCAGATGCTGAGACAATCCTGCTTCCTCCAACAAGAAAATTCCAATTCTGTCTCTGTTTCTAGAATTCTTCTTTATATACAGTACTGGCCTCCTGTCTCAGCCAATACCCATCTTCCACATCAACAGGGGAGTTCATGCCTTCTCAGCAGTGGACAGGCCTCACACCTTCTACACTTAGTTACTAAGTGCTAAGTATCTGCTAAACTGATATAGCCTCCCCTCAGTCTTTGGCACAAATGGAAGCATTCCATTGATCTGTCCTTTATTAATAGGTCATATGGCCTATGAACAAATGATATTATACTCAGAGAAATTTTATTTGTTGATTAAATTTCACTTTCTGCACTAGAATGAATCAACTTAATTCAATTCAACTAGTACTTATTAATCCCCTACTGTGTACAAAATACTCCATTTGGTATAAAACATAGAAAAAAACACAAGGGTTAAGTTAGTTTGGGATACTCCTTATCAATTGATTGTTTATCCCCACCCCAATTGATATAATCATACAAGGGGTAGGTAACAGAGATAAGATGTTAATGTGAAGTGTAAAAACAGTCTCTAATAGTATCCTTCCCCCTTTACAAGATGGAAGAGAGTTGGGCAAATCAAGTGGAAATCAAAACTAGGTGAGGAGCCTTGAAAAGGCTTCTGCAAGCCCTCATGCCAGAGGTGCTAATCCTTTTTGAACACCCCATACACACCAATCAGTGGGGTAGCCTGCCATTGACTGGCCAAAGGTCAGACATACCTCTGGTGGTCTGTAAAAAAAGTGTATTTGAAATTTCTAGATAGAGCCCAGTGAGGAAGCAGCCCCAAGGAATGTGACCCCTGAACATCTAGAGGGAAGCCAACTATGAAGGAAGAATCCAGCTGTTGGATGGAAATCACTCTTTGTCTTTCCCCTTATAACTCTGCCAGAATAAAGAGTTAAGGGTAGGGGATTTCTGTCTCCTCCCCTTACCAGAAGCCATGGTGAATTACTTCAGTCACTCATCCAGCAGTAGACAAGGGCAAATAGTGGAACACTTTTCAAAGAATGTGACCTCTAACAGCAGAGAATTAGCCTAAGCTTTGTCAGTAAGGAGTCAAGCTACAGAAAAGAGTAGTCTCAAGGAGACCTACTGAGTGATCTGCAGCTGAGCAACCTATCCAGGAGAGATGCTGTCCCCATAGGGAACAGCATGATAACACCACCAGAAAACAAATGATATTAGGGGTACTACTGTGCAGGAGTTTTGAGTTGCTTTGGTCATATTATGTGACCTCACTACTAATACATTCTGTATGCCCACTTTTTCCACTGATGTTATATGTATTTATTAGAGAATAAACACCAGGTTTATGGAGGGATTATTTTGTAGCTACTGTTCTTTCTATGACATTTTGGTAAATGCCTTTTATTTGAGCTGATTGAGTATACTGACTGACTGTTAAAGATAAATGCACCAATGGGGGCTCCAAAGCTTTAGATTTAGGAATATAGATCCATATAGAACCTTGAATGTAGGGCATTTGCCCTCTGGAGACCTAACTACAACCTATAAATGTGAGTTGAGGAATATACCAAAAGTGTACTATCAAAAAAAGAACTTCTTGAGATTACATTCTACAGACTGGAGGGGGAGGGGGAGATATAACATGTATACAAAGCAATATAGTATAAAAAAAGTAAGGAGGGAGAGAATTCTAAAAAGAGGGGAACGGGGAGGAAAAATACAAAAAGATGATACACTATCTAAGCATTTCAGGAAGACAGAGATTCCTCAGGATAGGAATGAAATAGGATTATAATTTAGGTAAAGACTTGCATGACTACATGGAGGCTGATAACAGAGTGTGGACTTCCAGAAATCCTAATAGTGAATTTTGGCTAGAATAGAGGGCATGAAGGAGAGTAGGATGAAATAAAGCTAGAAAGAAAGGTGGTAAATCATTAGCATTTCAATATATTACTAACAAAGCCCAACAACAAGAGATAGAAAGAGAAATTCCATTTAAAGTTACTGTTGACAGTATAAAATATTTGGGAGTCTACCTGCCAAAATAAACCCAGGACCTATATGAACACAATTACAAAACACTTTTCACACAAAGTCAGGTCTAAATAATTGTATAAATATCAGTTACTTGTGGGTAGGCTGAGCTCACATAATAAAAATGACAATTCTACCTAAATTAATTTACTTATTCAGTGCCATACCAATCAAACTACCAAAAATTATTTTATTGATTTAGAAAAAATAATAACAAAATTCATCTGGAATAACAAAAGATCCAGAAGAAATGCAAGGGAAGGTGGTCTAGTCATACCATATCTTAAATTATATTATAAAGCGGCAGTCATCAAAACTACTTGGTACTGGCTAAGAAATAGAGTAGTGGATCAGTAAAATAGGTTAGGTATGTAAGACACAATAGTCAATAACTATAGTAATCTATTGTCTGATAAATCCAAAGATTCCAGCTTCTGGGATAAGAACTCACTATTTAACAGAAACTGATGGAAAAACTGGAAAACAGTATGGCAGAAACTAAGCATAGACCAACATCTTATACCCTATACAAAAATAAAGTCAAAATGAGTACACAATTTAGATATAAAGACTGGTGCTATAAGCAAAATAGGAGAGCAAGAAATAGTTTACCTGTCAACCTATAGAGAAAGGAAGAATTTATGACACAACAATATATAGAAAACATTATGAAATGGATGAGTTTGATTACATCAAATTGAAAAGTTTTGTACAAACAAAATCAATGCAACTAAGATTAGAAGGAAAGCAGAAACTAGGGAACAATTTTTACAGCCAGTCTCTCTGATAAAGGCTTCATTTCTAAAATATAGAGAGAACAGAGCTGAATTTCTAAGAATACAAGTCATTCTCCAATTGATGAGTGGTCAAAGGATATGAACAGGAAGTTTCCAGAGGAAGACATTAAAGCTATCTATAATCATATGAAAAAAGTGCTCTAAATCACTATTGATTACAGAAAGGCAAATCAAAATAACTCTGAGGTACCACATCTCACCTGTCAGATTGGCTAGCATGACAAAACAGGAAAATGATAAATACTGGAGAAGATGGGGAAAAATTGGGACATTAATGCATTGTGGGTGGAGTTGTGAACTATGATCTAATCATTCTGGAGAACAATTTGGAATTATACATGAATGACTATAAAACTGTGTATACCCTTTGACCCAGCAATACCACTTTTAGGTCTGTATCTCAAAGAGATCATAAAAATGGGAAAAGGACCCACATATACAAAACTATTGATAGCAGCCCTTTATGTGGTGGCCAGGAATTGGAAAGTGAGGGGATGCCCATCAACTGGGAAATGGCTGAACAAGTTGTGATATATGAATATAATGGAATACTATTGTGCTATGAGAATGGTGAGCAGGCTGACTTCAGAAAAAACTGGAAAGATTTATATGAACTGATACTAAGTGAAAAAGCAGAACCAGGAGAACATTGTGCATCGTAACAGCCACATTGTGCAATGACTAATTTTCATACACTTGGCTCTTCTCAGCAATGCAAGGATCTACAACAATCTGAAAAGATTCAAGATGGAAAATGCTATCCACATCCAAAGAAGGAACTTTGGAGTCTGAATACAGATCAAAGCATACTATTTGTTCTCTTTTTGTTGTTGTTTTGTTTTGTTTCTTCTTTATTGTGGTTCCTCCCATTGGTTCTAATTCTTTTTTACAACATGAACAATGTGAAAATATGTTTAATACGAATGTATATGTAGAACCTATATCAGATTGTGTACCATCTTGGGGTGGGGGTAGAGGAAGAAGGGAGGAGGAGAAAATTTAAAACTCAAAAGCATATGGAAGTGAATGTTGAAAACTAAAAATAAACTAATATTTAAAAAATATATAGACAGATTTTGAGTTATGAAGTGGGAGAGAAAAAGGAATGTGCTCTTCTTTCTCAATAGCGTTATATGTCCACATGGGTTTATCTAGACATAGTTCACAGTGAAACATCTCTAATGTTTCCTTCCTCTTCTTTCTCAAAGAGAGACTTTGATTGCTGCAAGGAGGGGAAGCAAGAAGTTAGGGCCAGAGGCAGACCAATCTGCTCTCCACAGAGAGAGGGTGCATTGTGATAGAATTATGTCTATCTCTTCTCTTGAATATACTTAGTAAAAAGGGTGGTAATTTTACAGATTCAAGTTAAACTCCTGATTGCTATTCCTTAATTAAAATGGCGGTCCCTAAATTTTATATCCAAGCTTTTGTTGTGTTGTTTATTGTGGAACTGGCCCCTGTGCAGAAGAAGGTTAAGACTCAGACGTGCACTCTGATCAGAGCATTTATTATTATTGATAATCATTAAATATCATATTTTGGCCAAAGTCTGAATTAATCAAACAGACTGCTTTCTCTTGCCTTCTGTGTTAAGCAAGACACCAGAAACCAGATAGGGCTGGAGATAGGATTCCCCTTTATCTTGGGAGAAAAACAGACATCCTGAGACCATAAAATATAAATAGACCCTGCTCCATTTGTTGTCAATTTGCATTTACAACCAAGGAACTTCTTTCTCACATATAGATTGTAACAAAAGGAGATCATAAAATTGTGTGACACAGTCAACCTGACATGGTTCTAAAATGTATAAAAAGTCTTCTGATTCCTCTGTTCATCAGTTAGTATGTAGCTCTCCTAACTTCTAGTGCAAGTACCACTAGCCCTAAGGGTATAACAAATAAACGTTGTAATATTATATTACTATTTGTCTATCTCTTTAACCAAACTTTTTATAGGGTCAGCATTATGTACCCAGTACCTGTATGCTGGGGATACCAAGAAAGGCAAAAACAATGTAAATGAGAGGCAATCTTGGAGATGAGGAACTAGTATCGAGGGTGACTGGGAAAGGTTTCTTGCACAAGTTGGGTTGAGATTTGAAAGAAGTCAAAAGGAAGAATAGAGGGTAGAGAGCATTCCAGACTTGGGGAACAGTCAGGGAAAAGGCATGGGGTCCACAGATGGAGTGTCTAGTGTAAAGAACAGGAGGCCAGTGTCTCTTTTTATCCCATCAGTGTTACTGGCTCATAGAGTATGTAGAGGTGAGTAAAGTGTAAAAAGACTGAGAAGGTAGGAAAGGGCCAGTTTCCAAACAACAATGGTCAAATCTGTGCTTTAGAAACATCACTTTGATGGTTAAGTGCAGGATGGACTGGACTAGAGACAGAGATTAACCAGAATATCTTCACATATTGTAGGTACAAAAGATAAGGCATGCCTGCTGGCCTCGAAACCCCAAGTAAGAAACCCTGTTTAATGCCAAAAATCCCTCTCTGAGGGTTTTTCTGAGAATGTTTCCTCTGAATATGCTTTCCTCCTCTTGTTCTAGTGAAAGAGATAAATTTAAAACTCATCTTGTATTTCCCTGGCAGTGATAAGAATCCATGCAATAAGGGACTCCCAGGCAAAATTTTAGTGGATCCTTTACAGAGTTTTTCTGATTCCCAACTAGATGGTACTGTATGCTGAGGAAATCATGGAAGAGCATTCACCTAGGACCATTTGGCTTCTCACTAAAAGAGGCACAATTTCTAATCAACCCAAGATTACTAATCTGTAGTGCCAATGTGATATTCACAGCACCCATAGTGTCTGTGAATATGCCAGTATAATTCTGAATTGCAAAATATAACAGATTATCCACATAGAAGACAGAACCAAAACATTTATTCAACCACCAGAAAGCTGAATCCCAACACCAGGAAGCCAAATCCATCATAACAACAAAGAAATCTATACACGGTAACCAAGTAGGGAACACCACCATCCCCAAGCCTTTCCCCTGCTGGGATCTTTCCACAAACAAATACAGCTCTGACTGACTGCTTCCTCTCTCTCCACCAGCTCTAATTGCTGTGACCAACTTCCTCTCGGCTCTCGTCCACCCTTCCTACTCCACACTTTCTAATGTACCCATTCAGCAAGCTTCTCCCACCACAGGCTTCATGTGACTCAAACTCATGAGTCTTAGGCTTCCATGTGACGTAAACAGGTCACATGGGCCTATCAATGGATGGGAAAATTCTTCCCATTTACATTACCATTACATAATCCCTGGGTAAAAAGGCCCCATGCATTTTTCTTTCTAAAACAGGGAACTTGTAAATTAGTAAATTGTAAATTCCTTTGTAAATTAGTCTGTGTGTTGTGGGGGATGGGGAGGCATTTAGAATAGACAGATCCCTTATTGGAAAAGAAAGAGGGCAATACCTCAGTCCATCCTGAACTTCAGGGCCATTTTGTTATAGCACTTGGTACGCAGCAGAAGTCAGAAAAAAGGCCTTCTCAGAGTGCACATATGCCTCCTTGCCCAATATCTCAGTTAAGGTTAAAACTGGAAAATCATTGAACAGATTAATCTCTGTAGTATCTTTTCACATAGGCCTGAGAGACACTTTTTCTAAACAGAGACTTCAAAGCTGTAGTTTGCTTTTTTGAGGCAATTTTTTCCCTTAAAATCAATAAGTAATAAACACAGCAGGACTTTATATTCTTTACACTTCTCAGGCAATTATATGAACATAAAGATATGATTGACTGTTAAAAAAATACCTATGAAGCCTGTTTATTCCCTTGTCATATTTTCATCAAGTATTACCTCTCAGGCTACATGAATGACTTTTGTAAATATTTTATAGAGTTTAGAAAGCAAACAAATGATGTGTTGTTGCTAATATCTCCTCAACCACCTTTTTAGTTTTTTAGTCTTTATTTTTTTTTTATGGAGTGTAAGAGGGCATGGAAATGCCTTCTTTTCCAGTTCTTTGGAATTTTCCTCCTTTTTGAGATATCTTGAAAATACACCCCTGAATGCTTTTAAAATTCTGTCATCTACAGTAAATATTTCTTCTGTCTACAATCATAAAATACAAGCTCATTTGCAAAACACTACAGAGGAGAATGCTTCAAAAATCAGCAAAATATTCTAAAATCATATTCCCTTTCCATCCTTATCTTCTATTAAGCCCTTTATGGGAGGACTCATTTCTTTAGGAAGTACATCCTCCTTCAAGCCTATGGGGAGCTCAAAGGTAATGATGCTACCACAGTATGAACTCTGACTGGATGGTGTTGTGAATGAGCAGTCAGAAGAGATCACGGGAGAGGAATTGAAAGGGAGGATCGGGAGGAGAATAAATGTATAGCCAGGAGGCTTTGCTTAGTTTCAGCTAAATTCTGTCTGTACAAGTAGGATTCCTCTGAATCATATGCCCTTTGGAAGAGTAAGGCAGCAGGCAGCATTCCTTAGTTATTTTGGGTTCTTGTCTTTTCTTCCTCTCTTAGAATGGTGACTCCATGAATGCAAGGCTTTCATTGTACCTATTTTTTGTTGGTTTGGTTTGGTTTGGTTTTTGTCCTTTTTGGAGGGGGGAATGCAGGGCAATTGGGGTTAAGTGACTTGCCCAAGGTCACAAGTGTTAAGTGTCTGATGTCAAATTTGAACTCAGGTCCTCCTGACTTCAGGGACGGGACTCTATTCACTGTGCCACCTAGCTGCCCCTTTTGTATCTATTTTTTACACCTATAGTACTTTACATAGTGCTTTTATCATGCTTTGATACTTAAATGAATCCAGGATCTTATCAATAGGAATATTCTCCACCTTTGCAAATTGAAATTCTCTATACTAGTCTACATCTCCTCAGCTGTTCCATAAAGGATTAATAAATACTTGTTGCATTTAATCTTCTCAAAGTAATGGAGACATTCCTCAAGTTTCCTTCTTTGCTTCCAATTTTAACTTCATTGGTTTTATTTCTTCAAAAACTTATTGATTTAATGTATTCAAAATTATCCATTTTACTTTCTCTGATCCTCTCTACCTATTGTTCAATTTGTTCAATTTCCATAGATCCAACAGGTAATTTGCTTATGATGTTGCCCTTTATGTTTAAATAATATACCCATTTTGAGTTTATCTTATTATACATTGTGAGATATTGGTCTATGCCTAGTTCATGCCAAAGTGATTTCCTGTTTTTCTAGTTCTTACCCCAGTGGACGGGATCTTAAGGTTTGTCAAACACTACTTTCGGTGCTCACTTTCTTCTGTATATTTTGTACCTAATCTATTCCATTGATCAAGCACTCTATTTCTTATCCAATGATAGAGTGCTTTGATGACAGCTACTTTCTAAAGTAGTTTGAAATTTGATACTGCTAGGTCCCCTACCTTCACTTAAAAAAAAAAAATTAATTCCCTACAGGAACAAAACTTCCAGATAAATTTGTTATTTTTTCTAACTCTATAAAGTAACTCTTTGGTTGTTTGATTGACATGGCATTGAGTAAATAACTTAATTTAGGTAGTATTGTCATTTTTATTATATTGGCTTAATAATTCTCCAGTGGTTTGGGTCTGTCTTTATTTGAGTGAAGAGTATTTTATAACTGGGTTTTTGTATTCCTGTGTGTGTGTGTTAGCAGGTAGAGTCCCAAGTATTTTATATTATCTGCAGTTATTTTAAATAGAACTTCTCTTTTTATCTCTTCCTGCTAGATTTTGTTGATAATATATAGAAATGCTGATGATTTGTATCAGTTTATCTTATATCCTATAATTTTACGGAAGTTATTAATTGTATGGACTAGTTTTTTAATTGCTTCTCTAGAATTCACTAAGTATACTATCATATCATCTACAAAAAGTGATCTTTTATTTCCTTACTTTCTAGTATTATTACTTTACGTTCTTTTTCTTGTATCATTGCTATGGCTAGCATTTCTGCCACAATATTGAATAATAATGGTGACAATGGACATCCTTATTTGACCCTTGATCTTATAGGAAAGCTTTCTGGTTTATCCCCATTACAGATAAAATCTGATCTTGGTTTAAGATACTTATTATTTTAAGAAAAGCTCCATTTGGGGATATAGGAAAATAAATATACTGGTATACTGTTGGTGGAACTGTGAACTAGTCTGATCATTCTGGAAAACAAATTGGAAATAGCCTGAAAGTGCTATAAAATTGTGCATACTCTTTGACCCAGCAATACCACTATTAAGTCTACCCCAAAGATATCAAAGCAAAAGGAAAATGACCTATATGTGCAAAAATATTTATAGCAGCACTATACTGGAAAAGAACTAGAAAATGAGGGGATGCCTATCAATTAGGGAATGGCTGATAAAGTTATCATATATGGTTATAATGTAATCCTATTGTGCTTTAAGAAGTGATGAGGAGGGAATGATTTCAGAAATACTTGGGAAGACTTAAATGAACTGATGTAAATTGAAGTAGACAGAACCAAACAAACACTCTACACAGTAAAATCAATATTGGAAAGATAATCAACTATGAAAGCCTGGGTAACTCTAATCAATAAAATGACCCAAGACAATTTCAAAAGTTTCATGATGAAAAATATTATCTCCCTCTAGCTAACAAACTGATGGTCTCAGAATTTACAAATATTTTTCTTTCCTTGTTTTTTTTTTCTTTTGCAATATGGTTAATAGATGTTTTGTATTACTTCTTATGAATAGCAGCTGTCATATTTCTTGCCTTATCAATGGATGGGAGAAGGGCTGGATGGAAAGAGTGAGATAACTTGGAACTGAAAATAATAATAAAATAAAAAATTTCAAAGGGAAAACAGAAAAATTTGTCAAAGAAGAGAAAAGTACCATTTATTCCTATGATTTCTGGTGTTTTAAAATAGAATATATATTGTTTTTGTCAAAAGATTTTTCTGGAAGTGGGAGGAAGACCCATATGAACGAAAATATTCATTGCAGCTCTCTTTGTGGTGGCAAAAAAATTGGAAATTAAGGGGATGTCCATCAATTGGGAAATGGCTAAACAAGTTGTGGTATATGAATGTAATGGAATGCTATTGTGTTATGTGAAATGAGGAGCAGATGGACT
This sequence comes from Pseudocheirus occidentalis, assembly GCA_028646575.1. NCBI lineage: Eukaryota > Metazoa > Chordata > Mammalia > Diprotodontia > Pseudocheiridae > Pseudocheirus > Pseudocheirus occidentalis. The sequence goes on from CM053597.1 coordinate 84,870,740, forward strand.
TCATATTTATCTGGAGAGGCTTATACAAACTGATCCTAAGTGAGAAGAGCAGAACCAAGAGAAATTTGTACATAATGACAGACACAAAGTATGTGTAATGACCAGCTTTGATAAACTGGACTCTTCTCAGCAACACAAGGTTATAAGACAACTCTAAAAGACTCAGGATGGAAGGAGATGTCTACATTCAGAGAAAGATCTAGAAAGAACAGAGCTGAATCTTGTAAACTAACTAAAAGTAAACAAACAAATCAATTCAAAAAAAATTTTTTTAAAGATTTTTCTGCACCTATTGATATACTCATGTAAGTTTTGTTCTTTTTCTTATTGATATGGACAAGTATACCTATAGTTTTCTTAACATTTAACCGGTCCTGGATTCCTGGTATAAAGCCAACCTGATTATATGATTTTTGTGACAAATTGCTATAATCTCCTTTTACTTAAAATTATTGCATCACTATCCGTTAAGAAAATTGATCTATAGTTTCCTTGCTCTGTTTTTGTTCTCCGTAGTTTATCAAAACCGTATTTGTGTCAGAAGGAATTTTGTAGGACTCTTTATTTTTTCGAAAAGTTTACATAGTATTGGAATGAGTTCTTCTTTAAATGTTTGATAGAATTTGCTTACAAATCCATCTGGTTCTATGTTTTTGTTTTTCCTTAGGGTGTTCTTTTCTGACTTGTTTGATTTCTTTTTTCTAAGTTATTTAAATATCCTGTTTCCATTTCTGTTCATTTGAACAATTTATATTTTTGTAAATGTTCATCTATTTCATTTAGACTGTTTTGTTGGCATAAAATTGGGCAAAACAGCCCCTCAAATTGCTTTAATTTTATCTTTATTGGTTTTATATTTATTCTTTTCATTTTTAACACTGGCAATTTGGTTTTCTTTCCTTTTTTTTAATCAAATAAGCCAATAATTTCTCTATTTTATTGTTTTGCTGTTTTCCCCCATAGAATCAGCTCTTAATTTTTTTCTCTTGGATGGTTATTTTACTCTCAATTTTATTCACTTTTCTTTTGATTCTGAAGATTTTTATTTTGGTGTGTGTGGATCTTTCATTTGTTTTCTAAGTTTTTTTAGTTGCATGCTTAATTCATAATCTGTTCATTCTCTTCTTTACTGATATAAATATTTAGAGATATATATTTTTACCTAACTGCTTTAGCTACATCACAAAAATTTTAGTGTGTTGTCTCACTGTCATTGTTATTTTTAATGAAATGTTTTATTGTTTCTATGATTGCTCTTTGATTCACTTATTCTTTAGGATTAGATTATTTTTCACCTAATTTTTAATCTGTGCTTCAAAGGCACTTTATTGAATATAAGTTTTATTGCATTATAATCCCCCAAAAGGTGCATTTAATATTTCTACATTTTTGGTAAGGTTTTTATGTCCTAATACAGGGTCATTTTTATTTTGTGAAGGTGCCCTGTACAACAGAGAAATAAGCAAGCTTCTTCCTATTTCCATTCAATATTTTCCAGAGGTCTATCACATAAGTTTCCAAAGTGGGCAATGCCACCCCCTGGGGGTGCTAGAACAATCCAGGGGAGCAGTAATAGCAATTAGGGGGCATTGAATAAAAATAATGGGGTTGTGGAAGCATAAGGAAAGAAGAGAAGATAATTTTGAAAACACATTTGTATGTGTTTCATCTATAGTATAACAGTTAAAGTGATTATATTATTTTCCAGACAAATATACAAAATGCAAGTTATAACCCATCAGTGCAACTATGAATAGGTCTTAACCAGCAAGTGGTGTATTGTCAGGAAGTCCACCATGCATCATCAGGAATAAGTGCATGTAATGACTTGTTTGCAACATGTAATATAGAATAATTATTACTATTAATATTATCAATATATAATAGTATACAGTTACATGACACAATATTGTATCATCAAAATTTCAATGCAAGAAAAAGATTTACATAAATTATTAAATTTATTGATGCATCATAGGAATGGCTAGGTGGTGCAGTGAATAGAGCATAGGCTTTGGAGTCAGGAGGACCTGAGTTCAAATGCAGCCTCAGACACTTAACACTTACTAGCCATGTGACCTCAGGCAACTTACTTAACCGCAATTTCCCTGTCCTCCCCCCTCCAAAAAGCAAAAACAAAGATGCATCATTAAAAAAATATATAGTTCTTATATTTTTTAAAATGATGCACATTTAAAAAAAATGTCAAAGGATTAAAGAAAGTAGATTTCCAGTGGCTGCTGAGTAGTTTTCTTTTTAAGGGGAGGGGTAGGTCAAATAAGTTTGGGAAACTCCAGTCTCTCTTTTCTAATTTTTCTAGAATTTCTATTCATCTCTTTAACTTCTTTCCTATCTTATCTAAGTCTAAGAGGAGTACATTGAGAACCCCACTTGTATAGTTCTACTCCTTATTTCTTCCTGTAACTTATTTAACTTTTCTTTCAAGAATTAGGATGCTATGCTGCTTGGTATATATATGTTCAGTGTCTATATTAATTAATTGTCTATGGTACTATTTAGCAAAAATATCATTTCCCCAAATATCTCTTTTAATTGGGTCATTTTGCTTTTGCTTTGTCTGAAATCATGATTATTATCCCTTCCTTTTCCCCTTTAGCTTAAGTGTAATAGCTTCTGTTCTTGCCCCTTATTAGAATTCTATGTCTCTTTTAAGTATGTCTCTTACAAACAACATATTGTTAGTTTCTGGTCCCTAATCCAGTCTACTATCTTCTTTCATTTTATGGATGAGTTCATCCTATTAACATTCACAGTTATGATTGCAAACTACATGTTTGCCTTCATCCTATTCTATTTATCCTTCTCTTTTTAACATTGTTTCCTCCTCAAAAGTCTATTTAGCTTCTAACCACTGCTTCACTTAATTTATACTCCCCCCTTTTTTTTCTTAGTTCCTTCCCCTCCTACTTCCTTGTTTGGTAAGATGAATTTCTATAGTCCTCTGTGTGTATGTGTGTGTGTGTGTGTGTACTCTTCATTCATTGCACTCCTCTGGATGAGAGTAAGGTTCAAGTATTGCCCATTTCACCCTATTTTCCACTCCATTGTAAAAACTCTTCCTTGAGTACTTCTTTTATGTGAGATAATTTTTGTCATTCTTCCTCTCCCTTCCCTCTTTTCCCAGCACATCCTACCTCCATCTCACCCTCCATTGTTCTTCTGAGATCAACCCAATATAATAGACACATATCCATGCCTTTTGTCTAAGTAGATTTCTTCTAGCTGCTAATGATGGTAATGTTCTTAGGGGTTACATATTTCATCATTCTGTATTGGAATGTACACAGTTTAATCTTATTAAATCATTATGATTTCTCCTTTGTGTTTACCTTTTCATGATTTTCTCTTGTGTTGGAATGTCAAATTTTTTTTGTAGAAAAATCTTAATTATATTGTTGGGAAAAACTTATTATTTATTACATTGTTTGAATCTAGCCTTGTGTGGCTAGATATTGTTTAATGCATGATATGCAGGCTGGAAGATTGTGCTGACCCCAGAAATCTTATAGGACCTTTTAAGAGGGCCACATATTGTGGAATCCTTGGATCCCACCCAGGTTTTGTTTTGGGTTCATTCAATAGCTTGTGTCTGGGCTTTGCCTAATCTTTACTGAATATTTCTATTTGCCTGCTGAGATGCAGCTCAGGCAATCTACAGTTACTTTACCTTGAAACTACTCTTTTCTGGAAACTGCCTAGATGCAGTTTATTGTGATTGTCTATATAATACAAAATACAAAACTCATTGTGGCTTAAGGTAGAGCCAGCCACGCCTTCTTCTTGCTCTCCCCTCTACCAAACTAACTTAATAAAATTATTTCTAAAAGTTTCTTCAGACTTGGATTTTGTTCTCAATCAACATTTTCTCTTCAGTTTTGATCATTTTATCAGGGATGCTTATAAGTATTCTATTTTCTTAAATATCCATTTTTCCTCTGTAGGATTATACTTAAGGTTTACTGGGTATGTTATTTTTGGTTGTAATCCTAGCTCTTTCCTTCTTCAACTTCATATTTGAAACACTCCATTCCTTTTTGATGATAGATGCTAAATCTTGCACAACACAACTCTGACTATGACTACTTCATAGTATTTAAAGTATTTCTTTCTGACTATTTTTAGTATTTTCTCTTTGACTTAGGAGCTCAATATTTTGGATATAATATTCCTAAGAGTTTCCATTTAGAGTTTTCTTTCAGGAAATGATCATTAGATACTTTCAGTATCTACTTTGCCCTCTGGATACCTGACTATCCAGACAGTTTCCTTTCTAATTTCTTGAAATTATGCTCTTTTTTGATCATATCTTTCAGGTAGTCCAAAAATTCTTAAATTATCTCTTCTCAATATGTTTTCCACATCAGTTGTTTTTCCTATGAGATATTTCACATTTTCTCCTGTCTTTTGACTTTATTTTGTTGTTTCCTGATGTCTCAGGTAGTTGTTAGCTTCTACTTGACCAATTATAATTAAGGAGTTATTTTCTTCAGTGAGATTTTGTACATCTTTGACCATTTAGCCAATTCTGATTTTTAAGGAGTCATTTTATTCAGTATTTTTGTACTTCTTTTTACCAAGCTGCTAACTCTTTTCATAATTTTCTTGAATAATTCTCATTTATTTTTCCCAATTTTTCCTGTACCTCTCTCTTTTGATTTATAAAATAATTTTTGCACTTAAAAAAATCTCTTTCTTTAGCTCTTCTAGTTATTCTTGTTAGGCTTGTATACAATCTGAAATTTTCTTTGAGGCTTTGCTTATATTTTCCAGTCATTCTCTTCTTTTGAGTTTGCGTCTTGAACTTCACCATAATAGTTTTTTATGATCAGGTTCTTTTTAAAATTGTTGTTTGCCCATTTTCCCAACCTACTTCTTGACTTTAAATTTATGTTAGAGTGTACTTTTACTCTTTTCACAGCTCAGTCTAGAGACCTGAAGAGTTTTGTTGCTTACAAAATGGTATGATCTAGAGAAAGGTTTAGTCCCTGCTCTTCTTGTCTGCACTGTTTTTTACTCAGGGCCTCTTCTCCCTCATGACTGTGATCACTTCCCTCCACCCTGGGACTGTGACCTGGAATTGGGTAATGAGTAATAAATGTGTGACTGAATCCCATGCCTAGTGCTAGAAGAGGGGTCCCCAAGGATCTCTTTCTGACCACATGTTCAGTCCTCTTACTGTCCCTGGGTGCTAGAGTCATTGTAGACACTGCTACTGTGTGTCATTGATTGGATTCAAATAGAGCAATCAAAGAGAAGCTGCAAGTGCTACTTAAAGCTACTTTAGGAGACAATGAGATTCAAGTAGGCTGGTCCAGGAAATATGAAACTAAGAGGGACAGCTTTTCCCCTCAGCCCTGGAGTGAACAATGAAATAGATAATGCCTGAAACTCTGAAACTTCTGTCCTTGGTCACCTCATCTTCCTGTCCAGGGCCAGATTTACTCTATAAGAATCTCTAGCCCATACAGATAGGGAGCATCCTCCTTAAGCAGAGGGCGTCACCCTTAGTGGGTGCCCTTACTCAGGCATCTCCCTTACTTGGGTGTCCTCCTTAAGCAGAGGGTGCCCCCCTTAAGATGGGGTCTTCCTTGATAGGCATCTCTCTTTAGGATCTATCTCCCATTAGCACCCCTCTCTCTTGGGGGGCTGTTACCCCTTAAGCTGGGGTTTCCCTTAAGCTGCATCTCCCTTAAGGGGCAGGGGAACCTGCTTAGTGTCTTGTGTTGTGTTACCCCCAGTAAATGCCTATGCTTGATTTGGAGAAAGCCTAAGTGAATTCTTTTGAGACAACCTTGCACCCCAACATTTTGGGGTTACCCCTGAACTTCATCACCATCACTACTGCTTCCCCTGAATCTTGCTCTCAGCCAACACCCATCCAAATGCCCACAGATCTCTCTTTGTCTTCCTAAGTTGCCTTGAGCTTTAAAAATTATTCAGTGTTACTTTTTCTTCTCTTTCCTACTTAGAATTCTTTTTGGTGTTTTCTGTGGTCATTTTGTAGGAAAGATTGTGGGTGAGGTTTGGCAGTTGTTTTTCACTCCACCATCTTGACTCTGCCTCCCTTTTTTTTAACACTTTGAATCTATTCGTGTTTCACTCAGGCTGTCCTGAGAGATGCCTATTTCTACACGAAGCATTCCCTTATGCCTCCTTTGCTGTAGTACCAACTGACTTGTCTCTCAACTGCTCTAGTCATATGTGTCCTAATAAATATCTATTATGCCAATTATGGTCCTAGATTTAGAACTAGAAGGGACCTTGGAGAACATCAAGTCCAATCCTCATTTCTTTATTATAAATCATCTTTGACAGGAAACAGCAATCTTTTTTTAATTTTTAAATCCACCAGACATATTTCCATTTTACTGAGGGCCAGTTGCTATATTTATTCTTCAGAGATAGTGGTATTTGATAATTCACAGTCATATTGCATCACTGCAATATTGGTGTTTAAAGAAAAAAAATGGTCTTTTGTAGCAGGGAACAACTTGGAAATTGCTCTGTAGATTCCCAAAATTGATAAAATATGATCTCATCCTCCTATTCAAATCTGGTGTTGTCAAGTTAAGTAAATGTTTCATAAATATTTCTAGAATTAAATGTAGATGCAGCCAAAGTTTTGTTGCCAACAGGAATGTAGGACAAAAATAACCAAGCCCTCTGTATCCTTTTAGTCTAGCTAAGGGAAGTTCCAACAAGATATGCATGGCCCTGCCATTAATGACCAAGGAGATAAAGAGAGACGAAAGGAATTTTCTCACTCCAATCCAAATAATTGACGGGTTAGGGGAGTATATGCTGAGGCAGAAGCAAAGCAATTTAAAATAGACTTGACTAAAGGGCTTTTTTTTTCTCATTAGAAGGGTGCAGTTGTAGATTTGACTTACAAAAGAGCTAAAAAGACTTCTATGTGGCAGAAAGAGATCTTTGATAATTTGCCCTGAGAAGAGTCCTCATAGGCACTGTAATTCAATGTGGAAATAGAAGTTGAACAGTACAGCAGAGAATCATTCCTAGGGAACAAATAGATGGCAGTCAAGTAGAGAATGTATTACACCAGAAACTCATGACTCAACAGATATAATAATTCATGACTTAGCAGAGAAAGACGCACATATGGCATCAACAGCCAAAGCTTTGGAAGAGAAGTAGAATTCCATTGAGATACAGCTCCCAGATTGTGAGTTGTCCTGGCTATGTATATTCCTTTATGCCTGTGTACCTAGCTTCCCATGTTCCTTCTGCCTCTGGTAACATGAGAATCTGTAGACAGATGTGCCTTTATGTATATGAATGGGTTTTTCTAATGATTTTTTTTTTCAGTTCAATTACATGTCTTTTGGTTTGAATGAATGTGTCTCTTGGTTTGATTCACCAAAAATGAAACATCAGTGGGGGCTCACAAGCTGCGGATGTGAATAGATGCTGACTCCTAAGTATGCCTGTAACCTGGGATTTATAGTGGAAGAGGCCTAGGGCTATATGAAAATGAAACTGGTATTTTTACAATGATGTATTCTCACCAATGATATTATTAGAATATATAGTAATGCGTAATCTATACATGTGTAATATAAACTCTCTATACTGTCACTGTACCCAATACACTACATGAAAAGGTGATTTTTTTTTAACCATTTCTGAAAGCTCAGTTCAAAAATCAAAAGACCAGTTTTCCCTTATACCTTGCCAGTAGCCTATTCCCTCAAATTTCAATTTTTCAATTATATGTTTTTCTATCAGGAATAATCTGCCTTTTCTCCCTTCTAACCCAATCTCTTGACCAAAACAAAAATTCTTATTAAAAACATATATAGTAAAGCAAAAAAAAAATTTTCCTCATTAGCTATGTCCAAAAATAATAATGATAATCATAATAATAATGATGATGATGTGTCACATTCAGCATTTTGAGTCCTTCACCTCTTTATCACAATGATGAGGTTTAGAGGTGCTGGGATCCCAAAATAACAACAGAAGATGCTACCTAAATGAATTTGACCCAGGCTTTCTTTCAGTCAAAGACAAAGTTTATTAGAACACCTATACAGGTTGGGCATGCAAAAATATACAGTATTGGCCAGACTGAATCTGAACTTAACTCTTGATTGTTAAGGAATATGAGCATTTGTGACACTCCTATTGACCAGCTGGCCAGATTGAATCTGAGCATTTTAATAGAGGCAATATGGATCTTTTGTACAGAAAACTGTGAGAACTGAGAAGGGATGAAATTAAGGAGAGGGGTTGTAGGGTAGGGCCAGGTACAGATAATGAAAGGCAGTTAATTAACTGGGAAGGGCTGATTGCTGCAGGTGAGGGGTCCTGGACCAGGTGGGAAAGTCAAGAGGCTTTTCATTTTGGGAGTTCAGAGCCCATGCCCATTAAGGAAATAGGTAGTATGTTTCATTATTAGTCCCCTGGAATCATGAGCAGTCATTACACTTATCAGAGCTCCTGTCTTTCAAAATTATTTGTCCTTCATATTTTTGTCATTATATCAATTATTTCCTTATTTCTATTTACTTAACTCGACATCACTTCATATGTTTTCCCAGTTTCTCTGAAATCATCCCCTTAATAATTTCTTACAGTATAATGATATTCCATCACATTTAGGTATCATAATTTGTTCATTCTAATTTCCCAAACGATGGGGTAGAAATGTTTGGCACCTCCTCTTACTCCTAGAGCTTGGGTGGGGAATCTATAGCCTCAAAGCCACATGTGTCTGTGAGGGATAATTTATAGTGAAGTTTCCCCATTCTGAAAAATCAAATCTAGAATGGTTTCAGTATTCACTAGGCCTAGGTTTAGAGGTCACCTGACCTTCCAGGAATCTGGGGCTTAAAGCAATGGAGACCCTCCCCAGTGCCACCTCAGCACAAGATATCTCAAATAAGGAACTCTGGCCTTTCATTGGACACCCACATGTTTCTGGGTCCTTTGTTTCAGAGAGAGATTCCTGCACTTAGGTTGTGGGTCAGCCCCCCCTACCAATAAGAGTGAAGGCCAGTTAGGTAGGGGGAGGGTTGGGTTTTCTGCATTAGAAGATTATATAACCATGGGGCGGTTTCTACCTGTTGCTCTCTCCCTACTGCCATGTGGGTGACAGGGGCAGAGTCCTTTCTCATGAGAAAGAATAAAGACCTTTTCTGACCTCAGAATCAGACTCTGAACTCTTTCATCTCACACAGATTGTTCTGGCCTGCTTGTCAACACAAATTTTTCAAATACTTGGGCTCTTTAAGAGTCTACCCATTATGATAAATCTTTAATAAACTTTGTTTTACTTTGGCTGAGAGAAGGCCTGAGTCAGTCATTTGGTAGGACCCAGCCTGTCAGTACTTTGGGGTCCCAAGCACCACTAAGCCCTCAAACCTCAACACTATGACTAGGATTGCTCCTCACAGCTTTGCACAATGCCTGGCATACAGTAGGCCCTATTAAATGCTTATTGACTCTGACTCTGACTTTTTCTTGAATTTCCTCATCAGCATTAGCCATTCTCTGGATCTGTTTGAAGGAGTTTTGGAGGTGGAACTCTCTGTACTTATTCCTGCTTCTCCACAAGGTTCTCAGATTTCAAATGGCACTTTGCTTTGTTCCTCTCCATTGTGCTTATCATGTATTATTTAGTGATATAAATATATATAACACATGTATCTGTAATACTCTTAATAAGGGTTTGCCAAATTGAATTGATTTAAATTAGTAAGAGGAAATTAGGAAGAAAGATCAGATTAGACCAAGTAAAAACTAAAAAAATAAATCTGTGCTGGAGGGGATAGAATTGTAAAGCATTTGTCAAACTTATTTTAAACTGCTTTCACCATGCCCTTCCCTGGTTTCCATGGCCCCTTTTCCCCAATTGCTTTTTTGGGGGAGGGGATAAGTCAGTCAACAGAGAGCAGATCTGTGAATACATTCCCTAAATGAGCATCTGGTGAAGAACTCCCTGAATCAATGCAAAGTGCTACTTTCTCTGCTTTTAATGGTCTTGGAGAATAGCCCCAGTTCACACTGCCAGTCTCTGAGGTAGGCCTTGAACCCAGGTCTTGACAATTTCTTTGTATCCCCAGTGTATAGCACATAAATAAATGCTTATTGACTATTTCAAATTTTACTTTTTGTATTTAATTTAATTTAATGTAATGCTCAGTTATGTATTGTAACATGTGCAATGTCTTAGGTGATCCATCTTCTGAAATAAAGTGTAATAGTAATCAGTTTATCAGATACTTAGCACTTAGTAACTTAGGCTAAGTAGCATCTAGTAACTTGGAGTATGGAAGGTGTAAACCCTATCCATTGTTGAGAAGGTATGAATTCCTCTGTTGACTTGGAAGAAGGCTATTGGCTGAGACAGGAGGCCAGTGCTGTATATAAAGAAAAATTCTAGAGACAGAGAGACAGAATTGGAATTGGCTCCTCAGTGAAGGAAGATTCATGGAGACTGAAGCTAGCTGAGAG
>CM053597.1:84881736-84903883 GCA_028646575.1 Pseudocheirus occidentalis
AAACAGAAGGCTGATATTCCTTCTGGGTCCTAGAGCCAGCTGAACTGCTGGAAGACTGAAGAAACATGAACAGGATAAGACTTTGTTTATTCATGGCCTGGCTGATCCTTGAGTTCCAGGCAAGAGAAGTGGTGAAGGGTTTAAGATGTGCTGAACCCTGTGAACTTCAATGTGTGCTGGGGATTGCCCTGAGGACTGGATAAGGACCTGGGAGCTGTCTACCTCTGAGGACTGGATGAGAACCTGGCAGCTGTCTGCTTCTGAATCCAGGTGATGGTTTGGCAGATTCAGGAGGGAGCTGGAACCATGGAAGGAGATCCAGGGAATCAGAGAGACCACCCAGGGTCAAGATGAAGAAAAGGCTTCCCCTTGGACGAGACTGAGGTTTGCTGGAAACCAAGGGGTGGAAAGTTTGTATGGTTTTTCTAATGACTGTATTAGTGACGATATTTAGTAACTGGGAATCTAGCTTTGTGACTGGCTGTTAGATGAGTGACTGATTAAGTTAATGGTTGTCCCATGAGTGGAAGATTGGTATATTGTGAACTGATTGATTGAATCTCTAAGTGAGAAGGGTTTCCACCTTAGGGAAACCAGGTGATTCTTCTTTTGTTCCTTGTTCTAAATATTGTTGCCACTGTGGTGAAAACTGTGTGGTCATTCTGATGTTAAGCTGTTATGAACACTATATTGTGACTTTCTGTGATAAGATGTTATATTGAGAATATTGTATTGTGAATATTGTACTGAATCTTGATTTGTAATGGAATAAACAGAGTGTTCACTATTATTGTGTAATCTGAATCTTAAAAGCTGTTCACAGTAGTATTCTTTTGGGAATCTGCTTGTGCTTGGCTTTACATAAGGTAGAAGCATTTCCTTTTATTCTCCCACCCCCATCCCTTGACATTCAACTTTCAGTGATTTCCAGTCCTGTCCAGCTCTCTGTGACCTCATTTGTGGTTTTCTAGACAAAGATACTGGAGTGGCTTGCCATTTCCTTCTCATTTTACAGATGAGAAAACTGAGGCAATTGCCCAAGGTTATATAGCAAGTAAGTATCTGAGGCTGGATTTGAATTCAGCTATTGCTAACTCTGAAATTTGTGCTCAATTCACTCTTCCTCCTAACTGTATTTCCCCACTGCATTTAGCTTATCTAAATTCAGTCTTCAAGCCTTCAAAATCTATTCTGGCCCTCCTGACCTCTCCCTTCTCTCAATTCCTACATAGCAATAAAATGCTAAATTGCCCAAACCACATAATTTGCATTTAAATATATGCTCTCAGTAACTCAATTCTCTAACTGATTAGAGAATGTTATTCTGGGATGTAGTGAGGTGGGAAATCCCCTTAAAGCTAAGCAATGTTAATGTTGTTGTTCAGTCATTTTTTCTGTCTTTGCCAGTTTCTTAGCTAAGATGCTGGAGTGGTTTGCCAACTCATTTTACAGATGAGAAAACTGAGGCAAACAGGGTTAAGTGACTTGCCCAGGGTCATATGGCTAGTCAATGTCTAAGGCAGAATTTGAACTTAGAACCTGACTCCCAGTCCAGTACTCTACCCACTGTACCACCTAACTGCCCAGCAGCCAACAAGTACCAAATATTAAGAGAGTTATATTAAAGTGAAAACAAATGAGGCTAGTTTTATTAAACAAACATTAAGCTTCTACAAACTGGAAGGCTTAATTTGAGTTGCTCTTAAGAAGTTAGGATTTCAAGACTTCCTCTTGGACTCAGACTTCTTTGCCTTATCTTAGATTGCAAAACCTTTTCCAGTGAAAGTTTACTTTGCCATTGAATTCTGGAGCTTTTGCATTATGTTATTAAGGGAAGGCTGAGCTGTCACTTTTTAAAAGCTAGAAGTTTACACACTCTTGGAGATATTTTATATCATTCATACTGAAAATCTGTCTGGTTATGTTTTTCAGATATATAGATACACACATATAGAAATATATATACATGCTATATATTATACAGACAATGTGGGAATTTTTTTTGTTTAACTATGCATATTTGTTATGAACATTTTGTTTTGTTTTTCTTTTTCTTCTCAATGGGAGAGACAATAGGAGGGAGTGAAAATTGTTTATTGAAAATTTTTAATTTAATTAAAAATAATTTTAAATCCCACGTCTATCAGGGTGCTATTTAGTAAAGCAGTTTCATTTTCTTGCATCTCTGTGTGCTTTACCATTAAATCAACAAATACTTATTAAATGCCTTTTATATTTACTCTATTGAATGCTGCAGTAACACAAAGAATTATGACCAATGTTGCTCCTCTCTTTGGAGACAACCCATGTGTAGGCAAATTAGTATAGTGAGTACTTTGGACTTGGAATCTGGAGACAAAGGAAAAAATCCTGCTTCTGATACTTACTGTGTGGTCTCTGGTGACTTATAGCCCTTCTTGGAGCTTTAATTTCCTCATTTATAAATTGCAATAATAATACTTGACTATCCACATCACAAGGTTGTGAGAAGAGATCTTTATAAAACTGAAACTATCTATCTATCTATCTATCTATGTATCTATCTATCTATCTATCTATCTATCCATCCATGTATTTACACACATAATTATTAAATATACTTAATAATTATATTAATAATATTAGTATATTAATATAATATTAATATATAGAATAATTAAATAACTTAATTGTGAGTTATCAGTTTGTAAATTCAACATGAAGCAGCTCAAAACACCCTACAATATAGCATAAGAATTTTAGAAGTTTAGTCTATCCACATTCAGGTGGATTCAGCCTCCTTTATTATTTAACACTGAGCCCTTCTTTCAAATAAAATCCAGCAGCCAGGGTCAGGTGAAGGGATTGGGGGCAGGGCTTCAGCATCTGAATCTTGGCCCTTCTGGGAATAGGACTCTCCTCCCACCTCTTTCCTCTACCTCCTCTTTTTTAAAAAAATCCGTCTGCTTTCTCTTTCTCTTTCCCACCCTCCCATTTCTTCTCTCTTTCTCCCTCTCCCTCTTTTGCCTCCTCTCTTCCTGGCTCTTTCCTTTATTTCTCTTCTTTCTGTTTTCTCCTTTGGTATCTTCCTATCTCACATCCGGTCTCTCCCTGCTGTCCCTGTTAACTAGTCTCCCTTTCTCTAATCTTTGTGCTTTTCTGTCCCTTTTTGTTCTTCTCCAGTCCCCTTCCTCTCTCTTAATATGATTGTAGCATCGTTTCTAGTTTTAAAGCTTTTGTGTTTCTGTATTAACTCTATGAAAATGTGTTTCTTTTTCTTTTTTTTTTAATGCATAGGGCTCCTCTTCCATTTGATATAAGGCCTCAGAATGCCTTTTGTAAGCTTCTTAGCAGCACTGAGCTCTTGGATACAAGTAGTCCCTCAATAAATATTTGCCGATGGATTGATTGATCTGGTTTTTTTTGTATCCCTCATAGCACTGTGCAGTGAGGCCTCTAATAAATGCTTATCGAATTAATTCATGACACTGAACTACCCATTAAATATTTCACACAGCTGGCCAATTCCCCCCACAGGTCCAGAGTCACAGGGTGCTGCTATCTTTATAACATACAATCCTATTTTAATAGTATATACAAATCTAAGAGGGAAGAACATGCTCTCCCTCTCCTGCAGACTACCAGGCTGATCAGTTTTCACTTGAGCCAGACTGTAGAAGAAAAAAACTTTCAAAATGTCTGTCCCAAACACTTCAGTTTGTTGTGAGCTATCCCACTGAAGCTCAGAGCCACCTGACCACATTTTCTGGTGAATAATAGGGATGATTAGAGGGGATGATCTCCTTTACACTATCCACTAATTGGCTCCTTTCCATAGTACTGTAAGTGCCCAGCATAATCTTAATAAGCTCATCTAAAATGCAGCTTTTGAAAAATCATCCAGCCTTTGTGAGAGGCATACAATGTATCTGTGTTTCTTTGTGTAGTGATCCTCTGGACTTGCTCTCCCAGAGCAAGGGGGCTTTACATCTCCCACTCAGGATTTCTAAGATACCCCAATGTAAGGTGTCAAGGAGAGTTCTAATGATTCAACTGGAGTCTGGATTCCACTGTGTTAACTTCCAGTAATTAGCACCCCAATTCCATGTAACCAAGTAATATTAATTAACTTTTGCAAAAGAATATTTACTGCAAAGATATATAGGAAGAACAGAAATGACCAACACCTGGGGTCACATTTTCCTTTATCCCATTTGGGTCCCTGGGAAAAAAGTAGATTCAGATTTAATGTAACTTCTTCTTGGCATTTACCCCACTAAGTTTACCACCCCAAATATGGTATGGCCACAGATAGATGAAGCTGCATCTACCAGCTCCTGCTGAGCTGGGGGAAGCAAATCACTAGGGACTTCTCTCTTTCATTGTCTGGTTTCTAAGCAAATCCCAGCATGGGCTCTCGCTATTGTTCCCTGAACTGGCAGCCCACTCTTCTGATTTTGGGGAGTTCACAAGCCATCTCCAACATCCACATAAAACCAGAAAGAAGCAACACAAAGAGGTAAAGAACAGAAATGGATGTTCATGTGGCAGCCACATGGGGCAGTCAACCTCAGATAGGTAGGACTCAAGACCTTTCCACATTCAGAGGCTTACAATATATTTCTCTTTTGATGTTGCCAGGGGTGAAAAGAACAAGAACTAGCCTTCACTTCGGCTGATTAGTGCCCCCATTTCTAACTCCACAGCCATTCAAAAAGGTTCCAGAGTCAGTTTACACAGTGTGTGCATGCTCCAAAATCCATTTAGGAATTCCAGCAACTGAACAGCATACACATGTTCATAAGTACTGGATTCTCCCTTCCCCTGCCATTATAATTACAAAGCAATATGTGCAGAGGAAATCCAACCCAAACCTAATTGAGTTTTATTCTCCGTGATATCCATTTTCACAAATAGCATTCATATTTCCACAGTAAAGTAGAATAACTTCCTTTTATGGTATTCTTCTTAATGACCATAATGGGATAGCATAATAACTCATCTTTTTCATTCATTAAATGTAGACATTCTCCAGGGTTCTTTCATCTGCTCTCTTCTCTTCACTCTATATATTCTCCCTTATCAATCTCCTCTACACAGGTGGCTTCAAGAATCATCCCTAATTAGATAACTTTTAAATTTATTATTCCAGTCCCCCTCCTGAACTTTAGATTGACCTTTCCAATTGATTGCTGGACATTTCCATTCACATCCATCACTGGCACTTTAACTCAATATATCTCTCCCAAAACATCTTCTTACCCTAACTTACCTATTTAAGTTGATGGTACCCCCATTCTCATTCAGGTTCATTCAGGTTCAAACCTAGCAATGGTCTTTGACTCCTTCCACTCTCTACCTTGTCAGTGTTATTGGCAACAATTGTTGGCGTTCCAGCTCAAAACAATGTCTTATTTAAACATCTCAAGAAACAAGGCTGGTATAAAACACCAATGACCAACATGCTGATTCTCATTTTTGGAGAATGGACCATTCCAGCCTCCTTATAGCTGAAGTGCTTTTGAACCATCCGTGATCTTGGCAAAGTGCCTGGCACATGTGAGTACTGAATAAATCCCTAGATTATTGCAACAGTCTTCTCCAGCCTCTCTACGTTCTAATCTGTACACTGAGATCAATTTTCTAATACATGGGACAAGTCATGTTCCACCTCTGCTCTATAATAATTCCTTGTTCCCTACCAACTTAAGTCCAAAGTCCTCGATATAGCATTCAGGGTCATCAAATATCTGTCCCTAACCTATCTACAGATCCTTATTCAATAAAATGCAAGCTTTTCAAGAAGAGGGACTGTTTAGATTTTATCTTTGTAGTCCATGACCTGGGACTGTACTTGGCTCCTAAAAGGTGCTTAAAAAACAAATACTGAATTAATTTGTCTTCTACTACCATACTTTATACATTTTTTGAGACATTCAAACCATATATTACCACAGTAAGGGAAGTTGGCCAAGTATCTGTGGAGCAAAAAGGCAATACCCATTGAAAACAACCCAAAGAAGGGTGCCAGTCTTTTTTCCTCATGAGGCTACCTGTAGTAAGTCTATAAAACCGGAGCTCCCAAAGTTACATAAGTTGTTTGCCAGAGTTACATAAGTTGTTTATCAAAGTTACATAACCTGTCAAAACAACAGGTGTGTTTCATCTAAGCTACTTATAACTAAAATGAATTCCAGTTACAAAATGGAGTCATTTATATCAATTATGTCAAATATCACAGTGATCTTTTACATTTAGGTAAGGTATTCATTTGGAGCTTATTTGGCTATAAAAGGTGAGAGGTTGATCTAAACCTAATTTCTTCCATTCAAATGTCGCTCAGTCATTTTTTAGTCACATTTGACTCTGTGTCCCCATTTGGGGTTTTCTTGGCAGAGAAACTGGAGTGGTTTGCCATTTCCTTCTCCAACTTATTTTATAGATGAAGAACTGAGGCAAATGGGGCTAATTGACTTGTCTAGGTCACACAACTAATAGGTATCTAAAGTTAGATTTGAACTAGGGAAGATGAGTTTTCCTGACTCCAGACCTGGTGCCACCTAGCTGCCCCAATTTTTTCCATACTAATGTGAAATGTGACGTATCAGTGTTGCAAATAACTTAGGTCTAGCCCAATATGATGCTCATCACATGATATATGTTTATTATAATAGCAGATATAAATGCTGAAGACCAGATATGCTGATGGGCAAGACTGCTCAGAACTGTGCGCGCACGCATGCGCATACACACACACACACACACACACACACACACACACACACACCCCCTCAGCTGGTGCCTTGGTCTTAGCTGAGCTTACTTACAATTATCCCTTCCACATGGGGGGGTGAGGAGGGTGTCAGGGGTGCTGTGCCCCCATGAACAGGAAAATTTTTTGGTCCTACTTTTGTGCCACAGAAGTCTGAATTATTATAGTATTAAAAGATAAAATATGTTGACATACAATACCACACATATATTTTATGGGCTCTTGAGTTTCGAAACTTTTTGTGCTGCCCTTTTTGTGTTATCTATGACTTCCACAAAATTCCCATAAAGTTTACATTTAATTTCTTATGCCGACATGAGAGATATCAAAACTGCAATGGGGAAAGTTACAACGTGGAAGGAATAACTGTATATGAAACTTATGCCTATGAGGGTATAACTATGCTTTGAGGGTGCAACTATACTAAACTTATATCCTTCTATATATTTAAAACGGGTGTATTTTGCTAAGCAGGCGGGTAGGTACATGCCTTGTGGTTTCACATACAGATGATATGGGGGCTTAGGAAGATAACTAAGTTGAGTCACCTGAGGAAACACCTGATAGAGCAGTGTCCTCTGTTAAAACCAATGACTCCACTCTCCACCTCCATCGTCGTCCAGGTTTCATAAGTACTGTCTATATCTTCATAGAGGTATTTTCCATCACACCTGGCTGTCGTCTAATTTAGGGAGAAAGGCTTATAATAGGTTTCACACTGAGGTCCAGTTTTCCCAGAAGTTTTTTGTAAAATAGTAAGGACTTACTCCAGTGTCTGGTCTTCATATTTATGGAACGCTAGACTGCTAGTCAGCTTTGTATGCTGTGTGCCTAATCTATCCCACTGGACAATTTCTAATTTTTAACAAGTACAAAATTACTTTTAAAAAATTTATTTTATTTTAAATTCATGTGTAAAACAAACATTTCTATAACATAGTACCAATAAAAAGTTGATTTCATGAAATTGCAAGTGCACTATGTACAACTTGCTATTCCTTTCAAATATACAACAAAATTATTATGTACATTTTTTTCCTTTTTTTCTTCCTTTCCTCTTGCCACTAGACATATGTAGGTGTGTCTATGTGTATATGTATAAATATGTGTGTGTGTGTATGAACAGGTATGTGTATATATGTATATACAGAACACAAACATATGTCTATATAATTATTCCCTATGTAATTCTATTTGCCAGTACCAAATGATTTTGAGAATTATTGCTTTGTTGTATAGTGTGAGATCTAGCACAAGTAGGCCCCTTTCTTTACCATTTGTTTTCATTATTTCTTTTAAGATTATTGATAATTTTTCCTCCATACAAATTTTGTTATTATTTTTCACTCAATTGGGTATAGAAATCTATCTTACCCTACTGAAAAAGTAGGAGGGAAAGGAGATAACAGAAAGGGAAGAAAGGGGGGGAAGAGAAGGGAGAGCAGGGGGTAATCAGAGGCAAAACGCTTTTGAGGAGAGATGGGGTGAAAGGAAAGAAGAAACAAAATAATGGCAGGAAATAGGATGGAGGGAAATACATTTAATGATAGTAACTATGAAAAAAAATTTTGAAGCAAGTTTCTCTGATAAAGGCCTCATTTTTCAAACATGCAGAGAACTGAGTCAAATTTATAGCTATTTCCCAATTTATAAATGAGTAAAAGATACAGTTATCAAATCTATCTATAGCCAATGAAAAACTGTTCTAACTCACTATTGACTGGAGAAACACAAATTAAAACAATTCCAAAGTACTATCTCTAACTGTTTTGATTGGCTAATAAGACCAAAAATAAAAATGATAAAGGGTGGGTGGGATGTGGGGAAAATGAGACATTAATGCACTGTTGGTGGAGATGTGAACTGATGCAACCATTCTGTAGAACAATTTGGAACTATGCTCAAAGGGCTATAAAACCATGCATACCCTTTCACCTAGCAATATCACTACTAGGGTTATATCCCAACAGCAAAAAAAAAAAGAAAAAAAGGAAAAGGGGCTATATGCACAAAAATATTTATAGCAGCTCTTTTCTTGGGGCAAAGAACTGAAGATTGAGGGGATGCCCATCAATTGGAGAGTGGTTGAACAAATTGTGCTATGTGATTATCATAGAATGCTAGTGTGTTATAAGAAATAATGAGCAAATGATCTCAGAAAAACCTGGAAACACATGAGCGGATGCAAAGTGAAATGTATTGCGTACAAAGTAAAAGTGATAGTGTAAGATGATCAACTATGAAGGATTTAGCTATTCTCAGCAAAAAAATGATTCAAGACAACTCTGAAAGACTAATGATGAAAAATGCTATCCATCCCCAGAGAAAGAACTGATGGTGTTTGAATACAGATTGAAGCATACTTTTTTTAACTTTATTTTTCTTGAAAGTTTTTTTTAATATCTATGTTTTCACTCACAACATGACTATTATGGATATGTTTTGCCTGACTACACATGTATAACCTATATTGAATTCCTTGCTTTCTCAACTGGGGGATGTAGGTGAGTAAAGGAGGAGGGGAGAGGATTTTAAACAGAAAGTTTTAAAAATAAATGTTAAAAAATGTTTTAACATGTGACTGGGGAAAATAAAATACTAAATATAAATTTTGTTATTAGTTTTCTGGTTCCATAAAGTAATTCTTTGGTCATATGGCTTTAAATATTAAACAAATTTAGTGTGCTATATTGCCTTGGCCTATCTATGAAAAATTAATATTTCTCCAATTATTTAGGTATGTCTTTATTCCTACTAAGAGTAGGTTGTAGTTGTCTTTATATATTTCTTCTGTATATCTTGGTAGGTAGATACCCAAATATTTGTACGTTCTTTAAGTAATTTAATTGGAATTACTCTTTATTGTCTACCTGCTGAGTTTTATTGTTATTATATGGAATTACAGATGATTTATGTAGATTTATGTCCTATCGCTTTGCTGAAGTTACTGTTTCAATTAATTTTTTTAGTTGGCTCTCTAGTGTTCTTTAAGTACACCATCATATCATCTACAAAAATGGATAGTTTTGTTTCTCCTTTATCTATACTTATTCCTTCAATTTCGTTTTTGTGTCTTGTTACAGCTATTATTTCTAGGAGTAAATGAAATAGGACTGGTGATATCGATCTTTGTTTTACCCCTGGTATTACTGGAAAGGATTTTATTTTATTCCCATTAAATATAATGTTGGCTCTTGGATTTAGCTATATATTATTTGTCATGTTAAGGAAAGGTCAATTTATTCCTTTGTTTTCATTTTTGTTATTAAACAAAAATGGTTGTTAAATTTTGTCAAAACCGTTTTCTCTACCTGTTGACATAATCATGTCGTTCTTAATGTTTTATTATATCTATAAGTTTCCTCATAGTAAACAAACCCTATATTTCCAGTATAAATCTAACCTGGTCACATGTTGTGTTTTATGATATGTTATTATAGTCTCTTTGCTAATTCTTCATTAAAATTTTTTTGTTTCACTGTTCATTAGGGATACTGGTCTTTAGTTTTTACTAACAGGTTTAGGGATCAAGACCATATTTGTATCATAAAAGGAATTTGGAACATTCCTTCTTTTGCTATTTTTGCAAATAGTTAATGTAATATTAGAAATAATTGTTTTTGGAATTTTTGATGGCATTCATTTGTGAATCCATCTTTTTTTTCCCCTCGGGGAATTAATTTGTGACTTGTTCAATATTTTCTTGAGTGAACTGTTTAAATTCTCTATTTTTTAGTCTGTTAATTCAGATCTTTTATAGTTTTGTAAATATTGATTTATTTTATTTAAGTTGTCAATTTTATTAGCATGCAAATGGGCAAAATAGTTTTTATTAATATTCTTTTTTCTTCATTCATTGTGAACTTTTTTATATTTTCGAAACTGGTCATTTGTTTGAGAAGGGATACACTGAAGTCCCTCACTGTTTCTCTTTGTAAGTCATTTGGCTTTTTCTTGAAGTATTTAGATGCTATATCATTTGGAGTGTGTGTGTGTGTGTGTGTGTATGTAACATGAGCTAGAGAAGGAAATGGTACACCATTATGGTATCTTTGCCAAGAAAACCCCAACTTAGAGGCAGCTAAATGGTGCAGTGAATAGAGCACCAGCCCCAGAGTCAGGAGGACCTGAGTTCAAATCTGACCTCAGAAACTTGACACATTTACTGGCTTTGTGACTTTGAGCAAGTCACTTTACACCAAATGCCCTCCAAAAAGAAAAAAAAGGAAAGAAAAGAAAACCCCAAAATATAGTCACAAGAAGTCAGACATGACTAAAACATTACTGAACAGCCACAAAATTCTACCTTTAAGCAAAATATATTTTTCTCATTTGTTTTTTTTAATTAAATCTATTTTTGCTGTTTCTTTGTCTTAAATCATAATAATTTGTGTGTGTGTTCAGCTGAGGCCTAATAAATTTTGCTCCAATGCCTTACTTTAACTGAGTCTTTATGATTCAAATGTGCTTCTTACAAACAACATATTGCTGGATTCTGCTTTCTAATCTGTTCTTTCCTTTTTTCTTTTTTTGACAATTTCACTCATTCATATTCACAGTGATGATAATTAATGTGTGCATTTCCCTTCAACCTATTCTTTTTTACTTTTTCTTACTCCCTAGGTCATCTTTATTTCAGGTTCCTACCTTTCTCTCTGTTTAAACCTCTCTTCACTCTTCCCTTTGCAAGTTCACAATTTTGTTTTCCTTGTGACAAACCCTCCTCTTATGCCCCCCTTTTCCTTCTTCCTGTTTCTTCTTCTATACCTGTTGAGGTTAGCATATTTCTATATCAAACTCTTTGTTTCTGTTCTGTCCTCTTTTGACCAGTTTAGATGAAAGTTTATTTTCCCCTAGAGCAGTGGTTCTCAACCTGTGGGTCGCGACCCCCTTCAGGGTTGAATGACCCATTCACAGAGGTCACAGGGGTTGCCTAAGACCATGGGAAAGCACACATTTCCCGTGGTCTTAGGAACCGAGACACCGTTCCTCTATCTGTTTCCAGGTGGATCCGCCCACATGCAGATACACCCACATATGAGTATTAAAGGGTCATGGCATTAGGAAGGTTGAGAACCACTGACCTAGATCATCTTTCACCACCACCCCCTCCATATAAACACATACCGTTTCTTTTTTCAGCATCATCCAAACATAACAAAACCACTTCTAGGTCTTCTGTTTCATTTGACAACCTTTATGACCACTTATAACTAAGACCCTGAAAGGACCTTTTATCATCCTCGATTCTTTTTGATGTAAATATTAATTCCTACAAAAATCCCTTATGATTGTTCAGTTGCATTTACCTTTTTATTTTCCTCCTGACTCTTGTATCCTATTCTGTGTCCTATTCAGCTCTATTTTTTATTAGAAATATTTTAAAGTTCTCTTTTTAATTGAAAATCCAAGTTTTCCTTTGTAGAATTATGCTTAATTTTGTTGGGGAAATTCGACCATGATTCCTTGGTACTTGAATTCTTTGTTTCTGGCTGCTGGCAGAATTTTTTCTTTGACCTGGGAACTCTAGATTTTGTCAGTAATGTTCTTGAGAGGTTTCCAATCCCAATTTTGGGATTTATTTTAGAAGGTTATTAACAGATTGATTCTATTTTCACATTGTTCTCTTGATTTGATATATCTGGGAATTTTTCTTTAATGATTTCTTAAAACAATAGATGGATTTTTTAAAAGATTCTTCAGTTAACTCTCCTTGATTTGTTTTCAAGTGATGAAATATGGGATAGACCTGATAACAGAAGGAAATTAATAATTTGAGTTTTTAAAATTTAAAAGTTTTTGCACAAATAAAAACTGTCATATCTAATTCAAATAACTTCAATTTAAGAAATATTAAGTTCAAGGCAATGAACTATGTTTTGGGAATGCAAAGACAAAAATCAGTTTCCTGAGCTCAAAAAGATTATGCTGTCCTGGGAGAATACAGTAATTTTCACAAGTAAGAAATATGAAAAGTAATGCAAAGTAATTTTAACAATGAGAGATGGGCAGGTAGGTTGCTCGACAAATAGAGCACTGGCCCTACAGTCAGAAGCACTTAAGTTCAAATCCAGTCTCAGATATGTGCTAGTTTGTGACCTTGTACAAGTCACTTAATCCTGACTTCCTCTTAAAAAATTAATGAATGAGTGCTTACAGCTGGGAGGTGATAGGGAGGCAGGGTGGGAGGCATCGAGAGATCAGGAAAGACCTTGTATAAAAGATAATACCAAAACTATGATTTGAAGATAGTTAGGTAGTCTGCAGGATGGAGATAAGCAGGAAGTCTAAACTTGGACAAATGAAATGCAGGGAAATAAGAGAAGGAATGTTATATCCAAGGAATACTTTGACTGGAATGGAGGGTGCCTAAAGAGGAGTAATATGAAATAAAATAGAAAACATGGGTGGGAATCAGATTGTGAAGAGTTTTAAATGCTAGAGTGAGGTTTTCATCCTAGATGAAACCTTGGGATTTCATCTAAGAGACAACAGAAAACCATTAAAATTTTTGAGTATGCGGTTACATGGTGGGATATTTGAGTTTTAGGAGTATTGATTTGACATCTTGTGTAAAAGACTAAATGGGGAAGGAAAGTACTTGAGTCAGGGAGAAGTTTTCCAGCTTTTGAAAGAGTCTGGGACAGTGGTGAGAAGGGCCTAAGTTAGACTACAAGCTATGTGAACAGAAAGAAAGAAATGGATTCAAGACCTGGCAAGTTCATTGTGTATAAACTAGAGAAGAAAAGCTGTCTAAGGAAGAGGGGGATGATCAAAGATTTACTCTGGAGTTGCAAACTGGAGTGATTAAAAGATGGAGATGCCATCAACAGAAATGGGTGTTGTGACTGAAATGAAAACTGTCTGACACAAAAGAGTACCAAGCATGATCAATTTATTGACAAAGCTAGCAAATGCCAATAAATAGGATCAAAGGGTCCTCAGAAACTAAGGAAGCCTCTGGGGTTTTACAGAGGTCTTTTATAGTCAATAAAGAAGAACATAAAAAGAATCAAAAGTTACAAAATCTTAAGTAACATGTGCATTATCAATTCTTGATTGACTGGAGAATGATACAATAATTTGTGATTAGGATATTCTGGGTATATGGGACTAAAAATGGGGTTACCATGCAGGGAATAGAGAACCAGGTTAATTTGTAATAATAAGCTACTGGGCATGTCAGGGAAGTGGCAGTATTAAGTAGTAAATACTCTTTCCTGTTGGTAAGAGGATTACAAAGGTTATGGCAAGTGAGATGCCTGATGTCATGGAAATTTGTGTCATAAAAAGGGGCCGATTAGGCTAGTCAAAATGTGGAACTTGGAGAGGATTCTGGGAAGATGGTGGAGTAGGTCAGAAAATTCCAGTCTCTCCAGATTTCTTCCACAAAACAGCATCTCAGCAAATACAGAAGATTAAAAATAAGCACCTGTTGGGAAAGAAGAGTGGTCCTTCTGGGACAACTGGAGAAAAGAGGAAGAAAAATCGCAGGACTGAGATTTGGTCCCTGTGAAGTATAAATACCTCAGTAGATACACTGAAACAGCACGCAGCAAGCCCTGGGTCTAGCTGGACTGGTAGGTAGCTTTGGCCCCAGCCACAGGAATTTTCACATCCTGGAAAGTGTGGGGAATTGGGCATCTGAGCAGGAGAAAATTGAGGGAACCTCTACTAATAAGGGACACCAGGCCCAGGTGTGCAGCCGAGACATGGGGCCCCTGGGGAAAAGATACCAACATACTCCTAATGAGTGCAGAAATAGTGGGATAGGTACACTGCTGGCTGTGGGTACTTACAAGACAGTGGAATTGTTGGTTTTGATTTCAGTCCAGTGGAGAGAACTGTAGGAGGATCTGAGGTCAGAGACACCATCCCTCATATCCTAGGACTAGAAGTGATTACAATAACAACTGCTTATAAAAAAAAAAAAGTGAGCAGGCAAAATGAGAAAGAACCCAGCCATAGAAAGTTATTATGGGAATAGAGAAGATCAGATTTCCTCTTTGGAGGAGGATATTGAAACAAACAAACAAACAAAAAAAGCTTCTCCTACCCCAAAGAATAACATCAAATAGTCACCTGCCCAAAAATAATTCAAAGAACTTTAAAAAGACTTTAAAAATCAAATGGGAGAGATCAAGGAAAAATAAAAAAAAAAGAACAATCTAAGAAAAACAAGTAGGTTATTGAAAAGAAGATTAAGCAACTCAAAAAGGAGATCCAGAATCCTAAGGAAAAAAAATTTTTAAATCTTTGAAAATTAGAATTGGGGAGGTAGAGCCAAGATGGCAGAATAGAAGCACAAACTTGGCATGAGCTGCTGCTCCAATCACTTCTAATACATGTAAAAAATGATTCTAAACAAATATTAAAGCCACAGAACCCACAAAGTAACAGAGAGAAACAAACTTCCGGCTGAAGGAATCCTGGCAGGCTGTCAGGAAAGGTCTATTACACTGATCTAGGAGCCAAGCACAGTCAGTCCCACATGAGCCACATGGTTCTGACCCCTGGGTGGCACAGACAGGCCAGAACAGACCTCAGGAGAGTGAATCACCAGCAGCTGTGGTGGTTTCCAGACTTCTCAACCCACAAATACCAAAGACTAAGTAAAAGGTCAGTGTGGAACTCTGTTGGAATGGGGGAGAGGAGATGGAAGATCACAATCAGGCCCCTGACCCCAGGGTGAGAAGCAGCAGAGGAGCAGTGGCTGTGCAGCTGCCACCATGTGACTGCCTCAGGAGCTCCTGACGTGCAGATCATAGGGGGACCAAGCAACCATTCAGAGGGTAATCACTCTTGCTTTAACTTGCTTGGATCTGGATCATGATCTTGGGTGGTGGTCCCAGGGTGTGTAGCCAGTGAGCCAGAGCTTGTGGGGGCTGTAGAGAGGGCACCCTCCTAATAGTTCTGGCAGCTGAGAAAACTACAGCAATTTGGGACAAAGCTCTCTACATTCACAAAAGCTCAAAAGTCAAGTAATTGGCTGGCAATATAAGCAAGCAGAGGAAGCACAAACAGACCATAGAATCCTTTTTGGGGAACAAAAAGAATCAAGACATGGAGTGGGAAGAAGACACCAAAGTCAGAACTCCTGCATCAAAAGCCTTAACGAAAAATATGCATTGATTATAGGCCATGGAGGAGCTTAAGAAGGATTTTGAAAATCAAGAGAAGTGGAGAAAAAATTGGGAAGGGAAATGAGAATTATGCAAGAAAATAATGAAAAGCAAGTCAACAGTCTGCTAAAGGAGACCCAAAAATACACTGAAGAAGAAAACACCTTAAAAAATAGACGAATTCAAATGGCAAAAGAGGTCCAAAAAGCCAATGAGGAGAAGAATGCCTTAAAAAGTCAAATTTGCCAGATGGAAAAAGAATCTCAAAAGCATTCTGAAGAGAATAATTCCTTCAGAATTAGAGTGGAGCAAATGGAAGCAAATTACTGTATGAGAAAGCTAATAAAGATATAAAAGATCAAGAAATAATAAAATATAAAGAATGAAAAAATAGAAGAGAAAGTAAAACATCTCAAAAGAAAAACATCTAGGGGTGGCTAAGTGGCACAGTGAATAAAGCACCAGCCCTGGAGTCAGGAGGACCTGAGTTCAAATGTGGCCTCAGACATTTGACACACTTACTAGCGGTGTGACTTTGGGCAAGTCACTTAACCCCAATTGACTCTCCAAAAAGCAAAAAAACCCCAAACATCTGATTCAGAGAACACATCAAGAAGAGAAAACAAGAATAATCAGACTACCTGAAAGCTATAATCCAAAAAAGAATCAATACAATATTATAAGAAATAATTAAAGAAAGTTGTCCTGAAGTATTAGAAACAAGAGGGGTAAAGTAGAAATAGAAAAAATCCTGAAAGAGATCCTGTGAGGAAAAGCTACGGGAATACCATGGCTAGATTCCAAAACCAGCAGCCCAAGGAGAAAATATTATGAAGGACAAGAAAAAAACAATTGAAATATGGCAGTCACAGTTAGAGGCACACAAGATCTTGCAAGGGCTATACTAAAAGACCGCAGTCTTGAAATACTAAATATCAAAAAGCGAAAGAACTGGGGTTGTGACTGAAAATACCATAGACTACAGAGTTAAGCATAATCCTGAGGCCCCCTTCCAAGCTCCCCTTCCCCCGGAAAATGGACATTTAATGAATTGCCAGCCTTTCAGGATTTTCTTGCAAAAGACTTGAAATCAATAGAAAATTTAACATACAAGATCCAAGAGAAATATAAGGCACATATTAAAGACTAATTATAAGGCATTCAGTAAGGACAGACTGTTTACTTTTTAATACAAGGAAATGCAAATTGTATGTCTAAGATTGAGGAGTATAGCTGAGAACAATGCTGTAATAAAGAGTAAACTGTCTAGGAAAAGGTAAGAAGAGTAATTATTTTATACAAATGAGGTGTGAGAGGAAGAACTGACATAGAAGAAGTAGATCGAGGAAGAGGGCCAGTAGTTCTGGAACCTTACCGTGTGTGTGTGTGTGTGTGTGTGTGTGTGTGTGTAAGGGAGGGTTGGGGCTGTAATAAGTAATAGGAGGGCAAGGATTACAGGTAGAAGTAAAGTAGAGGAGTCAGGAGGGATAGGGAATAAGGGGATGCGCAAACATAAAATAAGGTTCAGTAGTAGAATTTATTAGGGAAAAAAAGCAGGGGCAGTAATCATGATCTCAGACAAAGTTAAAGCTAAAATAGATTTAATCAAAAAAGAAAAATAGGGGAACTACACTATATGACAGCCATATTAGTCAATATTGTTTTAGACTATTTAAAATAACTAGACAGTATAAGGTTGGAATATTGCTGTGGTATAGGACGTAATGAGTTGGTGGACCTAGAAAAATAGGAAAAGCCTTGGGCCTGTGAAGGAAGATGCTATCCACCCTCAGAGAAACAGAGGACGAACAAATATAGTGTTTGTTTGTAATAGTACTTGTCTTACATAGATGTATATGAATGTAAATGTCTATATATGCATATGTTTATGGATATCTCTAAGTATATGTGTGTATGTATGTTGTATATGTATGTTTGTGTCTGTGTGTCTGTGTCTGTGTCTGTATATCCATGCTTAATTGTAGCCTTCTTGGGGGAGAGGAGGGAGAAAGGGGGAAGCAGAACCAAGTAAAAAGTACATAGCAAAGAACAAAAGAAAGCTTACAAGAAAGCGAAGATGGACAGCTCAGAATCCAGCATGTAGTATTTATCATATAGGCTTTCTTGAAATGGAAATTTATTGCTGGGTATTTTGAATCTTCTCTTACATTCTGCTTTTTTTTCTTTTCTACTTTAGTATTTAAGTTTATGTTTCTTTTTCTTTTCTTATTGTGTATTTAAGTTTTAGCATTTAAGATAATAATAAAGGGGAGGAACTTAACCTTTAAGAAAAGGGAATTTGCCTAGTACAAGACTGACCACAGAAATGGGGAACTTAAATTCTTATTCTAAAAGCTATAAATCCTACTTTGAAAGCTAGCTTAATTATGCCTTCTGCACTAATCTACTTAAAGCTTTTATGATTTATAATGATGCATACTAGATAATTGTCTGATTCTAAATTGATTCTTTCATGGGGAAGTTTTGTAGTGGGGGGAAGGAGAGAAATATAATGAATTACATTTTATACATTCTGAGTTTGAGATACATACATGATGCAGCATCAATCTCCCATCTCTATGCCTTTATATTCACTATTCCCCATGCCTAGAATGCACTAAATCCTCACAGCTATCTCATAAAACTCCTCATTTCCTTCGAGATACAGCTCAAACATTATCTTCTACATAA
Source organism: Pseudocheirus occidentalis (assembly GCA_028646575.1). Classification (NCBI taxonomy): domain Eukaryota; kingdom Metazoa; phylum Chordata; class Mammalia; order Diprotodontia; family Pseudocheiridae; genus Pseudocheirus; species Pseudocheirus occidentalis. Next base: position 84,900,301 of record CM053597.1, read on the forward strand.
CATCTTTCCAGATCCCTCTAAAAGCTATTGTCCTCTGTTCCTAAAATATCTACCTTGAATTTATTTTGTACTTATTTGGTATATTTTCACTCTGCATATATTTATGTAAAGGTAGAACTTCATTGATTATCTCAACCTAATTAAAAGCAATTGCCTTTATTAGGTTAGAATCCTTCTTGATTCAATCAGTCAATTAAAATTTAGTGTCAACAAGACCTGTATAGCTATTTAAATCAATTAAAACCATTGCATGAGAAACTTCTCATGAACCCTGAGGAATCAGTATAAAAAACCCTGTTGGATTTTTACCAGGAATGCAGGACTGCTTCAACGTTAGGAAAATGATAAACATAATGGACCATATTAAAACAAAACAAAATAAAATAAAATCCCATGATTGTGTTTAAAAAACTTATGATAAAACACAACATGAATTTATGGTTTTTTTTTAACCACATTAGAAAACAGAGGAATAAACAAGCTTTCCTTAATATGGTAAATATTGTCTATCAAAATCCAAGAACTAGTATTATCTTCAGGAGAGAACTATAAGGAAACTTACTAACAAGATCAGAGGAAAAGCAATGATATCCATTGTCACTGCTATTATTTAACTAAGGTCTAGGAATATGGGTTGTAAGCAACAATACAAGAAAAAGAAATTGAGGGAATAAACAAAAGCAAAGAGGAAACATTATCACTATTTGCAGATGATATAATTTCCTTGGAAAACCCTAACGATTCAACCCAAAATTAATTGAAACAATTAATAACTTGAAATCCAGAAAAATTATTAATATTTTCTACATTACTAATAAAATCCAACTAATAAAGTCCATTTATAATAACTACAGAATATATAAAATATTCATCTATTTATCAGTACACACTGAAGACTTATTGAATACAATCATAATACATTCCTTATAGAAATAAATGAAAACAGTCAATAAATATTTATTAAGCATCTTCTATGTACCAGACATTGTGCTAAGCACTATGGGTACAAAAAAAGCCAAATGACCATCCCTGCTCACAAGGGGAGGGATGGGAAACTTGTGATGGGAAATTTGTAATGGGAGAGACAAGATGTACAATTATGTACAAGACAATTATGTGCAAATAAGCTGAAAATAATCAACACAAGGAAGGCATTAAAATTAAGGGGGATAAGGAAAGGCTTCTTACAAAAGATGGAATGTTAGGTGGAATTAAGTAAGTCAGGGAAGCCAGCGGGTAGAGATGAAGAGAGAGAGCATTCCAGGCATGGGGGAGAGCTAATGGAAAATTCCTAGAAATGGAAGATGGAGTGTCTTGTTTGAAAAACAGCAAGGAGGCCGGTGTCACTAGACCAGAATTCATGGGGAAGTGGGAGGAAGGAAGTAGTATAAGATACGAGGAGACTGAAAAGGTAACCAGGAGGCCAGGTTATAAAGGGCTTTACATGCCAGAGGATTTTATATTTGATCTTGGAGGTGATAAGAAGTCACAGGAGTTTATTAAGTCTGAAGGTGATACAGTCAGAACTGGGCTTTAGTAAGATCACTTTGGTTTTTTGTTTTGTTTTGTTTTGCTTTTTGGAGTGGGGATGGCAGGGAAATTGGGGTTAAGTGACTTGCCCAAGGTCACACAGCTTGTTTTGTGTTAAGTGCCTGAGGTGGAATTTGAACTGAGGTCCTCCTGACTCCAGGGCCAGTGCTCTATTCACTGTACCACCTAGCCACCCCTAGTAAGATTACTTTGACAGATAAGTAGAATATGGGCTGGAGTGGGGAGAGACATGACAGGGAGACTAACCAGCAAGTCACTGAAATAGTACTGACATGAGGGGATGAAGGTACCTCTGCCTGAATATCCTATAGCCATTTTAAACTTAAACCATACGAAATAGAACCCATTATCTTTCCCCCTAAATCTACTTCCCTCTAAACTTTTCTGTTGAGAGTACCACCATCCTTCTAATCTCAAATTTCACAACCCACAGTCATACTCTTGACTCATTCCTTCTTCTCAGTCCCCAGTCATAATCAGTTGTCAAGTCTTGTCAATTCTACCTTCACAACATATCTCATATCAGTCTTCTTCACTCTATTCTCATAGGCAATATCCTAGTTCATGCCCTCAACACTTCTATCCTGGACTACTGAAATGACCTCATCTTGTTTGCTTTGATTCCAATCTTTCCTTTCTATAATCCTTCCAAAGCTGCCAAATAAATAAACTTAAGACAGAAGACTGTATCATTCCCTTTACTGGGAGTTGAGGGAGGCAGTGCACTTCAGGGATTTATTGAAGGCAAAAGAGGTTATCAGACCCTCCTGTTCATTCGTTCCATCATTTAGCAACAAATGCTTTCTGAATGGGTTGTGGTTTTTTTTGTGGTAAGTCAACAGTAATACCCAAAGTATTAAAAATAGCAGGTGCACAAAGCTTACATAGCCCAAGTCAAATTTATTGAAAGGATATGTTGGGGGGCCACTAGATGGCATAGTGAATAGAGCACTGGCCCTGGAGTCAGGAGGACCTGAGTTCAAATCCTGCCTCAGACACTTAACACTTACTAGCCATGTGACCTTGGGCAAATCACTGAACCTCAATTGCCCTGCCCTCCCCCTCCAAAAAAAAGCAAAAAAAAAAAAAAAAGGATATGTTGGAGACGTAGTCAGCTATCCCTAAATCTAACAGTATAGCAACCCAGCTGCAGAGGAGGTACCCAAATATTTCTAACCATAGATGTGTTCTCCCAAGCTAATTTCAGGACTGCTCATCCCACTAATTTAAGCAATTGCAGCTTAAGTGAAGATCTAAGAAAGCAGAAGCCCTCACATGGAAATCCTTTGGCTTTTCCTTATATGTCTGAGAAACATTATGTCCTCAAATAGGCTATGACAATCCTAAAACTTTTCTCCACTTCTTGATCTTGCTTTGTACTTAACAGTATTTAATTAGTAGGGAGAAAAGTTATCTATGGCCTTACCAAATGTGCACTTTGAAGAAATTCTCTATCTGCCCCATGGCCTTAAAGCAATCAGGAGGATCCTAAAGTTGGCTACCATATCTATGGACTCATAACTCCTGTGGTCAGAGAGAGCCTCCCTTACTTTTTAGGAATGCTAGGCATGATAAACAGAAAGACTAATGGACATTTTAAAACAAAATTAGTACATTAAAACTGTATATAAATGTAACTACATATACGTATACATATACATATACATATACATATACATATACATATACACATACACATACATATACATATACACATACATATATGTTTATATGCTTTCCTATTCTAGTGTTGGTTTACTTAAAGTTTCCTAAGAAAAAAGAGTTCAAAGTGTATATTAAACAGGAGTTCATTGATACAATGTTTTGCAAAGAACTAGTTTGTTGACTTAAGAGTAAGACATGCTTTTGGGCAGGAGAAGATTACAGCCTTGTTTGTCCTTGTAATGTTAATGAAATCAGAAGATCTTCCATGCCCCTTTCTATTGGCACCTACTGAAGGCACTTGGCACCTCAAAGGCTTAGCTCCTTACTTCCAGTTAACTCCTTGGGAGTAATCACAGCTGGAGTTGAG
>CM053597.1:84904383-84916309 GCA_028646575.1 Pseudocheirus occidentalis
GGGACTCAGTGTTATGGTTTCTGAATAAAGACCTTGGTTCTGCCTTCCATGTGGAGAGTTTGCTATATTTTGTGATCCAAAACTACACCAACATATTCATAACCATCATGGGTATTGTGAATATCTCATTATTGATACAGTCCTCTGTACTAGGAACCAGAGTAGTGCAGCAGAAGTACAGAGGAATTTCTGTCAAGGCTGAAAGTGCACAAAATGGAGCAAGCACTGAGATTTTTACACATATATACCTATACATACACTTTAAATCAAGGAGTATCTCAGAATGGGAAGGTTACAGTTACATTGCTCAGTAGAGTACTGGGGAAAACAACTCTTAACCAAAGGAATATACACATTTATTAACATACCATACCATTATCAGTTTATAAGGAAAGTCAAAATGAGAAATATTTCTGTTTATTAAGGATCTCTTTTTCCTTCTTAATAATAAAAAACAACTTTTGGACCCTTAAATAGTATAATAATCGCCTATCTCAGCAGGAATTACATTTTCTCTTGCAGGTTAGTTTTTTCCAAAGTGAATGCTCGGAGAAGAAAAGACTAAAAAGAAAAGATGGAAATTTTATAAATTAAAGAAAATTACCCTCATGTTTCAATAGTTAGGATAATAGGAATACAGGGCACAAGGGCTATATCAGTTTTTAAAAACATACTTTTTGCTGCTTCCCCTAAGAAAAAGGATGAATTTAATTTGGAAGAATTTTTCTCTTATTTACAAATATTTGCGAAAAATTTTTCCAGGGAAAAGTTATTGAAAGAGACCTCCAAGCTTAGGTATTCAGTCACTATTCCTGATATTTTTAAAAGTTCCCAGCGTACATTTTGGTCCCCCATAAAAGTCATCTAGAGCATGTAGTTGAAGCTGGTTGGATCTGTAATTTAAGGTTCAAGGATTATTTTAGGATTTTTATATCCTAAGTATAAATTAGTAGGTAAGAGCAGAAGTTTTCCTTACCATGGCCACTACAAAGCATCTCTGTTTTTGGTTTTTATCACCCTAGAAACTTGCTTCCTCTCCACCCCTTCCCTGCTAGAATCTGAACTGAAACTATATAAGAAAATGAATGAACAATTTATATATGGTTTTGTTCCATACTGAAAGAGGTATTTCCACTTCTGAGGATCTTACCTCTGTGAAGTGGATCATCAGGCCAATGGAGGGGCTAGAAATGGTACTACTTAAGTTTCCCAGCTCAAAAATCTTCAGAGACCCTATCACCTCTACAAACATCTCAGCATGTCACATAAAGTCTTCAGTAATCTAGCTCTCACTTGCCTTTCCCAATGTTTGATATCGTTCCTTTGCTCAAGCTCGCCAGGCCATAGATTCAGATCTGGAAGAGATCTTAGGGACTATCTCCTCCAAACTCTTCATTTTGCATGTAACAAAATGCTGTGAAGCACTTTTCCCAGTTCACACTCAGACTCAGGTAGCCAAAATGTAACTACTATGTTCCCTTACAGTTCTAGGATTACCCATGAAAGGTAAGGAATGTATTTTCCAGTACTATATGGTTCACAAGCCCCTCATAAGTGTATTTGCTACCAATATTATTAGTTGAGAATCGATTTAGTCACCTTTTAGAAAATGATATTTACTAAGGTGGTATTGTAAGAACAGTTGATAAAACACATCCCCCTCCCACACATACAAAAAAATGCCATTCCCTCAGCATTACATATACAGTCCAGGAAAAAAGTGGGTTCAAACTTAGACAGTATATGTAACAAAGGGCTCTTGGTTGCTGGAAGACTTCTTTCTCCCCTTTCCAGTGAACTCAAGAAGTTCCTCTAAGGAATTGTATAGCTTTTTTACTGGACTCTTTGTAGACCTATATATCTTTATCCAGGTGTCCTTGCCTCTTGATGTAGACATTGTCATCAGCAAATGAAGATTTGGAGAAGTGCCTAGGACATTGAAGGGAAGAAAGAAATCCTCTGTTCCCTTTCCTCCAAAGGTCTTCCTTTAGCCATAGAAGGCAGGGAATAGGAAAAGGGGAACAATGCTCCACTCCTCCTACCACAAGCAACTCATATGGGTTTACTCTCCCTTCATTCATTGGAATCCAAATCTCCACCAGATGCTCAATAATATGGGTTCTGAACTGATTTTCTAGTTTATAGATAACCCAAATTTTCCTCAGCCAATCCAAACATTTCCTGTCAATGTCATACCAATTCACCCAAGGACATTTCAAATCTAAAACGTTTGTTTAATTGATTGTTTGATTAAGACATTCTCATCTCATTAAGTTATCAAGGGTTTCTTATCATTACTTTAAGTGAGATGGGGTGACTATTGATTTATTCAATAAAATCCACATTTATATACATATAAATATGAGGAAATTACAGCCCAGAGAGGTAAAGTCACTTCCCCAAGCTTACTAAGATACTAAATAACAGAGTTAGGATTCAAACCCAGATCCTCTAATACTAAATCAAGTACTCTTTCCACTATCTCATGTCACCTCCCACATGCAACCTTCAAGCCAATGATTTACCCCCCAATAACAACTCATCTCATCTCTACCTCTTAGATATAAATTATTGAATGATCTAAATCATTCTCATTTCTACCTCTTGGAACACTCCCTAGTTTCCTTCAAGCTAAGACACCACCTATTCCATGAAGGCTTTCTTGTTCCCTTTATTTATTAGTACTCTCTCTTGCCTCAAATATCTTGTATTGATTATCTGTATAATATTGTGAAGCACCCAGAAGAAAGTGAGGGCCTTGAAGGCAGTAACTGTTTTAATTTTGTCTGAGACTTTCTAGCAAGGTTGAATACGATATACTGGCTAGCGTACTGGCCTTGGTGTAAGGAGTACCGAGCTTTGAGTCTCATCTCTGATGTATACTGATTGTAATATGCTGGGTAAGTGACCTAAAACTCTGTATCCCAGGTAGTTATCTCTGTGCATTGCAAAATGGAGTTCCCTATACCAAAGAAAAATCACAAGTCCAGACCAAGAGTAAAAAATAAAAAAATCCACTTGTTTAAACTTGTCCTTCCTTACTCACTCTCCCAATCTATTCCACCTCTACACAGGCTGCCTTGTTCCCCTGAGGATGACTCCACCCTGAGGCGTACTCAGTGACTGGTGAGTCCTTGGTCAGAACTTCCATATCCAGAAGTTCCTGCCAAGATGCTTCCTTCTTTCCTAGCTTACCTTATGTAGTCTGCTTCCCTGGACCCACCTGCGAATAGTTTTGTGTCCCTAGTCCTTAGCACAGTGCCTGGCACATAGTAAATATTTTATCTATCTATCTATCTATCTATCTCTCTATCTATCATCTATCTATCTAGATGTTTTGTCATTTTTAAAAATTAATTCTATCCTAAACTTTTAAGAAGAATGGTTTACACTTGCTTCCTCCTTTTCCTTATTCTCCTCAAATGCCTGCGTTCCGGTTTCTAGATCCTTTCCACTAATGAAGTTGCTCTCTTCCAAGTGATCAATGACCTTCTAACTGACATATCCATTGACCTTTTCAATGTATTTTTCTCATGTATAAAGTGAAGAATCTAATAGTAGGGAATTCCACTCCTAAGTAATGTATATTTTCATTTGCTAGGGAAAAAGTAAACTTATTTAGTAGAATAATTTGGAATTTATATAACAGTCCAAGACATAAGGATTTTCTAGAACAATCTGTCCAAGTATGAAGCAAGACTTCATATTGCACATTTATTATATTGCCAAATCTTATATAGAGAGTGATTCAATTTAAATATTTATGAGCAATGAATAATGAATTGAGTATAATAACCAGTTATCATTTCCCTTAATAATTGATTCTCCTATAAGACAAAGGAACTGTTCTCAGGGGGTAAGATGATATTGACCTTCATAATCTTGACATGGTCTTCATTTTGTTTTTGTGGAATCTCAAGCTAAGGCTAAGATGATAGATTGGAAAAAATTTATTTTATCTTCTCTCTCTTTTCATTGGGTGAATGGAAACTGAAATGCTAGAACGATTGAATCATGAGCAAGGATCAAGATTTTGGTTCCAGCTTCTACTTATGTAACCTTGGTTAAGCCATTTCATTTGTGAAGGACCTTTTACTTCCTTGTGTGTAAAATGACTAGGTTGGGTTAAATTATTTGTAAAGTTACTTCCATTTCTAAAATCTTATAACTCTATGGTCCTCTCAGGAAAGATTTCTAAAGACAGGAAAGGATGAACCAGAGTGTAACAACTGTGGGGGATTCCATTATCTAAGAAAATAATTCCATTATAGAGGATGACAAGTGAGAACATTGTTCCAAAATTATGACATCTGTCATACGGCAATGGGGATACTGCTGACATAAGGCTTTGGATAATATAGGGGAAAAGAAGCTTCTGTAATAAGAAAGAATCCAATGAGATTACAGTAAAGATAAAGAGAATTCCAGGGGACAAATCCTGGGCAAACAGCCTATCTAGTTTACCTCTCACTTAATGCTAGACCTACTCCTGGGCATGTATGATTGGATCGGATGGACCCAGGGAAGTCCAAAGTAGCCTTGGGAGACCTAATGTATTTTTGGGTCATCCCTGGTCTTTAGGGACAGCCTAAAGGGCTAACAATATATGTTTTCCCAGGGAGCACCTGTGAAGGGAAGCAGAGTCTTGCTGTCTTGGATGGAGGTTGATATAAATGTCATTATAATAAGTTTACAAAATAAACATTTAGATGTGACCTGGCATAATGAAAACCACTGAATTAAGAGTCAGAAGATTTGGATTTAGCTAAAGCTATGCTCATTTACTAGCTGGATGGCCCTTCTGTTTCCTTCTCTGTAAAATATGAAAAATAACACCCTTCATATAATGCAACACAAGGTTTCTGTGCATTTTAGAGGAGATAAAGGCTTGATTTTCCCCCCCCAAACTACAAAGTGCTGTATAAGTGTTAGCTACTAATATTGTTATGCAGTTATGCTCATAATTCTTCATCTGCCAAGCCATTCTCGCGTACCACCTGCTCTTTGTTTCTTTTCCTTTTCCTACTATCTCCTGTATATATGAACCTATCCCTGCCCTCACTTCTTTCCTCTTACCCATACCAAAAGTCATATTTCTAAAGGGGATGGCCTAAGTCTACCTGCGACTTCTGCCCCACCTCCCAAAAAAAGAATAGAAATAAGAAGAAATATTTGTCCAAATCAATTGAACAAACATTTATCAAATACTTGTCATGTATACATTTCTGGGTGAGGCCCTTTAAAAAGCTGCTGATACCTATACCACGTTTTATATAGTTACAAAGGACTTTACATATATTATCTCATTTGAACCTTAAAATAACCTTGTGAATTAGGTAGTGAAAGCATTTTTTATTGTGCTTTAAGGTCTGTAAAGCCCTCTAATTTTAAAAATTTAATCCTGGTTTTGTTTTTGTTTTTTTTTCTCAATGAACAACAATATTTTTTTCTGTCTTCTATCTTTTTCCAATAAAAAAAAAGTAGAAAAAGAAAGGGAGGAAAAAACCTTCTAACAAATATGCAGTCAAGCAAAGCAAATTCCTACATTGGCTATGTCAAAAAAAGCATGTCTCATTGTGTAGTGAAAGTATTTTTATTGTACATCTTATAGCTAAGGAAATTGAGACTCAGAGAAATTAAGGTCACATAGAAAGGAGTTCTGGTGCTTCAACTCAAAATCCAGTTCATTCTCCATTGTACCAGACCATCATGTGATTTATCCCAAAGGACCTTAATTTAACCTCTTACCAGCCACCAGGGATTCCTACTGTAGCTGTATGGATCGGATGATATAACAATAAGTACCTCCACAAAAAAATATTTTTCTAATGAAAAGATATCTCTAAGTCCCAGTCAGTTTTCCATACAATTCAAATAATATTTGGTAAAATAAAATAATATCATATATAAATAAACCGTAGCATATTAATAAGGATGGATGATATAGGGATAAAAATGGTATAAAAGATATTATTAAAGAGAATATGACCATTAAAAAGGAGAGGCTCTGTCTTGTATCAAGAGTTAGGGATGGGGTGGCTAGGTGGTGCAGTGAATAGAGAGAGCAGCAACCCTGGAGTCAGGAGGACCTGAGTTCAAATTCAACCTCAGACACTTAACACTTACTAGCCATGTGACCTTGGTCAAGTCACTTAACCCCAACTGCCCTCCAAAAAGCAACAACAACAAAAAAGAGTTAGGGATAGCAGTGGATTAATCTGTATCTTGTACTGGTAGGTAAGTAAAGGCCTAAAGAAGGGTTAATCTTCTGTCAAAGACACCACCTTTAGGACATTGGGCAGACCTTGTGGAAGACACTACCTGTGAATAAGTCACTTAACCTCCTCAGGACTCAGTTTTCTCATCTGTAAAATGAAGAAATTGGACAAGATTATTTCAGAGGTCCTTTCCCAGTATAAATCTGTGACTCTATCATCTTATTCAGAGAATACAGACAAAAATTACACATGATGAGAAGGCGTGAATGAATTGTGATCTGTGCCTGGAGTTCTAGGAAAGCAGGACAAAAAAATTCTTACAAATCAACTTTCTTAAAGATCATTTCAGTTGAGGATGAGTAAAACTAAGGATATGATGCTGGGAGGAGGTATGAGTCAAGATGAGAGAGGGGAGCACTTTACAAATGTGATCTCACGTGATCCTCACAACAACCCTGGAAGGTGGGTGCTATTATTATCCCCATTTTACAGTCGAAGAAATTGAGGAAGAAAAAGGTTAAGTGACTTGCCTAGGGACATATAGCTATTATCTAAGGTCACATTTGAACTCAGGACTTCTTAATTCCAAGTCTACTGCTCTATTCACTTCAGTACTTGTCTGCCTCTAAAGGAGGAGCACTGCAGTATAGATGATGGTGATACCTCCACACATTCACTTATTTTTCATAGGTCACAGTCATCTGTGAGATCATTGTGATCATGCAACCTGTTCCCCTGTCAGTGTTGATATCAAGACTTACCATTACCACCACCATTAGGTGTCCGGTGGCCCACTGGGATGACATCTTCCTCCTTGAGAGCCCCATTGAGATGTTAGATGTTAGTGAAATTTCTGACCTTTTAGAGACCTCTACTGAGGAATTGTGATTAGATAGAGTAAAAACCCCTTCTTCTTTCATAAGGGTTCAGTAATGATACTCCCTCTCCTTCATTCAAGAGTTCAGGCTTACTGACAAGTCAGCTATGAAATGCCTTTTTTTTTTTTGCATCTGAATCTTTTTTTAAATTAAATTATTTATTTTTATTTTTTAACATTCTCTTCCATAAGTTTTACGTTTTCTCTCCCTCCCTCTCCCTCTCTCTCCAAGATGGCTTGCAATTTGATATGGGCTCTACACATACATTCCTATCAAACACATTTTCACATTAGTCATGTTGCATAGAAGAATTATAATAAATGGGGAAAACCATGAGAAAGAAAAAAAACCAAACAAACAAAACAAAAAAATTGTCTGCTTTGTTCTGCATTCCAGCTCCATAGTTCTTTCTCTGGGTGTGCTGGTGCTTTCCATCGTGTGACCTTTGGAGTTGTTTTAGGTTCTTGGATTGCTGAGAAGGGCTAAATCTTTCAAAATCAGTCCTTGTATACTGTGGCTGTTACTGTGTACAATGTTATCCTGGTTCTGCTCCCTTCACTCAGCATCAGTTCATTTTTCTAAAGGTTCCCAGGTTTCTCTAAAGTCCACCTGTTTATCATTTCTTATAGCACAATAGTATTCCATTACATTCACATATACCACAATTTGTTTAGCCATTCCCCAATTGATGGGCATCCCTTCAATTTCCAGTTCTTAGCCACCACAAAAAGAGCTGATCTAAATATTTTTGTACATATGGGTCCTCCTCCCACTTGTAGGATCTCTTTGGCATACAGCCCTAGAAGTTATATTGTTGGGTCAAAGGGTATGCACAGTTTTATAGTCCTTTGGGAATAGTTCAAAATTGCTCTCCAGAATGGTTAGATCAGCTCACAACTCCACCAGCAATGAATTAGTGTCCCACCTTTTCCATATCTTTTTCAACATTTATCATTCTTCTGTTTTGTCACGTTAGCCAGTCTGATAGGTGTGATATGGTACCTCAGAGTTGTTTTGATTTGCATCTCTCTAATTAATAGTGATTTAGAGCATTTTTTCATATGACTATAGATAATTTTAATTTCTTCCTCTGAAAACTGCCAGTTCATATCTGTTGACCATTCTTCAGTTGGGGAAATACCCTTTCTTCCAGGTCAAATATACATTCACCAGTTATGTAGTGACAGTTTTACCTCTGCCATGCAATTAGATAGCAAGGCACTTCCCCACAACATTCCACCTTGGTCCTTCAAATATTTCTGGGAAGGAATTTTCTGAATTGTCTTAGAGGAAAGGAGACATTGATTGAAGAGGACTTAAACTGTTTTCCCTGGAGTATAGGAGACTGGGACCTCAAAGTCTAAGAAATCTTGTGCCAAGGAAGTTATAATGAAAAGCTGAAGAGGTCAGATGTAATTAAGTCCAAAAGCAGACTATCTTTATTGGGTGAGTCTTCCTGGAGACTGACTCAGAAAAACTACTAGACAGGGGACCATTAATTCAGCAGGAACATGACTTCTAGGAGAATATGGCAGACAGGGATATAATGATGATGAAACTTTTGATTAGAAGGGGCAAGTCCCTTCCCCTGAGATGGGATAAGAGGGCTAATTTATCACTTAGGAGCGAGTGTCAGTTAAGGGCCACATGCAATGGGTAGGAATTTAGGCTTAAGGAGCTTGGTTGGATAGTAATAGCTGTCTTATTTCTAGTTAAGGGGACACTATGATTCAGTATGTATCTAAACAAGACATCATAGCCCCTACGTGCAGATTGACAACAGGTCTATTCCTCAATCTCTAACATTTATGTAATGTCAACCTACTTGTTTAGTTCAGCAGAAAGCATATGATATTTCTGAAGGGGGCTTATATGCCCCACAATTAGCTATAGACACACACACACACACACACACATACATATCTATTTAGCAAAATTCATCCACTGATGCTTAGATCAAACGGAAGAGCCTTTGATTATTCAAATTTATTCTCTCAAAGCCCCAGACCAGACAAACAGGTAAGCAACAAGAAATTATTAAGCACTTACTCAGTGCCAGACATTGTGCTGAACACTGAGGATACATATACAAAGAAAAAAAGACAGCCCTTTCCCTCAAGGAGCTTTCAGTTTAATGAGGGGAAAAAAACATATGAAAGGGGAGAGTGTGGAAAATATGGGACCTCTTGGCTACCATCCAGAAATCAGTGTAGATAAGGGATTGGTAAACTAGCCCTGGGCCTGAGCTAGCTCGTCCACTTTGATGAGGTCAGGAGTGGCATCAGGGATGGGTATGATGATCCTTTTTGGTTCCCTGTAATCCACTATAAACTGTTGGGTTCCATCCACCTTCTTCATAGGCTACCCAGGGTTGTTGTAAGAGGAGCTGACATAGTAAAATACTCAGACCATCTTCATCTCTGTCACTCAGGAAAAAGTCTTTTCCTCCCTGGGAATCTGATATGGGTTGATGTTAACCATATGGGATGGCACACCCCATGGAGACTACTGAAAATGTCTGTGTGCCTATAAGTGATGCTCCTTCCCTCTGTAACATCAATGGGTCCATTGGGAGTTAATTGGAACGATAGTCATCTGGCTACCAGTGTCCTGTAGTTCATTATATCCAAATGGGGCAGGAGTGAGGTAGAGTTTGGAGATGCTTTAGACTTGGGTGGGACTGAAGGGACCCCACTATCCTGATGCTGGCTCTCACAGTATAGCATTACCAGCACTTTCATAGACTAGGTTGTTTTCTCATCATCCACCATATTCTGCAGATCTCAATTAGATAGTCTTATTTCTGGATTTTCTTAGGGTTGACATCCTAGCCCTTGTCTCTTATATGGACCACCACCTAATTTTCAGCCACAGCCACTGTGGCTTCCTCCATCCCCATTAATATTATGTCATCAATATAGTAGTGCATATCTATGTCCTCCGGTGCTGCGGCTAGCAAATCTGGGCCTAGCTACCAGGTGAGTGAAATAAAAGAGAAAGAGAGAGAGAGAGAGAGAGTGAGAGAGAGAGAGAGAGAGAGAGAGAGAGGACCATGTCCACAGGCACAAACAGGGTGTTACAATCAAGACTTGCAAATTAACTCAGTACTTTCTTTAGATATTCATGAAACCAATGAGAGCATCCACCCAACAAGATTATACTTTCCTTGCATACCTGCCTAATGACCTTTGTAGAACTGGGGAGCTAATGTGGCCAAGGACCCTGAAAGTCTTGGCCTACAACACTCTGGAAGGAAAACCTCTTTCAGGTCACTGCCCACTAGAATGTACTAGTATGAGAAAGAAGGATGGTGAAGGTATGTTATATTCTTTCCCAGGTAAACTACTCCTGACCAGTCTCAGCTGCAGGAATAGAAGGGAAAAAAAAGTATTGTGAAGGTTAATTATACAAATCAAAGGAAGTAGAGGTTGAGAGGGGGGAGAGTAGGATGAAAGTGCCTCGTAGATAACAATCCATCAAATACATGCTCTTTATGAACTTCATCTCCTCTCTTGCAGACCCCCATTGGGAATTTTCTGTAAAAGGAATTCCTTATTATGAGGCCAGGTAAACAAAACCCTACACACACACACACACACACACACACACACATCGCCCCCCAGCCACCTAAAAAGGGGCCGAGTATTCTCTCTGTATATTGGGCATTGGTTTCACCAAACCACATATGCCCTCAGTGCTCTAGTATATAAAAAGGTTGCTCATTAAAGTTCTTTTGCAACCATCCCAGTTTTTTCATGATGAAAGCCAACTTATCCTTTTTTTTCCCCAGTGAAAGAAATCACACTCCAGAGGGCAATAAATAGTAAAAGCTCATAACTTTCTTATGACCATTTCCTAAAGCTCATCCTCACTTTCTCCTTTATGCTCCTGTTTTATTATACAATAATGCTGAGAGAACTTTGGTTTTTACCTGAGGCCTGTCAGTCCTCATCCCCATCAGCACTGCCCCCTTTGACCTGCGCTATTATACTTCCATATCCACCTCACCCTTTTCTCATTAAAAGGGTTCTCCACATACCACTAGAAGGCTGCTAGGGTACCCCTGCTGCAGGGTACTACACTGCTGTATGTGACAATCTGATCACTTCATCTATATCCAGCCTGCTAATCTCTAACCAAACTTCTATATTCTTCAATAAATACCTCTCAACTGATAGCCTTGAGTCTTTCACATGTTGTAATTTCTAACACTTTATAATCTGAGCCCACTATAGAGAGCTGAGAGTCTATGGAATTATCTGGAAATCTCTGGCAAAGTTGAAGAAGGAAGTAGATTGTATTAGATAATTTAGACTTGCTCTTGTGTCCATGTCCTTTCTATGCTGTTATCTGATTAAAAAAAATTAAACCTTTCTCACAGCTCCACCCAAGCCCTCCTCCCAGAGAGGACTGGAGACCTAGAGTCCTGGGAACTGCATGCTCAGCAATCCTACTACACTTATCTTATTAACTCTTTGTCCCACTTTCCCCAGCATCACTCTTTTTTTTTTCTGGCAAGGCAAACAAAGTTAAGTGACTTGCCCAGGGTCACATAGTTAATAAGGGACAAATATCTAAGGCCGGAATAAAATTCATGTCTAGCTAGATTCCCAATGACTAAATATCATTAGTCACCAATACCAATACAGTCATTAGAAAACCACACAAACTTTCCACCCCTTGGTTTCCAACAAACCTCAGTCTTGTCCAAGGGGAGGCCTTTTCTTCATCTTGACTCTGGGAGGTCTCTCTGACTCCCTGGATCCCCTTTCATGGTTCCAGCTCCCTCCTGAATCTGCCAAACCATCACCTGGATTCAGAAGCAGACAG
>CM053597.1:84916409-84943841 GCA_028646575.1 Pseudocheirus occidentalis
CAGCTCCCAGGTCCTTATCCAGTCCTCAGGGCAATCCCCAGCACACACTGAAGTTCACAGGATTCAGCACATCTCAAACCCTTCACCACTTCTCTTGCCTGGAACTCAAGGATCAGCTAGGCCATAAATAAAAAAAAGTCTTATCCTGTTCATGTTTCTTCAGTCTTCCAGCAGTTCAGCTGGCTCTAGAACCCAGAAGGAATATTGGCCTTCTGTTTGGCCTTCACCAGATTCTGGTCTCAGAAAATCTCCAATTCAGTTTTCAGTCAGCTTGCAGATACTAGGAGAGAAACTCTCTCTGTCTGTCTGTCTCTCTCTCTCTCTCTTTCTCTCTTTCTCTCTCTCTCTCTGTTAGCTGGCTTCAGTCTCCATGAATCTTCCTTCACTGAGGAGCCAATTCCAATTCTTTCTCTCTGTCTCAAGACTTCTTCTTTATATACAGCACTGGCCTCCTGTCTCAGCAAATAGCCTTCTTCCAAGTCAACAGGGGAGTTCATACCTTATTAAAAACGGACAGGGTTCACACCTTCCATACTTAGCCCTAAGTTACTAAGTGCTAAGTATCTGATAAACTGATTACTATTACAAGATCATAGAAGAACTCTGGAGGAAATACCTTCCAGTACTCAAATGAGAAGTGATCTAATAATGTTGACTGGAGGAAGGGATGTGTAATGTCATTGGTGGTCACTAAGGAAAACTGAGGTAGTTATTTGTAGACTTGACATGCATAGCAGAAGTCTACTGTCTTTCTGGGGCCTATTAAACCTACTGACCACTACCAACTGCTGGTGATTCATGTGGGGACAAATGTACATTAGGCATTGCTAAAGCCTACAAAGAAAACCTCAGAGATATAAGAACCATTTTCAATAATACTGCTCAGTAAAGGTTACACAAATCTCAGAATTAGAAGTAACGTCAGATACCATCTGTTCCAAACCATTATCTGAACAAGAACCCCCCTCTGCAATATTCTCTGAAAGTGGACATCTATTCTTTTGATGATTTTATGTGAGGGGGTATTCACTACCTTTAAAGACAGTCTACTCTACTTATAGACAATTCTGAATGTTAAAAATTTGGTTTTTATCTTAAGCTGAAATTGGTCTCTTACTAATTTCTATCCATAGCTCCTAATTTTGTCCTCTGGGGCAGGTTTAATATCTCTTCATATACCATATTTAAAGATAGTTTTCATGATCCTTGCAAGTTTTTTCTTCTCCAGGAAGAATCTGTTTTTCCAAATAATTCCTCATGATTTCAATATACTTCACTATTCTGGCCACCTCTCTACTTTATAAATGCTATTTGTAAAATGTGGTGCCTAAAGCTATCAGCTGAGAAGAAACCCTAACCTGAAAAAAATTTTAGAAAGAAATTTATTAAGGGCCGGCTAGGTGGCACAGTGAATAGAGCATGGGCCCTGGAGTCAGGAGGACCAGAATTCAAATCTGGCCTCAAACACTTGACACACTTACTAGCTGTGTGATTTTTGGGCAAGTCAATTATCCCCAATTGCCCTCCAAAAAAAAAAAAGTAAAAGAAAGAAGTTTATTAACAACAACAGAGGGGAGAGCCAAAAACAAGTATAACCTGCTCCTCTAAGTATCTGTCAATTTTATGTTATAGAGAGTTCAAACAAGGGCACAGGGGAACAGGCTATCACATGTAGGCAGTTTCCAGACAATGTACATAGGTTGCTTGAGGAACTTAATTCCAAACATTTCAATAAGCTTTGAGTGAATTCAAAGAATACTAATAAAGGTTATCATAACAAAAAGTTATTACAGTAAAAGGTTATTACAATGACATTTTCCCCACAATTTTGCTTTTGGGGGCCCAATCACCTTATATTAGCAGAAGCACAATTATAGAAGTGCAGAGAGTTAGGTTAAGATTTAAAAGGAAGTTCATTTAAAAAAAAATCTGAGTTAGTGGAGGCCCCCTCTTCACTATTTATTTTATCTAGAGTTTAACAGAATGTCTTTAAGAAGAGATAGGGGCTTCCTCTGCTTGCTCATGTTGCCAGTCAATTACTTGACTTTTGAACTATTTGCCACAGAAGAACTCTGCTTCCAGAAAGGAGGGCTTTGTCCCAAATTACTGGGGTTTTCACAGCTGCTGGAGCTATTACCTGAGCACCCCCTCTGCTGCCCCCACGAACTCTGACCCACTGGCCACACACACACCCCAGGGCCTCTATCCAAGACAGTGATCCAGATCCAAGTAGGTTAAAGCAAGAGCACTTACCCTCTGAATGGTCTCTGGGTTGCCTTATGATCTGCAGGCCATGAGCTCTGGAGGCAGCCACACAGGACAGCAGCTGCAGCTGCTGC
Organism: Pseudocheirus occidentalis; assembly: GCA_028646575.1. Classification (NCBI taxonomy): domain Eukaryota; kingdom Metazoa; phylum Chordata; class Mammalia; order Diprotodontia; family Pseudocheiridae; genus Pseudocheirus; species Pseudocheirus occidentalis. Next base: position 84,918,749 of record CM053597.1, read on the forward strand.
AACTCTGCCACCTCTCATACCAGGGGCAGGGGCTGGACCATGCCCTTCCTTTCCAACAGAGTTCCATGCTGACCTTTTACTTGCTCTTTGGTGTCTATAGGTTGATAAGTCTGGAAACCACCATATCTACTGGTGATTCACTCTCCTGAAGTCTGCTCCAGAGAGGAAGCAAAGCAAGCAGAACAATCAAACCTTAGATTCCTTTTGTGGGGGGCAAAAAGGATCAAAGCATGGAATGTGAGGAAGATAATTAAGTAACAACTTTCATCAAAAGCTTCCAAGAAAAATCAGAATCAGTTATAGGCCATAGAGGAGCTCAAGAAGGATTTTAAAAATCAAGTAAGAGAAGTGGAGGAAAAATTGGGAAGAGAAATGAGAATGATGCAAGAAAATTGAGAAAAGAGAGTCAGCAACCTGACTGAAGAAAATAACACCTTAAAAATAGACTAACTCAAATGGCAAAAGAGGTCCAAAAAGCTAATGAGGAGAAGAGCACCCTAAAAATCCAAGTTTGCCAGATGGAAAAGGAATTTCAAAAGCTCACTGAGGAAAATAATTCCTTCAGAATTAGAGTGGAGCAAATGGAAGCTAATAACTTTATAAGAAATCAAGATCCAAACAAGTGAAAAAAATAGAAGGCTATTGAAATATCTCATTGAAAAAAACACCAACCTGAAAAATAGATCCAGGAGAGATAATTTCAAAATTATGGGACTACCTGAAAGCCATGATCAAAAAAAAGAACCTAGAAATCATCCTTTAAGGAATTCTCAAGGAAAATTGCCCTGATATTTTAGAGGCAGAGGGCAAAATAGAAATGGAAAAAAATCAGCAGTTGTCTCTTGAAAAAGATCCCAAAAAGAAAACTCCTAGGAATATTATAGCCAAATTCTAGAGTTCCCAGGTCAAGGAGAAAATATTACAAGCAGCCAAGAAAAAACAATTACTGTGGAAACACAATCAGGATAAAATAAGACCTAGCAGCTTCTACATTAAAGGATTGAAGGGCTTGGAATATGATATTCTGGAAGTCAAAGGACATAGGACTACAACAAGGATCACCTACGCAGCAAAACTGAGTATAATGCTTCAGGGGAAAATCTGGTTGTTCAATGCAATAGAGGACTTTCAAGCATTCTTAATGAAAAAAACAGAGTTGAATAGAAAATTTGACATTCAAATACAAGAAGCAAGAGAAGCATGAGAAGGTAAAAAGGGAAAAGAAATCATAAGGAACTTAATAAAGTTGAACTATTTATATTCCTACATGGAAAAATGATAATTGTAACTTATGAAACTTTTCTCAGTATGAGGATAGTTGAAGGGAATATATATGTGTATAAATCCATATGTGCATATAAATACATATATAAGTGTGTGTATATATGTGTATAGGTATACACAGACAGAGGGCACAGGATCTTTAATAAGAAAGAATGACATCTAAAAAATAAAATTAAGAGGTGAGAGAGGAATACGAGAGGAGATAGGGAGAGACAGCGTAAATTATCTCATATAAAAGAGGCAAGAGAAAAATATTACAATGGGGGGGAAGAGCAGAAATGTGAAAGGGAATGAGTCACCCTTACTCTCATTGAATTTGGCATAAGAAGGGAATAACATACACAGTAAATTGGGTATTTTACCCTACAGGAAAGTAAGGGGGAAGGGGATAAGAGGGGACATGATAGAAGGGAGGACAGATTGGGGGGGAGGGTAGTTAGAAGCACACAGTTTTGAAAAGGGACAGGATCAAAGTAGAAAATAGAATAAGTGGGGGATGAGATAGGATGGAGGGAAATATAGTCAGTGTTCCACAACATATTCTACTGTGGAAATGTTTTGCATAACTACACATGTACAACTTATATTGAATTGCTTATCTTCCCAGTAAGGGTGGGTGATGAGGGAAGAAGGGAAAGAATATGGAATTCAAAGTTTTAAAATCAAATGTTAAAAAAGTTATTATTATTTTACATGCCACTGGGAAATAAGATATATAGGCACTGGGGTATAGAAATCCATCTTACTTTACTTGAAAGTCAGAGGGGGAATGGTGGAAGATATAAGCAGATCAGAGGAAGGAGTACTCAGTAAGATGGCTATTTTGGGGTGGTGGGTAGAAGATAAGGAGAAAATTTGTAACTCAAAATCTTATGGAAATGAATGCTGTAAACTAAAAATAAACTAAAAAAAAAACTAGAAGGGGGGGCAGATTGGTTGCAAACTTTTCCTGTCTCATAGTCAGGGGAATCAAATTAAGTAAGCATCAGGACTGTAGGGCTTAGACTTATACCAGGAATTGGATGTACTACACGGTATAAGGAGATTTCCAAGGTAATTTCCAAGCAAAGAAGAGAAGAATGCATATGGCTGTAAGTATTGCTAAAACAAAATAACAACAAAGCCAGATTTATAACCCCATGCTTCTTTCAATGTCATAAAAGTTTAATAAGCTTAGTTAAGTAGAATCATAATCTCATACATCTCCTAAGTAAATGAACCTAATAAAGCACACTCTCTAAGTAATCTAAGTCAGGTTCCAGATTAAACTACATTTAGAAGGCTCACGATTGTTGATTGGGAGGAAAGATTTACACATCACCAAAATAACAGGAAACTCAGTCACAGAAATTCTCCCTTGAATGGTTAGCTAAGGAAGCTAATAAATAATATTAATAGAAAACATATTTTAATTAACCAAAAGATGCAGAAGAAATGGCTCTGTGTCCCCCCTAAAGTAAAATTAATAAAAAGAAATTAAAGATAAAAAATTATTTTACTATGCCTATATATGTAATCACACATTTATAAATTGGTATGTGTATATTAAAATTTGGGCACATATCTCTGCACAAAAACATAAACACCAGAAAACCCTAAAACAAGACTAATATAATAATAATCTTCATAAAAGCTCCTTGTTCCTGATAACCCACTCCAAATGTCCATTTAGTCAGCATATTTCATCTTGAGTCTTAGCTGTCCCATTTAGTTGTCTGATTCTTAGAAACATTTTCTCTTAGAAATTCTGAAATAGGCCTTGTTCTCAGGGTAGCTCTGAAGGGGTCCTCCTCCTCCTACCAGATCTGCTTCCCTGCTTCCAAGTTACTTGCAGAGATTCTTTATTTAATGCCGCTAAACCAGCCATTGGAAAAACTTAATACAATTTAGTAGGGCTGGCATAGTCCCTTAAATTTGATCTTCCATAAAGTTCATAGGATAAAAGCCAGTTTAAATCTCCTGGAGCTAATCCCATTAACAACAGAGCTATAAGAAGAATATTAAATTAGAAATCCATAATTCCCCTGAAAGTTCAGAGAATTTCAGTTTTTACATATCATTTGCTCCTTCTATTTTTACCTGAACTGTGTGTTTGTGTGTGTGTGTGTGTGTGTAGATATAGATATAGTTGCAGCATCTAAAAAAGAGGTGCAGACCTGATACTAAAAACAAATACATAATTATTAACAAAGAGATTGATGGCAAGACTAAAAACTCATTTACCTAATTGCTTACAACAGGAAGTTGACCACCAATTCAGAATAGTAGAATTAAAAACAACAAAGGCTTTCATATTTGTAACACATTATAGTAATTCTGATGCTTCCTTCAGTGTCATAAAAGTTTAATAAACTTAGTTAAGTAGAATCTCCTAAGGAAACAAAATGATTCAGCATATATTAAAAAAAATTTACAGGACAGCTAGGTGGCACAGTGAGTAGAGCACCGGCCCTGGAGTCAGGAGGACCTGAGTTCAAATCCGGTCTCAGACAGTTGACACACTAACTAGCCCTGTGACTTTGGGCAAGTCACTTAACCCCAACTGCCCTCCAAAAAAAAAAATATTACAATTCACCTAATTTCATTATAGAAATTTGCTGTGAAAGGAAGGAGAGACATAGGGATAACAATATTAACATTACCCATAAACTGACATAAGCATAATAGGGGAAAACTCCTTAGCTTTGTTTCATTCCAGTTAAAAGTCATAGCAACCTTTATTTTTGAGCAGCCAATCATATAGCAAAGTTCTACATTATTCACAGGGTATAGTTCCAAGCTCCAAATTAACCAGGTGGGAAATTTTCTTGTTCAGAAAGGAAGTTGAATAATGGGAAAACTGAGTAAAGAGAATCCTGCCATTCCCTATACAACATTATCCCCTCAACCTTCCTAGTCACCTGTAGCAGTTCTCAGATCACACTCCCTTTGAGCAGCACTTAGCATTTCCATTGAATGTTAGATTATTGGTTTCATAACACTTCAGATAATCATACCTGAAATCAAAACTCAGAAAAATATAAGTTACAGTCCCGAGAGATTTTATCTCAAATAGCAAGTTTCACTAATCACAGATTAGGGCTAAATACAGTTATTATTTTCCTCGTGTTGTTGCAATAATAGTGAACAATAAGCATAATACAAGTCCTTATCTTATTATTTTCAGCATAAATTCATTCTAGAGCAGGAATAATTCATTAAGAATTAAAACTTCATGATTTTTCAATTTATTAATTTAATATTATTTCAATATATTAAAAATGAAGAAAATTATCACTTTCTGGGATAATACACATAATATGAATACATGATAGCTCACTCAAAACCCAGAAAAAGTACTGTTTACTTACTGTAGGACTCTAGACTAAGGGAAGTCCTTATCTGAAGTTATTGCATATTAATCTCTAAAGTAAAAATAAAATCTTTAGAGTTACAATTTGTCAATACTATATTGGGTCAAAGGTATTTAACTTCAATACATACTATTCCAGGTGCACTTTCATAATTTTCATAAGCAATTATTAAACAATCCACCAGATAAACATTATTCTTTTTAAAAATGAACTTGTAAGTTCCCCCACATTGGCTGCAAGTGTTTGTGATGGAGAAGGGGATCTCAGTTTCTCAATGAACCGTCATTTTAGAACTCCACAACATTTATTCAGTAACTTCTATCCTATGAACCTGCCCAAATAAAAGGTTCCAAAAAACTTCCAATTTACAAAGTCTGTGGTACTTTTCCCAAACACTAAGTAATTATTATCCATTTTAAAGCAAAATATACCCAATTGACAGTCTTTTATAAGCATTACAACAACTCTAGCAAGTGATAGCTTAAATTCATGATTTCACCATAATTTAGAATTTATAGTAAAGATATTACATTTAAGTTACAAATTTACTCTCTAGTTTGTAATGCCATAAGTTTCTACAAGCCAAGAAAAAGATTTCCTTTCTTTCTTGCCTGATTTTATTTCTTAATTCTCTACTAGGCTAGGACAGAGATACTCTCTAGCATTTTCCCCTGTCTTTTCTATAACTTTATCTCCCACTCATAGTTTGATCAAAACGTTAGTGGAAGTAAGTATCTACTTGAGAAGGAGAGTATAACATCACCACCTTTCTAAGCTTCCCTTCTACAATTTTTTTTTATCAGTCTTTAAGGCTTGACTAGGCTTTTCCCTTTAAAATCTCCAAGGTAAATATAATATTGTGCTTTCAGAACATCTGAAATGAAAGTTCTACTTTTCCTGCCTTAATACCTTATTCTTATCTGTATTAATCATGGGAGCATTGGGGGGCGGCTAGGTGGCGCAGTGAATAGAACACCGGCCCTGGAGTCAGGAGTACCTGAGTTCAAATCCAGCCTCAGACACTTAACACGCGCACACACACAAAAAACTAGCTGTGTGACCTTGGGCAAGTCACTTAACCCCAACTGCCTTCCCAAAAAAACAAAAAAAAAACAAAAAAAACAAATCATGGGAGTATTGAGAGAAGAAATACAAGTAAAGACAGAGAAGGAGAGAAACAGAGAAAGAAATAAGAGATATAGTGTCCAGGATTAAGAGATGATTGTCCCACTGTATTGCTGCCCAAATCAGATCATGTCTGGATTATTGTATTTAGTTCCATGAGAAAAATTTCATTGCGATAACTTTTTATAACTTTACATTATAACGATCTTTTATTGTAACAGTCTTTACAGTCTTTATTGGAATGATTGGATCTTACCCAAAGTTCATTGAAATGTTGGAATAATTTGCTGTTATTCATCTCAATTAGCCCACATGCCTTATCTAGAAAATGCCTACATGCAGCAATTATGTTTCTGTATCCTCATTTGAACTTTATATAATACAAACCTTACAGAGACTTGGGGGAGTAGGACACACTTTTTTCTGCCCCCCTCTTTGCCAAACGACTCTTTTGTAAAACTTTTTCAGATTTGGGTACATTTTCTACCAACAATTTGGTGGCACAAGTGGGATCCCTGATAACCTAAGTAAACCTGAAGGTTTTCCTGGACCTCAGATGCTGAGTAAATCTCCAAGATCTTATTTTGGCTGCCATATTCCACTGTTTACTTATTCTGAGCTTATAGTCCATTGAAACAAGTAGATATCTAGCCATGGTTCCACATCTTGCTCATGTAAGTTTAATTATTTTTAGCCCAAATGTAAATATTTTACATATTTCTGTATTAAATTTCATCTAGCACCAGTGTTACAACCTGTTTGAAATCCACTGTGTTAGCTATCCTTCCTATCTTGTGCAAACAGCTAATTTGATAAATGTGCTTTTTCTTTGTCCAAGTCAATTGGGTGAGGAATCAAGGATTAGCTAAGTCAGAGTTCTCAGACACATAAAAGAGAGCCAGAATAAAATGTAATCAGGAAATATTTATCAAAATAAATAAAAGTACTGTAGCACATAAACAATGTTAATATGTGATTTTCTAAACCAATTTGCAAAGTAAGTTTTATCAGGAACAGGTCATGCCAGATTAACTTTAATTCCTTTTTGACTAGGTTACTAACTTGGCAGATAAGGGCCATACCATAGACATCATTTATCTAGATTTTACCAAAGTACTTACCAAAATACCTGCAGCAGGGATCTTAAGGTAAGATTCAATGACTTCCTCCATTTCTATTTGATTTTTTATACCACTGATCTAAGTCATCAATAAAAATGTTAAGCAGCATAGGATTAAGGAGAGAACCCTGGGTATTCCATTAGAGTCCTCCATACAGCTTGAGGTTGAAAATCAACTATTCTTTGGATCTAGCCGTTCAACCCTCTCAAGTCTACCTAATTTGTTTTCACCTAATTTACTTGCATTTCTCTTTCTTCTGCCTAAGAATAGCATGAGAGATTTCATCAAATACTTTGGTAAAATCTAGATAAACAATCTCTACAGCATGGACCTTATCTGCCAAGTTAGTAACCTAGTCAAAAAGGAATTGAAGTTAATCTGGCATGACCTGTTCCTGATAAAACTTCCTTTGCAAATGCTCACTAAATATCTGAGTAATATTGTATCCTAGAGGTTTGTTTTTGTTTTTTGTTTTGTTTTTGTTCAGAAATTGGAGTCAATATCACTGGACTCCTTTTAAAAAAAAAATCAGGACAATGTTTAACCTTTTGCTCTATTCCTCTTCTGTTCTCCATTCTCTATTAAAGATTACTGACAATGGTTTAGAAATCACATCTGCTTAATAATCACATTCAGGGCCCTGGAATGTGGTTCATCTGGGCCTGATGATTTGAATTTATCAAGGGCATCTAGGCATTCTTTTACTATCTCCCTACTTAACTTAAGTGTTTCAATGCCCTATAAACCATTTTTCACTTTATCCCTTGTAGTCAAAAGCAATCTCCTTAATCAGAAAAAAAAAACAAGAAAAAAAGAGAAAGAACAGAAGCAAAATAAGAGGTAAGCATTCCCATCTTTTCTCCCTTATCTATTATCATTGTTCCATCCTTCTCTTTTTTGAGCCTCTTCTTTTCCCCAATATAGCTTTTTAAAAAATACCTTTTTGTCATTCTTAGCTTTCAATAGCTTCAGCTCATTTTGAGCTTTAGCATCATGGGCTACTCTTGCAGGATCATGTGGCTCTTGTATTTATCTTCTGCTTAAGTTCAACTTTAAAGAATGTGTATTTTAAAATAAATTTTATTTTTACTTCTGTTGATAAGTACATACATTCAGAGAGATGAAAAAGAACATTTGCACAGGGATAAAAAAAAAACAGGACCCCATATCTGTGATTTCATCAAGGGTGTGGAATTCCTGATATGGAAACCCTCTCCACCAATGAAGATAGGCAACTTTTCTATGAGTTAGAGTACCCAGGGCCCTTGCCCATATTCATACAGTCAGTGTGTGTCAAAGGCAGGTCTTCCTGTCTTCAAGACTTATCATCATCAATCCACTAGTCATGCTGCCTATTTAGGAAAAGAAAAAAAATGAACATTCAAGTTAAAATCAAATACAAAGGCTTGTGATTATTCATGCATCTCTCATTTACATTATTTGTTCTTGTTATTCAGTCATCTCAGTTATGTCTGATTCTTTATGACTATACTTGGGATTTTCTTGGCAAAGATACTAGAATGATTTGGCCATCCCCTTACCAGATATGGAAACTGAGACAAAGTTAAATGACTTGTTCAGGGTCACATAGCTAGTATCTGAAGCCAGAGTTGAACTCAGAAAGATGAGTCTTCCTGATTTCAGACCCAGGACTCTATCCACTGTACCACCTACTTACCAATTACATTATTTACCAATTATTAATCCCCACTCTAAATAATATTTGTATTTACTTTAATGTAGCAATAGTCACAATTTTCCCTTTTTTCCTAATCCTTCTCTGATCTTCTTTATATTGTGTAAATTATAAGTTGCTTTCATTATTGTTGCTTTTATATCATTATAGTCAACATGACTATTGTTCTCTTTTTTTTGGTTATGCATCATTTTATAATGCTTTCCTATACTTTGAATTCTTCATAGCCGTCATTTCTTATGGCACAAGATTATCTCATCAGATACCTATACTATAATTTCATAATTTCATAGACCTAATTCTAGAAGGGGCCGCAGAAGTCATCTAATCCAACCTTCTCGTTGTACAGATGAGGAAACTGAGGTCCTGTCACAATAATCAGTTTATCAGATACTTAGGGCTAAGTATCACCTAGTAGCTTAGGGCTAAGTATAGAAGGTATGAACTCTGTCCATTATTGAGAAGGTATGAATTCCCCTGTTGACTTAGAAGAAGGCTATTGGCTGAGACAGGAGGCCAGTGCTGTATATAAAGAAGAATTTTAGAGAGAGAGAAGAGAATTGGAATTGCCTCCTCAGTGAAGGAAGATTCATGGAGACTGAAGTCAGCTGAGAAAGAGAGGGAGAGAGAGAGTGTGTTCCTCTCCCAGTATCTGGAAGCTGACTGAAAAGACTGAAGTCTGCTGAGAAAGAGAAGGAGAGAGAGAGAGAGTTCCTCTTCCAGTATCTGAAAGCTGACTGAAACATGAACAGGATCGGACTTTGTTTGTTTGTGGCCTGGCTGATCCTTGAGTTCCAGGCAAGAGAAGTGGTGAAAGGTTTGAGGTGTGCTGAACCCTGTGAACGTCAGTGTGTGCTGGGGATTGCCCTGAGGACTGGACAAGGACCTGGGAACTGTTTATCTCTGAGGATTGGACAAGAGCCTGGCAGCTGTCTGCTCCTGAATTCAGATGATTGTTTGGCAGATTCAGGAGGGAGCTGGGACCAGGGAAGAAGATCCAGGGAATCAGAGAGACCACCCAGAGTCAAACTGAAGAAAAGGCCTCCCTTTGGACTAAACTGAGGTTTATTGGAAATCAAGGGGTGGAGTGTTTGTGTGGTTTTCTAAGGATTTTATTGGAGACTAAAGTTAATGGTTGCCCCATGAGTGGAAGATCAGTATATTGTGAATTGTTGATTGAATCTTTAAGTGTTAAGCTGGTTTCCCTCTTAGGGAAACTAGGTGGTTCTTCTTTTGTTTTTTAAGTGTTAAGCTGGTTTCCCTCTTAGGGAAACTAGGTGGTTCTTCTTTTGTTCTTTAAGTGTTAAGCTGGTTTCCCTCTTAGGGAATATTGTACTGAATCTTGATTTGTAATGGAATAAACAGAGTGTTCACTACTGCTGTGTAATCTGAATCTTAAAGGCTGTTCACGGTAGCATTCTTTTGGGAATCTACTATTGATTGGCTTTACAGGCCCATGAAGTTTAAATGACTTAGTCAAGAGTCAAAGACTGGATTTAATGGGAGTTCTGGAAAGATAGCAGACCAGAAGTTCGTAAAAAGGCTTAGCTCCTCAGTGCTGCCTCCCATCACACCATGTATAGAAACCTCCACTACAAAAATAAATACTCCAGTGGATTTGCGTTCCTATTAATAAGAGTTCTCCCTCCACAATGCAGATTAATACCTATGTATGCTGGCTCATCCGTATGACTCTGTCTATATTTTTCTATAAATTCATGTAGGAGGCCCAAACAACATGCTGTAACGTCTTCCTCTTTGACTCTTACCATTATGTGTATTGAAGAATTAACCCAGAACTCTGTAATTTATGCTTAATCAAAGCATTTCTGTTTCCTATACAAGAGAAAAGTTAGACACACACTAACTGGGCACCATAGCCAGACCTATTTATCTGGGCTGAGTATATCCAAGCAATTAATAATTTTCTGAAAATACAGAAAAATAAAATGAAGATGGTACAATTTACATGAGAGAGGGGACTACAATGTTGGGAGTTTGATGAGTCTTCACAATGCTAAAAGAGTCATTCAGGATTAATGACCACATGGGAGAGCTTGGGAAATATTATGAGAGAGGAAAAATATTAATGATAATAATAACTAATTAAGCAAATGCTTTCCATTGTTCTGCCTGGAACCACGAAAGTTTTCTTTGGGAAAGAAATGTTCTTATAGTCTTTCACAAAGAGCAATGTCTAGCCAATCCATAGGCCTTTGCACAATTTCAAACTTTGTAGAAGCACAACCAAAGAAGACAGATCTAGATTCCTGTTTCCACACATGGATACCTGTCCTAGTATCTGGTTCAGTGGATCACACAAACGGTTTTCTTGCTCAAAACATACTCTAAAATTCCCAGATATTTCCAAAATAGGTTAAAAAAAACCCCAAATCTAGAAGAAAAAAGTGACAAAAGTCACTGTTAAAAACTTTAAAAGTAGCCAACAAGGAGATTTTCTGGAGTCTCAAAGATCTTTGCTAAAGTCCTAAAAATTGCTTTTGCATTCTTCTTGTCCAAAAGGCCCCTCATCTAGGTCACTGATCAGTCTACTTTGGGGCAAAATAAACTCAAACTGTCCCAGATCTGTACCACAACTTCCTTGCTTACAATAGTCCCAGGTGTTGTTGTTTGAATAAGGAAGATTAACTCATGCTTCCCCAATGTCATCACTTTATTGACCCACAACAATAATAAAGGAATATGAGGAGTCTCTACTACTACTACTACAACTACTACAACTACTACTACCACTACTACTACTACTACTACTACTACTACTACAACTACTCTGTAAGCTTTATAGAGCCTTACTATGTACCAGGTACGATATTAAGAGATTTATAATTGTTATCTTCTCCTCCCATCTTTTTTATGTTCCTATATTTATCTAACATCCTTTATACTTTAATGATTGCATAATTACTCTTCTTTAATTCATTGGAGCCTACTCACTTCCCACTAAGTGACTCTTAGTTATCCTTTTGGTGTTGCTCAACTCAATTCTTCATTAAAGAATAGGTAAACATATAAATGACTAAAGAATGAAAATGAAAGAAAAGAAATGGTATGACCTAAGGGCCTTGTTTATGAATAGCCTTCAACCACCAAGAAATTAATGATAAAAGAAAAGCTTTATATACAACAAAACATGTGGTACTGTTCATAGTAGCAAAGAACTGGAAGCAGAGGTTCCTATAAATTGAGGAAGATCTAAACAAGTTGTGGTTCATTAATGTAATGGAACATTACTACATTGTAAGTCGCAAAGAAACATGGTAAGATATTTCTAATTCAAAGTGATGTAAACCAAGACAGGAAAATAATAAACATAATGATAACAGCATAAATGGAAAAAGCAACAACAAAAAACAATTGAAACTAAATGAAAAATTACAATGACCAAATTTGGTCTAAAAGAACAACAATAATAATAACTTTATATAGCATTGTAATTTTACAAAGCACTTTACATACTATCATATTTGATCCTGACAACAATCCTATAGGAGTAGGTGCTAGTTAAGCTGAGGCTGAGGAAGGGTAAGTGACTTACCTAGTCATAGACCTATTTTCTCAGGTAGAATCTAAAGTCAAGTCTTCCAAGAAGTTAATACACCATAACACAGCAGGGAACTACACCATACCTAGCTGTCTCCTTGCCTGCGTCCTTTCCTCCCTCCAGCTATAACTGTTTTTACTCCCAGCTTCCTCTGGGCTCTGCTCCACCCATTCATCAAACTCCTCCCACCATAGGCTCTATGTGATTACATTCAGCCTATTAAGGGATAGGGAAGATCTTCAAATAAGAAAAGATCTTCAAATTCCCTTTGGCTTATTAAGGGGCAGAGATGATCTTCAAATTCTCATTACCATCACATTTGGCCCCAAGATCTTTCATGTCCCTTACGTAGCAAGAATACATTGACAATACATTTCATTACATAGATTAATGGGAGTTTAGGGGTAACTGATGTCAACATAACTTTACAACAATATACAGGGATAACAGAAAATAAGCACATAAAACAATATCTTAGGTTGGGGCTTGAGCACAAGCACCCTATCATTGCCTATTCCATATAATATTAAGTCCCTTTTCTCAGTACATTTTATATAGTTCATTAGTTGGAATACAATCTATTCTTCCAAAATCTACTCCTACTCTCAATAGAGCAGTAAACAATTCTTTTCTTGTCAATCTATTCTTTGAATCTGCTGGGCACGTACTCTCTTTGGAGGAAATTTATCTCTTTCTCATTCCCCTAATTCACGCAACTGTGAAATCTTATCCAGCACCTCTGAAAGAGAGCACCCTTAATCTCCAATTGGTAGAGTCAGAATAAGGTTCTCATAAGCATGAAGAATTGTCTTCACTATTATCTTTCTATGGGGAACTGCTAAAGGAATATCGTAATACGTACTTGCATCTCACATCATTATTATTGTCTTCCTCCTTTAACTTTCTCATGCAGTCTCTTAGGGAATACTAGGACTCTTCATTAGGCCACATAGAATCATGGGATACACTTTATTGCACCCATCTGCTGCTAAATCTAACAGATTGGTTGTCTTGTTACCTCCTAGCATATGATGATCCCTAAAAATTTGCTGTACAAAAGGAATCTGACTAATATATACAAATTTCAAGCAATTCACACTATCTACCCATACTCCTCCAGTCCCTTCATCACTGATTCTCACAATCCAAGGTATAATGATTCTCCCATCCTTTGGGTGAACTGACTTAATATATAAGTAACCTCCTGCTGAGTGAAATCCTCAATTATTTCCCTGAACCCTGTGTCCCCTGAGGACAGAATTAGGAGCAATGCCTAGAAGTTTCAAAGGATTTAAGTTTGATGTAAATCTAGCATAAGAAAACCTCTTAGGTGAGCCAGTAGGGACTGGGGCATTAATCCCACCCTGACCCATACTAATCATTGTGGTATGTGAACATATTTCAGTGCTGGGGAGCCTGGCTGTTAATGAAAGTGGCTCCTTTTCTTCATACTAATTAGATCATTAACGACCCAGTCCCCAACCCACAACATCTGAGGTACAGTGGTACTTATAGGGTGATAACCCCCACCACCACCACCAAAGGACACTCAATGTAAGATATGAGTCAAGTATAGTCCATATAGTTTATTTCTACTCACAAAAAGGAATGATGAACACAAAATAATCAGCTCAAATTAAGAGAATCATAAGAATAGAAAACAGTAACAATTTATAACTCCAGTTACAAATTGTTGAGAGGCTAATTAAACTTCAGCAGAACATAAAGCAGTTTTGAAAGAATACTGATCAGGAATTTTACATTTTACCTTGGCATTGTGCTGTCTTACTACTCCCAGCACCAATGTGTTTTTAATATGGGTCATACTTGGGCCAATTCTATTGTTAGCAACCATTCCTTCTGAATCTTCCCCTGCTATTAGCCACCACTAAGTTTTCAGGGACCTCTATTATGCCACTATTCAGTTCCAATAATGATGTGAATTCTGAACCATTTGAACTCACAAAATCCTCAGGACATACTCTGCTTGAAGTATCTAGTAACCTAAGGTCAAGAAAGAACAAATAGAGAAGGGGCAAAGGCAGCCAGAAGCCTGCCTAGCTGAGTTTATATTCCCTGTGGACCCAGCAACAGAGAGGGGAAAAAGCATCTCTGATCCCCCACCCTTCTTTACCAGACAGTCAAAGCAGAGATCACAGTACTTGCCACATGGGAGAATCCAAGCTCAGAGGGATAAGCCAGAAATGACTTCTTTTAACAGACACGGCACCCTGTTGCCTTCCCCTGATGTTGTCATGAGCTAGATAACTCAGGGTTTTCCACATAGTTCTAAATGGCCATGTCCTTTTAATATATTATATGACTAGAAGCAACCAGGAACTCTCTCATCCCTAAAAGTCCAAGCAATGAGTTGCCATGTCCTTAGAGTCCCCAGAAGTTTCTAATGGATTTCTGGGTGAATACTCCTATAACAGCACCTATAGGCTCATTCAGCTCTAATGCATACACACCAAAAATGGCTAACAGGGAGAGGTCTTCAAGGTGGAATAGGCTACCTTGAGAGGTAATGATTTTTCCTTACTTGAGATCTTTAAGCAGAGTAAATGGCTACTTGTATGGGATGGTATAGAAGGGATTAATGAAAACACAGGATGTGAGCTTACAGCCAAGAATAACTTACCCAGGAAAATTGAGTACAATGCTTCAGGGGGAAAAATGGATTTTTAATGAAACAGAGGACTTTCAAGCATTCCTGATGAAAAGACCAGAGCTGCAGAGAAACTGTGAAGTTCAAACACAGGAGTTCAGAGAAACATAAAAAGATAAACATGAATGAATAATGATAAAAGACTAGACAATGATAAACTGCTTACATTCAAATATGAGGTGTTATATGTGTCCCCTCTGAACTTTAACATAAATAGAGTTCATAGGAGTCCAATTAGACAACACCTGGAAGTGGTTCTGTTGCATCTTGATGTTCTTAAAGAAAGAATGGAAAAAGAAGGGAAGAAAATATATTGATGGGAGGGAGGAGGGAAAAAAAAGATTAGGAAAAGTTATCTCACATAATCAAGGTACATGAATAAAAATTTATATAAACAGGAGAGAAGAGATAGGAGAGTATAACTGATAACAGCTTGAGCCTTACTTTCATCTGGTCAAAAAAAAAGGAAGAATCCACATATACACAATTAGGTACAGAAATATATTCCACTCAACAAGGAAATAGGAAGGAAAGAGAAGAAAGAAGGGGAAATTTGAAGTAGTCTAGATTAAGGGCGGGATTAGGCTTAAGCAAAATAAACTTTAAAGATGTATGAAAAATATTTATAACTATTTTTGAAGCAGCAAAGAATGGGAATCTGAGGGAACTCTAAATTGGGAAATAAATTAATAAGTTATGATATTTAAATGTTATGGAATATTATGGTGTGGAACTCCTCTCAGCATAATGATCAGCAAGGATTCCAGAAGACTAATAATGAAATATGCTACCCAGCTCCCTTGTCCTGTAACTTGAAGAGAGGGAGTAATAGATATATCTCTAGCATCTTCTCCTACTCTCCTCTGAGGAAGACTTTAATTCCTGCCAGGAGAAGGAGTAAGTTGGAACAGAAGCTGGTCACTCTGCTTTCCTCAGAGAGAGAGGATACTAGGCTAGAATTATATCTATTTGCTTCATTAAGCATTTTTAGTCTAGAGAATGCAGTTTTCAGGTTCATACTACACTCCTGATTGTCATTTATTAATGGAGGAGTAAACCAAGTTCTATATCCAGAACTTGACTTTCTTCCCACAAAATACCAGTTCCATCATGAACACACATAACAAAAAGAAAAGAAACCCACTTATCCAAGTCACTTTCAAAAATCGGAGAAGGTATACCTATGAGAATAGAGAGGTAAAGGACTCAGAATGAAGAAGGAGACAAATTTGAAGGGGGGGACGTGAACAATGTGGAAATTTGTTTTGATTGACTATTCCTTTTGGTAAGGGGTTTTGTTTTTCTTGTGTTCTCAATTGAGGGGTAGGGTTAGTGTAAGAGGGCAAGAAAGCAGAACTTGGCTAATTAAAACAAATTAAATATTTTTTCAAAAAAGAAGAAATGATTCATGAGTTAGACACAGGACCTCTGGGTCCTAACTTTTGGACTCTGAGGGTTTTCCAATTCAAATCCTATGATAACTGAGTGCCAAAACATCCAGTAACTTATCACCAACTACCATTAGAGTATCTATCATTTTCTCAACTTCTTCATTTTTACGGATGCTACTACAGTCTAACATTCACCCTAGATCAAAACACAATTCATCTTTGACTCTTTCCTCTCCCTTATGCTGCATATCTAATCAGTCGACTATTCACACTTCTGTCATCCTGTTACATCCTATTGTCCATTCTTTTTTTTTTTTGGTTTTTTTTTTTTTGGAGGGCAGTTGGGGTTAAGTGACTTGCCCAAGGTCACACAGCTAGGTTTTTGTGTTAAGTGTCTGAGGTCAGACTTGAACTCAGGTACTCCTGACCCCAGGGCCGGTGCTCTATTCACTGCGCCACCTAGCTGCCCCTCTATTGTCCATTCTAATAACCTCAGAAGTCAGCTTCAAATTTATATTCCTGATATACAAAGTCTATCTTAATTACTGACTGTTTAGCACATAATCCCTCTAAATCTTGCAAGCTACATGGTTTAATGGACAGAGAACCAGCTTTAAACCAGGAAGACCTGAGTTCAAGTCCCACATCTAACACTCACTGGCTGTATGACCCTAAGCAAGTTATTTAGTGTTTTGGTATTTAGAGAAACTCTAAATTGAAAAGAAAGTGCTGGCCTGGAAATGATAGAAGTTTCTTAATCCAGGGAGTTCTCTAAAGTCAAGGAAATTACAGGCCTAGTCCCTACCTCTATCCCTATCCATTTATATAACACATTCATAACCTTTCCTCTAACCTTGCCTCTCATGTACCCTTTAATTTGAGACATTAAGACTACCCTCCTTATTATGTTCCAAGAGGCAGACTAGGAAATCTATTAAAAACTTATATTCATAGAGCTTTATTTTCTTATAATCCTAATCAAATAACCACTTGCATTCCCATGGGCAACTGGTTATCTGTGGGACTGGGATAATCAGATATATCCATGCTTACTTGGTACATTACAAATTAAAGTTATCCAGTTTCAGCTGGGCTTTCACTGAAATAATGCAATCCTTTTATTCCTTTTAATTGTTTCCCTACCTCAAAACCCACAGAAGCTTTTCCAAACCTTTTTTCTACTCAAGCCTCCCACAACTTCTCCTCCCACTCCCTACCCCTTCAACTAAGGACCTAGCCACTTACCTTATTGAGAAAGTTGATATTGTTTCCCATGAGCTTTCTCTTTGACCTTTCTCTTTATCTTGAAATACCTTGAAATTATCCCCCACTCTCTCCTCCTTGCCTCTACTCTCTGAAAATTAAGTAACCTGTCTCCTTGCAAAGGCTAAACATATAACATTGATCCTATTCCCTCCCATCTTCTCTAACAGATGGCAACCTCAGTGAGGACCTCTCTCTAATCTTCAATGCTTCCCTGCCTACTTGTTCCTTTCCTACTTCCTTCAAATATTTCCAAGTCTACTCCATCCTTTCAAAAAAAACACCCCAAAACTTCAAATAAATCTTATAATCCTCTAAAGCTATTGTTCTACCTCTTATCTCATTCTCAGACAAAACCCTAGAAAAAGCTATCTATGTTCATCTTCGACATCACTCATCCATTTACTCACCTCTCCACCCTTTGCAATTCTCAACCCTCTGGCTTCAGATCTCATTACTGAATGAACTCTCCAAAGTTAACAAAAATCTTTTTAATGGCCAGAGCTGATGATATTTCTTCAAGTTATCAAACTTTCTCAACCTATCAGCTGCATTCGAACCTGTTAACTACTCTCTCCTCTTGGATAGTTCTACCTTACCAAGTTTTTGTGACCATTTTGCCACATACTGTTTCTTCTTCCATATCTTTTTCTGGCTCATCATCCATATCAATTCCACTAATTGTTGGGGTTCTGCAAGGTTGTGTCTAGGATATTTCTTCTTTCTCTATATTCTGTCCTAGTGCTCTCATATGTTTTCATGAATTTAATTAGCATCTCTCTATATGTGACTCAAATACCTATATATTAAGTCCCAGTCTCTCCTCTGAACATCATTCTTGAAAGACTAGTTGCCTTTTAGACATTTTGATCCAGATCTACCAGAAATACTTCAAACTTAGCATATCTGAAACAGAATCCATTATCTCCACATTCCTATTCACCCCCTCTTTCAAACCCATATTTCTTTTTTAAAATGTTTTTATTCTTAATATAATGACTCCCCCAGACCCACATTTCTATGTAAAAAGTAGAAGAGAAAAGGGGGATTACTTATGAAGTCAGAAATCTATATATGTACAGCTTCCTTTTGAGTGGGACAGTGTAAACTTCTCAGGTAGTATTCTAAAATCTAGACAGATTTGTATCAAAGACTTAGCAGCCTGGACTAGCAGCCTGGAACTCTCGCCTTACTTTCCTGGTTATAAGTTGAAGTTTTTGCTAAGCTAAGCTAATGTGTAGGAGGGGAAAGTACAGACCTTTCATACCTAACTACAGGCCCAGATAACCCAGAATTGTTTCCACTGACCACCATCTGACCTGTACAAATATAAAACTGGAAATCCTGTTTCAAAACTTGGGACAGGTCACCACGTCCTAAAATCCCCATGATTCACAAAATATTGCCTGCTTTCATTTCTATTTTGATATTGCTGACATTTTATTTGCTGTATGAGTGGATTTTTGTGGTCAGAATTAGATAAATTCCTGACCAACAAGCTGGCAGGTACTTAGCACCTACTTTCAAATTAAGCCTCTGTTAAAGAAACAGAAGGTATAAACCCCTATTGCTGACTAACAGGAAGGGGCTGAACAGGGAGGAACAACACTGTATATAAGGAAAAACCCCAACTGGGAAAGTCAGAATTTCCTGGAGACTTGTGGTGGTGGAGTTTCTTCTGAGGATGTAAAGTCACATACAAGCAGCCTTCCAGAAGAATGCTACTGTGAACAGCTTTCAAGGTTCTGATTACATAGTATAGTGAAAACTCTATTCCACAAGAAATCAGAGCAAAACATTCACAGAAAATAAAGATACAGCATTCACAATGTTAAAACTTATCAAAGAAAATCACAATATAGTATTCACAACAGCTTATCATTAAAATGGTCACAATAGTTTTCAACAAAGAACAATAGGTTAGTAAGTCAATCATTCAAAATCATCTTTCAGGAGGCTTGGCTCCTTACTCAGTCATTCAACCACCTCAAAATACAATACTCAAAGTCTTCCACTTATGGGGCACGCTAAGTTAACTCAATCAGTCACTTATTCAGCAATCAATTACTAAGTATCATCAATCACTAAGTATAATCATTAGAAAATACACAGACCCTCCACCCCTGGGTCACAGTAAATCATAATCTTCTCAGTCAGTACACAGTATCCAAGTAAAGTCTTCTTTCAGCTTGACTTGAGGATGGCCCTCAGCTTCCATGGTTCTTCTTCCATGGTCCCAGCTCCAACTGTCACCTGGGTTCAAAGGCAAGCAGCTCCCAGTTCCTTGTCCAGCTCCTTGTCCAGTTCTTCATCTAGTTCCCATTCCTATTGAAGTTCACAGTGTCCAGTCCACTTCAAGTCCTTCACAGTTCCAGTTTCTGGAAAGACAAAGCTTGACAGAGCCACAATGATATTTATGCACATTGCCAGAACCATCATCAATTCACTATCTGCCTGTGAAATCAACTCAGATCCACTAACAAGGTCTGAGAACTCATCACAAATAATCAACATAGAAATCAACACAAACCCACAAACAAGGTCCAAGAGGTCAGCACAACTCATCAACATAAAAATCAACACAGACCTACAAACAAGATTTAAGCAGTCAGCACAAATCATCAGTAAAGTCCCAGGACCTCCAAAATCCTCTTCCAGATTGCGGTAAACATACAACCAGAAAATCCTCTTTGAGGGCTTCCAGTAAGGTCCTAGGGCTTCTGTACAAAGTTACACAAACAAACATCAACACAGACAGAGGAGATAAACAGAGTGCTGGGATACTACAAGTTTTCTCCTTCTTGACCCTGCCACCACAAGAATCCTCTTCTCAATTCTTATGTCTCCAGCCTTGGGGCTCTCCTTACAGTCATTAGCTCCTCCCCAGGAGTTCACAAGTTGTGGAGTTCACATGTTCTGTTTCTTAACAGACTGAAACAAGGTGTTAATTCAATAGCTGAAACAAGGTGTGAACTACTTTTGTGCTTGCCATTACAGAGGGCCAGCCAGAGCTGCCAGAGGATGCATGACTGTGGTGTCACTGCTCTGTCTGTTTGTGGCTTTATTAAGCTTTGACTTCCCAGGAATAGAGACTATGAAGGATATAAGGTGGACTAGACACTGTGAACTTCAGTGTGGAATAGAAATTGCAGGGAGAGTTGCACAAGGAGCTGGGAGCTGTCTACCTTTGAACCCAGGTGACAATTTGTGAATTCAGGTGGCAGCTGGGACCATGGAAGGGAAACCATGAAAGCTGAAAACCTACCTCCAGTCAAGATGAAAAGACCTCTCCATGAAATACTGAGTAGTGACTGACCCTGATGTGAGGTTTTGCTTTGGGACTCACTTTGGGAAGAGTTGTATGATTTGGCCAGATGAGACTCTGGGCAGCTGTTGAGTGCCTGCCCCCACCCCCACCCCCTCAGCTTTGAAAACCCAGATGTTGGTATAATGATCAGACAGCTGGAAGCTCTGTCTGTTGAATTATGTTATTTTCTGTTGAGTAGTGACTGATGGAATTGTAATATATTTGTCACTGTGCTTTATGATTGAATTAGGGACTCTGTGATTGACTAAATGAATATACTACCCAGGGGTGGAGTACTTTGACTTTTGTGTTTTGTATCCCTTAAGGAGACAAGCCTCCTTAATGATGATTGAATGATTGAGTTACCTTCTTGTATATCCTTTGCCCATATACTTCCCCCCTTTTTATTTCCCAAAAAATGTTTTTATGTCTCTACGTCATTATTTGACTATGGCTTGTCGTGCAGGATTTTATGGGATACCTGTACTATGTCCAATGGAAAAGGTAGTGGAAAAGGTGACTTTTCTGGCTGAGTCAACTTATCAGCCATAGCATTTCCTTGTTGAATGGACACAGGGAGGGATGTGTGAAAGCATGAATAAGTGACATAATGCTTGATTATTGGAACACCTGATATTTGGTGTCTCAATATTCTTTACAGTATAGTAACAGTATCAGGGGCTATGACTAGTCCATACTGAAATAAACTAACCTGAGCAGCTTGGAGTATTTGTTATAAAACTACTTTTGAGGGGTTTACACACAAAATGTTATCCATGTAATGGATAAGATAAGGGTGGGGATAATGATCTCTTATAGGTTGTAATGCTTAAGCAAAACATTTTTGGTGCATGGTAGGACTATTTGTCATACCTTGTGGGATCACCTTCCATTGATATTACTTAAGAGGACCTCCCAAATTAATTTATAGAAGGGAAAAGGGAAAATAAGGACAATCATTTTCATGTAAAGGAATAGTATAAAAACAATCTTTTAAATCAACTATCCTTAAAGGCCATTCTTTTAGAATCATGGAGGCAGCAGGGAGGCCTGGTTGAAGGGCTCCTGTGATGTCCATTTAACATTTCCCTTCTCAAATTTAAACTTGTCCTAGTGGAAAAGCTAATTGCTAGAAATTACTGCTACATATACTACATAGACTTGTAACATCTCAGCAAGCTAAATTCATTGTTCAGGAACTACATAAATTAAAAACAAATTCCTTCCCCAGGCTGATGACCTTGCCTACAAAACAAGGAGAATTGATATGGATTCTAGGGAGGGGCTGATGGTGATGCCCCTACTTTGCTAACTTTCATACATGAAGGAAGAATGTTCTGAATGGGCAGAATAAATCTGAATAAAGTTTTCACCTAGTCTCCTCCTGTCCACATACAGTAAGCAATTTAGAATTGTAGGATTTTGCATTAAAACAGAATTTTTAAATAACTTAATTAACAATCTTACAAGTTCTATAACTTATAGCTAAATTGTTTTAGTTGTGTCCATATCTTTGACTACACATAAAGATGTAAATACCTCATTTTCTATATGATAGATATAAAACATAAGACAGGGTTTAGCAGAACTGATAAAGTGACATAACTGCTTTTACACAATTTTTTCCTATATCTTGTAGTTTCAACAAAATTTAGAGCAAAAAATTGCTTTATCTAACACTATTTCTGGCTAATAATGATGCCTCAATTTTTACTATATAATAGAATTTTACTACAATCTAGGAAGACCATAATAACACAATGACATTATGACATTAATTGTATTTCCAAATCATCATTTACAAAAATTATTGATAGAAAATTGGGCTTATTGAGTGCAGAGATTTTTCCCCTTTCCTCACAGCTGTAGAGCCTTCTTATGAATTCAGGGGTTTGAAAGGAGAGGTTCATGTGCTTGCCTAAAGGTGTGTGCTTCAGGGTGCCCAGGGTTGTTGCCAGTGGGGCCCTTGACATAATTAGTATGCCTCCTCCCTTTTGTCATGTGAGGGAGGGTAATTCAAAGTTCCTATTATTCTTCAGCAGTCTCTTTTTAAATCTGATCTAGGATGAGAGGCTTTAATATATTTTTTATAAAATATCTTCAGCTGTTTTAACTTTTACTTCAGTAAACTTCATTTTTATGTTTATTCCTTAAATTAAAGCTTCTTTCAATAGTGAGAGCTTTGAACTTACTGGACAGAGTGAATAGGACTCTGGAAAAAAGATCCAGTGGTACCGTGTCCCCACTCCTCTATACTGGAGAGCTCAAAGCTTCACCTTTGAAGTGTTTCTTTTTCAGATCTTTGTATTTTCCCAATTTGCCTATGAGGATAATTGATTTAAAAGATTGTTTTTATACTATTTTATACTATTCCTTTACATGAAAATGATTGTCCTTATTTTGCCTTTTCCCTTCTGCCTTATCTTTAGCATCCAATTAGGAGTGACAATCTTCACTTTTCACAATTCCAAAAATAACCGGAATGAACTCAATTAACTTTTGGTTTCATCCCAATACACAAAACTTTTCTCTTTTAGGTGAGGCAGGAAATGGTTAAAAGCTTGTCCATTTTCCTCTTTGATCAGAGGGGGAAAAATTCCCTCCAATTTTTATTTTTATTTTTCTCTCTTTCTCCACACTCAAAACTTGGCCAGATTTGGAACGGAGAGAAAGAGATTTTCAAAGCTTTTACTCTAAAAACCTATGTTCACACTGTTTGTGTTATACCTTTCTTAAACTTCCTACCCATGCTCCTCTGTTGGATTTCTTTCTAATTCTGATGTGTGTATCAATAATGCAATATTCACAACACCCACAGTGGTTATGAATATTCTTGTGTAGTTGTGAAACACAAAATGTAGCAAACTCTCCACATGACAGGCAGAACCAAAGCCTTTATTCAAATACCACTTATGGGTATTTGACCAAGTCCAAGAACCAGAACCAAGTCCCAGAACCAGAAAGCCAAAGTCATTAAAGTAGTCATGAAATTGATACATATGGTTAATGCAGCGAACACCCACATTCCCAAGCCTTCACAACAGAACAGGCTCCCTCAAGCAGGGATCCCTCTCTCACTCACAATAGCTCCTCAGCCTGGTTCTTGGAAGTTCCTGGTAAAAGTTGCAGAAGGAGGATCTCAGCAAAAAGGTGCAGTCTCCAGAAAATCTGACTGTCCTGATGGTTCTCTTCCTTATAGACAGTATAGCTCCTCCTGGTTCTGCCTCTTCCTGTTAAGGTGTTAACTACTCCCAAGGTGTTAACTTGAAGTAAGGTGCTAAGTGCCTGTTTACTAAGTGCTTAAGAAAGGGGCATGGAAGATCTTCAGATTCCATTAACATTACAATGTGACACTTCTACACTCTTCAACTTGCCATATAACCTAAGCAAGAAAATATTTTTCTTTCTCTCTCCTCTCCAGCCAACTGCAGCATTCCAAAGAAAGTCCAGGAGTCCAGTTGCATTTCAAAACTTATAGAGTGTGAGATTACTCATACTCACACCCATTCACACAGAGACACAAAAACAAAATAGATATATACAAAAAAATGACAGGAGGAGTGCACTCACAGAAAATTGTCAGAGATTCCCTACAGAAATCAGACATTTGCTTGTCCCTCCAGGTGGTAATGGAGGTCAGGTAAGACTTACTTGATAATTTTCTTTTTATCTGTTTCTATATTTTTGGACTATATAGAAACCATTACATCACACTTAATTGTTTGAGCCACCATCGGCACTTTCATTTCTAATGTTAAACATATATTCAATATATTCCATAGAAAAAAGGCAGAAATGGGGAAATGCTGAGGGGTCCCTCCTCTATTAGTCTCTCACTCATCTGTTTGTTGACTATCTCCCACCTTTATAAGTCAATAGTTCCTTCTTGTGGAAACCATGGGCAACAGGTTTCTACACACTCTAAAAATTCTTGAAGCTGACTGGTGGTGACTAGGAATCCCCTTTCTCTTACTGCTTTCTTCAGTAGTTTCCAATAACATTCTCGGTCTGTACTTCATGATTGCACTTGCCCCATCTTGCTTTTCAGGTGCACACTTAAAATTGAAAGCAAGTCTGGGCAGTGAACCAAAAGTAAATTGAGAATGCTTTTTGGCTAACTTTAACCTGCCTTTTTC
Source organism: Pseudocheirus occidentalis (assembly GCA_028646575.1). Taxonomy (NCBI): domain Eukaryota; kingdom Metazoa; phylum Chordata; class Mammalia; order Diprotodontia; family Pseudocheiridae; genus Pseudocheirus; species Pseudocheirus occidentalis. Next base: position 84,943,655 of record CM053597.1, read on the forward strand.
TACTATAAATTTTATCCCTAGCACATACTTGTGTTAACTTGGTGTAATGGTAATCAATTTGCTTGATATTTAGGGCTAAGTAGATCAGATACTTAGGGCTAAGTAGATCAGATACTTAGGGCTAAGTATAGAACTCTGTCCATTGGTGAAAAGGTGTGAACTCCCCTGTTGACTTGGGAGAAGGCCA
>CM053597.1:84944341-84975723 GCA_028646575.1 Pseudocheirus occidentalis
ACTCTCCTTGTTCTGAAGATTGTATATAATATTGTGAATTGTTGATACTATGAACATTGCACTGAATCTGATTTTGCAATGGAATAAACAGAGTGTTCACTAATACTGTGTAATCCGAATCTTAAAAGCTGTTCACAGTAGCATTCTCTCAGGAATCTACTGATGATTGGCTTTACACTTGGTGATTCTGTTTGCCCTAAGTCTAGCACTTAGCAGAAAATACAACTTTCCCTGTTGAGGGCCAACTCCAGTTAGGCAGGTAGAAGCAGCCAACTTCTTGCAGCTGCTCCCAGGCCAACTGGATGCTGGCTCACCACTCTCTGTGACGTGCAAGGAACACGGCACCTTGAATTCTTACTCACCCTGATAGCAGTGACACAAAGGGAACTAAGTACAAGACACTGTATAGTCCATCCGGTGTGAAACGGGAACACTAGATAAAGCATGGACATGATAGCCTTCAAGATTTGCCTGACATCATAGAACTAAACAAAACAATATTGTAAAACATAGTGATCAATAGTTACCTTCTTTGTCTCATTGCTCTATAAAAATCTTGCTCATTGTATCAATAAATGGAATTTGGAGTTCTATCCTGAACCACCTGCCTGGCCCCAGTTTATTTCACGTCTCTGCTCACACCTGATGCTCAGCTCATGGCATTTCCCTCCTTACCTTTGCAGTCTTTGCTGCTAAATTTTTCTCTCTGGAGATCACCAGAGTCCACTCTCCTCATACCATCTTTCAGTTCCCTGTTCAGGGATGCCTGCATCTAGAAAAGTATGAACAGGAGAGCATAGAATGATGAGACACAAGCCCGGTGGGAGCTGTCAGAGTAGTCTGTTTATTTAGACAATTGGCAAGGTTTTTATAGAGCAAGAAGACAAAGAAGGTGACTATCAGCCACTAGAATATCAGAAAATGTTTCTGTTTAGTTCTGTGATGTCAGATAGACCTTGAAGGTTATCATGTCCTTCCTTTATCTAGTGTTTCCATACAGGAGGTGTCAGTTATCTAACTGTATTAGTAATATTGTAGTAACCTAACATCCTCTGGCTAATATCCCAGAAGAGGGCAGAACCCTGGATCTGTCTATCAGGAGTGTTCCATCATGCAGCCACATCCCTAAGAAAACCCGGAGCTGGCCCCAAGGGATGGTCTGGATCCTGGATCAGATGTTTTGGCTCCCTCCACTCCACAAAGCCTCAAGCATCAGATTCCCTCTCTCTACTTACACAGCTACTCCTGACCTCTTACCAAAATGATTCCATTGCTTCAGAGGATGTACTCTCCTTTCATCTCCAACTCACAGAATCCCTCTCTTCAGATGCCCCTGAAGCACCACTTTCTACATGAAATCTTTCTGGAACCCCTGCTAGTGTCCTCCCCACCAAACTATCTTTTATTTAATTGCTTGGTATTTATTTTCTTTGTATTTCTTCAGTATGTACATATATATGTTCAGTTCCCTGTAAGAATGTAAGGTCCTTGGAGACTGGCAAATGTAATGGAGTTGAAGGAAGTGGTATAATTCAGGTCACTTCTGATACTATTCCAACAGAGTTCTAGGATATTTATCAGTTAGAATAGTGATTAGGAACACAGTCATGGATCCACCCACACAGACCTGGCACTTCAACTGAGTAACTGGGACAAGGAGCTGAGAACAAAGCAGGAAAGGAGTGAATAAATGAGAAAGAGAGGGGGCCTACATACGATCACTCTGCACCTACAGAACCTTCCAGCTAGTTCACAGGGGCCAGTGCCAACACTAGTCTTTTGTTGCTCTTTTTCAGTCATGTCCGACTCTTTGTGACCCCATTTGTTTTTTGTTTTGTTTTGGTTTGATTTGGTTTGGTTTTTGCTTTTTTTGGAGGGGGGAAGGCAGGGCAGTTGAAGTTAAATGTTAAGTGTCTCAATCCAGATTTGAACTCAGGTCCTCCTGATTCCAGGGCCAGTGCTCTATTCACTGTGCCACCTAGCTGCTCCATTTGAGGTTTTCTTGGCAAAGACACTGGAGTGGTTTGCCATTTCCTTCTCCAGCTCATTTTACAGATGAGGAAACTAAGGCAAAGAGGGTTAAGTGACATGCCCACAGTCATACAATGAGTGTCTGAGGCCAGATTTGAACTCAGGAAGATGAGTCTTGCTCACTCTGGGCCCTTCACTCAATCCACTGTGCCACCTAGCTGCCCCAATAGCAGTCTACAAGAGCACTAACCAGAGAGTCTCTGAAGTTATGTTACTCAGACCCAAAACCAAAACAGGGTCAAGAGCTTGTAAAGGTGGGCAGCAATCAGACTTCACTCTAGATCAGACCACTTATGGAGCACTGACAATTTGCCCATTTCCAGTCTGAGCCACTCCTGAGATCCTTGAAGAAAAGAGCACTCACCAGTTGCAGAAAGAAGCAGCAGGACCCCAGGAATACAAATCAAGATCAAGCAATGCCCTGACATTCTCCCTAAAAAGAAACAGGCCTAGGCCTAACACAGAGTCCTAATTTGAGGAGACTAAAGGTTGAAAGAATGAATAACTTTTACAAGGGTCCCAAGATTAAGAATGACTATGGTGCCAGGAATGCCCAGGACATAAACCCAGAAGAGAATAAATCCAGACCATCTACAAACAAAGCCTTACAGTGAAACCAGCTTAGAAGGACAATAGGAATTATTAGAAGAAAGGACATGTGAGGTTTTTCTGAGAGCTTAAAATTATATCATAAATTAAATGAGAGCATCAGAGAAAAGAATTAGACAAGAAATGAAAGCTTCGGAGAAAAGACTTAGGAGAATTAATATCTTATTACAAGAGATGTAAAACATTTCCCAAGTAGCAGACTCCATGAAAATTAGAATGGACTGAACGAGTTAATGGCTACGAGGCAACATGAAATATTAAAAACAAAACCAAAAGAATAGAGAAAATAGGAGAAAGCATATGGTCTCTCAAAAAAAAAAACTTGACTTGAAATCAGATTAAGGAGGAATAATTTTAAAATTATTGGACTACCTGAAAGCCCATGATGAAAAAGAAAGGGAGGGAGAAAGAGGACAGAGACAGAGAGAGATAAAGACAGAGAGAGGAAAGAGGAGAGGGAGGGGGAAGGAGACAGAGAGAGGGGGGGAGAAAGAGAGAGAAAGAGCACCTAGATATCATATTTGTAAAATACTATAGTTTTAAAAATCATAAAAGTATTTTAGGCCTTTTAGCTCAGACTTGTCTCTCAGTTCTCCTTTCCCTCAGTTTGCCCAGTCTGCTCTTCTTCCACCTACTCTTTTTTTTTTATATTCCCCAATTTTATTAGATAATAATGACTGATTAGGGTACAGGGTTTTAAAGTCTGCAAAGCACATTGGGTACATTCTTCTTTTTTTTACATTTTTTTAAAACTTGGTTTGTTTATTTACTTTACAAGATTCAGTTCCACAATTCCTTGAGTTTCAAAGTTTATTCCCTGTCTCACCACCCCCCCAATGGTGGCATGCAATCAAGTATAGGATCTGCTCTTCCACCTACTCCTGCTTCCATACCCGAAGCATTCTTGCGCTGCTTATAAACTCTGGCTCTCCAAATCAACATACCTGCAGCAGCTCTGCTTTTCATCCTTCATGGGGATCAGTTTCACAGACAAAGAAAGCTCCATCTTTTTCTCTGAATCCCACTGGAGTCAGGACCAGTAAAACAGTGAGAACAACTTGAGGGACTCTCAGAGCAGGTAACAACCAAAGCAGTACAGGGGCCAGGCCTCACCGGTTTAGAAGATGGAGCCTTGCTGAAGGAGAATCCTAAGCACTTTGTCAATCTTCCTCATTCAGTACCACCATATCTGACAAATTTAAAAGAAAACACAGGGATCCTTCTAGACAGCTGGGGTGGAGATTTGTATAAGAATATTCAGTACTGGGAAGCCCTGAACATTGAGGGGAAATATTTTATTAAGGGGAATCTTTATTGAAGGGAAATATATTTATATACATTTGCATGTATTGGCTTTCTTTGCAGCATGTGATGGCAGAGTAAATGCAAACTTGGTGCAGCAGTTAGGGAAGAAATACAGATAACCTAAGCCTGCTGTTTCTATGGCTTCCAAATTACTATAGAAAACATATTATGAAATGTAGTCTCCTTATTGACACATATTAAAGAATAAAAACAAATGGAATTACTTTTCATTCGCACTGAAATACTATCTTGTTTTAAAAAGAAAGCTGGACTATGCTGGACTGGGGACAAAGAAGCAACATATGGTGAATGTGTGGTAGCCTTTGCAGCTGTTGAAGGAATCTTTTCTGATTCTTTCACATCGATATTGTGGCTAAAGAAAGGTTTAATGCTTGGATTAACTTTTTCCAATGAACTTCTCATTAAAAGAGAAAGTTAATTATACTGTGGCTTCACCTGCTCAGTGTTCAAACAATTAGTAAGCAAACCTTCAGAGGAAAAAGCAAAATGAATAATCATCAGTGCTGCTAGAATCGAACAGGAGTTTCTCCTTATGACTTTGTGAAGTTGGTCAGAATGAATTGCTCTTTAATGAAGTGGTACATTAATTTCAAGCAAACAGACATGTTGGAACTGGGTTTTTGCAAGACTAAAAAAAATAGATTTTATTGATATCTTTTCTTTTTACATTTCCAAAATTTCTCATAATATCCCTTTCCCTTCTATTCCTGGAGAGTCATTCAATATAAGACATTTTTTAAAGGAATAAAAAGGGAGTAAGGGGGAGAAGAGAAAAAACAAACAGCAAAACCGACACATTGAAAAAGTTTGAAAATATATACAATGTTTCACACTTGTGACCTTCCTTCTGTAGAAAAAGAGTGAGGCTTGTATTTTTTTATAAATCTTCATTGAGGTCATGCTTATTCTCTATACTTCTGCAAGATTAATTTTATTTTGTAGTTGTTTCCATTTACATTCTTGTAGTAATTGTGTATATTTTTCCTTAGTTCTGCTTATTTTTTTGCTTTATCAATTCCTATAAGTTTTTTCATGCTTCTTTGTATCCATCATATTTGTCATTTTTTTTATGGCGCAAGAATATTCCATTATATTCATGTATCACAAATCTTTTAGCCATTTCCCAGTTGATGGGCTTCTTTGTTTCTAGTTCTCTGTTTAGCAAAATATCAGAAGATAAGAGTGATGTTAAATCCAGCTGAGGATTCTTTTACTTTAGATGTAGACTTCTAGATGAACTGAAGACATGTTATTATTTAGCTGGGTTTTTTTGTGTTCCTTCCTTGGGTTTTTTTTAAGCATTTAAATTTTTAAAAATGTTAATTATTTAATTTTAACTTTTTTTAAAAATTATTTTGAGTTCCAAATTTTCTCCTTCTCCCTAGCCACTCTCCCACTCACTCAGAAGGCAAGAAATATATCAACCAAACATGTGAAACCATAAAAAAATTTTAAAAATAAATTTTAGTGATGTTTTTACATCTCCAAAATTGTTCCCATTGTCACTCTCTTCTCTTTCCTTCCTCTCTGCTGCTTTTTTACTCCTGAAGAGTTACTTTTAGAGATACACAGTAAAATATCCTTTAATGATATATGAAACAGTTATATAGGTACATTAGAAAAATCTTGTTTAATGTTGAAAGTGTCATTGCTTAGGGTATGGTGGTCCTTGGAATATAAAAACTACCTGGAGATGTGTGTGTCATAACACACACACAGACACACACGTACACATATATGTATATATTTTTTCAATTAAAAATCTAATACTTTTGCAAAAAGATTGCTCTAATTTAACTTTCTATTTTTTTTTTCTTTTCAGAGGGGGGAAGGCAGGGCAATTGGGGTTAAGTGACTTGCCCAAGGTCACATGGCTAGTAAGTGTTAAGTGTCTGAGGCCAAATTTGAACTCAGGTCCTCCTGACTCTAGGGCTGATGCTCTATTCACTGTACCACCTAGCTGCCCCTAACTTCCTTTTTTTAATTAACAAAAATTTTATTTTCTCTCCCCCAATTAAATAAAGAAGAACAAATATGTTAGACAAACAAAACAAATTCTCCCACTGACCTTTTCCAAAAAGACCATATCTCATTCCCTACCCTGAATCCTTCACTTCTCTTTTGAGAGGTAGGTAGAATGTTTCATCATGAGTCTTCTAGAATTGTCATTTGTCACTGTTTAGATCAGAGTTTAGAGGACTTTCTTTAGCTTTAATGTCATACCCATTTTGGATTTAGAATTGGGGGGGGGGTCTCCTTAAGCTAGTTTAATATAACAAGGTTAAATGTCAAGTTTAATACATCCAAATTAGAAAATGACAATCTCACTGCTTACTCCAAAGCTGATTTTTAAAGTTTATTTTTTTAATGTTTAAAGTTTTATGCTTGCACTTTACATAAATTTGCAAGCATAATTTTTAATATTAAAACAACTGAATCATGAAAGAAAACTGTACAGAGCTCTTAGAATCAGATGAAAAAGTGAAAATAGGAGGAATCCAAATCACCTCTTGAAATCAACTCCAAAAACGAAAACTCAAGAACATCATAGACAAAATCCAGAGCTTCTGGGTCTGAGAAGATACTACAAGGAGCCAAAAAGAGAGAGTTCAAGTAGAGTGGAGATGTAGTCAGGATTTCACAAGGTTTGGCAGCTAGCTGTCACCATAAAGGATCAGAGAGCTTGACATTTGATATATCAAAATTCAAAAGACTTGGGCTTACAACCAAGAATAACTTAACCAGAAAAACTGACTATGATACTACAGGGTGGGAAATGGATCTTTAATGAAATAGTAAACTTCCAAGAATTCCTAATGAAAAGTTAAAAAAAAAACCCAGAGTTGAGTAGGAACTTTGATATTCTAACATAGGAACAAAGAAAAACATAATAAGGTAAAATATAAAAGACCAATTATAAGGGACTACAAAAGGATGAAGTATTTATATTCTAATGGGTGAAATGATATAAAGAGATTCTCAGTAAAAAGAAAATTTAAAATTCTTGAGGAGAGGAACTGTTTTATTCTTTTATTATATTTGTATCCCCAGCACCTAGTAGGGTGCTAGGCACATGGTAGGTGTCTGATAAATGTTTGTTGATTGATTGATGAAAGAAATGATAATAAGTTTACCAAAGAAAAATAAAGGCATAGTCTAAATAGCAACATGAACCTGAAGATATTAGATGGAACAATACTAAGAAAGAACAAACTGATGGTCTTATTGATCACTTTATGAAATAGATATGGTCCTGAAAAAATTGTGTGCATAAATAGAATGATGTTCTTAATTCCATTCAATTTAGCTAATTTATTAAGGGCCTTTTATACTTTATGCTAAGCACTGGAGATACAAAAACAAAAAGTTCCTGCTCTCAATTCAATTCAATTTAATAAGTGTTTATTCATCACATACTATGTTCATTCAAGGTATTGTAGAGCTACAAACTAACTGACCCCAATGTCACCCTGTTTTCACGAGCTCCTTCCCTAGATATCTCTGCTATGGTGATGAGAGACTCAGAGTCCCAGAGTTTGCCATCTTTTGGAGGCTGGATTTCTGGGACCTTGCAATAGAGGCTTCAGGGAGAGATGAGGACTAGCACAACAGTCATCTTTGTTTTCCACGAAGCAAGAAGAAGCATAGGCAGGTGGAGCAGATGATCTGTGGATGCTGTATCCCTTACCCAACAGGCTTTGCTCACATGCTCCAATTGTAGACAATGGGAATTAGACTAAGGAAAAGCTTTCTCTCCTCTTCCTAACCCCCAGATAAGAACTAACGAGATTGTAAACAGAGGAATTGTGCATTTCCCTTTACTTGCCTGTTACAGAATTACCTCAAAGTTGGTACCTCCATTAAGTCAGACAGTTTCTTCTCCTTTTGGGAGAGTGCTTAGCCCAAGAGAAGAAACTTATCTGGCTTGATGGACAGTGGTGCAAGCTGCCAGGTTATTCTCATCCAAAAGAACTGTCCCCCTGTTGCTCATTCTCCTTTCTTCTTCTTTTTATTCCTCCATCCTCTTATATTTGGGAAAATGTGACTATTGCTAAATCTTTGTCTGATATGAGAAGATATTTGGGGAGAAGTGTGGGTCTTTGTAGAAGGAAAGGAGATATAACCCTGCTGTGGTGAGACTGAGGCATGATGAAAAGAAGAGCAGACATTTACCCCATGTGGAAATCCTAAACACAAATGGACTCATACTGAAATGACACCTACCCCTAGACAAGTGCAAAGTTCTGTAAGCAGAAGAGCCTATCAGGACAGAAAGAATAACAACGTATTCATATATACTCACAGACTTAGTAGAGCTAAACCTTTGAGGCAAAATCAAGCCAAGCCTAGAAAAGAAGGACCTGTGCTACCTAAGGGGTACCCACCTGCTAAACCTCCTCCGGCAATGAAAGCATTGTTTAAATACTGTGCTTGCCTTAGAGGTGAGTGGGGTTGAAAAGGGTGGGGTCTTCACCTAGAATAAGAACTCTCTCACCCAACCCTGCCTCTGCCTACCCGCCTACTAGTCCAGATAACTGATGAGACTCAAAGGGAATTACATCACCATAACAATGCAACATTGTGAAATCCTTTAAAATCCTGTATGCAAAATAATCCCTTCCTTCAATCAGCTCTCATTCTCCTAAGAAGAAGACAGAAATTACACATTGACAGAGAGATGGAATATTATGCAAACACTGCCTTACTAAAGACATTCTGCAAGAGACTGCACCTGAGAAAATAGCTTTGAATGGTTTTAAGAGCCGGACATGAGAGATGAGTGATTTCTTAGTATGAAAGCTAAACTGTGTAAAGACTCAGAAGTGGAAGATGAAAAGACAATTTTAGGGAAGATTAAATAGGTCAGCTTGCCTGGAATATAGAGTATACAAACGGGAAATAATGTGAAATGCAATTATCTGGAAAGATAGACTGGATCCATTCTATGAAGGATTTTATATTCCAAGAAGAGGAATCTGTATTTTATCAGTGATAGAAAAGAGAGAGCATTTATTCATTTCTTAAGTGTTTAATATGTGACAATACTGTACTAAATACTGGAAACAGAAAAATAAGTAAACAAGGCAGTACCTGCCCTCAAGTAACTTGTATTCTAACAAAGGAATTAAACACAAAAAGGGAAGCAGGAAAGATAGGGCTGAAGGGTATATTTTCCTGAGGAGAGGCCTGAGAAGTGATATAAACACTACATTTGGGGAAAAATGAGATGAAATTTTGCTTATCAGAGCCTGGCTTCCCAGGGAGTAAAGTTTAGGGTTTCAGTGGGAGAGAAATGAGGACAATGGCCATAGAGTAGGTGACAAATTATCAAGACAGCAACTGATGTGGAGGTTTGCTCTGGGGAAGATTAAGTAAAAGCTGAACTGAGACTGGATCCAGTGAAACTTCTTGAACAGGGGCGTGGTATCCTCAGACCAGTACTTTAGGAAATTTATTTTGACAGCTATATGAAGGATGGATTAAACAGAGGGTAAGAAGCAAAAACAGGGAAACCAATTTGTAGGTTATTACAATAATCTAGCTATAAGGTTGTTGTAGGAGGGGCTCTAAAGTTAGAACACTCTTAGTTCAAGTTTGGGATGAAAGGAGGGACTTGTGAGTCATTGACCAAAGGAAGTTTACAAGAACATAGATCAAGGACACTGTGGCCCTTAGCTTTTCTAGGCAGCACTCCTTTCCCCTATTTCCATCTGGAAAAGCATCTAGTCAGTACTTCATTAGGATAGTGTGACTCCTGCAGTCTTAGGCAACCAGGAAGTCTAGGGGTTTGGACCTTTCATGCCCCCAGGACAGGAAACTGCCTTTAGGAAGCTGGAGTCAATCAGGTTTCAAAGAAAGAGAAAGTCAAGGTAATCAAGAGAAATCTGAGAAGTCAAAGATGCTGAATCAAAAACCAAAACATAATTGGTCCTATCACATACCACCCCTTGCTGGCAAGGCCCTAATGATTTTCTTTTTTTTCTAATGATTTTCCAAAGGACTTTCCACTGTAAAAGTGACTGGACAGTCCTAGTACTAAGTAGGTACTAGGGTAGTACTAACACTGGGTAGTACTAAGAAACAGGAAAAAAAACAAGACTAAACCAAAACCAAAACGTATAGGACAAAAGTCAGAAATCCTGCTTTTCATTCAGAAAAACTAAGTCTCAACAAAGTGTCACGGTCTGTCCCATATGATGTGTGATGCCGTATCTCTGCAATTCACAGTGGGTATCCTAATGCAAAATGGTGGTGATAAGTCAGAGCAGCACCAAAAACAATACAGATGATGACACCTTCAGTGTAGCTGAAGATTTATTTTCCTAATGTGAAGTGGTGATGAGCAGGACCAAATCCAGGAACATTAGGTCCTTTGTGTGGACACTTGTGGCATAGTCCATGATTCTTCCTGCATCAGGATTATCATCTATAGTAAAGTGGCAGATTAGTGAAGTCCAGTTGTATAGACCTCTTTTGTGACAAATGGAATGATCTAGTAATAATAAAAGTGGTTCACACATCTTGCTAGGGTGGCTATCTTGTATCACCAAACCCATGATAGCCAACTCTGGATACAGGGTGATTGCAACTCATACCCAGTGAGAGGAAAGCAACTGTTTTTCAAAAGCAGTGCAGTGAGTGACTTCTCTGGGGCACTTTGAAATCCAGAAGCTGAATAGAGGCTTATTCTGGCCACCTAGAATAATTTGATGCTTCCTAAAGGCTCCATCCAGCTAGGTTTCTATAGATAGAGAATTTCAAAAACATGTACCTTGCAGAATCATAAGGACCCAAGGGAAGACTACTAAATAGCTTACTTTGTATCTTCCATTGTTCAAGCCTGTTTTGGGCCCTACTTGAAAGACACAGACTTATGGGTGACTTGGTAAACGGGTGCCATCAGAATAACTAGGTGAGGAACATACATTTTTCAAAACCTAAAGAGTCCAATAAATCTCTGGACTTTCTTCTTATATCACAAGGAAGCAAGTGTCAATAGTTTATTCTGGGTTGTGTCTGGAGTCCTCTGGGGTTTCCCATCCACTGTATTTCCAGAAAACTTGACTGATCAGGTTAGATCCTGGACTTCCAAAGGGTTGATTTTCCAACCTTGTCCTTCCTATGAGCAACCATCTGATCTTGGACCTTTGCCACAGTGGCCTCATCTGACCTAATCAACAATATATCATCAATGTAATGATGCACATTGAAGACACTCCATGAAGAAAAGAGTGCCTTTTGGGTGTCTGTCTATCAAAATGTGGCATAAGAAGGAGGGTCAAGTATATGGGACTCCTGAGATGAAAGCAAACTGTTTCTGATCAGTTTCAGCCACAGACACAGAGAAAAAGGGTTTTGGCAAATTTGATAGCTCCATACCACTCCAGGCTACCTGGTCTGCAGCACTGATGAGATCGGGAGTGGCTGTAAAGATAGGCATTACATAGAATGGCTCAGGTAATTCTAAGGGTTTCCATTTGGCCTTATTATCCACAATAACATTCCTAGAGGTTGCAATAAGGGCCCAAACAAGTATTAAGCCTGGAGTACCTCTCACCTCCAAGGACTATTTTCTATATCCTCTCAGAATGACCCAATTAAGGCAGGGGTTTATAGGATAACTCAGTTTTGGGTCAGTATGAAGGGCTCCTAGTACTCAGGTACTTGATTTCCCTCTACGTATGTTTTGCTGGCTGGCATTTTATTGTGTTTTATGTGGTAGTTTTACTAGTATCCTCATGGGATGACCATCATTTGCTTTATTGTCAACCCCATGTTTCAGAGTCACATCTAAAACACCTTCCTATGGATGGTATCTTCTCCCTCTACCTACCTAGCAGGGCAAGTGGACTGTGTGACTCTTCTGTCCATTTCTAGAATAACTATTTGCACTGATAGCAATATTAACCCAAGTCATAATTGTCCCAACCTCCAGCTCAAATTTCACCAGTGTCTAGAGAGGAAACAAAATTGATTCCATTTTGTATCCTTGCTAACACTTTGTACAGCTGCTGGAGTTAAAGCTCATTTTCCTAAAAGTGACATGATTTTGGAGAAATCATCTATTAGAGTGTCACTAAGTGTTTTACAGGATGCAGGTGGATACAACCAATCAGAGTTCTCAAAATTCTGGAAAATCCCAAATCTAGTAACTGTACTTTACTATAAAAACTCTTATAAATCTCTCTTTAGGATCTTGTACCTACTGAAGGGCCCTGGACCCATTTTATTCTGCAATTGGATGCCTTGCCAATAAATCACACAGCTCAGATTTTATTTCCTCAGTTATTATAAAGCGACTGTGATGGTTTTAGTGAGGACAGTCAGGAGGTTGAGAGAGGACCCAGGCCTTTAGAGTATTCTAGTTGATTTTCTCACTGAGGGCTACCCTAGAGATTGGACTTCCCCTTGATCCCAGGTCCCAAGCAAAGGTGAGTCTCTGCACTATTGGAGAAGTCCCTTTATAGGAATAATGGGATGGGGTAATAGCATACTGAAGAGAACCCTTCCCTCCCCACCTGGAAAACATTTCTTACAGCAAAGGGCCAGGGGAAGCTTCTGGTTGGGCCAGGAATGACCGAGAAGTGATCCATTAGCTTATGTGAAATTTATTCTCAATTTGGTACCTTTGAGTATTGTAAATTAAAGGATCTAAAGCTAGCTATAAGAAAGAAACAACCAAGTCAGATGTAATTCTGATTCTGTTGGGCTGCCCTTTCGAATGGAATATGTCCCACATACCCACAGGTTTTTTCTCTCTATTCTATCTTGCTTGCTTCCTCTCCTGCTCCTTTACAAGCCTTTCTAGTTATTCTTTCTTCTTCTGCTCTTGCTGCCTCCTCTTCCCCACCCTCTGGGCCCCCATCTTATTTTCCTCATGAATTAACCAAAGATTCAGTTTCTCTTGAGCAAGATGAGCCCACATGATGTTTTTCCTCTTCAAGAAAGGCTTATATATACATAATCCTGCACAGCTTGATCAGATAGTGAAGACTAGGAATCATTAGCCTTTCAGTTCCTCTGATCTTTCTACCTAGAGAAGGAACACTCCCAAATCTGATGAAGATCCAGAAGCAGTTATAACCTAATTCAGGACATCTTTATGGGTCATAATCCCACTCCAGGGGGACATGACTGACCTGATAGAAACCTTACTCTCCTCCAGTGAAAGAACTTCCATTACTGAAACTGCTAATCAGAAAGTTCCAGTGGGAGTATTAGAGGGCCTGGTACTGTGGGTTGCCCAAATTACCCATTACAGGACCTACAATGGAAGCCCAAGAATGCTATTGATTACACCAAGTTACTTCAGGATAGGGAGTCCTTAATTAAAGGCATGGAGATTTGTGCCATCCACAAAAATTTGGAATAAATTCCAAGAAACTCTTCAAGACAAAAATGAAACTCCTAACTGCTTTTGACAGGTTGTATAAGATTGCTAAGCAGTAAGCAGGGTTAAATCCACTAAATCCAAGACATGTGAGAATTAATTTGGCCTTTATTATACAATCCATGATAGAAATAGAAAAATATTTTCATAAAATTTGCCCTGGTTGGCATGAAAAGGGCATTGGGTGAGCTTAAGAGCACTGCCCAATATATTTATGAAGTAAACAATAAGGAGGAAGAGAAATATAAGTGCAAGGGCCAAGCTACCATCCTTGCCCCTCCATAGGATGTATCAGGAGCTTGCAAGTCACAGACATGTTTTTACTACCACAGGAAGGACCATACTACCTGAGAATCTAGAAAGGAAAAATAGGATTTTAAAAGTAAAAATAATGGTGGGCCTAGAAATGCCCAAAGGAATTCTGCTGCATGAAGGTGTGAGAGAGTAGTTGGGGCTATAGATTTAGGAGAGGATTCTTTTGTTTTCCCTGATCCTGATATCCTTGCCCCAGCCATCCAAGTCCATGTCTCTGCCCTCACCAGCAAACCCCATGTTACCCTAAAAGTCAATGATGTATTCTATGATTGCTTATTAGATACTGGAGCTTCTAATCCAGATTTAATGAGTAAACCAGACTCTAACTGTCCCTCTATTGGGTCTCTGAATGTTATAGGGATCTCAGAAAAATCTTAGAAGGTTCCAAAATTGTCTCATAGCATGGTATCCATTGGTCCCCTTTCTGTTGAACAGTCCCTCTTCATGCCCAAATCCTGTGTAAATCTTTTGTGGCAAGATCTTCTTTGTAAACTTAGGGCCATGATTTCTTGTTCCCCCAATGGATTCTGCAACTCCCTCTTTTTGTTCCCTATATTGCTTTAGAATGCTCAAGAGACTCCTGACAATAGTCCCAGGATTCCATCTGACGTCCCTGATTCTCTATTGGTGACTTTATCCTCAGATGTAGGATGTCTAAAATCTTCTGTCCCCATTGTCATCAAGAAAAGGAGATTCCCCCACCACTGATTTCTGAATAACCTTTGTCCATGAAGGCCTTTGAAGGTATTATACCATTATTAGCTCTATGAGAGTTGAAAATGTTATTGTTCCTATATTGTTCCCCTTGTGACACTCCTATACTCTTTGTTAAGAAACCCAGTCTGGGCCCTGATGGGAAACCTGTTTATCACTTTGTACAAGATTTATGTGCTGTTAATACTTATGCTATGCCCAGACACCTAGTAGTTCCCAAAACAGCTACCATCATTTCCTCAATTCCTTGTGAGGCTACCTGTATTACTGTGATAAATCTTTGCTCATTATTATTATTATCTCTTTTAACATTCCATTTATATGCAGAAAGGCCTACCCTGGTTTATCAAATCCTATGGGCAAGATTTAACTTCCATCACTTTCAAGGCTTATCTTTAATCCAATACAATGGCAGTGGTAGTCCTGAAATTTTACACACCTTGCTACAACCAAAGTTCAGGTCACACTGGGCATATGAACAAGGAGCTTAAAATTATGATTGGTAAGTTATGTGCTAAAACCCTCTAATGTGGCCTGATGTTCTTCCTCTGACTTTGTTCTATCTGTGGAGCTAAGATGGAAATTACATATATATATCCTTTTGAAATGCTTTTGTACACCACCAGTACCCCAAGTCCAAGAAGATCGTTTCCCCCAGTACACACATCTCCATTAGGAGGAGTTGCCTCTATTGCTTTTTCTATACAGAAGCTACAAAGCAGGTTGCAAGAACTCCACAACCCTGGAGCAGTAGTGCAGAATGGACCATTGGACTTTTAACTCCACGATTTTGATCTTGGAGATAAGATCTACATCAAGAATTTCCAGTGGACTAACAGGACAGAGCTGACTTGGGAAGGTCCATTCTAGATGCTCCTGACCACTCTAACAGCCTTGGAGTGGTCAGAAGCACTTAGAATGGAACTCTTGGGTACACTGTTTTCACATGAAACCTTGCCCCTCATGCTGCTTTATGTTTTTGTTCTGTTTGGTTTGTGAGGCATTTTCTTTCCCAATCCTGTCCTCTCAGATTGATTAGAGGACACAATGATGTCAGCAATCTTCATGGTGGGGTAGGTTATGCCTTATATCATCTCAAAAGCTATTGGGCCTCACAGGTATTCAGTTTGCCATCATATATATTAGGGGCATTAGGGGGACCTTGAACCATGAACAGAGACTGAGACCATTTTGCAACCTTCCAGCATTGCTGGAGGTGGTTTTCATATCTCAGGAGGGGAGGGTGAATCCCTTCAACTTGTCCTGACAATCCCTTTTGTCCTGGCTAAATGCTTTATAATATACCCAGAGAAAAATCCAACTCCACGGTGCCCCAAGCTATTAACTTTGCTGAATTAGAAAATAGGAGATTCCACATATAGTTTAATGATTCCACCATATCTTACAAAAGTTGGAATATTGAATGTCTGTATCTGTACCCTTGCCTACATTCTTGATATGTGCTAAGTTAGAGGAAGGGATTAATGCTACTTTGGGCTTGGGTAATGCAGGGAGTTGCATTCAAATTGCCCAGATCCCCAACGTCACTAATGGGATCCTTTTCTGAATGTTGCTGCACTTATTTACAATACCACCTCTGATAACAAAACCATTCCAAACTGTGTTTTTCTTGGCAATTTGACATCCAAAGGCACTACAATCTGTAATTTTAATAATAACCTGTGGTCCATGGGGTATCACCCTGCTAAGATCCTTCAGCAAATTCAATATAAATTAAAGCAGAGACATAACTACTCACCCAAGTGACCCCTTGTAGAATCCCTATTCTTGGTTCATCTGGCTCCAGGGAAATGGCCTGGCAGCCACCCTTGGTAAATGGCCCCTTATTGCCTTCTGCCTTACAATTCCTTTTAGACATTGCATTAGTTGCTACATTAAAGCCTGTTCCAGGCTAGTCACAGAGAGGCTCATGCTAGTCTGCTCTACTATGACCATGTTAAAAAATCTCATAAAATTAGTTTATAGGTACTGATCCTTGGGAGGTTAAACTCTCAGGGATCAAAGTAGGGAACTAAAAGAATAAAATCAATTCCATTTTGTATCATTGCTGACACTTTGTATAGCTGCTGGAGTTGAGGTTCATTTTTCTGAGTTGTTTGGTTTTCCTATAAGTGACATGATTTGGGGGAAAACATCTATTAATGTATTATTAACTGTTTTACAGGATACAGGTGGATGCAACTAATCAGAGTCCCCAAACTCTGGAAAGTTCCTAAATTTAAAAACAGTAACTGGATTTTACTATAAAAACTCTTGTAAATCTCTCTTCAGTGCCCCTGTGCCTATTGAGGGGCCCTAGACCCAATTTGTTCTGCCTTGCCCATAAATCTCAAAGCTTAGACTTTGTTTCCCAAGTTATAAAATTACTTGAGACATTAGCCCACACACCTAAGGTTGTGTGTTGGTGATTCAATGCTAAAATCTGAAACCATTCAAGCAAGAGACAGGGGAGGGTTTACCCAGAAAGCAGGATCTAATGGCCTCTGAGACAAAGTGGGCATCGGATATGGTAGGCTTTGGTGGGATAGCATAAATACAGTCTATCCGGTCTATTTCCTTTAGGAACTTCAGATCCCCATCTTCTAGCTGGCTGCAAGGGGAATTTATTTTTTTATAAGGCCAGGTACAGACAACTCTGGGCAGCTAAGTGCTACAGTAGATAGAGTTTAGGACACTTACTAGGTGAGTGACTTTGGGCAAGTCACTTTTGTCTCAGTTTTTTCATTTGTAAAATGAGCTGAAGAAGGAAAAATCAAACTACTCCAGTACCTTTGTTAAGAAACCCCATGTGGGGTCACAAAGAGTCAGATAGAACTGAACAACAGCAAACAGATAATTCTCCATTTTAGCCACCCAAAAAGGGACAAAGAACATACCCCCTCTCAAAGTTCTAACACATTTAGTTGGCCCTGTAAAAAAGGTCTTCAGGGAGCTCCTCCAGGGCCTTAACAAAAGGCTTTGTTCTGTGACATTGGGATTCACTCAAAAGTCTGCAGCATTTGAAGACCTAGAGGGCCACATTTAGCCTTGAGGTCACAGATTCCCTACCCCTGCCCTAAGCTATTGAAATCCAAAGTGGAGAGTTTTCCTTTTCTTTTGGAGGCAACTGGGTTTAAGTGACTTGCTCAGGGTCACACAGTTAGTAAATATTTGAGGCTGTATTTGAACTGGGTCCTCCTGACTCCAGGGCTGGTACTCTACTCACTGTACCACCTATCTGGCCCCAAAAAACAGCTTTTCAACATTGGGTACATTAGACCATGTCCTTAGGAGCCAATGCTTTAGAGATTCCTCCAGTTTCTGTTTGAACTTGAGGTGCAACTATCTCAGCTCTTTGGTGGACAGGGTCAGCCTGCTCATCTAGGGAAGGAACTCCTTGTTTGTATCCCCAGAAAATCTGGACTCTGGATCAGAAACCACAGTAGGATGGGTTCTTGACTACGTCCCCATCAGTTCCCACCTATATCAGGAAAGGTCTCATCACTTGATAGCCACCAGCTCTATTAGCTGTCTCTCTACTTTCATTGCACAGTCCCTCAAAGTTAAGAGCTCTGTTTCTACCCTGACTATGCTGGCAATCCAACTTCTGCAGCACAGTCAACAACATCCAAGGTATGCTGGTTTTGCTACTCTCTTTACCCTCTTTGGGAAGTCTGCTCCAGCATCCATCAAGCTAATGCATCTGCCTTAGATGGAGCAAGCTACTAGTCCCACAGATAAGATTCACCATACAAGATCAAGAGGGCTCTGGCAACAGGAAGCCAGGCATTTGCAATGCCATACATGTGCAGCTTTCCAATGTAATGCTACCATGAACAGCTTTTAAGATTCTGATTACACAGTATAGTGAACACTCTTATTTATTCCATAATAAATCAAAGCAAAACATTCACAGAAAATCAAGGTACAGTATTCACAATATTACAACTTATCACAGAAAATCACAATATAGTATTCACAACAACTTATCATTAAAATGGCCACATAGTTTTCACCAAAGTGGTCATAATATTTCCAACAAAGAACAATCATCTGGTATCCCTAAGGAGGTTTGCCTCCTTACTGTCATTCAGTCATCTCAGAGAACAATAGTCAGTCTTCCACTCATGGGGCAACTAAGTTAACTCGATCAGTACTCATTCAGCAATCAATTACTAAGCATTATTAATCACTAAGTACATTCATTAGAAAATATACAAACCCTCCAGTCTTAGGTCACCTAGGGGTGACCACGTAATCATCATAGCATTCAATACCCAAGAAGAGGTCTTTTCTTCATCTTGAACAGAGGCAAATTCTCAGCAATCTCTGTTCCTGGGGAGACAAAGCTTAACAAAGCCACAATATTCATTGCCAGTGTCCTTATCAATTCACTTTCTGCCTGCAGAACAGTCTCAGGACCCCTGAAAACATCAGCAAGATCCTCTTCCAGGATTTCTCTAAATGTACGACAAGAAAATCCTTGAGGGCTTCTGAGTCAACAGCAAGGTTCCAGGACCTCTGCAACAACAGCACTGTCCTTCCCCAGCAGATGAGTCTGGCAAAACAACATCAAAATAGGCAGAATACCAGCACCATAGTCATGCTTCTTCAGTCCTCCAACAGTTCAGCTAGTCCTAGGACCCAGAAGAAATCTCAGCTGGGTCTTGGAATCAAAATCACTCCTTCCAGGTTTTCAAAATCAAAATCATTTTCTCCAGCCTGGGGGGGGGGCGGGGGTTGTGTTGATTTCACAGGCAGAAAGTGAATTGATGATGGTGCTGGCAATGTGCATGAATGTTGTTTTGGCTCTGTCAGGCTTTGTCTTCCCAGAAACAAACTGTGAAGGACTTGAGGTGGACTAGACACTGTGGGCTTCAATATGGAGCAGGAGCTGGACAAAGAGCTGAGAGCTGCCTTACCTTTGAATCTAGGTGACAGTTGGGTAGATTCAGGTAGGATCTAGGACCATGGAAGAGGAACCATGGAATCTGAAAGCCAGCTTCGAGTCAAGATGAAAAGACCTCCTTCATTACTTAGTGCTGGTTGACAAGTTCATGGTTTATTGTGATCTAGGGGTGGGAGAACTTTGTACTCTGTATCTTGTACCTCTTAAGGATGATTGAGTTAATGATGATTGGAAACTAATCTCCAATGAAGAAGAAAGAAGACCTTTTGACTGAGAGATGAATATAATTCGACCTAGGGGTGGAGAACTTTGACCTTTGTACTTTGTGTCCCTTAAGAAGGCTTGTTCCTTAAGGATGACTGAGCTAAGGATTTACTGAATATTATTTTTTTAAAAATCTATGTGGCCACTTTAGTGATGTTCTTAACTTATAATATTGTGAATGCTGTACTTTGGTTTCTGTGAATGTTTTGCTTTAATTTACTGCTGAATAAATAGAGAGTTCACTATACTTTGTGATCAGAACCTTAGAGCAGCAGCAGTCCTCTGGAAAGCTGTGCATGCTTGGTTTTATATCTAGTTACATTCATATAGTTAAGCAAATGAATTTACAATCTGTAGTTCATAGCTCTGGGGCCTAATCTATAGAATTTATAAACACTACCCTTGTGGAATCATATCAAACTGATTAATACTAATTGGAATAAAATAGGGGTCCAATTAATCATCTATCTGTCACCTGTCACATTATGAGAGCCCAAACTAGGATAGTGGTCATAAGAGTGGAGCCAAGGGGATAGATGTAGATATGAGCTAGGTTGAGAAATTGATAACACATATGAGTAGAGTGACAGAGAGCATGAAAGGATAAGGGAAGGAAAAGAGTAAAAGAGGAATTGGTGTCAAAAATTGCATAAAAGGCAAGAAGGGTTAGAAATTGGGAAAAGGCCATTAAATTTGGGTTTTGGCTAGGTAGGAGAGAGTAATTTCAGTTTGTATATGGTTGAGGGGTAAGATGAAGGGAGTTGAAGACACTAGTATAAACCTGTACAGGTTGCTTTTTCTTAGAGTTTGGCTCTTGTAGGAGAAAAAATAGGAACCACAGTTCCTATTACTTTGGGACATCTCTGATGGACTAACAATGTAGAAATTCCCCGACCACCTGAAGGACTAATAGTAGAAAATAAGGAAAACAGACATAGCAAAGTGAATGGCCTCAAACACTGTTGTAATAACACTTCTTAGAGAAGAGATCCATCCAGCAGTTTTACCTAAAAGAACTTTAACAAATTGTAAAAGTATTTGATCCATCTACCTTGTCTCTTGCTCTTAGATAATATTTTCTTATACTAAATCTTGCTATTTGCATTCCAAATGCTCCCCTCAAATGATTCCTCCTTCTTTCTCTCTCTTGCCTTCTCCTATGAAATGAAACATCCATCCAAAGTTACTGAAGGATGCTGCTGATTGACTATGTATATACTAAGAGGATCTGAAAATTATAAAAACACAAATTTGTACCCTAGGAAGCTGAAACTGCTATTCATCAAGAGCAGTATTTCTTATTGTGCCAATAAATTGCTTTCAGTTTCACCTCCTATCTTTGACCCACTGTCATTGGATTTTACTGATGAATATACATCTTCCAAGAGGTCTTATTTCTCTAAATCATGAGAATTTCCCTGACACTGTGAAATGAGGAAGGAGATATTGGATAGCAGGATCAAATAAAGTTTCTAAAAATAGTTTACCTTTTTTTTTTTTAAATATTATTACCATTTCTGAATATACACCTTCCCACTTCCCTACAAAGTGTGCATTGTTTTAGTCATCAGGAATATTGTTTTCCTTGTTCTGCTTACTTCCCTGGTGTCTTCTGTGTCAGTTGATGTAGGTCTATCCATTTTGTTTTGGATTCCTGATATAAGGGTAAGGGGTCAATTGAAAAGGAATTGCCTTTGCTAAGTAAGAACATTCCTTGATTGAATCAGTTAATTAGAACTAGGTGTGAACAAGAAATGGATACTTCTCAGCATGCAAAGATATTTAAATTGGGTGAAACAGACTTCAACTAGAATTCTGTTCCAATTGGTTGAAGGACTTGGTAATGCCCTGCAGGGCTTATACAAAAACAGGAAAGGAAGGTAGTTAAAAATTCTCTAAATCTGAATGTCCAGTGGAGGACAAGAGAGATTTCCTCCTCTGGGGACAGGGACTAGACCAGTAATTTCCTTGATATAGTTCCTGGATCAGGAAACTGCCTTTACCAAAGCAGGTCAGCACTTTCTCTGCAGTTTATGTCTAAAGCACTGGGAGATTAAATGACTCACCCAGGGCTACCCAGCCAAAAATGTGTCATTGGGAGGACTTGAACCAAGGCTCTCTGAAGGCCAGCTCTTTGTCACTAGGCCACGCTGGGTACTCTTGGACATTGGCTCTTTCTCTTAAAACAGGCCCAGGTTCCATTCCATTCTGCTCTCCCCCCCTTCCTCCCAATCTCTGAAAAACCTTCCCGATGCCCAGAAGCGATTTCACTTTTTCAGTATTCATAGCAAGCTGTTTACAATGTCTATGTTCTCCATTCCCATTCACTCCGCAATCCTGTCGTCTTCACCTTACCTCCGCCCACTTAACAAAGCATTTTCAGGGAAGGACTTGTTTTGTTTTCTCCTTTGTATCCCCAGGTTGAGTCTGGTGCAAAGTGTTGTTCAGTCGTGTCTGACTCTTGGTGACCCCACTTGGAGTTTTCTTAGCAAAGGTGCTAGAGTGGTTTGACATTCCCTTCTCCAGCTCATTTTACAGATGAGGAAATTGAGACAAACAAGGTTAAGTGAATCACCCTGAGTCACACAGCTAGTGTGAGGCTAGATTTGAACTCAGGAAAGATGAGTCTTCCTGACTCTAGGACCAGTACTCTACCCACTGAACCACCTAACTGCCCTTCTTGGCAAAGTAGGTACTTCCTAAATGCTTGTAATTACTATTATTAACCAGAGACTGGAGTAGTCCTTTCTCATAACAGGGGCTCTGGCTCTCAAAGATTCCTGGATTTTAGTTTTTACAAGGACCCAAGAAAGGAGATCATCTGAGGCCTCTGGGTATATAAATACCTGGTGGTTATTCCCATGGGATCTGCCTGGCTTCAGATTCAGGGCTACTTCGTTGGCCTCTTTTCTAGACTGTAGGGGGATACCCCAGTGAGATTTCTAGCATGTGCAAAGTGTAAGGCTTGATCCCTGAACTCTATTCCTTGGAAGATCTCGTGTTTGATATACTTGTCTTCAAGAAGTTTAAATTCTGTAGGGATTGGGAACTATGGCTGCCTGAATCTTTTCTAAAGGGGCAAGCTTTAACACAACGGTTTTGAAAATCCTTGTGTTCCTGTGTTTTGTTATTCCACAAGGAAAAGTTGACAAACAGTCTCCCTTCTGGCCTTTTCTACTCTGTTATGACAAAAATTTGTCCTTAGGATCTTGCTTCAGGATTAAAAAATTTTTTTTAAAGAAGCTCGGATTTTTTTCTCGATAAACTGTTTCAACCCATGCCCGGAAACCTGGCGCTCTTAAGAGAATCTCTCACAGCGTAAGGGAGTATAAAAGAGGATTGACTCAATCCATTCATCAACTCACTCTCGCTCACCCAGCATTGTAAGGGTTCACTTCAAGTTCCACCCACAATTCCCCCCACCTTTTCCATTCATTATTCTTGTTTAAAAAAAAAAAAGATTGTAAAAATCTACGGACCTCCTGCTTTGAAAAAAAAAACAAACCAACACACCACCTCTATTTTTCCTCTTAGAAAGGTCTCTCTTGTCTTTGATCTTTCCACTCCCGCACCCTATCCAGACCTTTTATTCTCCTTAAAGCAAAGGTTCTCAACCTCGTTTCCCATGCACTTTATACATACATACAATCTGAACACCGTATTTCAATATACACAGCTGGTTTCTTTTGCAATCCTATGCATTTTGTTTTTTGCATCTAAATACAAGGTTCTGAGGTGTCCATCCAGAGGCTTCCCCGGAATGCCAGAGGGGTCCGTGACATAAAAAGATTTCTCTGCTGTTCCTTCTAACTCGGAGGGCCAGGAGGTCGTGCCCCCACTCTACCATGTAAGGGGCCAGGAGAGAGTTATCTCGGGCAGTTACTTATTAATCACTGTTCCCAGTGGGAAAGGCTGGGGGTCGGGGGTAGGGAGGAGCGCCGCGGGGGGGGGGGCCGGGAGCGATGGGGGAGTGTACCGAGTTAGGTGCGAGGTGGTTGGACCCAGGGAGGGCGCTGGCTGGACGAGGGAAGGCGCCCCTCAGGCCGGGCCAATACAAAAGACAGAACCCTCCATCTCCCCGGCGGTACGAAACCGCCACCAATAGCCCAACCGCCGCTGGAGTTCCGCGGAGAGGAGGAGGAGCCTGCACCTCCCTCCGTTCCCTCCCTCCTCCCCGCTCCCTCTCGCCGTCCCCTCTACCGGGTAGTCCCGGGTAGGCTCCGCCCCCTCGCGAGAAGCGGCGGTCATTGGGCTGCCGGGCTTTTTTTGCGGTCGTCCTAGTTGCGAGGAGAGGGCGGAGTCGGGGAGGAGGCCGCCTCCGGAGGGCGGGGGAGGCGGGAGGCGGGAGGCGGTGGTGAGCTGCAGGTCTGGGAGCGGAGACGGAGGAGGAGAGAGAGAGAGAGAGAGAGAGAAGGAGAGAAGGAGGCGGGGGCGACTGCCGGGGATAAGCCGAAACCGGGGAGAGCTCCGAGATCGCGGCGGCCCGGGGCGAGGCTTCCCGCCGCCGGCGAGGAGCGGTCCCTGCTGACTCCTCTCCCTCCTTCCGGCCGCGCCACCGGGGAGGCAGCTTCCTCTGCGCCTCCCTCCCGCTCCTCCCCGCCCCCTAGTTCGGAAGAGGAGGAGGAGGAGGAGGAGGAAGACGACGACGACGACGGGGGCGGTGGTTGGAAGGAGGAGGAGGAGGAGGAGGAGGAGGAGGAGGCGGCGGGCGGAGACCGCGCTCCCCCTTCTCCCTCGGTGGCGGCAGCGGCAGCGTCGGGGACAGGACAATGGAGGTGGCTGTGGAGAAAGCGGCCGTGGCGGCGGCGGCGGTAGCGGCGGCGGCGGCTGCGGCAGCGTCGGGGGCCCCGGCGGCTGCGGCTCCGAGCGGGGAGAATGAGGCCGAGAGCCGGCAGGGCCCGGACTCGGAGCGCGGCGGGGAGGCGGCCCGCCTCAACCTGTTGGACACTTGCGCCGTCTGTCACCAGAACATCCAGAGCCGGGCGCCCAAGCTGCTGCCCTGCCTGCACTCCTTCTGCCAGCGCTGCCTGCCCGCCCCCCAGCGCTACCTCATGCTGCCCGCCCCGCTCCTGGGGGCCGCCGAGACGCCCCCCCCTCCCGCCGCCGCCGCCACTGCCGCCGCGCCCCCCGGCTCCCCGATCTCCGCCACCCCTCCTTACAGCACCCAAGGTAAGCGAGCCCCTTTCCCGCCGCGCGCGCGCGAGGCCCCGGAGGGGGGAGCAGAGCAGAGCCGCGCCGCTAGCTGGGGGAGGGGAGGAAAGGGGCGGGGAGGCGGGGGACGCGAACGAGCGAGGCACGCGGCGTGTGAGTGTGTGTGAGTGCGTGTGGGTGTGTGGCGACCCTGCTGTCATGTCGCCACAGGGGAGGGGGGAGAGGGAGACTAAAGGGTCTGTGTGCAGGCGTGTGGCACGCATGGAGGGCCCTGCGCGCTCCCCGCGGTTTGTCGGCTTCTCTGCAGGCAACTTACCGGGCGCTGGTGACTTTTGGATCTCGCCGCCGCCGGGAGTGCGTGCACCGGGATCCCCCCGTCTGCGCCTCCCGGGCTCCCCCCGTCTGCGCCTCCCGGGCTCCCCGGCGTGGGTACCCGGGAGAAGTCTCTCTCGAGTAGCCTGGTGCATTGGCCGGCGAACTTTTTCTCTGAACGCCCGCTTCCTTAGAGTTAGTGCTCTCTCGGTGTTTGCCCGAAGCTTTTGTCCAGCCTGCTGTGATTCCGGGAAAGTAAGGGAAATCTCGTTTGTCCTTTCTTTTTTTTTAATTGTTGGAGCGATTGACCAGGGCTAGATTTGACGTTTCATTTCGTGCTTTGAGCTTCGAGACTCGATTCCACGTTCTAGCTTGGTTTCCTTGCAGCGTTCTTGCACTAGTTCCTTAGGGACAAAGGGAAAAAATGATACGGTTTTATTTTGGGGGCTTATTTTAACTTGCCCAAAATAGGGGAGAATGAGGAGAAATAAACTAATCCTTGAAAAAGTAAGTTTGGTGGGAGAGTGATTTTTTTTTTTTAAGTATGCATGTACTTAGCTGGAAATGTTGAGGTATATTGAGGTTTCTCCCGGAGTGATGGGTTTTGGTTTTGTTTTGGTCAGTGTACAAGAATCATAACAGGTAACTTGATGTTGCTTTTGGTATCAGGTCTGAAACATTTAAAAAAGTTAACAAAATATTTTTAGATAATTGAATTTTATATAGTTTTGGAAAGCTTTTTGTGTTTTTTGTTCTTTTTTGTATTTTTTTAAAAATTGTGAAAGCAACATTCAGGAAAAAAATTTTTTTACCACTTTTCAAAAAGGAAAGAGTTTGTTTTTAACTCCTCCCATTTTCGGAGGAGAAACTCCATTTAACTTAACAGCATTTAGTTTTAGCGCAGTGGACAGAGCACTGCACCTGGAGTCAGAAGACCTGAGTTCAATTCGCCCTCAGTCACTTAATAGTTGTGTAATCCTGGGAAAGTTGCTTAATTTATGTCTACCTCAGTTTCCTGTTGTGAGGATTAAACGAGATAATAAATGTAAAGGCCTTAGTGCTATGTGTTAGCCGTTATTATTTTCACATTTGCTAGTGTCCTCCCTTACACTCCCTACTGTACTTTAGTGTTTTTATTGTTGTTAAGTCACGTCCAACTCTTAATGACCCCGTTTGGGGTTTCCTTGGCAAAGATGCTGGAGTGATTTGTCCTTTTCTTCTCCAGGTCGTTTTACAGATGAGGAAACAGGGTTATAAGTGACTTGACCAGGGCCACACAGCTAGTGTCTGAAGCAGGATTTGATCGCCACCTAGCTACCAAATGTTTGTAGTGCCAAATTGTAATCGAACTAGGTTTTAAGGGATTGAAGAATGCTTTTTATTGGAATAAGTGAACTGTGGCTTTAACGCATCATCCATTTTAGTTCATTATGTTATGAACAGCATCCAGTTTACTACCCAGTAGAGAATCAATCAGCCAACCTAGCTATTCAAGCTGTCCTGGGTCTAAGGGTAATTTTAATGAATAAGTCTTGAGGGGAAAAAAAATTAACCCTTTTTTCAAATAGTGTATTATTCAGTGAAACTGCTTTTAAAAACATTTTCATGAAACTGTTTGGATCCCTAACCAACCTTCCATGATCTGACTGGGCTGAGCCTAGAACTTAAAATGTAAATTGTAGTAATGATGGGTGCCATGCAAAGAGGTTTGGAGTCAGAAGACTTGAGTTCAAATACTGAGTCCATCTGTGTGATCTTGAGATGAATCTCTGACCCTTTATTCATTCGAAAAATGAAGAAATTGTACTAGATGGCAGGCTAACCTTTCCTCCTGGCCTAAATTTGTGGGTTCTTTGGACTTCATACACTTAAGGCCAGATACCACTGGTATTGTGAAAACCTGTTTGTAATTTATGTGAATTATGAACAGGGCTTTGAAGGTGGATTGGGAACCTTGATCTTGTTTCTCCCTTTTCTGTACCTAGTACCTGCTAATCAAGCAAGTATTCAGAAGGACACAAGGAATTTAAAGAGAAGGTTTAAAGTTTCAGGATGTGAAACTATTAAAGCTCTGCTTTATTAATATATGATCTCTTCAATGAAATATAACTTAAGCAAAACAGCTCCTTTTGTGATTTGGGATCACTTATAATACTGGGGAATTTTTTCTTCTTGAAACCAGTTAATCATCTTGTCTAATTTCATCTTAGCTCACCTTTCCCTTTTTGATTCAGTAATTTGTTTTTAGAAGAAGCTGATTTTAATAATGTAAATTATTTGAAAGCCAAATCGTCCAAAATTGCATAAAATTTTACAGCAGAATAGAATTGACTCCTGTATTTCATGTGTCAAGTGTGTTGGCTTCCATAAAAGAGGCATTTAGGTGTAGTGGGGACAAAAATCAGCTTTGGAATCATCAGATTATAGGATTTAGTTATTATCTAATCCAAACCTTTCATTTTACAGTCTAGGAAACTAAGTCAGAGACTATGATTTGCCTGGCATCACATAGGTGGTAGACCTTTCAGGTCAATAGAAGACCTAATTTTAAATCTCTGCTCTGCCACTGTGAAATTAACTGTGTAATTTTCACACATAAAAATAGCTCATAAATTTGGTGTTCATTGAGCCCTGTGCGTTTCCCTTTAAAGTCAAGTATTTACTGAGTACCATGGGAAATAATAGAAATATTTAATAGTTAGGTAAGACTAACCTAAATGGAGTAGGTTATGCCTTCTTTTTTCCTTTATTTATATAGTATTTTTCCCAAGTTACATGTAAAAACAATTTTTAACATTGTTTTTAAGACTTTGAGTCCCAAATTCTCTCCCTCCCTCACTTCCCACCCCTCCTCATTGAGAAGGCAAGCAATTCCATAAAGATTATATATGTGTAGTCCTGCAAATCATATCCATGATAATCACGTTGTGAAAGAAAACATAGACAAAAAAAACCTGAAGAAAAATAAAGTGTGTGTAGGCAGGGAAATCCGGAAAGTTACTTCAATCTATATTCAGACACCATCAGTTCTTTCTTTGGGGATAGGTAGCATTTTCCATCCTAAGGCTTTCAGAGTTGTCATGGATCGTTGTATGGCTAAATACAATAGCTTAATCCGAAAAAGCTAAAATCATTAACAGCTGATCCTCTTAAAATATAGCTGTTACTTTATACCCAATACATTTTACTTTGCATCAACCTGTGCAGGTTGATGTGCAGGTTTTGCTGCATCATTTCTTAGAGTACAATAATATTCCATCATAATCACATACTGCAGCTTATTCAACCATTCCACAATTGATGTGTATCCTCTCAATTTCTAATTCTTTACCCCCAGAAAATAGCTGGTATAAATATTTTTGTACCTATAGGTCCTTTTCCTTCTTTTTTTTTTTTTTTCCTCTTTTGGGATACAGATCTAGTAGTGATGTTACTATGTCAAAGGGTATGTATGTATGTATGGTTTTATAACTGTTTGGGCATAGTTCCAGATTGTTCCATAGAAAGGTTTGATCACGTCACAACTCCCAACAACAGTTCATTAATGCCTCATTTTTTCCCATGTCCTCTCCAACATTTGTCATTTACTTTTTCTGTACTATTATCTAATCTGATAGGTATCAGGTAGTACCTCAGAATTGTTTTAACTGGCATTTCCTCATTCAATAGTGAGTTAGAAACATTATTCAAAATTATTTTTTTTGTTACTATTGCTATTTCCATCCTCTTCCCCCTGCCCTGTTTATTTTGTTTGCTTTCTCCTTTTTCCCTGTCCCTCAAAAGTGTTTTGCTTCTGCTTTTTTTTTTTTTTGGAGGGGCAGTTGGGGTTAAGTGACTTGCCCAAGGTCACACACAGCTTGTTTTGTGTTAAGTGCCTGAGGCCGAATTTGAACTCAGGTCCTCCTGACTCCACGGCAGTGCTCTATTGACTGTGCCACTTAGCCTACCCCTAGTGTTTTGCTTCTAATTATCCCTTCTCCCAATCCTTTCTATCACCCACCCACCCCTTATCTATTTTACCCTCTTCCCCTTCTATTTTCCTATACCCCTCCCCACTGCCTGTGTATCTTATTTCCTAGCGTAATGTCAATGCGTGTCCCCGTATCAGCTGTTATGAATATGGATACATATTTTCAGGGTAGATTTGGAAAATATCATAAAGTCTCTTCCTCAAAATCAAGACCAAAATATTTCTTTGGAACATCACTATTAAGATACCAAGAAGTAAGATTTAGCAAGGTACTAATCACTAATCCAGGAAGCACCAAGATCTTAAGCATTCTGTCAGGTTTCCCCACAAACAAGTTCTCCTGGGCAGGTTCCTCCCTCTGCTCTGCCTATCCTGCTCTCTTTCAGTCTTTCTTTGTTCCATTGGGCAAACTCCTCCCACACACAGGGCTCCATGTGACTCAGGCTGTATCACAGCTGTGAATTAGGCCAGAGCTCAAAGCAGGTCGCATAGGCCTAATAATGGATGGGGAAGGTATTCCTATTCCATTAACACTACACCCATTACACATAAAAAATATTTTTAGCATTCATTTAAAAAACTTTTGAATTCCAAATTCTCTCCCTCCCTACTGCCCCTCATTGAGAAGGCAAGCAATTTGATATAGGTTATACATATGTAGCTATGTAAAACGCTTCCATAATAGTCATGTTGTGAAAGATTTAACTATTTCTCTCCATCCTATACTGCCCCCCCATTTATTCTATTCTCTCCTTTTATCTTGTCCTTCCTCAAAGGTGTTTGCTTCTGATTGCCTCCTCCCCCAATCTGCCCTCCCTTCTGTCAAGCCCCCCAACCCCTTCTCCTCTTCTTTTCTGTAGGGTAAGATAGATTTCCATACCCAATCCAGGGTGTGTTACTTCCTCCTTAAGCCAGTTCTGATGAGAGTAAGGTTTGCTCATTCCCTCTCACCTCCCTCCCTCCTTTTCCCTCACTGTAAAAGCTTTTTCTTGCCTCATTTACATGAGAGAATTTACTCAGTCTACCTCTCCCTTTCTCCTCCCAGGACAGGATATTTCTTTTTTACCTCTTAATTTTATTTTTTAGATATCATCCCTTCATATGAAGCTCATTCTGTGCTGTTTAGTTAGATAGATAAATATATAGACATACATATATTTTCCCTCCAAGCACTCTAAAACTGAGAAAGGTCTCCTGAGTTACAAGTATCATCTTTCCACGTAGGAATGTAAACAGTTCAACTTTAATAATTCCCTTATGATTTCTCTTTCCTGTTTACTTTTTCATGCTTCTCTTGAATCTTGTATTTGAAAGTCAGTTTTTCCGTTTAGCTCTTGACTTTTCTCAAGAATGTATGAAATTCCTCTTCCCTCATTGAATGTCAGTTTTTTCCCCCTCAGTTACACTCAGTTTTGCTAAATAAGTGATTTTTTTTAAATAAATTTTTTATTTGTTTTCTTGTTTACATCATTCATTTTCATGAGATTTTTGAATTACAAATTTTCTCCCTGTCTTTCCCCTACCCCAGCCCCAAAACAGCAATCCCACTGTAAAGCCCTTCCCCTAATCTGCTCTCTAACTTAATGGTAGGGCAAGGAGGGTCTCCCCACCCCAGCCCCGGTATATCTTAATTCCTAGAAGCAGGTATTGCAGAGTTTTAAATTCTAGATTCTTTCTTTTCCTCCCTTGTCACCCACTCCCACTGGAAGGACAAGCAGTTTAATACAGGCTGTGGATGTGTGATTATACAGGACATCTTCATAGTGGACATATTGTGACAGTGATCATATCCCTCCTCCCCCTTGTTCTGTTCTCTACCCTGTCCCTTTACTGAAGTGTGTGCTTCAAGCGTCCCTCCACTCTGTCATCCCACGTTTCATCCCCATGCTCCCTACTCTCCTGTGTAGCATGATGCCCAGTTTCGAGTTTATAACAGTTCTTCCCTAAGCCAAATTCAATGAGAGTAATTGAAAGTAAAGCTGTAACAGTTATCCCTTGCCTCTTCTATATGGGATGATTAACCCCATTTTGTCTCTCCCTGTCTCTTCTCAATCTAGTCCTCTCCCACCTCAGAATTTCACCTTTTAAAGTATCATCCCTTCACATTCAATTGATCCTGCACCCTCTATGTACACATATACACACATAGTCAGATATGTATTCATACGCATATATAGCCTCCTATATAGACATGTGTAAGTATACATATATACATTTGTATTCCCTTCACCTATCCTCATACTAAGAAAAGTTTCATAAGTTACTATTATTGTTTTTCTGTATTGGCATGTAAATAATTCAAATTTGATAAGTTCCTTATGATTTCTTTCCTATGTTTACCTTCTCATGCTTCTTGTGTTTGATTGTCAAATTTTCTGTTCACTTCTGGT
>CM053597.1:84976223-85004608 GCA_028646575.1 Pseudocheirus occidentalis
TCTCCTCTCAACTCCAGCTGTGATTACTCCCAAGGAGTTAACTGGAAGTAAGGAGCTAAGCCTTTGAGGTGCTAAGTGCCTTTAGTAGGTGCCAATAGAAAGGGGCATGGAAGATCTTCTGATTTCATTAACATTACAGTGGAGAATAAAGAAGGGAGAGAGTGGAGGCAGGAAGGCCAATTAGGAAGCTATAAAAGTAGTCCAGTGATGGAAATGATTAAAGCAATAATAAAGACAGTGCTCAGAGACAACAGTTAGGAGGTGGAAAAGTATACGTCTATGTTAGAATTTGTGGCCCAAGTAAGTCAATAAGTATTTTTTAAGCATCTTCTAAGTGCTGGGTGCAATGATAAGTAACAGGGAGGCAAAGAAAGTTAAAAAAAAAAATCCCAAAAAACAAGCCATTCTCAAGCAGCTCAGTCTAATTAACAGAGAGACAGCATGCAGACAAATAAGTTATATGTAGGGTGAATTGTAAATAATCACCAGAAGGAAGGCACCAGAACTGAAAGAGATTGGGAAGGACTTCATGGTGAAGTAACATTTTAGCTGGTACTTGAAGGAAGCCAGGAGGAGACAATTCCAGGCATAGGGAACTGTCAAATGTAGAGTCCTTCAAGCAAAAGCAATAAGGTCATTGTCACTAGATTGCCAGGCACTTAGGTGGTTGGGAGAATAAAAAGTAGGAGAAGATTGGAAAAGTGAGAGGGGTCCAGGTTAGGAGAGACTTTAACTCAATGATTCTTCCATGTGTCAAGTCTGATCTCAGACACTCACTAGTTGTGTGACCCTGGACAAGTCACTTAACCCTGTTTGCCTCAATTTCTTCATCTATTAAAAAAAAAGGATCTGGAGTAGGAAATGGCAAACCACTCTAGTATCTCTGCCAAGAAAACCCCAATCCAAATGGGATCACCAAGATTCAGACAGGACTGATATGATTGAACAACAACAACAAAAGAATTATTGGATTTCAGAATTGGAAGTAAAAGTGAAACAACTAAGTGACTGTAGCAGCAAGCACCCCAGCATACCCAGGGTGGCTGCTAGCACAGGTTCTTAGATCTGCTTTTCTAAAGGAAAGCAGCTCAAAAAGGGTTAACAATGTTACTCTAATCAATCAAACGTATGTCATTTACCTAGTTGGGGGGAAAAGTCAGCACCCTGAACTTCAGAGAAACAAACAGAAATTAAAAGCAGACAAAGAAACAAATCCGCAAACAGGCTTCTAGCCCTCTGACCATTACATCCACTCCTAGTTAGTTACCAGAGAGGGAAGCATCAACATCTGGGTTTTCAAAACCAGGGGCTCAACGTCTGCCCAGAGTCTCATCTGGCCAAATCACACAACTCTTTCCATAGTGAGCCCCAAAGCAAAACATCACATCAGGGTATATATAGCTGTCTCCTGGATCAGAGAACGTCACAACCTTTTTGACCCACTGCACAATCACAAAGTAATAAGGTGTGGGCATTCCTGAAGAACAAGCCTCCTGCCACAGACTCCATGTGACCACATTTTGCCTATTTGGTGGGCTGAGTATATTTTCAAATCAGGGAAGGTTCTCAGGGTCTCTTAAGTCTATCAAAGGGCCTAGGGGCAGGGAAGATCTTCAGATCCCCATAACAGTGACTCAATGGATAGAGTGCTGGGCCTCAAGAGAGGATGACTTGAGTTTGAATCCAAGCCTAGATACTTTCTAGCTGAGTGACCCTGGGTGAGTCATTGAACTTATCTGTCTCATTTTCTTCAACTGTAAAATGAGGCTCCTAACAGCCCCTATCTCCCAGGATGTGAGGATCAGATGAAATGATGTGCAGCACTTAGCACAGACCCTGGAACCCAGAAGGAGTTTAATAGGTGCCTCTTTCCTTCCTTGCTCTCAGCAGTTTTTAGAGACCAGAGCCCAGCTTCACTAGATGATTTACATGAAATTTGCCTTGTCTGTGAATCATTTTTAGTGAAATTTTAATTCCCAAATTTTGCGTTCCCTAAAGCCCATGTTTATTGAGGTAAGCCATTTCAGTACCTGTCTTTCTTCTATCTCAAGCCTTGTCTTTGGAAGGGATGTTAGATATCATTTAGTCTCATAGGAGGGCTAGATCCTACAAGGGGCCTTTCTTCATCTCTCCAGTTGGAAAGGCAGGCTGCAGCTAGACAGCGAAATACATTAAATTCCAAGCAGAGGAATTTTTATTTTGTCAGATTGTCAGAATTTTGCCAGATTGTCAGTAGCTTTTTGAGCAGGGGAATGACATGAATAAACCTATGTCTTAGGAATATCACTTCCACAGAGTTGTGGTTAACTCAAAGTCTGCTCTCTAATTCCTCAAGATGCATTTCCCCAATTCTTTTTCTGAGGCAAATGCTATATTTATCTACTATATTTATAAGATTGTAATGCCCTGAGAAATATTTCTGAGAAACCATGACAAAATGGAGGGCATGACAAGGGTAAAAGCCCTCCTGGTATGCGCAGTCAGAGCTGTGTGGCTAGGCCAGGCATGGCCATTTTGTCACCATTCACAACAGTCTTGGTGTTGACACAATAGAGCTGGCTCTAGTTAGACCTAAGACATGCAAGAATGAGAATGAGCCAGATGTGGCCAGCTCACCCCAGGCGGGCCGGCTTCCTTGGGTGGAGGGTGGGGAGAGGGAGGGCAGGGGAAAAGAAAAGAAAATTCTTTCCTTCTACCCTCCTACCCTTTGCTATAGGCTAAAGAGCACTTGGAGGAAAGGTCATTGAGCTTTCTGCTGGGGGCTTGTATTTGCAGCTGAAAGAAAAATTTACTGAGGCAGCCAGGCTCCCTGCTCCTGCTCCAAACCACGGTTAAAGGGGGAAAAGAATTGGATGAAGTCAAGGTAAGAAAAAGACTTCCACTGTATGGAAATCCCCAATGAAGTTATGTCTTTCCTTCTTTCCTTTCTTTCTCTTTCCATTAATTTACCTTGAAACAGATATGCTTTGTATATATTTGCAGACTTTCTCCCCCATAAGCTCCATGAGGTTAAGGACTGTCATTTGCCTCTTTTTGCCTCTCCAGGGCCCAGCACAGTTTCTGGCACATAGTAGGTATTTAATAAATGTTGATTGATTGAACATGCCTGTCCCTTTCTCCTGTAAGAACAAAGGAATCATTTTTTTAGGTCCTGGAGAACACAGTTAAGAAACTTTTATTAAGTACCTACTATGCATCAGGTATAATGGTAAACACTGGTGATGCTAATAACCAAAGCCTATAACTCTAATGGAGGAAAGAGTGAAAAGAAAAACATTTCTTTAGAAGGGGAACTGAGTTTTTCTTGACCTACTAATGTCAGCACTCAGGATAACCAGGGAAACCTGGGAATTAGAGAGTAAATTTGGCTAGCTTTAGAGTCTCTGAGCCAACTGCTAAAAATACACACGAGAAAAGATGGAGCTATTCCTTGGCAGTGACCTAAGTTCTGTGAGTAGACAGCCTCGCACAGTGCCTTTAACAGAACAGAGGTGGTGCTTGATCCATTGGGTAGTCTGATGGAAGGGGAGACTATTGCTGGCCATGTCATGAGTCATCACTTAGCTTTTTCTGGCCTCCGGGACTTCACTAGCCTGGGTAAATCAGTGAATCTCTGAATTATCTGAAAAACGAGGTTACCCTGTCTCCCAGGGCTGTGGTGAGGACAAAATAGAATACTTGTGAAGTGCTCTGTGAACTTAAGCAAATGCTAGCTATTGTTAATTCTTACTGCAGCCTTGAGTTTTAGTATAGAATTGGGAAGTTTCAGAATATCAAGGACTCCTTACAGTAAAACAAAGGCACTCACAGGAATGCAGGAAAGTCAGTTTGATTTCAGGTCCACTGGGCCCCCCTATGTTTGGCACCACATTGAGATCCTCTACAGGGTGAAACCCTCTCCCAAACCATTAAGGTCTGGTGGGTTGTTGTTTTATAAGCTTCTTCTCTAAGTCTCTTGGAAGATTTGGTAGGATCTGATTTTATGGGAAGAGAGGGAGGATCATGGATCTGCAGACTGGTCATATTCATGGGAGGAGGCAAGGCTCCTTGGGGAGGAATGGTTAGTTGAATTTCAAACTCCCCAGCCCTGGAAAAGGGGTTTTGTGATAGTTCTTATTTGGACTAGTTAACTCAGTTTCACTGTCTGAGATTTTTGAACTAACTTGGGATTCCTTTATTTAGCTGGGTAGGGAGGCTACTGGGGTTTTTACAGTCTCCCCTCCCTCTCCACATGCTAAACAAAACTTGACACCCCCCCCCCACCCCGTGTTGTCCAGGGAAGTCTGTAGTTTGGGTAAAATCTAAGAGTCCACTTTCACAAAGAGCCAGACACCTAAAAGGGTTATGAGCTCACCCAGGAGATTAAGTCCTCTACTCCTTTTCCCAGTGTTGAAGTCCCTAATATCCGGGGTGATAGTAATAATGGGGAGGGGAGGGTGGGGAGGGTTTTCTTATTCTTCTGGAGGACTGTGTGTGCCTGCTAATGGCACAATGGCTATCTCTTGTTCATTTTTTACAGTAAGTTGTGTTGGTGTGAGGAAACTGCTTTCCCAAGCCAACTAAAAAAAATCTCCTTCCCCTCCTTCCTTCTCCACTCCCCCAGCCCATAGCACTGGCTATGAAGACTGATCAAATCTCCATGAACTTATTCTCTCCTAAATCAGTTTTGTGTTATCGAGGCAGCTGGGAGTAGTTGTTCCTGAAGAAAGCTTTATTCCTGCCCCATTCCTCCTCCCCACCCCTTTCTTGGGAGTCAGAGGATTAGCAGATAAGGGAGTGAAGAAAGTAGAAGTCAGGTGGCTGGGCTTAAAGGGTGAGAATTCAGTTATAAGCCTGCCTCTTCCCGGCCTTTGTAAATGAAAGACTTGCTGGAAGGTTATTGTCCACTCTTCTCCAGACTCTTAACAGATTGTTGGGGTCATTCAGTCTTTCAGTTGTGTCTAACTCTTTATTACCTGGTAGACCATATTGTCCATGGGATTTTCTTGGCAAAGATATTGGAGTGGTTTGCTGTTTCCTTCTCCAGTGGATTAAGGCACATGGCATTAAGTGATTTACCAAGTCACTGCTAGTACCTGCCCTACTTGAACTCAGGTCTTCCTGATTCCAGGTTCTGAACTTGTATGTACTGAGCCATTTAGCTGCCTCCTTTTGGTGGGATGGGAGTGAGGGG
Source organism: Pseudocheirus occidentalis (assembly GCA_028646575.1). NCBI lineage: Eukaryota > Metazoa > Chordata > Mammalia > Diprotodontia > Pseudocheiridae > Pseudocheirus > Pseudocheirus occidentalis. Next base: position 84,981,397 of record CM053597.1, read on the forward strand.
GAGGAAGAAACAAAAATGCTAAACAAATTGTATTTATTGTAATGGAAGAGCCTTACTGTGCTGTCATATACTGAATAGGATGTGTAGAGAAACTTGGAAAGATCCACATGAACTGATACAAAGTAAAGTCAGCAGAGCCAAGAAAACAAAGCACACAATGAATGCAACAATGTAAAAGAAAAGGACAAACATAAAAGGGGAATGTTACAAAACTACAAAGAATATTGACTCACAATATGCTATGAGGAGACACCCCTACACCCCTTTGCAAAAGTAGGAGGATCATAAGTGTAGTACATTGTACATATTTCTCACTTTTTCAATGTATTGATCAGTTTTGACAGTTCCCCCTTTGTCATATATTTACATAATGTATGCATACATACGTATGTGTGTGTGTGTATGTGTATGTTAGGCTTATCTTAGGCTGACATACTGGGGAGGGAATTTTGGTAGAGTTACTGGGGGAAATTATGGCAATGTAAAACCCCCAAAAGATACAGATAAAATTAATTTCATCTTCAGCCTCTAGCCCCTTCCTAAAAACATTTCTCTTTAGATCTAAGCCCTCTCACCTGGGGAAATGTTAACTCTGGGTATTAAAGAAAACTTCAGAGTTTTATGGACCACCCAGTTATCATAATCTCAAAGACTTTTCGGTCAGTTTGTTGCCCCCCCCCCCCCCCCCTGCCCCAGTCAGTGAAAATGTGGACTCTGTCCTTTTCCTCAGCCTCAAGGGAGGCCTTAACTATTACTATAAGCTCACTTGCTGGGCTGGGCTGGGCTTGCTGTCTCTTAGAAGTAGTGTACCTGAAATAGGTTGGAAACACATGACTCTGTTATGCATAATGGACTCCCTAGCCTATAGGTCTTCAAGGCTAGAGTCAATCTCCTCTGCTGCCAAGTGTTCATGCAGGATAGAGAAAGTGACTAACTCCAGTAACATAGAGATATCCTGGGTCCAATTATAGCCCTTGCTCCAAAACCAGCTTTTTACCTGATCAGAGACCCTGAGCCTCTCTAGGGTTGGGGGATTTCTGTATGGAGCTTGGCAACTTCTAACCACATGATTTTTTCAGTTTCTAAGAAGGGAAAGCAGGGATCTTGTTTAAGCAGGGAGTAATGGTCAGTGTCTAGGAATGTTTTTTACACCAGAAACCTATAGGTAAGTCTAGACAGTTACTATGCCACAAGTGAGTAGGGATGTAATGGAGACAGCAGGCCACATATTGCTTGAAGGCCCACTGATAAATTAACAGATTTTGCTAGGGGCAGCTGCTAGATGGTGCAGTGGATAGAGAGGGGGGCTGGAGTCAGAAACACTAGTTCCAATTTGACCTCAGCCTAGGCAAGTCACTCAGTCTCCATTCTCCTCAATTTCTTTATCTATAAATGGAGATAATTGGTAGCACTTCCCTTCCCAGATTTGGGAAATGCAGAAAGACTAATCAATAAACATTTATTAGTCAGTTATTGTGTGCCTTTCACTGTGCTGAACTCTGGAAATACAAAAAGAAGACAGAGTCCCCACCATCAAGGAGTTTCCGATCTGATCCATCCACTAGGTGACTCCATTGTGGCCGGTGGGGTGGAGGTGGGGGGCACCTGGTGAGGGGGTCTTCCCATTCTAATTTAGACACAGAAAACAGCCCAGTTGTGTCCCTTGGTTTTAGTTCTAGCTGTACTAGATTTTCCCAAGCACACAGAGTCAGTCAGCCTGGCTGTAAAAAGCCCACTATGAGCGCCTCTTCATGATCTCTTTCTAAGCAATCCCTTCACAGCAAGTTTGCCTCCTGTTTGTTATCCTGTTCCTGTCTCCAATTTGTTCTGAAGACAGGTTTAGCAAGGTTTGGAATACCAAAATAGCTCCAGGGAAAGGTGGCTCTCTCTGCCACATACATTGCCTAGGGAAAAGACTGAGGGGCAGGTGATCAGGGACAGAGGTCTTAGTCACAATCTTGGGGAAAGGGAGAAGGAAGGTAGCTTTTGCTTTCTCTGCAAGACTTGGGATATAGACATAGCAGCTAAATTCTTGCTGTTGTTGTTCAGTAGTTTCAGGCATATCTGACTCTTCCTGACCCTATTTGGGGTTTTCTTGGCAAAGGTACTGGAGTGGTTTACAGTGGATAGGGCGTGGAGTCAGGAAGACCTGAACTCATATCTGGCCTCAGTCACTTACTAGCTGCTTGACTCTGGGCAAGTCACTTTAACTCTGCCATAGTTTCCTCATCTGTAAAATGAAATGGAGAAGGAAATGACCAACCACTCCAGCATCTTTGCCAAGAAAACCCAAATGAGGTCCCAAGAGCTGGACACGATGGAAACGACTGAGTAACCAAAAATGACGAAATATAATATCCTTCCTCTCCCTACCCCTCCCCTTGGTAGGAATTTATCAGAGAAAAGAGGAGGGAAGAGTATTTGTAAAGGGAATAATGTGAACTAAAAGCCACCGAGGAAGAGAAGCACCAGATATGTTTGGGAGATAGAGCAGTCCAGTTTGATTGAAGTGTGTGTGTGTGTGTGTGTGTGTGTGTGTGTGTGTGTGTGTGTGTGTGTGTGTGTGTGTGTGTGATAGAGAAGAAAGTAAATATGAAATTTGGCATTGCCAGATGGTGGAAGTCTTTGTTGAAGGCCAGGCAAAATGGCTCATACTTTATATGGTAAGCAATAAGGATATAAGGTACTGGAGTTTTTAGCAGAATGATTAGGTCCACACATAAGGGAGACTTTTCTGATAAAAATATGAATAAAATATAATAATAAAAATATCTGCAACCTATAAGGCATTGTGTATTATGTGCTGGGGATAATCTATAAATCAATAAACATTCATCAAGTGCCTTGGCCACTCCTACACCCAGCTGTCCCTAAATTCCAACATCTAAGCCACGCCCATAAGCCTTGATTAAGCACTTACTATTTCCCAGGCACTGTGCCAAACTCCGAGGATACAAAAAGAACAAAAAACAGTCCCTACCTTTTTTTTTCTTTTGGGAGGGGAGAAGGCTGGGTAATTGGGGTTAAGTGTCTTGCCCAAGGTCACACAGCTAGTAAGTGTCAAGTGTCTGAGGTCCCATTTGAACTCAGGTCCTCCTGACTATAGGGTTGGTGCTCTATTCACTTTATTCACTGCTCTATTCACCTAGCTGCCCCGACAGTCCCTACCTTTAAGGTGCTTCCAATCTAATGGTATAAGAAAACAGAAATCAAAACAGTTTCCTATCCTTAAGAAACTGGTATCTGAACTTAACACAGAGGAAAATATACATGATAATGTAAATAGAGAGAAAAACCCAGGAGATAATGAATTTGACCAGGAAAAGGAAAGCCTATACTATAAATTCACAAATAGTGCTGAGAAGGTTGGCATAAATGGGTTGTGCTAAAAGCCTTAACTTTAATTTAACTTTCTTGCTTTTTAGGAACTGGCACCATCACCACCTCAAGCCTTGACTATTTCCATAGTCTGCTGGTTGTTTTCCGTGCCTCCACTTTCTTCCCACTCCAATTCCATCCTCTGCTCTGCTAGTAATATGTTATTTCTAAAACACAGGTCTGATCATATGACGTTTAGCCCTCCACCCCATTCAAATAAACTACAATGGCTCCCTACTCATTCCAGATCAAAGAAAAATAAGAATCACATTTGTTTTTTAAAGTCCTTCATAACTCGGCCCCTTTCTTACCTTTTATTCTCCATATTCTTCACTTAGCACACTTTATACCTCTTCACGTGTTCTTTGCACAGACACTGAGATTCCTAGCTATGTTACTCACCTGAGACACTCCATCTCAGGACTCTATATTTTTCACTGACTGTCCCTCCATACTTACAATGCTCTCATCTCAACCTTCTGGATTCCCTGAATTCCTTCAAGTGTGAGCTAGAATTGCAATCTTCTGCAAGACACCTTTCCCTGCTTCCATTAAGTTTTGCTGCCTTTCCTCTGAGATTATCTCCAGTGTATCATGTGTGTATAAAGATTGTTTGCACAGAATTGTTTCCATCTTGCTTCCCTCATTAGATTGTGAGCTCCTTGAGGGCAGGGACTGCTTTTAGAGCTGGATGGCACAGTGGATAGAACAGAGGGGCTTGGAGTCAGAAAGACCTTAATTCAGATCTGGTCTTAGATACTTGCTAGCTGTGTGATCCTAACAACTCACTTAACCTCTGTTTGCCTCAGTCTCCTTATCTGTAAAATGGGGACAATAACAGCTGCTCCCTGACAGGATTGTTGTGAGGATCACATTAGATAATAATTGTAAAGAGCTTAGTGTAGTGCCTGGCCCACAGTAAGCTTTATATAAATATTATTTACTTATTTATTCATTCATTTATTGAATGATTGTTATTATTATACTCCCCAGAGCATAGCACAGTAGCCAGGAAATAGTAAGTGATTAATCAATGCTTATTGGCTTGACTTGGATGTTGGAACTTAAAGACAGCTGGATGTGGGAGTGGCCAAAGGCTGGGGGGGGGGGAGGAGGGAGTGGGGGGATCAAGGCCTCCCAAAGATTTTCTGTTCTAGGCATGAGGAATGAACAAGGCCCTCCTTGTCTGCTAGAATTTTCACTTAAGTAACAATAAGGACAGAGCTTTTCCAAAGGGAAAAAATTTAGGGGGCATTCCATCCCTGTAGCTTTCCAGCATAACCTGCTCTTCCTCCTTAGGTGAGTTCCTTGCCTTATCTTCCTGAGAGGCAAAAACACTTGTTTTGTTTTCCCTCCTCACCTCCATCTCTGTTTCCTTGACTTCCTTCCAGACTCAACTCAAATATCATCTTCAGTTAGAGAGCTTATACCTGTAGACTTTTTCTCTAACGTTATGTTCCATTTACTCTGTACAGATCTTGAATCTATCTATTTTAAGTGTCTAAGAAATGCTTGTCTACAGATTATGTCATTAGATAATGTGTTATTAGATACCCAGAGGAGGTTTGTGAAATTACCTTTTTTGGATTTCTTTTTTTTTATTGTTGCCTTTTTGTAGGGAGGGGAAAGGCAGGGCAATTGGGGTTAAATGACTTGCCTGAGGTCTCATAGCTAGTAAATGTTAAGTGTCTGGTCTGAGGTAGGTTTTAAACTAAGATCCTCCTGACTCCACAGCTGGTGCTCTATTCACTGCACCACCTAGCTGCCCCTGGATTCCTTTAAAGAGCAGAAAAGATACCCACCCTCCCCAAATGACTTTCATGCAGCATTTTTGTGGAGACTGAGCAGAGTCCATAAGGAAGTGTTAACTTTGTTGATCTTGTCACATAATGGGTAGTGACTGTTGGTGTCTGGTGCCAGCCTGCAAGCAAATAAGCAACCAACAAACGCTTATTAATGCATTTCAAATGTGCTTGGCACTAGGCTAAGTGCTGGGGACATTTCCAAAAGCAGTCCCTACCCCCAAGGAATTTATGTTCTAATTGGGGACACAGCATAAATGTATATAAGAGATATGTTGAGTAGAAAGTCCTTTTGAGAAGCAGCATAAGTCTAGGCAGAAAGCCTTGCCATTTCTATAGAGCCTCATTTTTCTCATCCATAAAACTGAGATTGTAGGGTCCTTTCCAGCTCTAAAATTTGACAGTTTTATACCTCTGATTGTATATCTCATCTACGTTATTTTCTATTACTTGAATTTATCTGAAATCCTAGTGCCCTCTTCACACCTTTTATGGTAACATAGCTGCCACTTTAATAATGCCTTTCCCCCCTCCTCTTTCAGACCAAGACTGAGCCAGGATGGCGTCTATATTTCGGAGTGAGGAGATGTGCTTGTCCCAGCTGTTCCTACAGGCAGAAGCTGCATACTGTTGTGTAGCAGAACTTGGTGAACTGGGATTGGTTCAATTTAAAGATGTAGGTACACTGTCATTTGGAGTCATAGTGGGGTGGGGACCAGAGAATTACAGTTACTCTCTGCTAACCATTTTTGTTTTTATATAGAATCTTAAGGTTTACAAAGTAGTTTCCTCCTGCCATCTCTGTGAATTATGTCTTAAGAGTTTTTTTTTTAATTTGGATTTTCCAGATACTGTCATTTTTATTTATAATTGGCTGAGGCTTTTCTTATGGTGTGCTAAATTAGCTGAGATTCCCTAACCATTTCTATTGGGGTAAGAAACTGGTAGTGATAAAGGAATTTTTGCAAGAGCCACCTGGTGGTTGTAAATCCCAGACTACCCCATCCATATTTATAATTTTATACAACTTGTTCTGGTATGTTTTTTCTTCAGTTATCTTTTGAAATCTAAGTCTCCTTCCTCTCAGTCCACTGTAAATCTTACAAGTCTATCTATGAAAAGTAAATCTTTACTTTTTCTCCTTTTGGCTGTTATAAATTCCTTTCTTTCTGGCTATTATAAATCCAAAATTGTTTGTTTCTTTTTCTCTCTGTAATCAGAGACTATATAAGCTTTAGAAAAATCTCTGTCCTTTACTTAGATTTAACTAAGATGCTGAACATGTAATTAATCTTGTTTTAAGATTTAAGATAAATATCATGAACAACGTCTATCAAGAAATCATTTCACATGTATTATTTCATTTTATTCTAAGAAAAGTCCCTCTAAAATATGTAATGTAGTTATTGTTATTCCCATTTTAAGGATCATAAAGCTAAGTCCCAAGAATGGTAAGCGATTTCCTATAGTAAGTTTTTTTTGGAATTTGAACCCAGGTCATTCCTGACACCAAATCCAATGTTCTTTCTGTTATACCTGCCTGCCTCATTTTATTTTATTTTGTTATTTTTTTGCTTTTTGGAGGGGGGGAAGGTAGGGCAGTTGGGATTACGTGACTTGCCCAAGGTCACGTGGCTAGTTTTCGTGTTAAGTGTCTGAGGCTGGATTTGAACTCAGGTCTTCCTGACTCCAGGGTTGGTGCTCTATTCACTGTGCCACCTAGCTGCCCATTGCCTCATTTTAGAGACGAGGAAATACATGTGATGGAGGTAGGATTGAAAGCTAGGTTTCCTGGCTCCATAACAATTTCTTGAAAGTAAACAGTTACTGTATCCAGCACAGTTGTATGGCCTAGCAACCAGCTGAATAAAAGAGAGAGAGAGAGAGAGAGAGAGAGAGAGAGAGAGAGAGAGAGAGAGATGGGGGTGTATTCCATAGTCTGTTTATTATAGAACCATTTCATACAGAGCCAAGATACAAGAAAATCATAAGGCTTATATTCCCTATAGCAGAAAGTCTTACAGAACCAGAATGCAAGGACCCTCCCCACCCTAGCCCAAGACTAATGATTCACTGAGACTTCATCCTAGGACCATGTCTAGAGGCACAAACAGGGAGTTACAAACTAAACTTGCTAATGAACTACCCTGTACTTTCTTTAGTTATTCATAGGACCAATGAAATCATTCATTCTACAATATTATACTCTTCCTGCAAATCTGCCTAATGACCTCATAGAAGAGGGGAGCATTTCCTTAATGGGGCCAGGGGGTCCCTGAAAGTCTAGTCTACTACAAACAGTAAACATAGCTGGCATAGGGAAGCAAAATGAAACATAGTAGAATGAATGGTGAGTTGAGAATCAGAGGTCTTAGGTTCAGGTTTGATTACAACCATTGACAATTTGGAATCTTAAATCATTTTCTGGATTCTCATTTTTCCCTTTCTAGAATTTTTTGACTTATAGGAATGAGGTTACAAGCTAATAATAGGTAATAATAGATGCTTACACTTATATTACACTTTAAGGTTTTCAACTGGTATACATGTGTTATTAACCCATTTTATTGATGAGGAAAAGCCCTAAATGCTTGCCTGTAGTTACACTGCTAGCAGGGTTCAAACCCTGGTTTCTTAATCCCAGGTCCAGACCTTTATGAAATACCTCCAGAAGTAAAAGTGCCCCATGTTACCATGTCCTCTTTTTTCCTGACCAGCATTTTTGGGGAAACTTTGAATTTGTTTGATAATTTGATTGCTATAGATATAATTAATATAATGCATCAGTGAATCTTAATTGCTTACCTACACAGTTAAACCTTAAAACATATAAATGCTAGCTTTTATTGGTTGTGTGAACATAGGAAGTCACAAATTCCTAATCCTCAGCTTCCTCATCTGTAAAATAGAGACAAATATCTCCATTTATCAATTTGACCATTTATCTATTGGGAAATGGCTTGAGTTTTTATAAATTTGACTTGGTTCCCTATATGTTTTTAAAATGAGGTCTTTATAAGAAAAAAATTTTTTTTACAAATTTCCCCCCAGCTTCCTACTTTCTTTTTAATTTTGACTGCATTTGGTTTTGCTTGTGCAGAAAACTTTTAATTTAATGTAATCAAAATGATCAGTGTTACCTCCTGTGAGCTTTATCTCTTTTTTCAGTTATAAACTCTTCCTTCATCTATAGATCTGACAGGTAATTCTTTCCATACTTCCCTTATTTGCTATCCCCTTTTATGTCTAAATCATGTACCCATTTTGACCCTATTTTGGTATACAGTGTTAGATGCTGGTCTATGCCTAGTTTCTGTCAAAGTTACTTTCCAGTTTCCCCAGTAATTTTGATCAAATAGTGAGCTCTTGCCTGGAAAACTTGAATCTTTGGGTTCATCAAATATTATATTGCTATGGTCAGTTTAAGAAAGCTGACTGAGCCAAGAAGAGTTTAAAGGCATTGCCTATGGTTACAAAGTGAATGTATGTCAGTGTGTATTCCAACCCAGTTTATCCTAATTGTAGACCAACTTCTTTATTCTCTGTGCCACTTTACTTCCACGTCAGCCAGCGACAACAATAATGCCTGAGACTGAAATCCAGACTGAGGATTGAGGAATAGGGCTTTTTCTGAAGTGGAGCTGATATCTGAGATTCAGATAGAGGGATGGGGATTCAGAGAGGACCTGTGATTACTTCCAATTTATCCTGTCTATAACTGGTTTATATATAGTTGTTCTTCATGTTGTCTTCCCCCATTACACTGTGAGCTCCTTGAGAACAGTGACTGGCTTTTGCTTTTCTCTGTATCTCCAGTGCTTAGGACAGTACCTAGCATAGAGTAGGTGCTTAATGCTCCTTGACTGACAGGATTATTGTTGGGATTAAATAATGGTAATAAATGTAAAGCACCTTAAATCTTTATTAATGTATGCTATTATAAATATGTATTCTTGCCACTTATTGACTTCCATATTCTCATTGTAATAGAATTTTAAGTTATCCCTCAGCAGGTTGGTTAAATCTCCTTCCTTTTCCCCTTTTTCACTATGATCAAAGTCACACCAGGGATCATCTGTGTCTTGGTGGTTTTTATTTTACTGAGCATGGTAGGGTCTCAGTTGGTCAGCAAATGGAGTCACAGTAAGGAACCCTTGGAAGTGGAACATATTTAGCTTTTTGTTAGGTTTGGGGCAGATGGAAGTCCTTGTGAGGAGTGTGGAAGGTGTCAGGGTGTGCCAGCCACAAACCTGGCCCATGTAATTTTCTCATTGTTTTTTTATTTTTTATTTTTGGAGGGCAACTGGGGTTAAGTGACTTGCCCAAGGTCACATGGCTAGTAAGTGTGTCAAGGCTGGATTTGAGCTCAGGTCCTCCTGACTCCAGAGCTGGTGCTCTACTCACTGCACCACCTAGCTTCCCCTAAGTTTTTTTTAAAAGGACAAAAAAGAATTGACAAAAGAGCAGAAGAGGTCAGCAGTTACTGATGTATTCTTTTGTTTTTTTTTTTCCTAGCTCAATGCAAATGTGAATAGTTTCCAACGAAAATTTGTGAATGAAGTCCGAAGATGTGAGTCCTTGGAGAGAATCCTCCGTAAGTCCAAGTTCTGCTAACGCCTCAGAGAGTTCTTTGGTCAATAGTCAAGAAATGGGGACAAAAGGAAGCTTCTGAACTACAGAACAACACAATTGTTGTACACAGTCAGGCTGGCCTCTGACACACAAAGTTCACTTTACAGAATAAGCAAAGCTTCTCTATTCTAGAGTTTCAGGATCAGTCACAAACACCCCAAACTTGCCTCAATGAACCCATTATGAATCAATCATTGTCTGAATTTATCAGAACCATTCTTGAACTTGTTTGCAATTTTAGCCATCGTAACTTTTTCCAAATGAGATTAGAGGTGATATGATGAAGAAAAATCACAGCATCTTTGAGTGAGGGGTTGCAGGTTTACACTTACTACTTGAGTGACCCTGAGTAAATAATTTAGCCTCTACCAACCTGTTTTTTCATCTGTAAAATAGAAATAGCATCACACACCTCAGAGCATTTTAAGGCACTTTCTTATAAACGGACACTATTTGTTGTGCTATAAAGAGGGTTGTATGTTTTGGTGAGCAAGTCAGTGTTTTGCTTAAATCTACAGTTTTCCTTCTATCATATCCCATCTTAGCCGCCATCTTTCCATGCTAAAAAGTCCTAGTTCTTTTTATCTTTTGCACCATTTTAGGTCTTTAAACCCCAAATGGGGTCAAGGTGAGTCAGACATGACTGAAACAATTCAACAAAAACAACACTATATTTTCCAGCTTTACCAAAACTGGACACAAGATTTCAAGGTTTAATACTCACTAAACCACAACAATGGATGTGATTCATAGATCCCGACGCTTCTATTAAGACTTATTCAAGTGCTGCTTCTTGGAGGTTTTTCTCTCTTTTGTTTCTGGAGGGGGAAGGCAGGACAATTGAGGTTAAGTGACTTGCCCAAGGTCACACAGCTAGTATGTGTTAAGTGTCTGACACCAGATTTGAACTCAGGTCCTCCTGACTCCAGGGCTGGTGTTCTATTCACTGCGCCACCTAGATACTTAGGGTTCCTAACTCGGAGTTCATGAACCTCTTAGATTTGGGGGAAGGGGTCTGTGACCTTGGATAGGAACAAAACTACATCTTTATTTTCACTAACCTCTGAGGATTAATATTTCCTTAAATCTGGATTTTTAAAAATATAGGAAACATTATCGTGGAGTTCATAGATTTAACCAAGTTGTCAAAGGGGCTAATGAGACAAAATGAACGTTAAGAACCACTATTGTAGATGAATCTCTTCTGTTTGGCACTCCTGGAAATGACTTTATGTAGTTTTATATTTAATTTCTTATGCATGTTACCTTCCCCTCCACCAGAAATGTAAGTTCCTTGAGGATGGGGGAGTGTTTCCATTTTTATCTTTTGTTCACAGTACTAAATCTATCTGGCACGTTGTAGACATTCAAGAAATGCATATTGAATTGTATTTCTGCACCTTACAGTCCTTGAGTTGAGCGTAAGGAGAAGTGAATTCTAATTAGTCTCTGTTCCATCCTCCAGGGACATCTTATTTCTTTATTCTGTTCCTTAAACTTAGGAAGAATTTGTGGACCTGAAATTTAATCTGTCACCAAACATTTATTAAGCATTTACATTGTGCCCAGCACTAAGCAGAAACCTGGATATACAAAAAGAGGCAAAAGACATTTCCTGTCTTCAATCAGCTCACAGTCTAATGGGGGACACAACAAAAGTGGGGATTATTGTGTTTTTTGCCTTGCCTTTTAAAAAATTGTTTGGCACATAGTGGATGTTCGATAAATGCTGGTTGACTATGATGTCTTAAGTTTCTTTGGCTAATTAAAATGATATGGTGTAGGTCTGGCTCCATTTCCATTTCTGAACATTTCCCTGGCTCTTATGATGAAGAGAAAGGACTAGGCAATGGAGGACAGTAGAGAAGAGGTTGGGAATAAGAATGAAGGAACTCCCTTCTCCACCCCCCCCCCACAAACCCCCCCCCCCCCCCCGACCCATGACCATGACCATGAAGCCCTTCATCTGGCATCTGTATCAGCTATAAAACCATAATAGCTAGCAATTTATAGAACTTAGCACATATTATCTCATTTCATCCTCCCAATAATTTTTTTTGGGGGTAGTTGCTATTATTATCCCCATTTTACAGATAAAAAAACAGAGGCAAACAAAGATTAAATGGCTTGTCCAGTGTCACACAGCTCGCGTCTAAGGCCAGATTTGAACTCTTCCTAATTCCGGGTCTAGTTCTCTATCCACTGTACTACCTCGGTGTCTTGAAATAAATTAGGCCTTGTGTGTTCCTAGGATGATTCTTTGGGTGAGCAGGTTTCATGTTTTCAGTTGGTCTTATTACAGTTTCTGTGGCTTCCTTTAAGACTTCACTTTTCCCAGTTTCCCCGGTCATTAGACTCTTTCCCCCCTTACTCTGTATGTATCATATGTGTGCTTAGTTATTTATATGTTGTCTAACCTACTAGAATTCAGTCTCCTTGAGGGCAGGGATTGGTTTTGCCTCTCACAGTCTGCACCGTCATCTCTTAACACAGTTCCCAGCACACAGTAAGCACATAAATGTTTGTTGATTGATTAATTGAACCATCTTCTCTATTACGGTTGGCCAGGCTTGAGGTCGGGGGTCACAGAAAGAGATAAAATAATCTGTTGATGAAGACTCAACCCACAAAGATGTTCTCATTGGCTAGAGACTCTAGACTGCGCAATCTAGAGACAAGAAAAGAGGGGAGTTATGGGTGTGTGAGTGCATGTGCGTGTGTGTGCTTGTGTGCTTGTGTTTGTATGTGTGTGTGTGTGTGTGTGTGTGTGTGTGTTGGAGGGGAGGGAATTTCAAGAGCAGTGATGGACTGAGTAGGCCAGGTAACCTGGCGCACACACATTTCATGGTCTGGAGGTGTTGGTGGTAGAAGAGGAAGAGGCTGGGGTTTTCTGGAGGACACCTCTCATGTTGGAAAGGTCCCTAAACCAATTTCCTAGAAGTAAAGAAACAAGGTAGCTTTCAAGGAAATGACCATTTAGCCTAATTTTGGCAATGTGTTTTTTTCCCTATTAGGTTTTCTAGAAGATGAGATGAACGGGGAAATCGTGATCCAAATACCTGAGAAATCTCCACAGACACCCCTGCCTAGGGAAATGATTGACCTTGAGGTATGTTAAGGCTATTCTATTTGTAAAAGGCTTCTGTCCCCTAGAGCATTGATGTCTGGGCTGATATAGCCTCATTTACTGAAGAAGCTGAGGAAGATTAGCAGATAGATTTTTTTTTTGGTGCTTTTTTTTGGAGGGCAGTTGGGGTTAAGTGACTTGCCCAAGGTCACACGGCTAGTTTTTTGTTGTTGTTGTTGTGTTAAGTGTCTGAGGCCAGATTTGAACTCAGGTACTCCTGACTCCAGGGCTGGTGCTCTATGCACTGTGCCACCTAGCCGCCCCAAGCAGATAGATTTCTAAAAAGTAGAGGGACTGGCAGGAAGGGAACCTTAGAGGCCACCTAGTCATTTTACAGATAAGGAGACTGAGGCTCAAGTAAGTTGTGACTTGCCCAAGACCACATCAGTAGTAAATATCAAAACTAGGATTTGAACCAGATTCTCTAACCCTAGGGTCAGTGTATAATTTCACATTTTGACTGCATGCATAATACATGAACTCTCCTTCACTTCCCCTCTTTCCCCTTGCCCCCAATATGGGAAAGGGAATCAGATTAATTTACTTGATATATGGTTTAGGACAAGGGCAATGAGTTTGGGGAAACAATGAAGGGAAGAGTGGAGAAGGGAGACATCGTGGCCTTTGACAGTTGCCCACTAGAGAGTTTTGAATCTGTATTTTAAGGAGAATGGGAGAGCTACAAGGCAGGAGGTGAAGGAGAAACCCTTTGCTATGTGCTAGAGATTGTTCTGACTTCTGCTGAAGCTGATGACCTTGGCATCAAGAAGAGAACTAGGTAATGGGGAGGAAGAGTCTTGACTCCAGCTGAGATTCAAGACTGTGGAGTTTCCATGCACGGTCAGCTTAACTCAAGACTACATGACTGAGTGTTTGATCCTGGGTCTTTCTCCCCTTGTGGTGTCATTCCTTCCTGAAGGGTACTTCCTCAGTCTATATCACCAGGGTACACTCCTCAATACTTGCCCTAGGTAAAAAAATTGCCCCTGGGAACTCCAAATAAGATCTAGCCGTCAAGCTTGACTATTGTAATAACTTATGGTGAGTCGGCCTGCCAAGTCTGTCCTCGCTCCAATCCATCCTTCATTCAGACACCAAAGTCTGATCATGCCACCTTCGTGGCCTCTGCCCCCACCCCACTCAATCAGCTTCACTTTCTCCCTGTTGCCTCCAGGATCAAATACAAAATATCGTTTGGCCGGTGTTCAAAGCCCTTCATAACTTAGTCCCTTCCTGTCTTTCCAGGCTTTTTATATCTTGCTTCCCTGCACTTACTCATCTGTGCAATGATGCTAGCCTCCTGGCTGTTCCACCAACAAGGCACTCTATCTCTCACCTCTGGGCGTTTTCTCTGGCTGTCTCCCAGACCTGGATGCTCTCTCTCCTCCACCTATTGGTTTCTCTGTTTTCCTTTAAGTCTCAGCTGTAATCCCACCTTCTGCAGGAAGCCTTTTCCCAGCCCTTCCTTCTTTTAATTACTTCACCTTCTTTCTTTGAATTATTTGCTATTTATCTTGTATGTAGCTCGTTTGTATATATTTGTTTACATGTCCTCTCTGTTAGATTGTGAGCTCCTTGAGGGTATTGATGATCTTTTACCTTTTTGGGGGGAGGGGTATCCCCAGAACTTAGCACAGTGCCTGGTAATACTAGCCCCTTAACAAAAATTCACTCCTGGCTCACTAGTTGTGCTGTACCAGATGAGGCAACTCCTAATTTTCTGAGAATGAATTTGGGTGGTGTAATGTAGGGGTGAGAATTCCGAACCTGGAGCCAGGAGGAATTGGAATCAAATTCTTCCCCTAGATTTACAACTCTCTTTCCTTCTCTTTAAAATGAAGATAAGGCTTAGATCAAATGAGGTATTATAGGTGGTGCCATAGTTACTATGGATCTTTGGGTCTGTAGCTAGAGTTAAGGGGTAGGACAGGGTCTGTGAATGGTGGAAGAGTATCCCATGGAATTTACTCTGCCTAATTCAGCATGGATGCAAGTGGGCATTGTGTTTCTGTATTTGAATTTCCTACTGGATTGTTGGTCGATTTTATGTTGGGTTATTCCCAAACCTTAATTTTAGTTTTATATCGAAACATGTAATTTAGTGAATAGAGAACAAGACAGCACCTCCCTGAAAGGAAGAGCGGGGATCAAATTCTGAATCTGATACACTCTGGACGTGTGAACCTTGGCAAATTAAACTCTCATTGTCCCAAACAACTCTCATGATTATAAATTGTGCAGAACTGGTCCTCTGCCTAGGAAGAGGGAGTTTCTCAATAGTACCCTACACAACTGTTTTTTTTAAACATGATTAGATGCCACAAAGTAGGTGGCAACACCTTAACCGTATATGTGTTGTAAAGGCCACTAGGACCTCTTTCATCCTTATCAAGGGGAATGCTAACCTTTTCTCCTTTCATATAACATTATACAAATGTTTTTACAGACAATTGAAAAAATGTTTGTTTATACACTCCTTCTGTCACACATGCACACACACTCCTAAAAGACTTAGCACAGTTTGAAATATAATCAAATCTAGGCTAAATCATCCTTTGCTTTTCAAATCTTGAAATAAAGCCATTTGTCCCTCTAAGGGTAGCTAGGTGGCACAATAGATAGAGTACCAGGTCTGGAGGTAGGAAGACCCTTCTCCCTGAAACAAAATGTGGCCTCAGACACTAGCTGTTTGACCCTGGGCAAGTCATTTAACCCTTTTTGCCTCAGTTTCCTTATCTGTAAAATGAGTTGGAGAAGGAAATGGCAAACTACTCCAGTGTCTGTGCCAAGAAAATCCCAAATGGGGTCACAAAGAGTTGGACATGACTGAAAAAGGACGGACTGAAAGTAACATGAGGAATCTGGCTTTGTCCTGTAGTTCTCTGAGGCTGTTAACTTATTATTTCTACCAAGAGTGTCCAGGACACTTGTAAAGTAGTTCCCCCTTTCTTTTTCTTTCCAAGATCATTCTGGAAAAGCTGGAGGGGGAGCTGCAGGAAGCCAACCAGAACCAGCAGGCTCTGAGAACCAACTTCTTGCAACTAACAGAACTCAAATATCTCCTAAAGAAAACTCAAGACTTCTTTGAGGTGATTATTTGGGCTGGAGTAATTAGAAGGATGAGAGTCCATACTCTTCTATTTGGGATACTGGTTAATTTGCTTTAGAATGGAAATATCATTCTCTGTTTTTATATTCTAGACTGGTGGAGCAAAAGATATGTGTGTGTGGGGGGGAAGTTGACTAGGGAAAGGGGAAGCAGCATTGAATGGTGATGGGATTATCTTTTCTTAGCCTGATAGAATGTACCCCAGAAAAGATGGGGCAGAGGACAGTCTATTAGGTGATAACCTGAATGGAGTAGAACTCTGTGTGTGCTACACACACAAACATACCTCGAGGACAAGGTAGGTCACTTGGGACCATAAGCTTAAACTCAGTTCTTTGAATGGAAAGTCTTTTTTTTTTTTTGTAGAAAGGAATAACAAAAGAAACAGTTTTTAAAATTACATATAGTAGTACAGTCAAACATAAATTTAAAAAAAGAAAAAAAACTAAGGAGGAGAGAGAAATGGAAGAAAAAACCCAGGGAAACAGGAAAAGAAGAGGGAAATAAATTGTTTTATTTTCCTCAAAAATTTTTTTTTAAAAATCCACAAAACCCCAAACAATAGAAACCCAGCACAGAATAACATCACAGAAGGAAAATTTGTGGTACCTATACTTCCCCCTGCTGGTGGATATTTTATATCCATGTTTTATTTGGAAGGAATGGCAGGG
This sequence comes from Pseudocheirus occidentalis, assembly GCA_028646575.1. Lineage (NCBI taxonomy): Eukaryota > Metazoa > Chordata > Mammalia > Diprotodontia > Pseudocheiridae > Pseudocheirus > Pseudocheirus occidentalis. The sequence goes on from CM053597.1 coordinate 84,998,116, forward strand.
TTATAAATATAAAGCCTAGGGAGAAAAATATAGGAGAGAAATAGAAAAAAACCCCATCATGAAAAGTAGATTTGAGAATAGGAATGAAGAATAAATCAAGCATAGACATTGCTGGGAAATACAACATAAAAATTCTGCCTTCTATTTCATTTCTTTCTATTCATTTTTGATGGTACAATGGGAATGAGGATTGGTTATGTGACGTCCAAAGACCTGAGTTCAAATCTTGCCTTTGTTACTTCCTATGTGACTTTGGGCAAGTCATCACACTGTGACACATCATCTGTAAAATGAGGGGATTGGATTTTAAGAGATCCTCCAGCCACCAGCCTATGCCCTTCACTTGCTTGTACTTTCTCTCATAGATATAAGGTTTGCATATTAAGTGGAATGAGTGCTTTAATTGACTTAAAATTGTTATTTTAAAGTCATTTCGGCCTTCCTGCGACCCCATTTGGGGTTTCCTTGGCAAAGGTACTGGAGTAGTTTGTCATTTCCTTCTCTAGCTCCTTTTACAGATGAGGAAATTGAGGCAAACAGTGTGAAGTGACTTGCCCAGAGTCACACAGCTAGCTGGAGTCTGAGGCCAGATTTGAATTCAGTCTTACTGAGTCTTCCCGCCTCCTGGCCCAGCACTCTGTGCAGCATGGTACCATCTAGCTGCCCTGACTTAAAATGACCACCTATGAAATTAACTTTTTTAATTATTTAAAAAATACCAGACAAGTGTTTGTATTTTGCATTGCTTTTCCATTACCAAAAAAAAAAACCTAACATGATGCAATAAATTCAATTAGACAAATGTTTATTAACTAGCGAGTACAAGTAGTTTATTAAGTAGTACAAGGTACTGTGCAGAAAAAAATAAAATGAAAAAAATTAGAGTTATAGCATCCCAGATCCTGGAGTGAGAAGGCAGCTCAGAGGCCCCCACCCCAACCCCCTCATTTTAAGGAGCTGAGGCCCAGCTAACAGTGGGATCTGAACCTAGAGCTAGAGCCAATATTCTTGCTCTTAACTTTGAGAAGCTTAGGTTCTGGTAGTAAATATATTCTCTCATTTTCTCCATCTACCATGATTTAGGTAGGAGAGAGAAGACCGTTCCTACTTGACATTAATTGATTTTGCATAGTGGCAAGTAGAGTATAAAATCTCGAATTTTAGAGCCCAACCCCCTCATTTTACAACCGAGGCCTGGAGAGCTTTGGTGACTTGCCCAATGCCCACACCAATGGACCTGAATCCATCCTTTGACTCCAAATCCGTCTACCATGATGCACTTCTGACTATTATTTTGACTCTCAGTTCTAGCCCTGGGTGTTACATGAGGCTATCTCATACAAGGAGGTGCAGTGGACAGAGGGTCAGGCCTTGAGTTAGGATGACCTTAGACACTTCCTAGCTGCGTGACCCTAGGAAAGTCACTTAACCTGTTTGCTTCAGTTTCCTCATCTGTAAAAATAGGGATAATAACAGCACCTGCCTCCTGTGTTTTTTTTTCTTATTAAAAAATAATTAATTTACTTTTAGTTTACATCATTTAGTTCCACAAACTTTTGAGTTCCAAATTTTCTCCACCTCCCTCTCCTCCCCCCTCCCAATGTAGGTTCTACAAACACCTTCACATTAAACATTAGTCAAGTTGTAAAGAAGGATTATAACCAATGGAATGGATAACAAAGAAGAAGAAGAAACAAAGCAAAAAAAAAAGACAGAGTAAGGAGTTTGCTTCAATCTGCATTCAGACTGTAATTCTTTCTCTGGATGGCTTCCTGTGGTTGTTGTAAAAGGCTCAGCACACAATAGGTGCTACATAAACGTTAGCTATTACTACTTAATGTTGTTTCACGGCAAAGACTGTGGCTGTCAAGCCAGCCCAGCTGGAACGGGTTGGCCTCTGACGGAGCAGAGACAGAGCAACGTTCAGGGAAAAGCAACAGGCATAGAAGGCTGTCGGGTTTGGGGTCCTACCCCCCAGAGGGGATTTTGTTAGGAAAAAACTGGGAAATGCTCTCAGATGGCAAACCATAGAGCAGTTTGATGCTTTAATTCTCACTGCCTTCAAAGCAGATAAGAGACTCTGCCTTTAAGATGGGTTTAAAGTATGTAAATTCAGTGGGGTTTTTTTGCCTTCAGACTGAGAGCAGCTTAACTGATGATTTCTTCAGTGAAGATACCTCTGGCCTCTTGGAACTGAGGAGCGTCCCTACAGCTATGGCTGGGAAATTGGGGTTAGTACATTTACTCCGCTCATGCACATCCTCAACACCTCCTTTAATTCTGCTCTTTCTACGGTTCTGGCCCCTGTCCTTAATGTGTGCTCCCAGAGGGAAAATCAGATAGGACAATATAAAACCATCCTATAGTGAAGAAACAATTGACAGAGGAGGTTGGGTTGGGACAGAGGGGTAAAAATGCTGGATTTGGAAGTCAGGAGCCTTGGCTCTCAATCTTAGTTTAAATGCTCATTTACCACCGTGTGCAACCTTGGTGGAGTCACTTAAACTCCATTGCCTCGTCTATAAAATACAGATAATAACAAACCCCAACCAATATCTCTTCTTCAAAAGACTCGTGTAGAGAGGATAAGAAGCAGCCTGGAGTGGTAGAGAGAGGGCAGGTCATCCAGACTCTATGTCCTGGAACCAGCTCTCACTTCTGACCCGTTCTAGCTTTATAACCTTAGACAACTCACTTAACTAATTTCTCAGGGCTCCGGGCAAAGAGTTGGTGATCTGCATCCCTGGAGGGAGTTCTTCTGTATTGATCAAAATCACAGGCCAGACCTTGTATATTTAAGGATATGCTAAAAATCCTAGTAACAAGGCTGGTCAGTGGCCCAGTAGATAGAGAGCAGCACATCTAGAGGCATGAAGATTTGAGTTCACATGTGACCTTAGATACTAACTAGCTGGTTAACCTCTGACTGCCTTGGTTTTCTCATCTGTAAGATGGGGATAATAACAGCACCAGGGTTGTGAAGATAAAAATAAGTTAATATTTGTAAATTGCTTTGCAGTATATAAATGTTAGCTATTATTATTTTAAGCTTTTAATAACAAAAAAATCATTAAGACATTTGCAACAACTTTTAGATGAGTTATAATGTTAGTATATATTGACGGGTTGTTGTCCTTCATTCTCGAAGAAGACCAAAATGACATCATTATTCTAGAGTCAAGTTTCAATGGGTCTGACTGGTTGATTAGGATTATAGAACAGGAAGGCAGAGGGCCTGTAAAGACCTCCATCTGACCCTGCTTTTACTCTTCATTTTTCCATATCTCTAAAATACAGAATGTTTCCTTATGAGGCACATCCAGTTTTAAGTGCTGATTTGTGGATCCAGGTGACCATTTATACAATTGTCCAGCAGGAATGCTTGTTGGCTTCAGTCAAACAACATTTAGTAAGAGCCTACTATGTACTAGACATTGTGTTAAGTGTACTATGGGTGCCAAATGTGTTATTGCACTTCTTGCAATGCGTTTAAGGGGGATAAACACTACTCTAAAAGTCAGTTGTGTCTCACCTTTTGGTAACAATCTATTTTTCATATGCCAAATGGAAAAAGTTATTGAGGAGTAATAGCACATTCAGAGCTGACCCATGAAGACATGTAATCATTTCAACATGAAGTGAAATGTTATGAAGGTTTGTGACAGAGATCATTTGGTATGTTTAGGTAGACAAATGGTAGGACATAAATACATATGTTCACCTGAGTCATTTTTGAGTGTGGATTATTCTCAAAAACATACTATAATGACCCATGATCATATTTTTCATTGTAAGTGAGAGTTTGGTTGCTAAAGCAGGTAAATATTTTTTACCAATCTTCTCAGAATATGAGAAGAATCATAGGAATAGAATGGAACTAGAATTAGACCTGGTTTTGGAGAATGTGACATCTCCAGAATATGAATTTCCCTGGAAGTTTTGCAGAATTGACTATTCCTATTTTATAGACAGATATATTAAAGTCTCATTTACTTCATTGGTTCACAAAATAACCCAGCAATATATACGCACCTGTGCATATACACATGCACATACATAGATAACGTAAATTTATATGCATATGTCATAATAATTCATGCTTATATAGAACTTTTTAATATATATTTTGTTTTTCCTCTAATTACATGCTAAAATTATTTTTAAACATTAAAAAAAAAAGTTTTGAGTTCCAAATTCTATCCCTTTCTTCCCTCCCCAGTCCCTGAGATAAGAAACAATCAGATATTGGTTTTATTTGTGCAATTATGTATACAACTTTTTTCTTTTTTCTTTTTTTAAAATTTATTTTATGTTTACTTTTAGTTTACAAGATTCAGTTCCAGATTCACTTGAGTTTCAGATTTTTCTCCCCTTCCACCCCATCCCCAAACCCCACCATGGTGGCATACAATCATGTATATACAACTTTTAAATTATAAAATATTGTCTTTCCAAACAACCCACCACATTAGGACTCTTGGCAGGTTGTGGAAATATTGTCTCCATTTTATAGATGAGGAAACTGAACCTCAGAGAGGCTAAATGTTTTGTCCAAGGTCCCAGCTAGGAAATGGGAGCTATGTATTGGTATTTTCCTGATATCGTGCTGATTTCATGGACATTCTCATCTCATAGACCATTTCCTGCATGTAGATATTACATCTCTCTGTCTCCCCTATACTTGCCTAGCTGTTACGGTATATTTAAGTGCCTTAGGAAAGTTTTGTTCTAACTCATTACTCAGGTTCACGGCTGGTGTCATAAACAGGGAGAGAATGGCTTGCTTTGAGCGTCTTCTGTGGCGAGTTTGCCGAGGAAACATCTATCTGAAGTACACTGAAGTGGACACCCTCCTTGAGGATCCTGTCACGGTGGGGATCTCGTTATATCTCGCGCTCTTCTACCAAAGAGTTATTCTAAAATACTGGGTTTATACAGCGAGGGAGCCAATATTTACTTTTCTGGCATTTTTTTTCCTAAATGTAGATGCTAGTCTTGTGAATTCACCATCCCTTCCATCTTTAGAAGAAATTTATTCAAGTTTCTAAAAAAAAAAAAAAGTCAAACTTAAAACTTGAACAAATTGCTTTCAGGTGGCAGAGATACTATCTACGAGTTTTAGTGCTATACTTAGAGACTGGGAGACTCCAAATTCAACCTTCAGTGAACGTTTATTAATTACCTACTATGTACCAGACCCTGTGCCAAGCACTGCAGACATAAAGAGAAGCAAAAGACGGCTCCTGCCCTCAAGGAGCTTACAGTCGAATGAGGGAAACCACATGCAGGCCAATATATGCAAAGCAAGTGCTGTATAGGATAAATAGGAAATAAGACACAGGTGTGACACTGGATAAATTACTTAAGTAACCTCTTCCCATCTGTAAAAGGGGGATGATAAAATAGCACCTACCTCCTAGGGCTGTTGTGAGGAGAAAATAATATATTTGTGAAGCTTTGCAAGCCTTAGAAAGCTATATAAATGCCAGTTACTATTGTTATTATGTCTTTGCTATTTTTATTATATTAGTCACACAGTGACATGGCTGCCCCTTAGACTAAATCATCTTTTAGAGTTATACCACGGCCAAGATTGACAGCTTTGAAAATTCCATCATCTCAGCATGGCCTCCTATCCTTTTTTCTCTTTTGCTTATGCTAAATTTACTCTTTTTTTTTGGAGGGGGGAAGGCAGGGCAATTGGGGATAAGTGACTTGCCCATGGTCACATGGCAAACTTTTGTGTTAAGTGTCTGAGGCCGGATTTGAACTCAGGTTTTCCTGACTCCAGGGTGGGTCCTCTATTCACAGGTTTTCCTGACTCTAGGGTGGGTCCTCTATTCACTGCACCGCCTAGCCACCCTAGATATATTTACTCTTTATCTTTGAAAAGACCAATGGTTATTCGACCCATCTGAATTCTCAATTTCCCCCCTTTACATTTGACTGCATATCCAGCCTTGACCCTGTAGCCTGTTGTACTAGTTTCTAACCAGCTTTGATAGACCAAACTCCAAATGCTACACCAGTTACTAACCTGAAATGCCTTGTTTCCTGACCTGCTGTTCCCAGTTTGAAATCCTCATGGTTGGGCAACTTGCACCATTTGATTTCTCCATTTCTGTTCCAGGACTGCCGAGTCCTGGAAAGTAAGTGAATTTTATCCATTACAGATTTATGGTGCGTAGCTTCAGATGGGTCTTTGCTGCTGCCAGACAGTTTTGCATTTTCTTCTTTTCCTTATTGATTCCTTATCACCTTCTTCCCCAAAGTGACGATTAAACTTTTCATTGATATCTTCTGTTTTTATGTCACATTTCCCATTCTTGTTCTTCCCCTTACTTCCTTATAACTTATTTGCTCAGTGGGTAGAGCACTGGACCTGGAGGTAGGAAGACCTGAATTCAAATCTGACTTTAGGTACTTACTAACTGTAGTCCTGAGCGTATCACTTAACTTCTGCCTGCCTCAGCTTCCTAATAATGACATTTGC
>CM053597.1:85005108-85028529 GCA_028646575.1 Pseudocheirus occidentalis
CCCCCCCCCCCCCCCAGCTTTGGCTCACTGAAAGCGCACCCCAGGACCATGATCAAGATCCAGGCCGCTCAGCGCCAGAGCCCTTGGCCCTGATGGATTGGCTGAGCCCCCCTGCTATCTGCAGGCTGAGGGCTCTGAAGCAGCCCAGTGGAGGCTGCTGCTGCTACAGCCGCCTCCCACTGCTTCCTTGCCCTGGCAGCAGTTTGGCCAGACCTGCTCTTCTCCCCAGTTAGCAAAATCCACTGACCTTTCTCTTAGCCTTTTTTTCTTCTGGCCTGATAAATGTGGTAACTGAGCTGATCTGCTCTCCTATAGACGGGGCTCCCCAGGAGAGATGATGCTCCAGGGCGTGACTCGGCCAGGTCTTTGGCCAAGGCTCCCAGACTGCTGGGAAGAGCCCTGCCTTCTGCGCTGCTTGTAGCAACAGATGTATTTTCTGTCTTTTGGAGAGTTTTCGAGCTTGAAAATCTGTTTAGAGTCCCATTTTATGAGTTTTTTTTAGCGTGTTTGTGTGGGAGCTGTGGTGCTTTGCTGCTTCTCCGCCGCCATCTTGGCTCCGCTCCCCCCTCATTTTTAAAAACCCAATTAATATACAACAAAATTCAGTTTCTCAATTTAAAAGAGTTTTAGAAATACCGTAATAACATATCAGTTGCATTTCCAGATATTGTTGAAATTATTTTTGTTATTTAAAATTCATTTCGATGTTACCAGGTATGGGACAATTACCTTAAATTAGAATGTTTTGTCTAACATGCCAGTCCTTGCTTTAAGCACTTCATAATAATAATGCCAAATAACAATATCTAAACATTTTTATTATATATCTGTGTATGTCCAGTACTCCAGGGCTTTTAAAAGACTCAGTGGCTGTATGTTCCCAACTCAAGTTCCACTTTTTAAAAAGTGAAGTCCTGTCACCTTTCAGAGACTTCAAATAGAATTGGCTTTGGCACTTTTAACCCCTTACTCCTATTCTTCTGAGATGTTTGCAAAAAGTTGTAACCAATTAGCTAATAGGTTTGGCCTACGACATTAAGACTTAATTAAGACTTGCTCAACACCACCTGAATCTTTCCTTCTATTCTACCTCCCTAATCTTCACTCATATCACCCCTGCCCTCCTTTACATTTCAAAATAAAAATATTATATTCACCAATTTCATCCAGCTTTTCTGTACCTTAGAAAGTAGAGCAAGTTAAATAACTAACAATTTATAAATTAAACAATTTATAAATTATAACAATTTATAAAGTAAAAAGAGCCGCTTTCTCTTCCCCACCATCTGCAAAGAGCTTTTTGCAATGCATTTCAAACAGACCATTCTTTTGAATTCCATTACTTATTACCTAGCTTTATTCTGGTATCCCAACTTTGCCAGTGTTGGAACCCAAATAAAAGAATCTTAATCTCCCACTGAGAGTCCAAGGTGAGAGTTCTTTTCCAATTCCCCATTACTTCCTTCTTCCCTCCTCCTTCTGTGCTCCCTCCCTCTGAAGGTTCTGTGTTTTCACAACTGGTGTCTCAGGAGCAGCCAGGTGTAGGAGGGCATTTCCTGGATTAACCCGTTGTAGACTAGGATTTCTCCTTTGGCTGTATGGAAGATACCCTTTACCTTCCCCAGACACCTCTTAGAGCTGTTATTCCTCATCTTAGGATCTTCCTCTAAGGGTTCTTCTTTTGGAAGACTGGTCCACCTAACATGCAATCCCAGACCAAGAAAAAGAGTACTTAGATCCTGATTTTCCCATCATATCCTGACTTGTGTAGTCTTGAGTGTACAATTTCACTTTTTCTGTCTCGCATTCATCTGCACATCCTTACTGTTTAAACAAGGTCTCAGGGTTCTTTAGGACAACAATGTGGGGTAAGGGGGCAGGTTCAGTCTGGACAATGGGACTTCTCTTAAATTGAGAGGAAGCACTCTTCCCTCCTATCCAGTCTTATCCTTCCTGGAGTCTTCAAAATCCCGGATGAGCCCCCGCATTGTGAAACATGCTTGTCAGGCATCACAGGGCTTCCCAGGCAGGGTCAGGGAGTTAGCCTGAATGAATTTCCACTGTCCACCACTTCCCAGGGGGCCCTTAGGATGATCAAACTCCTTCTCACTAAAAGAACTGAGAAACAGTGTACAGTGTTTCCAGCAAAGAGGTGGATTAGGTCCTCACTGGGAACACACCCGCACTGATACAGAAGCAAGACTGAGGTTCTACAGTTCTGTCCTTCCTTGTAGACTTAGGGTTAGTCAAATTCCTTGCTTTTTTTCCTCTGCATTCCCTCTTTATGCAGATACATAGATAGACATGGTAGTGAGGATATTTGTGACCTGACTAGTGTGACCTTTAGAGTTAGCTCTCTTTGCCACACCCCCTCTTTTGACCATTGTCATAGTTCCAGGAAGGTCATGGTTGTATTAAAATAAGATAAGTGAATTTCCCCACAGTTATTGATTATCTTAATATAACTTTTGTGGGAGCAAAACAAGATACCATTATGTTACCTCTTATAGTGCAGGAGATGGGAAGAAGTGAAAGGGGATGAAAGAACCCTGAAGTTTGAGGAAATTAGAGTATTTTATAAGTCAGTAGTTAATAGTCACCAGAATCATAATTGACTGGTAGATATGGGGTGAATGAACTTCAAAGGAGTATATTTCTAAATGAGTGATGCCTGATCTCTAAATCTTATGCCCATCACTTTATAAATCTTGTCAGTTGTATAAAATTTTATAATTTATTCTTTATTTTTGGCATTAAACTCATGATTTTGATCTTTCTGAGTTGCCAGTGGAGTGAAGCAGGGCTATGTGCTTGATTACATGCCTTTTAGCATGATGTTTTCAGCAATGTTGTCAGAAGCTTTCAGCAAGGATGAAAATGCACCAAGGCCTGCAAGCCAAGACTAAAGTGTAAGCAGGGTTGGTGCATGATTTTGTCCACAGATGATTGTGCTCTTAATGCCCCCTCTGAAGCTGAGATGCAACAAAATGTGGATAGATCCTCTGCTCCTTGTGCCACTTTTGGCTCAGCTATTAATGTAAAGAAAACAGAGATTCTCCAGTACCCAACACCATACCATTCATATGTAGAGCCATCAGTTACAGCAAATGGAAAAATTTTCAATTCTGTGGATAAGTTCACTTTTTTTGACAATATACTTTCCAGGAATGTACACATAGATGCTATAAAGTTGGCACATGCATTGCCAGAATTAGCCCAGTGATTGGGAGGCTCCAAAGGAAAGTGTGGAAGAGAAGATGTATTATTCTGTTCTATAGAGCTTTTGTACGGACTTCATTGTTGTGTGCCTGTGAAACCTGGACCGTTTACCACGACCATTCTAGGAGATGGAATCACTTCAATTTGAATTGTCTTAGGAAGATTCTGAAGATCATCTAGCAAGATAAAAAGTACCAAACCCTAACGTCCTTTCTCTAGCTGAACAGCCATGCATTCAAATTCTGCTGCAGAGAGCACAGCTTTGGTGGGCTGGCCACATTGTTGGACTGTCAAATGTATGTTGTTCTAAAAGACTATTTTATGGAGAACTCAACATAAGGCAAGCACTCACATGGAGATCAGAAGTATTACCATACAGGGACACTCTCAATGTCTCTCTGAAGACCTTTGGTATCAATTTTGAGACATGGGAGATGTGCTCTCATCAAAGAAGGTACTATGCTCTATAAGCAAAGGAGAATTGTAGTAGCTCAAAAGAAAGGTTTAGATGGGAGGTTGCCTGTGTGACCTTGAGCAAATTAGAAAACTTAACTAGGCCTAAGTTTCTTCATAGGGGATTGGACCTTGAGGTTACTTTGAGTTATAGATTCATAAAGCTATGAATATTTATAGTCTAGTGCATGTCAAGCACATAGAAATGATGCCAGGGAATCAATAATAACTGTTTAAAATAGTTTACGAGCATTTAGCAGAAAAGAGGGGAAGCCTCAGTGTTGCTTATAGGGAGTAAGAAAATGAACAGGCTGGATATAAATTATAGGATGCTAATGACCTATTGCTCAGAAAGGGGGAGGGGATGTTAGTTCAGAAACAAGAATTAAGGTCACCGTGTCAGTACGACGTTCTTATAAGCTGAAACAAGAAGAGGTAAGGCCAGCAAAGACTTTTTGCTCCAGCAACTTCATAAGCAAGGACAGCCAAGACTGAGATACGGATAAAACTGTTGTTTTTTGTGAAGTTTTCATGCATGTAGCCTCCGGAAGTCAAATACAGCAGCCAGCAGTTGCAGTAGCTGCTGTGTGCACAAGCTAGTATTAAGAGTTACTTTTTAATACTATTTAAGTTCTGTGAAGCCTGGGAGGATATCAGAGTTAGAGAAAATTAAATGTGGTTTGAGTTAATTGAGAAGATATGGTACTCACAGTTGGCTGTTCCGTTTCTGTTGTCAAATGGTATTTGATGCCAGTGTTAATAAATTCATTATTTTAATAGAGGGTTATATTTCATGGGAAAAGCCTATGTAAGCAAAACAGTAGGATCTCAATTATCTATACTATATATGCAAGGAATTAAATCTATCCATTGTGTCTTAAGTTAACAGAACTCGCACCACCAAACTTAACTGGTAGCAGTTATAAAAATCAGAATGGAATAACTCCATGAGGTATGTCTCACAAAATCTCTCAGTGATGGTAAATGTTATGTTAATGTTATGTACCTGAATCTATAAAAGAATAGCACTTTAACTAGGGTCATGACACATAAAAGACCTAAAATAGAGACCATTTGTGCTGTCAACCTTAAAGAGATATTATAAGAATCATCACACCCAAGGGTCAGTGATAACTAGGTCAGTGAAGTAGCAAAGGTAACGGGAAATAAAAATTTGTTCTGGATTTCAAGTGTCCAGTAGTCTTAAAAAGTCTAGAAGCTCGGGTGGGGAGATACATAAAGAGAATATAAGTAGGAATAGGAATAGGGATGGAATGAAAACCTTCAGCCACAAAGAGGCCTCATGAAAGACGAGATCAGCTGGGAAAATATGTATTTAGGACTGGGTTTAGTTCTTACTGAATCTACAGGAAAAGTGATGCCAGATTAAATTCTGAGTAGCTACTAGAAACTCATTAATTCCTAGATTTCAACTCCTCCCTTTCTTCCCCCCACCCCCCAAGACAAAGAGTTTTATTTTGATTATGTATGAAGTCCTGAGGAAAGTATCCATTTTAGCCATGTTGTGAAAGAAAACAGACAAAATACTAAGAATAGAGTAGGAAAAAAATGCTTGTCTTCATCATGAGTTTATCAGTTCTCTCTCAAGATGGATAGCATTTTATTTCCATCGTGGGTTCTTTGGCTCATTGTCTTGATGAGCATAGTTAAGTCTTCCACTGTGGATCATCCTTACAATGTTGTCATAATTGTACAGTGTTCTGGTTCTGTTCATTTCACTTTGCATCAGTTTATGTAAGTTATTCCAGGTGTTTTTTGAGACCATCCTGCTCATCATTTCTTATAGACCAATAGTATTTCATCACTATCCTGCATCACAACTTGTTTAGCCATTCCCCAGTTGATGGACATTCCCTGGATTTCCAGTTCTTTGGCGCTATGAAAAAAACGGCAGGAAATAGGTCCTTTTTCTTTGATCTGTTAGAGTGTACAGACTTACTAGTGGTATTGCTGTGTCAAAGGAAATACATAGTTTTATAGCCTTTTGGGCATATTTATGAATTGTTTTCCAGATTGGTTGGACTTGTTCAAAACTTCACTAACTGAATTAGGGTTCCAATTTTTCCATATCCTCTTGAGCATTTATCATTTTCCTTTTCTGTTTTAGTTTATCTTTTTTCTTTTACCTGCATTTTTATTTATATCTTTCTTTTTATATCACTAGAGTTTCAATCTTTTCCATAATGTTATTTTTTATTTCTTAGAGGATGGTAATATTCTGTTAAATTAATGAGGCACAATTACTTTAGACATTTCCCAATCTATGAGAGTATGCTTTGTTTCCTGTTCTTTGTTCTCACAAAAAGTACTGCTATAAATATTTTTGTTGCATATGCATAGATGAGTGCTAGATTCTATGAGTTGAGGATTATGGACATTGAGTTGTTTTATTTGGCACTGATTGCCAATTGCTTTCCAACATGTTTATACTGATTCACAGTTACACTTAACAATGCAATGATGTCTGTCTCTGACTTCCTTCCCATAACATCAGGTATTACCACATTTATCAATTTCCTGGGTATGAAATTAAAGAAAAACCTCAGGGTTGTTTTGATTTGCACTTTTTATTAGTGATTTGGACCATCCTTTCATGACTGTACATAGTTTTCAGTTCTTCTTTTGAGAGCTATTCATATCTTTTGATCATTTAATAATTACGGAGTGGCATCAGGTTTCTTAGTTGTTTATGCATCTTGGATACCATATACCATATCTTGGATACCAGATACTTTTTCTGAGAAAATTGATATGTAAAGATTCCACCATCCTTTATGTAGCCACTTCCTTCATCCTAGATGCATTGGTTGTCTTTATCCCGTGTTTAATTTAAAATATCCTATATATAACTGTGAAAGGTAATAGAATCTTTCTGCTTTTTGCAGGGAGGATGGCAGGGCAGTTGGGATTAAGTGAGCGGCCAAGGTCTCATGGCTCGTAAGTGTTAAAGAGTGTGAGGCTGAATTTGAGATCAGTTCCTTCTGACTCCAGGGCTGGTGCTCTACTTACTGCTCCACCTAACCTCCCCTAAAATGATCTTTAATGTTAAGGTCACATTTCCATTTTGAATCTATTGTGAAATATGGCATGAGATGTTAATCTAATTTCTACCAGGTTTTTCTCAGAGAGAGAGAGAGAGAGAGAGAGAGAGAGAGAGAGAGAGAGAGAGAGAGAGAGAGAGGAGAGAGAGAGTGTGTGTGAGAGATCTTTCCTAAGCAATTTTGATTTTAGGTTTATTTAGTTCTGATTATCGAATTGAATTCTTTCATATCCTCCTGTTCTACTGATGTACTCTATAATACTTATTCTCCATACACCCCCACTTTTAAACATCTGTTGTGATAACTTTGAAAGAGGAATGGAAAAATAAAGGTCATCTAACTAACAACATTAAAAAGCTACAGTATGTGCAATATTCCATGTCCATGGTCCTCTATTTTTTCTTCATTTATAGAATCATCCATATTAATTATGGATTAATTAATTAATCATCCATTACCTGTAAACCTCTATTATCATCCTTTCTACTTACCGCCTATTAATACTTTTTATTCATGCCAGTTATCTTCTGTGTCTCTAATCTTGACTCCCACCTTACTTATCAATTGCTTTCCCCATTACAAACTAATTATTCTAAACTTCAAAATTATTCATCAATGTTCCTCAAAATGACCTTGAAAACTTGTCTAGTTTTTTCCCCTCTGTCTTCTCAGGGAAAATTTGTAGTGTTGCCCCTTTGAGTGTTAGAGGGCTCATTGTAGCCCTATACCCAGAAAAATTTTCTTTGCTCATAATAGTGCTAATTATATGCTTGTTGGGGCAACTAAATGGTACTGTAGAGTGCTGGACCTGGAGTTGGGAAGACTCATCTTCCTGAGTTAAAATTTGTTTTGTTTTTAAATAATGTTTTTGCCTTAATACATGTAGATAACATTTTTAACATTTATTTTTAAAAAGTTTCTAAGTTCAGATTTGGCCTGAGATCCTGAACTTGCTGTGTGACCTTGGGCAAATCAAGTGACTTGCAAATCTTGTTTGTGTCAGTTTTCTTATCTATAAAATGACCTGGAACAGGAAATGGCAAACTACTCCAATATATTTGGTAAGATAACTTGAAATGGGATCACAAAAAGGCATAAGTTGTTGAAAAATGAGTGATATATGCTTCTTGCCTTGAACTATTCCCCTAACTAGAAAGTCTTCTCCATAGAAGCTGCTGAGCTTTTTGCCTGATTAAAATACTACTCCCATTATCTTAGTTGTCTTCCCAGATTGGAAAAGTCTTTACTCCAGAGTAAGGAAGCTAGGTGGCTCTGTGGATGGCCCTGGGTCTAGAGTTTTAAGACTTGGGTTCATATGTGATCTTAAATACATAACTATCTGTATCCGTATGGGCAAATCACTTAACTCATTTACCTTTGTTTATTCAGTTGTAAAAATGGGGATAATAGCACACAGTTCCTAGGATTGTTGTATGGTTCTTTCTAATGTAATATTTGTGCCTGTGTTATATAGTGGCAGTATATAAATTTTGTTTTTCATCAAATTTGAATTTTGGTAAATGAGAACTGGTACTGCACAGTTATATACATTTAAGTCTGGGAATGGAAATATTTTTAATGGATTCAGTTATTGTTTGTTCATGCTAGCAGGATACCTTCTTATGAAGGAGAATATTACTCTTTGCTCAGTTCTTAGTTTAACTAAGGTGCAAAAAATATTTCCAAGGCTCTCATGTATATTAAGTCAAATATTTGTGTGTTCGTTTTATACTATCCTGTTGGAAACATAAGGAATGCAACGAAGTTGGGCACACTTGAAGAGATACTAAATCCACAATCTAATTGGTTGTAACAATTATTCTTTGGTCTTCAGGATTAGTTTCACAATATATGTTCAAGAGATCTTTCAACTATTTAAATGTTATGCAATTAATTATGTATTATTTAATGCATTAAAATGACTTCCTTCGAAGTGGAAGCAGATAAGATTTTTGAAGCTATAGTATAATGTGAAAGTACTTTGTCACTTTAGTATTGTTGGATCATTTGGCTTCAGAAATTTTAAAATAGATCGACTCATTTGGTATGTATCAGTTTTTCTAAACTTAAGTTTTGCTTTTGTTTTTTTTTCCAGTTGGGGTCATTCGTTGTCCAGTTTGCAGCCAAGAATGTGCAGAGAGACACATAATAGATAATTTTTTTGTAAAAGATACTACAGAGGTCCCCAGCAGTACAGTAGAAAAGTCTAATCAGGTGAGTGTTCCAATAAATGTCAACTCATTTGCAACATGCATCTGTTAAGTATCCAGATCCAAGCTGGTTAAGGCAAGAGCACTTAGCCTCTGAATGATTGCTTGGTCCACCTGCAATTTGCAGGCCAGGAGCTCTGAAGCAGCTGGGATGCCGTTGGCTGTCTCTCTCCCCCAAATTTAGCTGAGTTCCACTGACCTTTCACTTTGTCCTTGTTTCTTATGGGTTAAGTCTAGAAACCACCACAGCTGTGGGTGATCTGACCTCTTGAAAGCTCCAGCTGCAGCTTGTTCTGACCCTAGGGCTCCAGCCACAGGTTCATGCTGTGCTGGTCTGGAGTCTCAGCTCGCTGTGATGAACCCCTTTCCATCAGCCTTCTGGGCTGCCTTCAGTGGGAGCTTTGTTACTGTGTAATTTTGTGTGTTCTGGAGCTCTAAAATTTGTTCAGAATCATATTTTATAAGTATTTGAGGTGGTTATGGGGAGTTCTGCTTCTAAGCTGCCACCTTTACTCCGCCTCCCCCTTCTTCCCCCCGCCAAGGTAAAAATTTTAAAGTAGCTGATTGTTAGAATTTTAGACATCAGAGTCACCACCATATCTCTACAAAACACAATTAGCAAGTGAAGCCTTTGGTCAAATAGATTTTCATAAAAGTAACTCATTATTTTCAACTCACCTCAGCTTTTGTTGTTCTTTCTCTGAGCACAATGCTTGAGACTAATCTAGCGCATGAAAAAAATTCACAGGTGAGCTTAAATTTCTTTCCAACACGCTTTTGTTCACTTTCATTTTAAAGTTAGGCAGCAATCTTGGTCTACTCTGTGGGGTTCCATTTGATAAGCTCACAGTTTTGATGTATCCTCAGGGAGCTGACTCAGGGAAATACTTTATAAATATCAAGTCCTTTTTTTGAGATAAATTATCTCATTCTTCATGGTATTATTTAGTGTATACAATGTCCATTACCAATCAATTGTTATTTTTGTTGTTTTTAGAGAATATTGTTTGTGGTACCTGTAAAAGACATGTGACTTTATATGTAATATTAAGTCTTTGGCTTCTCTGGTATCCTGTGTTTTCCTCCCCATTGACGCCTTTGCATTGGAGTCACCTAGTATGGGAGTATCTGTTATTTTGAATTAGAGGATCTTATCAAGATCTTCATTAAAGATTGATTTTTATTGCTGTATTTTTTATTTGTTGATTAAGTTTCTCTGAGGATCGCTTTCCTTTCCCCCTCCCAGAGCTCCATCTGATATAATAAGTAATATTTAAAAAATAAAAGAAATGAAAAATAATCAGCAAAACTGTCAATCCACTGAAAAAGTTTGAAAGTATATTTATGAAACACTCAATGTACTCTGATCATCTTCTCATCTCTTCTTTAGAGCCATTCTCATTCTTTGTAACTCAGCAACATTCACTTTGTTAAAAATTAACTTTTGTTTATTTTTGGTTTACATTATTCATTTCCGCTAGATTTTGAGTTACAAATTTTCTCCCCATAATAACGTTCACTTTTGATTATTTTTTTCCATTTACATTGTTTTTAGTCTTTATGTATATTGTTTTGGGAGCTCTGTTTCATTCTCTATCAGTTCATTTAAGTTTTCATGTATTTCTCTATACTCCATTCATTTAAATTTTCATGTGTTTCACTGTATGTATGGTCATTGTATGCTTAAAGTTTTCTTAACTATTGAATCACCCCTGCAAACAACCCTTACTTTTGCTTTGTGACTAGCTCATCTTCTTTTCTGGTTATAAATTTCTCTGTTGATATTTACAGTACTCACCTATGTAATTTCTTTTTAAGGAACTGCAATTTACTGATAGAGAATCTATTTTCTTTGTCATTGCTCTTGGGCTGACTCTCAACTTGTTCTTTGTAAAATGGATTTTTTGATTCTTTTATTTCAAGTCAAGAACATTGATGTTAAACAGATGGGACTTTTTTTTCTGGTAGAACTGTACAAACTTATTATAAAAGACAAAACATTTTATTTACCTCTTGAATACTGGCCTGGCTCATTGTCTCTACTGTGTCTATCCAGTATCAATGCAGAAAACTACTGATAATGCAGCTGTCTGTTCTGTGTTCAGCACTAATAAGCATTCTATTTTTTTTCTTCTTGGAGTGGGGAAGGCAGGGAAATTGGGGTTTAGTGACTTGCCCAAGGTCACATGGCTAGTTTTTTGTGTTAAAGGTCTGAGGCCAGATTTGAATTCAGGTGCTGCACATAAATATTCCTTATTGTTTTTCCCATCTTGATAGTAAAGCTGTCCTCTTTAGAATGATCATGGATATAATTCAGGAAACAGTTTAATGTCCACAAATGAAGCATCTGTAGAGAACTTAGGAATTTTAATTTAAACTCTTTTCTGGACATTCTTACATGACAGTGACAGATGTCTTTTACGAATAGATTACATGTCCCTTTTTGTACTTCGTATTTTTAATCAGAACAGTCATTAAGTAAATTATCTTAAATAATTAAAGGAATCTCAGATGACCTTACCACATGCACAGGAATCAAGCACTTTAACCATAAATATGTGATTTCTTCTGGAATACCATTTGCCAGATTGTTAACTCCTTTCTATTTTCTCACTAAAGTAATCTTACTGAATATCAATTCCTCTAAAAATGTTAAAGGAATATGAGACTTTTAAGTTGGTAGGTATTAATATTTAATTCTCCTTTTTTTTTTGTTTTTAGTCAGAGATTTTTCTCAAACTTCTACCTTTCCCTCTTTCCAATATGTTAAGAATTTTATGATTCTTCAGTATCTCTAAAATCATCACCTCCAGTACAGCTTTCTGTTATCTCCCTGGTCCAGTCTAGCTGCTTTTTATTCCTTGGTTTTTCTTCAGTATGAACTTCCACTTCTTGATGCAGTGCATCTAGGAATGTGATTTTAATTGTCCGGATGTGGTAGCACTGCCATCATTGATAGCAAACACCCCCCCCCCCCCCCCAACAAAAAGTTATGAAAAATTTTTCCTTATTTCACGTGTTGGCTTAACTCATTCTGGTTTTAATTTTAAATGTCTTTCAGATACATAATTTAATTTGGTCTTTCAACAAGTTGGGTTTTTGGGGGGTTTTTTGCATCTATTACTTTTCATTGTTTTGTCAGGTGGTATTGATCATAATCTCCCACAAACTGTCAGTATACTTTTTTTGCAACCTTTATGACAATATTCTGGTGGTTGCCATATACTTCTTTTGGGGAGGCAATTGGGGTCATGTGACTTACCTAGGGTCATACAGCTAGGTAGTATCTGAGGCCAGATTTGAACTCAGGAAGATGAGTCTTGACTTCAGTTCTAAGCATTCCATCCATTGTTCCTTGTAGCTACCCATTTGCCATGTACTTTTCTGTGACAAGGAATCATATGTTTGCTAAGGTAAGATTTATTCTTGGTCTCCTTAGGGCAAATTGGTTTTTATCATTTATAACAATTTTACATAGAAGTTCAATCCTAGTCCTTCATGTATTTCTCACTTTTTTGCCATCAGCAAAGCTTTACAATAGGTCAGTTTTTAGTTGTATACCATTTCTTGTGTTTTTCCTTCTAGTTTGATACTGACTTCAATTTTTGTCCTTGTTGGTCTGATTGTATACAGATGGTTTTACTAGATACAGACAATTGATTCATAAGGTACTCTTATAATGTTATGTGGCTTCCTTTTTACCAAAATATAATCTGTTTCTTTGGGATGTCACTTGATAGAAATAATCAGTTACCACGACATTGGAGGCGATAAGGTTTGAAAGTAGAAAGAGAAGGGTGGTGGGGAAGGGAGGGAGGAACACCAGCTTACAATTGAAACGAAATCGAAGTTAAAAATCTTATGGTAGAGGATGATGGCAGTTCCAAACCAGGGTTGCCTCATATAAAAGTAAAAAGAAAACACTTGTATGAAAAAAAGTTTAAAGGAAACTTGGCTCAGCAAAATGACTTTTAACCCACTTTAGGATAATACTTCTAGCCCCACAAGTTTTGGTATATACTTTTAAAAAATAGCAACCTTTCTTCACCTGCACTAACACTGGAGCTGTCTTACATTTAGATTTTTCATATCTTCTTGTTATCTACCTAAGGAATGGAAAGGCACTGGAAAGGGGAAGAAAATGGGACTGGTAATTTTACTAGACTAGGTAGACACAGAAACTCTGTGCTGTAGGCAGTTTTTATAGTGTTGAGCACCTCTTTGTTCACACATTATTTGCATAGCGTCACTTGACTAAATGAAGGAGAGTCTAGTCCCACAATTCAAGAGGGCTACAAGAGTGGCTTGGTTGCCTGCTTTTTCGAAGGTGCACAGTTCTTTTAGTATTTTCAAATTACTCCATGAAACACATACTTATCTAATTAATTAACATCAGTGTTTTGTTTTGTTTTTTCAGTATTGGTGTATGAATATGAGTCAGAAGATACCACAGTTGCTGAGTAATTCAAGTTGAGGGTCACCCATAAGGGCAGTCACAAACTCCTTATACCTACTTTGTGGGTATAAGAAAGCTGCAAATGTTAGCAACTCCTGGAGAAGTGCTATTTAAATGATATTATTCAAGAAGCTAGTCATAGGGTAAGAGTGAAAAATTACAAGTGGATAGTCAGTGTGCTACCATGGGATCCATGCAATGCTAAGAGAATAAGAATGAGGTCCCTAGCACCTTAGCTGAGGATGCCCTCCAGAAGATGTGAACAAGTCACACACTGTAAGAGAGTATAGGTATGTTGTAGGGCTGTAAGGGGATCATACCTACATCACTAACATTACAGATCCCAATTTATGCGCAAACTCTTTTAAAGATTTAATTTGAGTTGTGTCATGAAGGCACTTTGCAGTCCTTTGCATTTTATGTGATGCTGATTTATTGTGGCATGGAAGTGACCTCAGGTTCTCAAAAAGCTGTGTACAATGAACCGAAAGCTTGGCAGATTTCTCCCAGAAGTCAAAAAAACTGAGAGGGCAAGCCTTGCACTTGAATGTATTACTATTTCCTAAAAATCAACTTAGTGAAGTTTATTATGGGGTTATCACTTCTCTCTTATGCTTAATATGACCAGGGACAGGAGGGTTAGTATGTGTTCAGTATACCTGATATTTTGATCATGGCCATAATATAAGGTATTGTGGTAGAAAAGGAAGAGCTACAGGGACCTGATTTCCAATGCTGGCAGTGCTACCTGGCACTTGTGTGACCTTTGTTGTCTTTCAGATCTTCATCTGTGATCTTATGACAATTCCTTTTGACTTGTTTCTTATCTTTTTGACTTTATGAATCATGTAATAAAATTGAGTTTCAATGTTCAATGGAGAGAATACTGATTTTTTTTGTAGTCAAAAACGATCTGGTTTCCAATTCTGACTTTTTCCACTTGACCTGTTTGACTTTGGATATTCAGTCTCTGTCAGAGGTAGTTACCTCATCTACAAAGGGAGGGGATATACTAAATGACCCCTGAAGTCTCTTTCCCCTCCAAACCTCTGATTTATGATCACATAGAGCTTTGGAGAACTTAGTTTGGTATTTAATTTGTAGGTGTCTCTTAATGCAGAAGAAATTGAAAGCTTTAGCATATATTGTTAGAAGATGTCTAGTTGAAATCATGAAGGACAATCCCGTTTTTACCCAATCCTCATTTATTGAAGTGAATTCTTGTGGAGTAATGCTGACATGGTTCTCACTCAAGCCCAGTGATGAAGCTATAGAAGTAAGAAATAATGTTTGGAATTCATTAAGTGATGCTAATATGGCATGAGCTCATATTAGATAGTTACTACAGAAACCAAGACTAAATTGAAGAAGAGATGCCAGTCTATATTAATAAGGAATATTTTTGCATAGAGAGACCCACTACATCAATGAACTCAAAGTTCTTTATGTTCTGTTTTGTTTGTTTTTTAATTAGCATCTAGGGGATAAAGCCAAAGCTTTACTCACATTCTGATTAAACACGGTTTTGTAGAGGAAGATTCTCCCTGTAAAATCAATGACAACTTCCGTTTCTTCTTTAAATTAATTCATTTGTTTACTTTTAGTTTACAAGATTCAGTTCAAATTTTTCCCCCTCCCCCTATGGCAGCATCCAGTCAGATATAGGATGTGCAAATACCTTCACATAGCATTAGTCAGGTTGTAAGGAAGGACTATAACTGATGGAATGGACAATGGGAAAGAGGAAGCAAAACAAGAAAAAGAAAGAGAGCAGGTAGTTTGCTTCCATCTGCATTCAAACTCTGTAGTTCTTTCTCTGGATGTGGACATTTCTTTCCATCATGAGTCTTTTGGAGTTGTCTTATATATAACCTTGCATTGCTGAGAAGAGCCCAGTCTATCAAAGTTGGTCATCACACATACGTTGTGTCTGTAATTTTGTACAGATTTCTCCTGGTATTCCTCTTCTCACTCAACATCAGTTTGCATGAGTCTCTCCAGGTTGCATGAGTCTCTTCCAGCAGAAGTCCATCTGCTCCTCATTTCTTATAGCACAGTAGTAATCCATTACTTTCATATACCACAACTTGTTTAGCCATTTCCCAGTTGATAGGCATCGCCTTGATTTCCAATTCTTTGCCACAACGAAAAGAGCTAATATAAATATTTTTGTATATATGGGGCCTCTTCCTACTTCTATGATCTCTTTGGGATACAATCCTAGAAGTGGTATTGCTGGGTCAAAGGGTATTCACTTATTTATAGCCCTTTGGGCATATTCTAGATTGCTCTCCAGAATGGTTGAATCGGTTCACAACTCTACCAACAATGTCCAGCATTTATCATTTTCCTGTTGCGTCATCTTAGCCAGTCTGACCAGTGAGATGTGGTACCTCAGAGTTGTTTTGATTTGCATTTCTCTAATCAATAGTGATTTAGGGCACTATGAAAACTTCCTGTTCATATCCTTTAACCATTTTTCAATTGGTGAATGGCTTGTATTCTTATAGATTTGGCTCAATTCTCTATATTTTAGACATGAGCCCTTTATCAGAGACACTGGTTATAAAAATTCTTTCCCAATTTTCTACTTCCGTCTTAATCTTGCTTACATTGGCTTTTTTTGTACAGAACATTTTTGATTTAATGTAATCAGAATGATCCATTTTGCATTTTATAATGGTCTCTCTTGTTTGGCTGTAAAATCTTCCCTTCTTCATAAATCTGACAGGTAAACTATTGCTTGCTTTCCCAGACTGCTTACAGTATCAGCCTTTATACCTAGATTGTGCACCCACATAACTTGATTTTGGTATATCGTATAAGATATTTGTCTAGGCCCAGTTTCTGCTATAAATTGCACTGTTGTCAAATAGTGCATTCTTATGCCAAAAACTGGGCTCTTTGGGTTTATCAAACAGTAGATTACTATAGTCATTGACTGCTGAGTCTCGTGTACCCAATCTATTCTGTGGATCTATTATTCTATTCCTCAGCCCAGAACCAAGTAGTTTTGATAAGTTCTATTTCTTTAAAAAAAATTATAAGAGAAAATATATGTAGCCAAATATATAGTCCCAGAGAAAAATGGAAGAGAATGTTTTACTCGTAACATTTCTACTTAAAAAAAATATATATTTTCTCTTTGATATAGTTAGTAAAAAAACCAACAAGATATTCATGTAATATTTAATCTTTGAAATTGCCATTGAAATGTGAATTGACGGTGTCAGGTCATATTGATGATCACCTTTATTTGGTATTAATTGCCATGAACATTAACATATATTCAGTCAGGATTGTCCTCTCATTTTTCTCAAATAACCATCTTCTGTATTCACTTTTTTTAAACTAGGTTTGCACAAGCTGTGAAGACAATGCAGAAGCAAATGGTTTTTGTGTAGAGTGTGTTGAATGGCTCTGCAAGACTTGTATCAGAGCACATCAGAGAGTAAAATTTACAAAGGACCACACTGTCAGACAGAAAGAAGAAGTATCTCCAGGTAAAACTAATGTTTTAAGGCTTAATTTCATATTTGTTATTAAATGCATGTAATTCTGGGTTCCATATTAAAATGCCTTTGTCCTGAAAGTGCTTCTACTTCAAATGAATAGAAATGTAGATAAACATAAAGCCTCTCCCCAGCATCATTTTTTTCCCTTTTCCACCCCTATTAGATAGCACAGAGAGCAGCTACAAGAGGTCCGTTTTTAGAACCTGTTTGTGTACTCCGTGTAAGTCTTATTTATGAGTATTCCAATCAAGTTGATTTGAGAGTGTGCATGAAAAACAGCACCCGCATTTTAGCCAGTTTCTTAGACAATATTAATCCACAAGGTTTTTTTCATTGCTTATCAAAATACCCTTTTTAAAAAATGAATTTATTTGTTTAGTTTTAGTTTGCAACATTCAGTTCCACAATCCCTTGAATACCAAATTTTCTTGCCCTGTTTCTCCCCATGGCGGCATGCAATCTAATATAGGTTCTACAAATAATATCTTCTTATTAGACATTAGTCAAATTATAAAGAAGAGTTATAACCAATTAAGTGAACAATGGGAAAGAAGGAACAAAACAAAATGAAAAACAAAAGAGAGCAAGTAAGTGCTTCAGTCTGCATTCACACTCTGTGGTTCTTTGGATTTGGATATCCCTTTCCATCATAAGTCTTTTGGAGTTATCTTATAGTCTTGCATTGCTGAGAAGAGCCCACTCTAGCAAAGTCAGTCGTCACAGATAGAACGTGTCTGCAATTGAGTACAAAGTTCTCCTGGTTCTGCTCACCCACTCAGCATAAGTTTCTATAAGTGTCTCCAGGTTATTACGAAGTCCTTCTGTTCCTCATTTCTTATAGTACAATAATATTCCATTACATTCATGTACCATAACTTTAGCCATTTCCCAATTGATGGGCATCCCATTGATTTTTCAGTGCTTTGCCACCACAGAAAGAGCTGCTGTAAATATCAAAATTGGGGTGGCTAGGTGATGCAGTGACTAGAGCACTGGCCCTGGAGTCAGGACGAACTGAGTTCAAATCCAATCTCAGACACTTAATACTTACTAGACATGTAACCTTGGGCAAATCACTTAACCTCAATTGCCCAACCTTCCTCCCTCCAAAAAGCAAAATATATGTATATCAAAATACGCTTATTTTACTCAAGTAATTTCCACTTACATTTTATATTATTAATGGAAGTTTCATGGCAAACTTCATTGTTAAATATAAGGGATTTTTGTTGTTTTTTTTTTACTTAAGTAGTGTGTAGTTCAAATATATAGCTTACAGTTCTTAAATAGGATATTAGTAATGTGTGAGTAAGTACCCTTTGAGAAAATATTCCTGAAACCAAACAGTCCTCCTTCCCCCACTTAAACTAGGTCTTCCCATTATGAAAGTACACGGGCTATTTAGAGGCCCAGTCCTACTACTGACTGGTATGGGAACTTTGATCTGCTCCATTTCTGAGATGGACCATTTTGTCCTTTCTGAAACAACATGATGTCATCTTTCTCCTGGGAGCTTGCCACATTGATGACGAACATAATGCAGACACCTGCGTAGCTCACTGTATCTCAGAACTCACAAGCTCAAGGGACCCTGGTTAGTGCCTGGCATTACAGGTATACAGTATGATGTCCAACCAATCATTCCCTTTAAATTTGATCAGAAAGTGAGAGGGTGGCAGGTTGGCTAGAAAATACTTATTTAATTGGATTAAACAGATTTTCTAAGTTTACCTTCAAGGAATCTTTTCCTTCTAATCTACAAAGATCAATTAAGTCTCTGATTCAGGGGAGACCAAGGACTTTCAGACTAGGATATTCCAATAGTTTTTCTTAATATTTTGTAACAAAGCTGAGGCCTTTCTCCAGAAGAAATAGAGTGTCTGTCAATAAAATGCTGAACTTGAAGTCAGGAAGACCTGAGTTTAGATTTTGCTTTTGACGCTAAGTAGCTTTGTAATCCAAGGAAAGTAATTTAACTTCCGTAAAACTCAACTTTCTAATGTGGAAAAATCCAGAATCTTATTAAAGTGTTGTAAGGCTCATATAAGATAATGTGTATAAAGTTATGAAAATCTTAAAAGGGAGAATAGCTATTAATATCTAGTACATGTAATTATCTGTTTTTAAAGTTTCCATTTATCTCTGTATAATCACTTGAAAATCACGTTTTTTTATCCATCACTTTACACATTTGCCAAGTTAGCAATCATGAGACATTTTGTTTCCTTGTGTGAAATTTTCCTGTAGTCAAAAAGGAAATTTCAATTGTTAACCTGTAAATGATGGTATCTTGGTTATGGATTTATGGTTATAATAAGTAGGCATTCCATAAGATAAGGTTTAGAGCTGGCAGGGACTTTAGGGGTCATCTGATCTGAACTTCTCATTATACATGAGGAACCTGAGACACAAAAAGGGTCAAGTGATTTAACCCAGAATCATAGATCTAGCAAGTGTCAGAGGAATCATTTGAAACTAGGTTTTAGTAACACCCAAGTCCAGTACTATCAGCTAAACTGCAGGGCAAAGGCTTATGGTGCTTTTGAATAAAATTTCTTCTAAGTAATTCTTTTTTGTTTCGTATTTTGCTGGGGAGGGCGGAGGGGGGGGCAGGGCAATTGTGATGAAGAGAATAATGTCACAAGGCTAGTGTTAAGTGTCTGAGGTCCAATTTGAACTCAGGTCCTCCTGACTCCAGGGCAGATGCTTTATTCACTGTGCCACCTAGCCACCCCCTAAGTAATTCTTATGAATATTTAAAAATATATTTATGATTTTTAAAACCCTTTAAATTGTTATAAAAATTAAGTACATCTCATTTATAATCCATTATCATGAAAATGTTAGTATACATAGCTGTATATTAACCATTTAAAAACTAAAACTTTTCATTGCTTAGCATTTTTATGGAGCTTTTAAAAATCCTTTTTTACAAAATCACTTTATTTTGTGTACTTTTTTTTTTTTTTTAATCTTTCTGTTTAGTTTATAGGGGAAAATCGACTCTTTTCCATTGCTCCCTCTAGGTACCTTAATCTAAGTCTTCATCTTTCCTCCCCAAATTTCTTGATGTGTGGGATCTGTACCTATTGTAATCTGGCTTTTTCACTTGAAAACTGTTCTAAAGGTATACTGTCAAATCTGTTGTTGTTTTCCACCCTCAGTTGATAGGTATATGTGGTGACTATGACTCTTTTGTCCTCTGAAACCTAAGAAGGTTGTCCTCAAATGAATAGACCAGTTATAGATCTTGCTTCTTCCATAACTGACAAAGCACTCTCTAAATTTCTCTCCGATTAGTCCTGTTAGCTACTGAAGAATCTTTCTTTTACAGTTGAGTAGTGTTATTTAAATCCTGATTAAAGGTAGGAAAAACTGTATTTCAGAAATCTTTCATTTATTGCCAAGGGACACCTTTCATGGGAGATTATCAAGAGGATGGAGAAATGAGTGTATTGCTGGCTATATATCTCAAGGTTGTTTTGGTGTTATATGGGATTTTCCTTATCCAGAATTTTGAAGCTACCTTTTTAGCCTCAGAACATAGTGGGATACCCCCTCATTCAAGGCATTCCTGCAAGGTTCTACTAAGCCAACAGCCATATCTACCACTCTGTCTTATCTGTCTTCTCTCTTGCTTGAGAATCCTATACCATCTTTTAGATCATTTACCTTCATGCACTGTTAGTTTATCTCATAGCATAGAGGTAATTTGGGGTTATCAAAGTATAGTTATTCTGTGTGTATTTTTATATATATAATATGCGCTTGTCTTATCCTTCATTGGAGTATAAACCCCTTAAGTGGAAGGACTATTGAATTTTTTGGTTTTATATCTATATGGTCAATCTGATGATGCCTGTAGCATCTGCTGTGAATATGCAGGCATATCTCCAGGTTGATTTACAAAATATAACAAGCTTCTTGATAGACAAAATCAAGCCAATTCCAGCATGGGAACAAAGAAATTTATACATGTCACCAATCTGGGGAGTGCTGACATCCCCCAACCTTCAGTCTGTTAAGCCTCCTCACAAGTAAGCTTTGTGAGGAAAAACTCCTTCTCTCATTCAAGGTAGCTGCTCTGCCTCAGTTCCACCTTGCTCTGCCTTGCTTTCTCCCTGTTCCACTTCATTTCTCCAACGAAGCTCCTCCCACCATGGGCTCCATGTGACTCAAGCTGCAGGCTGGGCCAAAGCCCTAAGAAGGGCACATAGGCCTGTTAAGGGGCAGGGAAGATCTTCCAATTCCCTCAACATTACAGTATCCTTGGAGAGTGGCACAGCATCTGGCATATAGTCAACACTTATATGCTTACTGATATTATTAATTTGCCATTTTGCAAAGGACTCTGTATGTGTGTATGTGTCTGTGTCTTGTGTCTGTGTCCTATGTTACATAAGGAGTGGGCATGTGAAGTGATTTCTAGGTAAATCCTCCTGTTAGCAAACATTTATTCAATGCCTACTGTGTGCCAGGTACTCTCTTAGCTCTGATAATAGGAGCTTACATTCTATTGAAGGAGAAAACATGTTCATATAAAACTATATATCAAATACAATAAAAGGCTGTTTTAGGACAAATTCTTCATTAAGAAGGAAAGGGTTCAGGAGGGCTTCCACATAGTAAGGATATGCTTACTCTTAGAGTTTGGACATCGGGGAAGAGTGCAATAACACTATATGTGTTCGTTGCCCCCTTTGTTTTGGGCCACTTGATGGGCATATGCAGGAATCAATAGGCTTTAATGTTGCTAAAATATGATATAAGTATCAGCTTACAGGCATCAATTATATAACAGACGGCATGAATAATACATACATAATGGGAAACCGAAAGCTAACATAAAACCATTGTTTCAAACAAAGGTTTATTGCTGCCAAGTCTGTCCATGGTCTAAATGCATACTGCTTTCAGTTGTACAGAAGTGACCATTGCATTCACCTTAACAATAATTTCTCTTGCTTTCAGAGGTAGAGCCAACAGCCAATGAACTTGTTATTCTATGCTTAATGCTGACTAATGATTAGAAGTGCAAATCAAAAGATTTCACCTCTCAACTACCAGATTAGAAAAGGTGATTAAAAATCAACATTGACGCTATTATGAAAATACAGGCACACTGATACACATTGTCATTGTAAATATATATAGTAATCTTGATGTGACGAAGGGAATATGAATGTCATCCTTGAAATCATTGCTTTTAAAAAGGGGAAAATCCAGGCATGTGACATTTACCAAAAAATTGGGAAGAACAAATTTCAAAGCATTAAAGAGATGAAAAAGCTCCAGCAAAAAAGGAAGAGTTGTCTGAAGGCTACAGTAGTTTTATAGGGACCGTGCATCCAACTGAGACCCTTTATTTTGGTAGATTTCTTTAAAATAGGAAATGCAGTTTGACCAACTCTCACCCCCTCCACTTCCCACCTCCCCAAACCCAAATCTTATGCAGTACATAATAGTAACTATCATTCATATTGAATCTTACGGTTGGCAAAGTGACTTTACATGTGTTAAATCTAATTTAGGGACACCTAAAAGGTACAGTGGATAGAATTGTTTGGCCCTATAGTTGGGAAGACCTGATTTCACATTCAACTTCAGATACTTAATACCTGTGTGATCCTACTTCTGTCTTCTCATCTTTAAGATGGGAATGATAGCACCTACCTTTCAAGGTTATTATGAGCATTAAGTGAAGTAATAGTTATAAAACATTATTCAAAGTACCTAGCACATAAAAGATGCTAAGTAAATTCATGTTTCCTTCCTTCCTGTGTTCGTTTGATGTAACAACCCAGGGATCAGCCCTATTTTACTGTTCAGGAAGCTGAGTTTGAGAAGTTAAATGGCTCACCAGAGGTCATGGAAAGATTGGAATTCATAGGTAGCTTGAGAAAATACAGATAATACAAATAAATGTATGCTTTATGACACATGTACATACATATACATACATTTTTGTGTACACATACACATCTGATACCACATCAAGAGACTCCATTGTCGCCCAATGCCTGGTATACTTGCAGAAAGACAAATGGTAAATATGTGATCCTTTCAAGATGAAGTTATTCTCTTTTTCCTTAGTAAATTTAAGGAGCCATCCTTTGTAACAAATAATTTTTTAAAAACGAGATGAAAATTAAACATTGCTCCAGTTTGGCATGGTGTGTGAAATATTTAAGTGTTCTGTCTCTACACATGAAAGGTTATATATTTTCTTCTCTTCAGAGTTGTGCTTGATCATTATAATTTCAGCATTCTTTCATTTATATTGCTGTAGTCTTTGTTTATACTATTTTCCTGATTTTGCTTAATTTGCATCAGTTCATGTAGGTCTTCCTATACTTTTTTTTTCCATTTCTTTTGTGATAACATTCTATTACATTCCTGATTAGTTTAGACATTCCCCAGTCAATGGGTATCTATTTTTTCCCTAGTTTTTGTTTCTATAAAAAGAGCTTACAGTGACATTTTTTATTTCTTTAATCCCTTTTGAG
>CM053597.1:85029029-85048896 GCA_028646575.1 Pseudocheirus occidentalis
AGGGTGGGAACAGGAACATTAAGGGTGGGAAACTATTGGAACAAAAGGGGTCTAAAGACTTGGGCAGAGCCACAACTTAATGCTCATGACCTCAGGCAAATGTCTTCCCTTGGAAGGTTTACTTTCCCAGAGCCTGTACCTCAAAGAATCAAGGAGAGCTCAAAAAGGGGGGAGGGGTCCCAGAGCCTACACCTCATCATTCTGATATTGCTAGGGTCATTTAGGGAGTGGCAGGTAACATTATATATGGTATTAACATTATATTTGGTATTCTGTGCTTATGTTAACAATTTTCTGTCAAGTCAGTATGGCTGAAATATTGATATACCCTGGAAAGGTAAATTGGAAACAGATTGTGAATGGTTTTAAATGCTAAGGCTAATAAGTTTGTAATTCTATCCTAGAGACAATCTGTTTTGACCTGGTAGCAATGGGGAGCCACTGAAGATTCTTGAGGAAGAAAGTCTGTTTTAAGAATGTTATTTTGGCTTCACTGGTTTCAATAAAAGCTTCATGAAGAATGCATTTGGAGATGGCGGGTGGGGAAGCCAATTAAGAGGCTGTTGCCTTAATCCTGGTGAGCAATGTCTTTGGACTTTTTGAGTCTTAAGTAACTAAAAAACATTCACTTGAAAGTGTCAAGAAGATACTTGGTGATAGGACAAGGGCTTGAGAGATATTGGGACAGAATGTATAGATTTAGTATTTTTTTTTTTTTGCATGGAGATGATAATTCCATTGGTGTTATTAAGATTACCCAGAGAATATGGGGAGGAGGGAGTATCCCAAACAGAACTTGCCTGCAGCTGGGGACAGACCAAGGATGATAATGTAGAGAAGGAGGCTCAGAAGGAGTAGTCAGAGAAGTGAAGGAAGAGCCAGGAGAAAAGGGCATCATAAAAGTAAAGAGAAAAGAGGATTGTAGATCTTGAGTTCAAAGTGGTCCTTGAAGATTATATTGTCTAAAGCCCAGAAAGATCAATTAAGATGAGGACTGAGAAAAGACCATGGAACTTAGCAATTAAAAGCTTGGTTTATAACTTTGGAGAGAATAGCTTAAGTTGATTGGTGAGGTCTTAAACCTCCAGTCTCTCCCTCTTCCAATCCATCCTTAACATAATTAATCACAATTAGATAGATTTATCTTCCTCATGCAGAAATCAGATCAGTCTTCTCTTTGAAATCCTTCCAAGATTTTCCCTATTACCTAATGAATAAAGACCATAATTCTTAAATGAACTTTCAGAGCCCCAGTCCTATTTCTCACTACTCCCCAATATGAGCTATGCTCTAGCCAAGTTGGGCTACTTGTAATTCCTTGTACTGGTTCCATGCTTTTCTATCTCTGTAGCTTTGGTCATATAGTTCCCATTTCCTCAAGTGACCTTGCTGAAATCCACTTTCCCTTGAAGGCCCAGATCAAATGCTTTGTTGTTGTTCAGTTGTTTCAGTCCTGTATGATTCTTCATGACCCTATTTGTGGGTTTGGGTTTTTTTTTCCTTTTTGGAGAGAAAAATGCAGGGAAATCAAGGATAAGTGACTTGCCCAAGGTCACATGGCTAGTAAGTATTAAGTGTCTGAGGTCAGATTTGAACTCAGGTCCTCCTGACTCCAGGACTGGTGCTCTATTCACTGTGACTAATTAGCCACCCCTATTTGTGGTTTTCTTGACAGAGTTACTGGAGTGGTTTGCCATGTCCTTTTCTAGCTCATTTTACAGAGGAGGAAACTGAGGCAAATAAGGTTACGTGCCTAGGGTTACACAGCTAGTAAATGTCTGAGGTCATATTTGAACTCAGGTCTTCCTGATTCCAGGCCTGGTACTCTATCCACTGCACCCCCTAAATGCTACTTCCTCCATAAAGCCTTTATTTATTATAAATAACCTCATCTTTCTTAGATTCTACATTGTTCTCTGTACTACACATACTTTATTTTGCATTGTATAGTTAATGTAGATAGTACATGTTGATATATATGTCACAATCCCTTTGCTAAATTGCAAGCAGTTTGAATGTAGAGAGAATGTCTTAATTATCAGAACTACCTATTCAGTGCTTTCCATATAATAGGGGCTTAATAAGTGGTTGAACGAATAAATGGATGAATGCCTGAGATTGGAGAGGAAGGCAGAGACTACCTGTCAAATGGCATAACGTGTCTCAACCCTTGGTTTTCCTTACCCTAAGGGTCTATCTACTTCCACTTCACACTAACACCTAAATTTCATGGTCACTGAAAACAGCAGTTGCTAATTCCCACGGCTGTGGACTGGACTAGCTATTCAGAGTGAAGTCACTGCATGAACCACCAGGTGGTGATCTGCACCCTAGCTGCAAATTCTTTGTTCAGCATCCTTTGTTCAACCCTGCAGATGTGGGAAACCAACCAATCTAAATCTTGGCCTTGGTCTGGGGTTCTAGTTCACCTCTTTTGGTGGTTTTAAAATATATTGATCATATATTTGATTAAATTATCAAATTTGGCTCAACCCCATTTCCCATTAAGATTCTTATCTCCTGCCCAAAGGAATACACACTTGCATTAGAGACCACATTTACTAAATGGAATCAGAAATGAAAAGATCCAACATTGAAACTTTCAGCTGTTTGATCAGTCTGGTAAAGGTCTGGAATCTCTGCTCTTCCCCTTCCCATATATGGCCATTCAGGGAAGCACATTATTGCATTCCCATTTCAAAATCAATGGAAGAAAGAGAAGGGATCTTTGTACCAATATCCACTGCTACTCCCATGCTTTTGTTAGCAGGTCTTTGGAGGGTCCAAAGACAGGAACTCTCATGGTCTTCTCCTAGGTAACTGTTCACCACTCTCTCCCAGAATATTTGCTCAGCACACTACAGTATCTGCCTTCTCTTGTGGGTCTCTAGCTATTTTCTATGGTAACTCTGACATTCAGGGGGCCTACAGCATTTCCAGCAGCTCAGTTGTTGCCAGGTCTGTTCCCTGGATACCTCAGAAATATAATAGAGTTCCTATTCAACAAACAGAATGACCCCCATCCCATCCCCCATAGTAGGCTCATTGCCCATGTTGAATGTCCCTCAGACATGGCTGGTGTACTTGCCAAATCATGCAGCTGTCTTGATTTAAAGGGTCCATTCAGCAATATTGCATGATCTTATGCAACTTCTGGATCCTGCATTTTAATTTTTTTCTGGTGCCTATAGATTTGGAAATTATAGCGACAACCCAATCTGTTTCAAAACACAGGTTACATTAGCAATAAGTATGAAGGCTGAGAAGCACAATTCTAGCTGGATACCAGAGAGGAAAATTGTAAATTCCAATTGCAAGAGGGGATAGTACAGTACCTTGTTTTGCTCCCACAAAATTATTAGGGAGATAATCATTAGCTATGGGGAAGCTCCCCTGTCTTATTTTACTGAGACAATGGCCATCCTGGCCCCAGGGGGAACTAGAAAGGTGGGGACATGACAAACAGCTCAGACCCTAGAGGTGATGCTCTGGTGTAATGGCAAGAAAAGAAGTACTTAACACCTTGTTTCAGCTATTTAATTATTCAGCACCTTGTTTCAGTTCAAGTTTCTTTCCCATGATTATATCAAGTTTTTTTGTTAAGAAACAGAACTTGTAAACTCCTATTGCTGATGCAATAGGAAGGGGAGGAGCTAATGACCATATATAAGGGGAGGCCCAGGTTGGAGAGAGCAGAACTGAGAACAGAAATTGTGACAAACCTGAGAACTGAGAAGAGAGAAGAACTGAGAGAGCATTTGTAGTGGTGGCACTGTTTGTCTCTTCTGTCTGTGTTGATTTTTGTTTGTGATGTGTGTTGAATTCTCAGACCTTGTTGGTGGGTCTGAGTTGATTTCACAGGCGGATAGTGAATTGATGATGGCGCTGGCAATGTGTATAAATATTATTATGGGTTTGTTAAGCTTTGTCTTCCCAGGAACAGAAATTGTGAAGGACTTGAGGTAGACTGGACACTGTGAGCTTCAATATAGAACAGGAACTGGACAAGGACCTAAATGAGGAGTTGGACAAGGGGTTGAGAGCTGCCTGCTTTTGAGCGCAGGTGACAGTTGGTTGGATTTAGGTAGGAGCTAGACCCCATGGAAGAGGAATCATGGGAGCTGAGAGCCAGCCTCAAGTCAAGATGAAAAGACCTCTCCTTGGGTATTTAATGTAAACTGAGAAGATCATGATTTACTTTGGCCTAGGGGTGGGAGGGCTTTGTACTCCTGTACATCTTCAGGATGATTGAATTAAGGATGATTGGAAACTAATCTCCAATTAAGAAGAAGACTTTTTGACTGATAGATTAAGGCAATGTGACCTATGGGTGGAGAATTTTGACCTTTGTTCTTTGATGACTGAGTTAAGTTCTTATTGAATGATATCTTTTGCTTAAAACTATGTGACCGCTTTGGTGAAAACCATGTGGCCATTTGAGTGATAAATTGTTATGCCGTAACATTGTGAATGCTGTACTTTGGTTTCTGTGAATTTTTTGCTTTAATTTACTGCTGAATAAATAGAAAGTTTACTATACTATGTAATCAGAACCTTGAAGCTGTTCACAACAGTAGTCCTCTGGAAAGCTGCTTGTGCTTGGCTTTACATCTAGTTACAAGTATCCTCACTATCATGCCTACGTAAGTAATCTGCATAAAGAGGGAATGTAGGGAAATGAAGTGAGGAATTTGTACTAACCCTAACTCTAAGGGGAAGGACAGAACTCTATAACCTCACTCTTGCTTCTGTATCAGTGTGGGTGTGTCCCTAGTGAGCATCACACCTGCTTCCTCAAGGCAAGTGTAATAAATGCCTTCTGTCTACTCTGTTTCTGAGTTCTTTCAGTGAGAAGGGGTCTATCACATGGATATTCCTGAGGGCACATGATATGAGAAGTAATAACCAGGAGAACTTCTTTGGGCTAACTCCCTGACTTTGCCTGGGAAGTCCTATGATTACCCACAAGCATGTTTCTTGCACAGCCAAATTTAGTAGAATAGAACCAAATCTTTAAGCTGATTTGCACTGCCTTCAATGCTGGCATACATTGGTCCAGAAATGCCAAACACACAGATCATTTGCAGCCCACAACACTTCTTCAAGTGTGGTCCAGTTGGAAGTATGAGGTCCAGCAGGACTGTGGGTGTCAATTTAAGAATTATGCTCTTTATTTATTAGGGAATAGGGAAGTTTTGGAAGAATTTTGAAGAGAGGACTGATCTCATTTGATTTCCGCAAAAGGAATATAAATCTATTTGATTGTCATTAAATAGTGTTAAAGATAAATTGGAAGAGGGAGAGACTGGAGGTTTAAGGTCAAACCAATCATCTGACTTTAATGTGATGATGATGTGTGTATACACATACATATACATATATGCTCACATACATATTATATACGTGTGTGTATGTATGTATAGTTTTCTAAGTCAAAAGGGAGGCTTGTAGGGATCCTTATGTACTGTTTAGTGGCCCCATTTCCTATCTGAGTTTGACACCACTGCTCTCATCAGACCAGCCCAAACTTTGGAGTAGTTATAGTGCAGTGAGTGAAAGAATAAAGAAATAATAAACAGGTCAGACACCCAGAAGCAGGTATGGTTCAGGAAGGGTAGCCTGGACTTTTCTGCTCCATAAGTTCCCTAGTATTGTGTGTGATCATGGCTGCTATGGTGCTAGAGTCAAGCAGTCAGAAGCTAATAAGGTATGTCTGTGTTTCCTTGGGGGCATTCTTTGATTCATAACTAGACCCTGTACCACTTGGCAGGGGTGACTTGCAACTAGGAGACCAAGAGAAGCAATAACAGCATTTTACAGGTTTGTCTTCAGAGTTATACATGTAAGCTTTGGGTACAGTCTGAACAAAAACATAGAAACATAAGATCATGGCAGTTTTGTGACTAAATTCATGCCCAATGCACTGAAGTCAAAGGATCCAAGTTCAAATGATGCTGCTCATGTTTATTGCCGGTATGCAATTAGGCATGTTAAGCTCCTGGACTTTGGTTTGTTCATCTGTAAAAATGACAGGGCTGATCTAGATGACCTCTGGAGTCCCTTCTAGCTCTGAATCTACTTGTAGACACCAAAGCAAATGTGGAAGGACAAGGCATAAGTAATAGAACATCATGAATGAAGACTCCATTTGAAATTAATTTGAGAACCATAATCAAATTCAATGAAACCTCTCTTTTCCAAAAAGTATCTTGAAACACCACCTCCTACACAGAAAAAAAGTAGAATAAAGGAATATGCAAATAAAAAGGCAAAGTTGAATAGGATTCTTCCTTCCTAGTTTATCTTCCTTTGTGAGATCAAGTTAGTGATTAAAAGAGTGAGAGACATCCTTTTGGGGGTCACAAGACTTCCCAGGCAGGGTCAGAGAGGTAACCTGGACAAGCTTCCACATACACTACTCCTCTAGGAGCCCTTAGGCAGATACGTGTGGTATATCCTTCAACATGACTGTGGGGCTCACAGGACTTCCAGGTAGGGTCAGGGAGTTAGCCTGGGATGAGCTTCTGCTACCCCTTGCTTCCCTTTTGGGGACTCTTAGGAAGCACAGGATTAATCAGTTGCACAAATCTTTCTAGGAGTAAATCTGTCTCAAAATATATGTTAATATGTTACTGTGTTACTGATGAAATAAAAATAACTACTTAAAAAATCTTATCAGGAAGTTGAGAATACCATATAAATAAAAGGACAGGTAACAAAAGATAAGCTGTAATCTAGGATGTTGTTAGAAGGCAGTAGTAGGGGGTGGCTAGGTGATACAGTGAATACAGCACCAGCCCTGGAGTCAGGAGGACCTGAGTTCAAATGTAGAAGATCCACATGATGCACCCCTTAAAATGGCAAACTCTTCTCACTGAAAGAACTCAGAAACAGAGTGTGTAGAGGAAAGTACTGGGCAAAGAAGTAGGCATGATGCTCCCTAGGGACACGCACACTGATACAGAAGCAGGAGTGAGTGTCTATAAATTCTGTTCAACCTGGCAGAATTAGGGTTAAATTCCTCAAATTCCTTATTTTGTTTCCATATATGTGCGTGTGTGTGCATATCTGTGTATGTGTATATGTGTGTGTATATATATATATATTCTATATTCTCTCTCTCTCTCTCTCTATATATATATATATACTCAAATTCCTCAAAAGTTAGTCAAACTCCTCACTTTATTTCCTTCTATATTCTATCTATACTGTATATTCTATATACATTCCCTCTCTATATATGCAAAGATACTTGTGACCCGACCAGGACCTGACCTCTTCTAAGGTCAGAGCTGTTTGCCACACCCCCACCTTTCCAGTTCCCTATGGCCATTGTTGGTCCAGGGAGGCCAGGGTTTTTGTAAAGTAAGATAAGCAAGAGCTTCCCCACAGCTATTGATTATCTTCCAGTAACTTTTGTGGGAGTAAAACAAGATACTATTTTATCTCCTCTTGCAGAGGGTTGCTCATTGCATGCTAAATTAGAGAAAATGGTGTTGAATGTCCTTTAGGGTTATTTTGATTAAGCTATGTTAACCTGAGGCATTGCCTTTCTTCATTCTAAACACAATATATTTCTTTCTTTCTTTAAAAATTTTTTTTTCCTAAAACTTAAATACATAATAAGAAAAGAAAAACCTATTATAAACTTAAATGCTAAAATTTAATGCAAATGAAATAAAGAAGAAAAAAGCATTGCCAAGTGTACAGCGGAACATGAGAGAATTAAAACTATACAGCAGGGGTGGCTAGGTGGCGCAGTGAATAGAGCACTGGCCCTGGAGTCAGGAGTACCTGAGTTCAAATCCGGCCTCAGACACTTAACACAAAAAACTAGCAGTGTGACTTTGGGCAAGTCACTTAACCCCAACTGCCCTCCAAAAAGCAAAAACAAAACAAAACAAAAAAAAACAACTATACAGCAACAAATTTCCATTTCAAGAAAGCCAATATAATAAATACTACACATTATGTTCTGGGATGTCCATCTTTTCTTTGCTTCTTTTAAATTTTCTTTTGTTTTCTTTAAGTGGGAATACATACATTTATATATGTGTATGTATATATATATACATATATACATACATACACACATATATCCATACAAACGTATGAATACATACATATACACATAGATACACTTGTATACACACATATATGCTAGATATCTATAATCATATTCATATAGACATATACATTCATATGTATGTATGTAAGACTGTACTATACTTGTCTTCTGTTTCTCTGAAGGTTGATAATATCTTCATAGGTCCAAGTCTTTCCATTTTTTTCTAAGCTCACCAATTCATCATTTCCTATACCACAGCAATATTCCAACCTCATACTGTCTAATTATAGTCTAAAACAATATTGATTAATATGGCTGACATATACTGTAGTTTCCCTACTTTTCTCTTTTGATCAAATCTATTTTGGCTTTAACTTTATCTGAGATCATGATTACTCTCCCTGCTTTTATTTCCTAATGAATTCTATTCTTCTATTCTAATTTGTGTGTTATCTCTTATTTCCTGTCCCTCCTAGTTCCTCTCTTTACTTCTACCTGTAATCCTGGCCCTCCTATTCCTTAACCTGCCCTCCCACCAAAGATGCCTTTCTTATCCTCTCTCCCCAGGCTTCCTCCCTGATCTAATTCTTCTGTGTCAATTCTTCCTCCTGTCCTTCATTTGTATAAAATAATTTCTCTTTTAACCTTTTTCTAGGTGGTTTACTTTTGAGTATCACATCATACTCAAATCTTTCTTTTGAACTATCCAGTTACTAATAACAATCTTAGTCATATGATTTACACTTCCTCATATAAAAACTAAATAGTCTGTCCTTATTAAGTCCCTTGTAATTATTGTTCAATGTTTACCATATAATTATTTTGGATCTTGTATGTCAAATTTTCTGTTGATTTCAGGTCTTTTTGCAACAAAATTCTGAAAGGCTGGCAGTTCATTCATTGTCCTTTTTTTCACTCAGGATTATGTTTAATCTTTCTGGGAATGATATTTTTGTCTACAACCCCAGTTCTTTTGGTCTTTGATATATAGTCTTCCAAGACCTGTAGTCTTTTATGGTAGCTGCTGTTAAGTCTTATATGATTTCAATTGTGGTTAGAGTTTTTTTTTAAATTATTTTTTTTTTATTGCTTGTACTATTTTCTCCTTGAGCTGGGGGGTTTCAGAATCTAGCTAAAATATTCCTCTAGGTTTTCCTCATAGAATCTCTTTCAGGCAATAATTGGTGGATTTTTTCTATATCTACATTCCGCTCTTATTCTAACACTTCAGGACAATTTTCTTTAATTATTTCTTGTATTATTGTATCAAGATTCTATTTTTGATTATAGTTTTCATGTATGTATGTATGCATACATACTAATGCTGAACTAACCCATTTTCTTTCTTTCTAATGCTGAACTAACCCATTCCCTAGAATCAGATCATCATTTAACAAAAACCTAGTTTCTCTCCCTCTCCCCTCACCCCCTACTCATTGGAAGAAAGGAGGGGTAGACAGAGAGAAATCTTTGTAACATATGTATAGTCAAACAAGACAAATTCCCACACTTGCTATATCCAAAAAATACATGTTTCAGTCTCCAGCTAAAATGTTTCATCGTGTGTCCTATGGAATTATGGTTCATCACTGAATTGATCAGAGTTCTTAAATTTTCTAAAGTTGTTTGTCTTTATGATATTGTTATAGTATAAATTGTTCTCCTGGTTCTGTTCACTTTGTTCTGTATCAATTTGTACAAGTATTCTTGTTTCTCTGAAATGATCCCTTTCTTCATGTCATATGATCAAATAGTATGCTATAGCATTCTATACCATAATTTATTCATCCATTCCACACTTGATGAGCACACACAGTTTCCAGTTCTTTGATAAATCCTTTATTATTCATGTTCCTTCTTTTCATGTTTCTTATCCATCACCAAAAACTGTTACTACTACCACCTTCTTTTTAAATTTTTATTTATTTTTTGCTTTTTGGAGAGCAGTTGGGGTTAAGGGACTTGCCCAAGGTCACACAGCTAGTTTTTGTGATAAGTGTCTGAGGCCAAATTTGAACTCGGGTCCTCCTGACTCCAAGGCCAATGCCCTATTCACTGTACCACCTAGCCACCCCCTACTACCGCCTTCTAACAATATCCTAGATTACAGCTTATCTTTTGTTAGTTGTCCTTTTATTTATATGGTATTCTCAACTTCCAGATGAGATTTTTAAGTAGTTATTTTTATTTCATGAGTAACATATTAACATATATTTTGAGATGGATTTACTCCTCGAAAGATTTGTGCAAATGATTAATTCTATGCTACATAAATTGGTTCTTGTAGCTTTTGAAGGTCCAATTCTTCTACTACTTGTAGGACATGGCTCTTTTTTTTTTCTTAAAAGCTTCTATCCACTTATCACTCAAATTGTAGACCCATCTTTTTATCTTATCTTAGCAAGCCTAGAAAGAATCTGACAGGGTATATCTGAATCATTATTATGCCTATTTAAATGGCAGAATATGTCACTTGGTCTTCTCATTTTATAAATATATAAATATAGCAAACATTTATAAAGCATCTATATCAGTCTGAGTTCTATTTAGAAATAGAACTTCTAGGATCCAAAATGGTGGAATAGGGGCGGCTAGGTGGTGCAGTGAATAGAGCACTGGCCCTGGAGTCAGGAGGACCTGAGTTCAAATCCGACCTTAGACACTTGACACAAAAACTAGCTGTGTGACTTTGGGCAAGTCACTTAACCCCAGTTGCCCTCCAAAAAGAAAAAAAAGGGGGGGGAGGGGAATCAGTCTCCAAAATGGTGGAGTAAGCAAGAAGTCACTGTACCTTTCCCATACTTACCTCCAAACAATCATAAAACCGTGCCCTCAAACAAATCCTGGAACAGCAAAACCAACAAGACCAGCCCAAAAAACTTGGAAGATTAGCAATAAAGGTCCATCTCACTTAGGTAAAGGGGGAACACATTCCAAGGCAAGCTCCATCTCAGAAAACCAGCAAGAGATTCGAAATCCCAATGTGGTTGGCAAATGCCAACACCAGGATTCCCCACATACCTTAGCATAGCTAGGGGAACCAGCAGACTCCAGGAGTTCCAAGAACCACCATGTGCTTCAGTGTAGCCCTGAATAAATAGGCATCCTCCAGTGGCTAGACCACTATGTTTCAGTTTAGCTCTGGGTAAACAGGCTACCTCCAACAATTAGACATCCACATGATTCAGTGAAGCCCCAAGGAAATTAAAAAACACCCCACAGCCTTAGCACACAGCCAGACACAACCACTAGGACCCCAGCTCAGCACCAGGTAGGCTGCTAGACCCTTCCAGCCTCCAGCCATGCTAGCTACCTCCAAACCCATACCTTCAGCATAGCACCAGACACAAGAGACCCTTGTGGGCCTTAGCATCATCAGTGCAGCACCATGTAAATAGCCAAGACCACTGGTACAAGAAGTCTGAGAAAGTGTCCCTTCCACCCTGGGAGCAGAACCCAAATTTAAAAGAAAGGGGGAAAGACCAAAAAAAGAAATTGAGGAAAAATCAACAAAAAAAGAATCTGACCATAGAAAGTTATTTTGATAACTTATTAGGAAATCAATGATAGGAAATACGTAATAGGAAATACCAAGCTACAAACTCAGAGTCCAACAATATCAAGACACTTATAGGCAAAACCTCAAAGAAAAACAGGAAGTTGTCTCAAGCCCAGAAAGAACTCATAAAAGAGCTCAAAAAGAAGCTTTAAAAATCACATAAGAGAGGCAGAAGGAAAATTGGGAAAAGAAATTAATGTGATGCAAAGAATTACGAAAAAAGAGTCAACAATTTAGAAATCTTCTTAAAAATAGAATTGGCCAAATGGAAAATGAAAGTCAAAAAAAGCACTGAAGAAAACAGCTCCTTAAAGAGGAGTTATTGGCCAGATGGAAAAGAAGGTACAAAAGCTAATTGTGGAAAACAACACCTTAAAAGTTAGAATTTGACAAGTGGAAGTTAATGACTCTAAGACATCAAGAATCAATTAAACAAATTCAAAAGGTTGAAAAAAAAATGGAAGCAATGTAAACTACCTCATGGGAAAAACAACTCACCTGGAAAATAGATCCAGGAGAGACAATGTCACGATCATCGAACTACCTGAAAGCCATACTCAAAAGGAGGACCTAGATACCACCTTTCAAGAAATTATCAAGGAAAACTGCCCTAATGTCCTAGAACCAGGGGGCAAAATAGGCATTTAAAGAATCCACTGATCATCTCAGGAAGGAGATCCCCAAATAAAAGTTCCAAACATTATAGTCAACTTTCAGAAATATCAGGTCAAGAAAAAATACTAAAAGTGGCCAGAAAGAAAAAATTCGACTATTGGGGAGTCACAATCAAGATGACACAGGACTGGACAACTGCAACACTAAAGGATCAAAAGTCATGAAGCATGATGTTCCAAAAGGATAAGGAACTAGGACTACAACCTGATAAAATTAAGCCTAATGCATCAAGGGGGTGGGAAATGGTCATGCAATGAAATAGAAGGATTTCAAGCTTTCATAAGGAGAAGACCAGAACAAACCAAAGATCTGACTTCCCATATCAAGACCAGAACAGCATAAACAGGTAAAAGGGGTGCAGGGGGAGGTAAAAAGGGGGAAAAATAAGTAAGACATAATCCCTGCCATCAAGGAATTCATAGCCTAGTAGAGGAATAAGACATATACACAGATGACCAGCTACCACACCCTGTGTAGGCAAGCCAGACTAGCTGAAACAACAAGGGACACTGAAGGAAGGACAGG
This sequence comes from Pseudocheirus occidentalis, assembly GCA_028646575.1. Taxonomy (NCBI): domain Eukaryota; kingdom Metazoa; phylum Chordata; class Mammalia; order Diprotodontia; family Pseudocheiridae; genus Pseudocheirus; species Pseudocheirus occidentalis. The sequence goes on from CM053597.1 coordinate 85,041,857, forward strand.
AGGCAGTATGTGCCAGGCAACTTAAACCACCACCTGCACCATCTTGACCACCTTCTATCCTCAGACCCCTGAGAAGACAGCCTATGACCCTGAGCCCAAGAGCCTTGGAAATTCATTGTCCATCCCTACTCCCCACCCCCAACCACCAGAACTGTTTCCAATAAAAACATTACAACCATCATTGAAGGGAGAGATTGTTGTGGAAAAGAAGCCCACCTTTCTTGTCACAACTGCCATCAGCTACTAGACAACAGGCAGATTATCGCAGGAACCCTGGGAGTGTCAGTGCCCCTCTGACCATCAGTCCTGCTTCCAACCCCAGCCCTCAAAGCCGTCTTCAGGGAAGCAACTCTTTTGGAGGAGGAGCCAGACAACTCAATATACTGCCTACCAATGGTCACTCACAGGGCAGGCAGGCCAGCCTAGATGAAGCAGTAGACCAACATGAGGGAGAGATAGGAAAGAGCCTGTGTCAGACAGGCAGAACCACTACTGCTTTAATCAATATCTTCCTCAGACCCTAATAAAGAGCTCAGGACTATGAACCCAATCTGGGAAACAGCCCTGTGGAGATGCAGCTGGCAAATATTCCTACAGGTATTATAATAACATATATTGAAGACTCAAAAGAAAAAGTTCTTACCACTGAAGTCCTTGACCCTGCCAAGTGGCTCAATATACAGAATTGATATGATTTCATCCATGGAAATGACTTTAAAAATTGAATAAATGGAGTGTGTGTGTTTGCATACTGATCTATAACGAAAGCCTAGGCTCACCAAATGAGAGTGTTTCTTTTATAATGGACTCCTATGTAAATACAGCAGGCTGCAACATTTTGGGGGTAGACTCAGGGATCTCCATAAACAGCTATGATGTGGTCAAGACTGGCTGGAGGGTAGTAATCCCCAAGGGTAATATATGAGCCCAAGGTATTCATATAGCAAGAGGATTCACTGTTGATGACAACTTGGATCTCCTTCCTATTATTTGTGAAGCACTTAACATGGTGCCTGGCATGTAGTAGTCACTATATAAATGCTTATTCTCTTCTTCCATTGTAACCCAAGAGCCAGAGATTTACTTAGACAAAAACATAGTTTGGCATACAGTAGGCACATAATAAATGTTTAGTGATTGATCAATTAATCAGACAAATAGATTTGTTTACTACTTAGCACAGCCAGTAGAGAAATAGAAATAAGAAATCTAGTCAACAGCTTCAAGACAGTCAATAGTCTTAAGGAATCTAATGTCCTACCTTTTTCTCATCCTCCTATCTAGATCACATTTAAAAAAAAATCATATCCCACATCCTTCCTCCTCCTTCCAGTCTATTCTGTCTTGTGGCCTTGTTGTCAAGGGCTATCAGCCAGAACAAATGGATACCAGTTGTTATTTCCTGCTTGAGGTCATTTCCTCATCCTGAAGCTGAATCTACATAGATGACTCATTCACTCTGTTCTATTTAACAAATGAATATCAGTTTCCTGTTAGAGCTATATTTATTGAGATGACTCAATTACTTTGTCCTACTTAACCCTTTACCTTCCTCCAGGAGTTGACATAGTGGTATTCACATCCATCATAACCAGTTCTGATGCTATTGTTCAGTGGCTGATTCCCTTATCTCAATCACAGGCCCTTGCATTCCTTTCTATACAAGACACTAAAAATGTAGACATTAAATAAAACACTGCTCTAATGGAAGTTATTAAGCAACTGAGAGAAAACTCTAATGTTACTATCAAGAGTTCTGACACCACCATGATATAATAAAGAAATAGGATAGAAGATTCTGCAACTTCAGCTTCAATCCGACAAGGCCCATGGTGTTACAGGCCAGGCCTAATTCAAGCCAGTCTGATATTTCAGGCTTGGGGTTGGAATGGAGTGAGATACTCATATACTGCCTAAGAGTTAATAAAAGGAGATTTATTTGCCCAAAGAAGGATAAGGATATGTGGTAAGGACAGAAGATTACTTTACTTGAACATAGCTTCCCTGCTTGTACATTGACTGTGTTGGTCTGCTGGTTAGATGTTTGAGGGAGAAACTCATACCTTATATACTAGGTTTTGATTTAGGCCACCTTTAGATCCAATTAACATGCAAGTCAAGAAATCATCCTCATAATATCATTGGTCCTCTTCAAGAATGAAGGATGAAACAACAACTTAGGCTACCAGAAAGCTATACCATTGGTTCAAACCCTAGGTCTCTGGGTTGTTGAAGTCTAGAAGACAATTTCAAGAAACTGCCTAGACAATGGGGCAGTATACTAGTATATTGCTTCTACCACAACAGGTAAGTATTGGTAAGGGCTCTACATTTTTAAAGACACTTTATTGACATCCACATTTAAAGGCTCTGGGAACTCCTTTGAATCTTCCTACTTGATGAGGCATTTGCCTGAGGCCATAAGCCTTTCATTATCACTAGGCCCAAATCTGTTACCCTTAAACTAGCCTAGTCCTCCGTTGTCTGTCATCTCCAGGTAGCCTTCATCTATTTCCCACCCTTAATCCCATTCTTAGAGTCCAAAGGTCTGATCTCATCAAGATCCATCTTAGACTCTTTCTCAAGACCCTCCCGAAATTTCTCCTCTAGACCATCCCTAGATCCTTCCGAAAATCTTTATATAAAATCCAGCTTGCCTCCATGAAGTGGCTGAGATTCAATCTAGCACTGACTCAGTCTGTGTCAGATTGTTCTAGCCTGCTTGACCAATACAAGCATCACAAACACTTCTTAAGAGTCCACCCATTATTGGTGAATCTTCAATAAACTTGGCTTTTCTTTGACTGAGAGAAGGTTTGAGTCAAATTCATTTGCTAGTACCCAGCATATCAGTATTTTGGAGTCTTGAGCACCCCTAAACCCCAAACCTCAACACATTGATGCCACATTGTGACAGTCTTTTATTGACTTTTTGGGTACTAATACTAATACTCAAAACATTTTGTAATCTAAGTGGTCAAGATCAATTAATCAATATATAGCCATCAAGGACAGGTAAAACTAGGAGTTATTTATTCTATCTGAATGTTTAATTCACTCTAACTTGTACTTTTGCATTCACACATTCTCCTAAATGTCAAACCATTAATATCAATCAACAATACTCAGTTAATCTCCAAGAGAAGAAAATCCTTTTCTCAAGTTTCCATGACATATATTGGAAACTACGTAATTTACCTAAGGTTAACAAGTTACAGTTTTACCACCTTTGTGATTGTGGGAACAATGTTTAGGAGTTGGAAGTAAAGCCTAGGAGTATAAAAAATAAAGAACTGCATGTAGGCAGTCACATCCAGGGCATGGACAGTGATGACTACATGCAAGAGCCCACTTCTTCCAGTCTATGGGGCCATGAAGCCCCAATAGGCCCTTGGGAGGCTTGCATTGTGGCTTCCTCTTGGGTCCTTCTGCTTCTGTTGCTGGGTTCCAGTCCTCAATTTCCTATACAACACCAGAATACTCTATCACAATTAGACATAATCAACCAGAGCTCCCTGGTGCCTACTTTTATGGAGACTCACCCAGTCAGCTTTAAGCTAATGTAATCAACAACAATCAATGTCTGTAATGCTTTTTGCCAATATGTTAATGTAGTTTCATCATCACTATAAACCGGTTATCATGTATTTCAAAAACCACTTATGTCAAACAGTTCAGGTTGTCCTGACTGGTACAAAAAGCCTATCATTGTCATAACATGCACAATATATTGTCTTACAAACTTGGATACTTAGAATATATGTACTTATTGTGAATTCAGGATAGAATTACTCATCTTAAAGGGATCCTATGGCATATAACCTTTTCTTGTCCATTGTTTGGCTTTTGGTCTATCACATCAACAATACTTACGTTCATGTTTCCCCACTATATGTATCACCGGGATCATTGCCATTTTTTCTCTTGAATTTCATTGGGCCAATTTATGGTGCCATTACTTCTTGTTTCTTGGGTCTAAATGATAGTTTTCCTGAGTTGAAACATTCATCTTTTGATAATCTATAATATGATGACTTTTCAAATAAAATGACTTTTGATCCTTTTCTAAAATGGGCTGTTAATATTAAAATAGTAGCTGTACTATTAGCATATGCCAGGAAAAAAAAAACAAAATGACAATACTAAGCACACATACAGATTCTTAGATTCTGTATTGGGATGACTGATTAAGACCCAAAAACTGAATTATAGAATAGCCTTGAGTTATGAAGGGTTTGGAGAGCTCACTTGTAACTCCAGGCCAATACCCCTATTCAGAAGACTCTCCTTTAAGACTCATTAATTTTTGCTTGCATAAACTCTCCACTGCACCCTGCAATTTAAGAAAGCTAATGCAACCACAAAGACAAAACTTCCATTTGGGAGATTCCTCCCAGTCCTGCATGGAAAGAATTAGATGTGTAACACTCTAAAGCTTTCACTGACTTGGCAGTATTTCTGATGTTTTCCTGAAAAGGCCGCATTCTATATAGAATACAAAATTGTACTAAGACCATATAGATCAAGGCTATGTGCCAGAGTCATCCCATAAGCAAGGCTATGACCAATTAAAAAGCTGAAAGATCTCAAAGCAAAGGCTCAGAAGCAAAGGGGAGAGATAGTGCTTTGTTTCCCTACTGATCAAAATTCAAGAAAGTCCAAATCCATACCTGAGAAGCCTGAGATAACATCTCAGAAGGAAGTATAAAGTAACATAGATGGGCAATTGGCCTTTGTGGTACCAGATATGATGTTTCACTATACAGACTTCAGAGGCACACTCCTAAAGGAACTAATCTGGCACAGGCAAGACCATGTGCCTTGGATCCTATGGAGCAGATGTGGCATGTGTATCCTTCTGGGTGTCACTAAAGTAAAAGTGGGATCAAGGAAATGTTAAACATATGTATGATGTTGTTTCTGTGCTATAGGCAGGCAGAGTATTTCATGACTGAACAAATCTCAAAGGTATTAGAGAATAATCACCCTGCTTACCTTGTTAGAACTTAATATAATGTTTGCTCAGCACAAGGGTACCCCATATCTCTTCCAATAACTGCCTTCTCAGAGGATCAGTGACCCAAAAGTTGGAAGCCACACCTCTGAGATCAGGATTTATTATACTCAAATTTCTGAGGTAATAATATAATAACTGGAAGGGAGTCAAGAGCCTGGAGGAACTGACTGAATCTAGGCTATATGAAACAAAGTCTCTAGGGCTGTAGATTAACAGTAGTGGGCCTTGGGCACTCACAAAACTGGGGCAAGTCCTTCAAGTTCATATGAAGCAAGAGGTAAGTTTCTTCAATCCTAGAGAACCACAAGGCTGTATTCAAAGGCAGCAACAGAGTGTTTCTGTCACTCAGGAAAAACTGAAGTAGGTTTTGGTGACTGGTGTGAGAGACACAAATTTCTGGTTTTCTAGAAGGTTAAGAACTATGAGGACTCACCCTATGATGCCGCTCTCTGGTGCCATCATCAGCACAGCCAGAATCCCCACCTCTGTCTGGTAGATGGTACATGCTTTCAATCTCTTATCCACTCACATATAGGGACTATTTAAAACCAGGATCAAGGGAAGATAGCTTCTGTCCAGACACAAGTCATAGCAAGAGTAGGTTGTTGCCTGAACCTGCCTGTCTACCTGTTCTAGAACCTGAGATGCTGTTCCCAGGGGTCTAGTCTAAACTATATTCCCTGCTTGTTTCCTCACATGAGTTTTAAATCTTGAACCCTGACCAATGAATATTCATTGAGATTCTTTTCCTGCCTGTGTCCTTACCTGACTGGAACTTCTAAATGTCAAGACCAGACAGGCTATTTGTCCAAAATATACCTGTTTTTCCTAATTTGTCCTGAAACTCTGTTTCTGACCCAGACTTTGATCTCAGAACTCATGGCAACCATGCCACCCTTTTCCATTATCAACAAGCCTCCTTGGCTGATCTCTGCCTCAGTATGGTTCTACACTCTTCCATCTCACCAATCCAGTTTAGCTCCTGATCCTGACCTATCCTGTTTTGCCTTCTTCTAAAGCTGCCCATTATTTGGTACTGACAGGAGCAACAAGGACAGCTTTTGAAGGTGTAATGGTAATTAATTTAAATTTGAAGACCCCTTTTTGTTATGTCAAGTAAGCAGGTACTTAGCCCTTAGTAACTAATCAAACCCTTGTGGCTAAAAGGCAGAGCGTGAACTCTGTTTCCTATTGCTGGCATAACAGGAAGGGTTTGGCTGAAACAGGAAGCCAATGTATATGTGTGTATATAAGAAGAGCCCCAGAGAGAGACAGTCAGAATTAGAGTTTTCCTCCTGGTGGGCTCTTGGTGGAGGAAGCAGAATTTTCCTAGCATCTGGAAACTGGGCTGCTACTTGCTGGACTGAGAACTAAGTTGGAGTTTTCTTGAGACCAGAATCTGGTGAAGGCTGAAGCTGCTGCCAAGAAGGCCACCTGGAAGGCTGAGATTTCTTGCAGAGAAGGCCACCTGGAAGAATGAGATTTCTTCTGAGTCCTAGAGCCAAACAGCCAGAGGACTGAAGAAGCATGACCCAGATAAGACTTTGTTTGTTTGTGGCATGGTTGATCTTTGAGTTCCCAGGAACAGGAATTGTGAAGGTTTCCAGATTTGCTGGACCCTGTGAACTTCAGTGTATGGCAGGAACTGCCTAGAGGACTGGACAAGGACCTGGGAGCTGTTGGCCTCTGAATCCAGGTGACTATTTGGTGGATTCAGGTAGGAGCTGGGACCATGGAAGGGGACCCAGGGAATCTGAGAGACTACCCTGAGTCAAGATGAAGAAAAGGCCTTTCCTTGGATATTGAATGCAGTGATAAAATTGAAGTTTATTAGAGGCAGAGGGGTGGAGGGTTTGTGTAATTTCTAATTATTTATATTTAGTGATTAACTATACTTAGTGACTGATTGCTAGATAAGTGACTGATTAAGTTAACCTATGATTGCCATATGAGTGGAAGACTGACTTGTATTGTGAAATGATTGAATGATTAAGTAAGGAGGCAAACCTCCTTAGGGATACCA
>CM053597.1:85049396-85065654 GCA_028646575.1 Pseudocheirus occidentalis
AGTCCTTTTTAAGTTGATGTATAGCTTGTAGGCAATCTTCATGTTTCTTGGAAGCATTTGGTGTGGGAGTTCTTACTGTGCTGTCTTCCTCCCGTTCCATGCTTTGATCCTTTTTGTCCACAAAAAAGGATTCTAGAGTTTTATCACTGTTCTTGTTTTGCTTTCTTTTCCTCATGTTGGCAAGTCAATTAATTGCTTGATTTTTTTTAGCTCTGTGGAACTCTGCTTCCAAGGGGGAAAGCTCTGTCCCAAATTGCTGGGGTTTTCACAGCTGCCAGAGCCATTAGGGGGGTTCTGCAGCCCCCAACAGCTTTGGCTTGCTGAAAGCACACCCCAGGACCACCACCCAAGACCACCATATGGATCCAGGCCACTCAACACAAGAGCCCTTGGACCTGATCAATTGTCTCAGCCCCCCTGCAATTGGCAGGCCAGGAGCTCTGAAGCAGCCCAGTGGAGGCAGTTGCCAGTTGTAGCAGATCCTGCCGTTTCCTGCTGCTTTCTTGCCCTGGGAGCAGTTGAGCCAAACTGCTTTTCCTCCCCCAAATTTAGCTTGAAAGCTTGAATTCCACTGACCTTTCTCTAATCCTCATTTTTCCTGGCTTGATAGATGTGGAGATTGCTCCAGGTGCTGTAGATCTGCTCTTTGGCAGACTCAAGCTGCAGCTTGGCTCCTCCTGACATTCCTGGGGCCTGACCATGGTTTTGGTTTCAGGCTGGGCCGGCCTCGGCTCCCAGCCTGCCGTGATGAGCCCCTCCTGCTGAACTGCCTTCAGCGAGAGATTTGTTTTCTGTATTTTTGTGAGTTTGGGATCCCTAAAATTTGTTTAGAGTCATATTTTATGGGTATTTAGGATGGCTGTGTGGGAGCTGCGAAACTTTGCTGCTTCTCTGCCTCCATCTTGGCTCTGCCCACCACTAATATATGATATTAGAGATGGTCACCCACTAGGAAAAATGCATAAGGTAGTGTGTTCCTGACCCTCTCTTGTGGGAGACCAGTAACTTACATACAAACCATAGAACAAGGGAATACTTTTTTTTTCTTTTTGCTTTTTTGGAGGGGGTAAGGTATGGCAATTAGGGTCAAGTGAGTTGCCCAAGGTCACATGGTTAGTTTTGTGTTAAGTGTCTGAGGTTGGATTTTAACTCAATGTCTTCCTGACTCTAGGGCCTAGGACTATATTCACTGTGCCACCTAGCTGCCCCATTCTTTTCTTTCCTTAAAATATACTCCCTTCCCCAACTAACAAGCATTTATTTTCCCTCCCAGCCAAACCTTCCACCCTCCTGGAAAACAAAAGAAAAACAAAATCTTTGTAATTAATATGGATAGCCAAGATAGGCCAACTCCCACATTGGCCATATCCAAAAATATATTTCATTCTTCATCTAGAACCCAGTTTCTCTTTGTTAGTATGCTTTATCATTGGTACTCTGAATTTTGACTGGTCTTCCAAAGTTATTTGTCTTTACAATGTTGCTGTTGTGTCATTCAGTTGTGTCCAACTCTTTGTGACCCCACGGACCAGTACACATTAATGTTATCCATGGAATTGTCTTGGCAAAATATTAGTTGTTGTCATTTTCTTCTCCAATGTATTGACAGCTAATACATGTCTGAGATCAGTTTTGAACTCAGGTTGTCCTGACTCCAGGCTCAGTGCTCTATCCATTGACCCATCGAGATTATTCTCCTGGTTCTGCTCCCATCACTTTGCATCAGTTCATATACGTCTTCTCATGTTTCTCTGAACACATCCCTTTTGGATTTCTTACAGTACAATAATATTCCATCATATTCCTACACCATAATTTGTCCAGCCATTCTCTAATGGACAGGCACCCTGTGTGTTTCCAATTTTTTGCCTCGGGAAGACCTGAATTCAAATTTGACCTTAGACATTTACCAGCTGTAATCCCGGGCAAGTTCCTAATTTTTGCCTGCATCACTTTCCTCATCTCTACAATGGTGAGAGAAAGAACCTATCTCTCAGGGTTGTTATAAGAATAAAATGAAATATGTTGCTATAAATATTTTTGTACATATGGCATTTTTCTCTTTTTTTGATCTCTTTGGGGTATAGATGTAGAAATGGAATCAGTGGATCAAAGAGTATGCACTTTTTGAGCATAGTAACAAATTGCTTTCCAGAAGGACATTATTGTTATTTTCATTGAATTCTGTTGTAAGCTATATTTGCTTTTTTTCTCTAACCTATAAATAAACCTGTCTATTCTTTGAGCCTTGTAAGTCACATACCTAGAAAGGTAATTAATAATAATGATGATGATAACATTTATCTAGTGATTTAAAGTTTGCAAAGCACTTTACATATGTTACTTCATTTGGGTCCTCACAGCAATCCTGTTAGGTAGTAATTATCTCCATTTTACAGATTAGAAAACTGAGACTGAGAGAGGTTAATGGATTTGCCAGCATCACACAGCTAGTAAGAATCTAACACAGGATTTGAACCTAGGTCTTTCTGACTGCAAGTCCAGTTCTCTATACACTGTCTAGCCTAGTACTTGGTAATAATCCCTTGGGTGGGTCAAGTCAAATACCGAAATTCTCAGATTGTTTGGGTAAGGGCAGTAAGCCAGAGTGAGAAATCCTGCAAAGTATACCCAGGCCCTCTGTGTCACATGAGAATCTTTGACACAAGTATTATATATAATTGTAGTTGATCCTTCAAATCTTACTCTAAATTTAGGACCATCACTTTACATAACATGCATGTTAATTCCCATTAATGTTCAAACTGAGTATTTTTAACACAGAATTCTGTTTTGGGGGAGATAAAAGCAATTGAGTAGAAAAGCATGCAACTATTATAAATAGCCCTTTGTATGTACTCTTGCTGCTTTTTTCTTTATTTCCTCTTCATCCTTGTTGCTGTTGATAATAGTATTATGGGTGGGGGGAAGAAGAGAAAAGTCTGTGACTTTTTTTATTTTAGTGAACTTGGCCCATGGGGATCATGGTTGTTTGTTCAGACCACGAGGCTCTAATGAAGGTACCATCAACCACTTGGTGGCCTCCTATCCTAATTATAAAGTACCCAGGAGCAAATAAACAAGTTCTGTAAGGATAGCCTTGCAAAATCCAGACCTATAAAATATACCTCATGTTACCAATTCCTAAACCCCAAGACTTCCCTGGCTTCTACATTTGCTTTTGTTTTCTTGATTGCAGAATCTATGAATCTTTGAGGATTCCGCTGAGTTCAGTTCCCTACTTGGGGGATATGGTTTGGAGCTCCTTCTGCGGGATGAACAACATGGGATTCTAGTAAAAAACAAAATCCTTTCTGGATCAGAAGGGATAGAAAACTTCATTTTTTTTTAAATTGGTATAGGAAATTCTAACTAGCTGAATGACCCTGGGCTAATCACTCTTAACCTCTTTTAGCCTCAGTTTTGTCCTTATCCCTAAAATGGAGAGAATAAAAGCTACTACCTAACAGGGTAGCTGTGAAGCTACCAAATGAATTAACTTGTCCCACATGCCCAAAATAGCAACTTGTACATGTTGGTACCCTCCCTGTAATTTCTAGGTTAGAGAATTGCCTAGAGCAGAGGTGTCAAATGGGTCATGGGAAGGCCAAGTTCAACTCAACAAGATGAAGATTTAGTGAATATCTGATTTTAATGTGTTGATGTATTAATTACAAGGAAAAAATAGAAACAGATAAATGTGTAGTTTTCTAAGTGAATAGGAGCATGTCAGGACCCCTGTTTCTACTTGAGTTTGATGCCACTGGCCTAGACCACTGAGAGGGTGGTAATTGACCCAAGGTGACAGAGCCAGTCAGAGGCAACAGTTAAACAAGTCTTTCTGACTGTGGGACTAGTTCTTGACCCATTATGTCATACTGCCTCTCTTGGGCTGGAAGACAGTTTTGAAATTAAAACTTGAAATTGTGAGGGAGTTAGGTGGTGCAAAGACTGGGCCTCGGGAAAAACCTGAGTTCAAATTTGACCTTAGACATTTACTAGCTGTAATCCTGGGCAAGTTCCTAACTTTTGCCTGCATCACTTTCCTCATCTCTACAATGGTGAGAGAAAGAACCTATCTCTCAGGGTTGTTATAAGAATAAAATGAAATATGTAAAATACTTTGCAAATCTTAAAGCACTATATACATGCTAGCTATAATTACTATTTATTAACCTCTGTTTCCCTCAGTTTCCTCACTGGTAAAATTGAGATAGTAATGGTATCTACCTCCCAAGGTTGTTGTATCAAATATGGAAATACTTGCAAAATTTACTTTGCAAAACTTAAAATGTTATATACATACCATTACTATTCCCCCTCCAAATATAATCAAGTAGAAGAAAGCTTACTTTAATCACTGTTGAGCCAAAAATTCTCTGATTAAAATTTGGTTGAAAAGACATGGGAAGCACAGTTATTTGGGAACAAGATAAAAAGTTCAATGTCTTTGTGTTCCCAGTAATTAGGCTGTACTAATTATTTTCCCAGTCTATGCTGAGGCAAAGGTGGGTGTCGTTAAAAGAGTGAGGCTGCAGTAACAATAACAAGAATGCTGAATGGGGGGAGGAGAGGGAGCAGGATTTGGCTGGCACTCTTTCAGAATCTTGGGTGCTTTGTGTCTGGGCTTATCAGACCCCCCGGATCCTTTGAGTGGTCTCTGAGAAATAAATATTCTGTCACCCTGAAAACATTCCTGAGGTTGGTCAAGCGTGGGTTAATCATAACACAATGAATTCTTTTTATGAAGATGGGGGGGGGGGGAGAACATTCCAGACTGAAATGAATGCCTTGGAGTAACCTCCTATTTTAAACTGAAAAGCCTGGGAAATTCACTACAGGGCTTGTGTGACTCATTCAGCAGTAACATGAAGACTGGGCTAGTCATTTTCAATGTGATCCTCCTCATTCATCATGAGAGAGCTGGAGGCAAGTAGACAGCCTCTTGGATTTTCTGTTTATCTTGAATTAGGGATAGAGGGGATCTCCGAAAACATTTTTGTTTCTCTTCTTAGAGGTAGGCGTTCTTAACTTACTCCACGTCTTGGATCTCTTTGTCAGTCTGGGGAAATCTACAGTCCCTTTTCTGGGGGGATTGCTTTAAATGAATGATTACAAAGGAAATTGAAAATTAGTAAAAAAAAAAATTTGTAATTTTTATTCCCATCCAAATTCACAGACATGCTGACATCTATCAGGTTAAGCCTTACTTTAAGAACCCCTGTTTTTGAGATAGGCTAGCCCAACTTTCTCATTTTACAGATGAGAAAATTGAGGCCCACTTAGGGGATATGCCCAGTTGTCCCTATCCAGGGAGCAACAAAACTCAGCTTGTATGACTTCCTGTCCAGTTCTTTTTACTACTGACAACATCTTAAACAAACATGATTAAAAGACAACCTTATAGATACTGTATTTGGCCCTCTGTGAGTTTCATTTCTGGTGACAGTTCTCTAGGATAGATAGATAGCAGATAAGGTAAAGGGGATGAGGGAAGGTAGACTGATGGGCCTATCATGGGGGTCTCAGGGACTGAGTTGGGGGTGCAAACGTAACATTTTGCTTCTCTGTCCCTTACTAACTGGGGAGCTGGACACTAAAAGCATCTGTGTTAGTATAGGGGCCTGTACCCAGGATATATTGCCTTTCTGGAGAAGATGACTCAACTTGTCAAAACCTTTTGGAACCACTAGAAGAAAAGTATGTTGGGGGTGCTGGCCTGCTGGTCTTCCATTGGCTTTATGAGAGACACTGTGACAACCTACTAAGGAATGCAGCCTGTCAGTAAGTCCATATACTGTATTTGGAAGTCAGTGCCTTCCTTCCAACACACAGGTGATGATAAACGGCTTTCTCAACCCTGCAATTTATGAAGGAAAAGCCAGAAATCTTTTGAAAAGACTTTTTCAGTACGAAGGCGTCAGGGTGAGAATCTGTAGCCTGGAACAACATTTGTCCCTTCCTTCAAGTCTCATCTAAAGTTTCACTTTTTGCAAGAAATTTTTCCTAGTCCTTCTTAATCTTAGCCCCTCCAATTCTGAGATTATCTCTAATTGGTCTTATTATATTTTTTGTTTGTACGTATCAAAAGTTTGCCTCCATGTTTCTTCAATTAGATTCTGAGCTCCCAGAGGGTGCGCGTGCACACACACACACACACACACACACACACACACACACAGATACACAGAAACACACACACAGACACACAGATACAGACACACACACATACACACACGCACACTCTTAGCCTAGCCACACACACACCCTTAGCCTAGCCCCAGGGACACAACAGGTGCTTAGTTAAATTCTTGCTGAGGGACTATTTTCTATGTAAAGGTTATGCTTATGCAACCAAAAGAAAGACTAACAGCACCTCCTCCCTTCCCCAATTTGAATAACCAGGAGAAAATTCCTCCTCTTTTTTCTCTTCGACTGCCACCGCCCACCCCCAAACAGGAAGCAGTTGGAAGAATTAGCTTCAGGAAATGAAGACAACTGTATATGAATAACTATTCCCAGTCATCTTTGAGAACTAGTAAAAAACAGAGCTTCTTCCTGGCTGAAAAACTGAGAACCGAGGAAACTCCCTGTTTTGATTAGCATCTAAGGCAATAACGTGGGGAGAAAGTCTTGGATGCCCAGGGGGTGCTCCACGGAATTTCAAAAGAACTATCAAAAGAAGACCTCTCCAAAGCAGAGAACACTCTTAACCTCACCTAATTTAATAACCCCGAGTTATGGGTTTTTTTTTTCTATTCTGCATTCTCTCCAGGAAAACCCATGAATTGACTGTTCAGTTCTGATGTTCCCAATGCCTCTTGAATTGGTATGTGAAGAGTCACCAACCCTGTGTCCTTCCCTGCCACTCTGTGTACACCTCCACTGAGAAACTAGAGAGAGAGGCTTTGTGTGTTAGTTAATATGGCATTAGACTCTGAGTCAGTAAGATCCAAGTTGGAATTTCACTTTTTGTTAGCTGAATGACCCTGGGCAAGTCACTTAATGTCTCCATGCCTCACTTTCCCCATCCAGAAAATGAAAAGGTTGCACTTGATGTCGTTAAAGGATCCTTCTAGCTCTAGATATGTGGTCTTATGATACTTATCCTATAAGGAATAACTAGGGTGAGGAGGTCAAGGACTTAAAGTAGAATGTAGACGGAACCTCCAAGTAATTAATTAGGTTTGTTCTTGAGGGATTTTAAACCTAAAACAACTGAATTCCCAGAACCCAGTTTTGTTTTGTTTTGTTTTTGGTACCCATCCTCCTTAACCTTTTTATTGTTTTTGATATATTTGAGTTCTACTATATCCTCTCCTCTCTTGGTCTCAAAAGACTCCACATTCTATTGGTGCTCCTTCTATTCCCCCCCACCCCCAAATGCTTCTTCTCATTCCTTCATTATCTCTTTGTCTTCTGATCTTTTAATGTGAGGCTCTCCCAATGTTGTGTGCTTGGGCCATATTCTCTTTTCTCATACATTAACTCACTTGACATTCTCATTAATTCTCTTAGAGGCTTCAACTAATATTTCTGTCTACCTCAAATCGCTGGTCTCTGGGCATGGAACTCTTCTGAGTTTGAGAGCAGCATCACCAGCTGCTTTCAGAGTATCTCCACTAAACGTCCTATCCCTGTCAGCATCTCCAATTTGGCATGAATAATGTTACCTTTTCATTTAAACCAATCACCCCTTTTGGCCCACATTTCCAATCCTAGAATTATCTTTAATTCTTCTCTGTTTCTTACATATACAAGTTGTCACCAATTCCTTTTGAATCTACCTGGCAATATCTTTCATTGCCATCCTCTTCCCACCATTCCCTCTGTCACCATCATAGTACAGTGCCCCCAAACTACCCACCTGGCCTTCCAACAAGTCTTTCTGCTTCTACTGACTCCCTCTTCTAATCCATTCTTAACATTATTGCCATGATAATTTCCCTTATGTATAACTCTGGTCAGTGCATGACATTTTGCAATACTAATGATAAATATTTGCAAAAAAAGAAAAGAGAGAGCAACATGAAAATGATTTCAACAATGTTGGTTGCTGACTGTAATCACAATCTTGGTTGACTAAGAGAATAGTGCTATCAATAGAAATAGAGAAGTTGGGCAAAGGCAGGCTTAGTGGAGGTAATGTTTCAATTTTATTTATTTTGTGTTTGAGGTCCTGATGGGATCCTCTTACTCTAGTAGGAAAATATCATGTGGAAGGAGTGAGAGGGATTACGATATGGAAGGCTTTGAGATCATGAAGGACAAAGACTGAGTTTAGTGATGGAAAATTTGAAAGGACTGGAGAAGAAGAGAAGAAAGGCTCAAGTTGAAGGAAGAGAAAGGAGAGAGATGTAGGAGAATAACTTTAGAGCAAGTGAAGAAATGATGTGGATACACAGGTGCCCTAAACATTGAGTTGTCCTTTCCCTGGTTTAACCTCTAAAGGCACCCTGAAATACAGAGGTGCCCTAAAGATTGAGTTACTCATTCCCTGGTATTCTAAAGTCTCCTCATATCTTGAAATACCACAAAAATTCACCTTATCCTAAAATTCCTTATCTCCTCCCATCCTGTGTCATAAATCCCTTGTCCTCAGCCTACATCCCTGTCTTGTAAGACTTGTCTTGACCTTAAAATTTACCTTATTCTAAAATTCCTTGTCTCCTCCCACCCTGTTATAAATTCCTTGTCCTCAGCCAGTATCCCTATCTTATCCTAGCCTAATCTTGACCTTAAAATTCACCTTATCCTAGAATTCCTTATCTATTCCTATCCTGTCATAAAGATTTACTTGCCTCCCTCCCACAACTTGTGTCATTCATCATCCTCATCTTGTGTCCTTATCTTTCAAAATTCATCTTGTCCCTAAATCTCCAACCTCTTTTAGTAACCCTAAAACTTATATCACCATCCTATAGGCTGTGTAATTTTCTAGCTATATAAGTCTAGTCCTTGTCCTATATGATTGCCTTTGTTTAGCTCCTTGCTAAGTCTCAGGTGTCAATAAAGCTCCCTTTGGCTAAAGAGAAGGTCTGATTGAATTCTCTCAAATCTGAACCAGCTCTCCCTACTCTGACCTTGACAGAACCTGATCCAAAGGAAGAGAGAAACTCAAGCAAAAATAATTGAGAAGGAAGAGAAGGGGAAGCACCAAAGGAAAAAGATGTTTGTGAAGTTATTAACTCTAGTTCCATCATCCTATGAGATGATAGTTGGTAAGACAAGTTGGCAAGACAAAGGAGAAGTTAGTGAAAGGAGGGAAAGGAGAATGGGTGTTTCTATCAAGGTTCTAGTAGGGAAAGGGAGAACTCCACATCCAGAAAAAGAACTATGGAGTCTGAATGCAGATCGAACATATTATTTGCTCTCTCTCTCTCTCTTTTTTGTGTCTTCTTTCTTGTGTTTTTTCTCATTGGTTCTAATTCTTCTTTACAATGTGACTAATGTGAAAATAGATTTAATATGAATGTATATGTAGAGCCTATATGAAATTACACTTCATCTTGGTGTGGGGAGAGGGAAGAGATGGGGAGAAAATTTGGAACTAAAAATCTTATGGAAGTGAATGTTGAAAATTAAAAATAAATAAATACATTTATGTACAAAAAAAAGAAAATGAGGACTCTTAAGTGGTTTGTGGTGGTTTGTGACAGTAGATTGTCTGGGAAACTACTAACAAGAACGATAAAGAATTTTATCACTTCCAGCAAGTATTGAGAGGAATGGGAATTTCAAAATGAACTGCCCAGAATATGTGATATTTCTGTTTCAGCCATGGCTAAATGACTACTTTCTGCTAGAAGTTCCTGCTGTCTTCCTCCCAAAAGTGTAGAAGTTACCCCTCAGCTTGATTAAGATGACAAAAAAGAAAGATGACAAATACTGAAAAGGCTGTGGGAAAACAGATACACTAATGTACCGTTGGTGGCGCTATGAACTACTCCAGTCATTCTGTAAAGTAATTTATAACTATGCTCAAAAAGCTATTAAACTGTGAATATACCCTTTGATCCAGAAATTCTGCTATTAGTTCTATATCCCAAAGAGATCAAAGAAAGAGGGATGGGACACAGATGTACAAAAATATTCGTAGCAACTTTTTGTAGCTGCAAAGAATTGGGAACTGAGGCTATATCCATTGTTTGGGAAATGACTGAATGAGTTATGGTATGTGAACTAGATAAAATATGACTGCTATAAGAAATGATAAAGGGGATGGTTGTAGACAAACCTGAGAAGACATGAACTGATGCAAAGTGAAGTGCCAACGACTAGGAGAATAACTTATACAACATAGAAATATTACAATCAACTTCAAAAGACTTAGTAACTATGATCAATACAATGTTGTTAATGTTTAGTCATGTCAGTTGTGTCTGACTCTTTGTCACCCCATTTGGGGTTTTCTTGGCAAAGATACTCCGTTTGCCATTTTATAGATGAAGAAACTAAGGCAAACAGGGTTAAGTAACTTGTCCAGGGCTGTACAACTAGTACATTATGAGGACAGATTTGAACTCAGGAAGCTCAGTCTTCCCGATGTTGAAGAGCCCAAAGAGGGTTAGGGCTGCCCGAGACTCCAAAATACCAACATGCCGGGTCCTGCGGAAAGAGTTCCACTCAGGAAAGAGTTCCACTCAAGTCTTCTCAGCCAAAGAAAAAGTAAAGTTTATTGAAAGTTCAAGTTCGCCACACAGAGTAGGTACCTCAAAGATTCAAGGAGAGCTCAAAAGAGGGGGGGGTGTCCCAGAGCCTACACCTCATCACCATTATATAAGCAAACTGCAAATGACAAAGAAATTATAATTAGGGCTAGTTCATTAAATGGTGAAATCAGTACCCAGAAAGAACACAATAAGATGGGATCAATCTTAATGAGATGATATAACAAAAACAAATGTAAAGTCCTATTGGATTTGGTATCTACCCAATGAAAGTCAATTATTGGGGTTCCTCACCCAGTTGTGCTCTAACCATAGTATCCCAAGAAACACAATCCATGAAAAGCCCTAGTCAAATATATATTATCTCTATTCCTGGATTGTTTACCCCCGAGTTCCTTCTCTCCCATATCATGGTCTTCAAATTGTCGCCTAAGACTTTATTATCTAGAGTAATGCTTTCTAGATTCCTCCAAGCAGTCTCATTTCTGGACATAAGTCATCTGATCTGACAAGTCTTGAATGGATCTCAGTCATATCCTGAATCTTTGCCCTTTTTTATAGAGGATAGATGAATGTCACACAGAAAAGAAAAGAAAGGACCACTCAACACTTATATTTAAGAAACAAAGATGAGGTTCTCCCCCGAGGCAGGAGATAGACACCACAAATAGGAAGCTGTTAGCTTCATAGATACTATCAAGTGAGAAAGGAATTCAGAAAAGGTCAGAGGAAGAATGGTTGAGTAGTGGTAGTTGATGACTTCTTGCTGAAGGCTACTGTGGCAGTCGATTATTTGTTGACTTGATAGCAACAATATCCAGGAGTTGGTGGGGTGTCCGAATGTTGGGTGGTGGAAATGATGCTTGGGGAGGCGGGACAGATGGCGGAGGGTTAGGAGGATGGTACGGCAGGTGAGTGGGTGGTCCATACGCTGGAGGCAGAGCCCCATAGGCTGGTCCTTCTGTTTTCATCATGTATTGCAGACTCTGATAACCCTCTCCTGACATGTAGGAATTTGTAGTTGACATCCCAGTAATGTAGCTAGAAGGAGGAGGGGGGTGGTGAGGAAGAGGAGGTGGCTGATGTACAAGGGCAGGATGACTGGGAGGAGGAATCTGGATTTTTGGTAGGTCTCCAGCCTCTGCTGTGCCAGTCTGCTCGCCCTCTCTCATTGAAACCACAGCTGGGAGGGTTGGCTTACGTTTTGCTATCTTGTTGTCTTCTTTAGGAGAAACAACCATGGATTGTTTCACCTGCCTGGGAGGGCTAGGCTGAGGAGACGGCTTCTTAGACGGTTGTGCTTGCTGCTGGGGCTGCTGCTGTGCTGTCTGCTGGGACTTCTTCTGTTGTGGCTATGACTGCTCAGAGCTCTGAGATTGCTGTGACTGCTGCACTGAAGGCACTTGAGGTGTTGACTGAAGAGCTGGTGGTTGCTGCAATTGATGAGGAGTATGATGAGGCATCTGCTGCTTTCCTTGTGAATAGAGATCCAGGATCTGGTGGCAAATGTCTTCCAGTACATCCACAGGCACATCTTGAACAAACTGCTCCCACCATCTCCTGATGTCCATTCCTGTATTTCAAATTTGCACAAACGGCCTGCCAAGTACATGACTGCTACTGCTATGTAGTGACAGTATAGTACACAAGCTGTCATTTACAAATGTCCATGCCATTTTAACCAATTTTTGAATTTTGTTTTTATCACCTTTGAGTCGTTTGGCATATTTGAGGAGAAATTGGTAGGGATGTTCCACTTGCAAATCAAACTTTATGGTCTGTAATAAGATCCTCTCCAGAATCATAACTTCTTCCTTTGGGTCATCTCCAAACTGACCAAACTGTACATCATTTAATAAGCTACAAGCTGTTGTGATAATATCTTTACATTTTCTAGGAGTTTCTTCTACTTTCCCTGCCAAAAAGAGACAGCATGCTCCTGTCACATATCTTGGGAATTATTTAAAGGAATGAAACATATAGAAGTGATGAAAGTAAAATATCCCAGTAGCCAGGGTGTCATAATGTAGTCCCAAACGTGTTCCTACCTCAAAGATGAACCTGGCACCCTCTCGAGGTACCGGACTTTGGTAGCTGGATCCAGTCCTTCTAACTGCGAAGGTGTGTGAGCCAAGTCTTTTTTTTATCCCAGTACCAGCATGGTTTTGTGTGGTCCAGGTTTGCTGAAGTTACTGAAGGGCTGGAATTTTCTTTATTCTCCTTCATTTATTGAAATAAACGTGTTCTTATTCAAAAGGTTTCCTGAGAAAGTCAGAATCCTGCCACCTCCCCAAATCCTACTTAGTGATGTCTCTGGTCTCTGACAGCAGCCATCTTGGATGGATGTGGGCTGTTAGGGAGTGGACGTCATTATGCAGGTCCTCTTTTAGGGAAACCGGTTAATTTGATTTTTTTTAAAAAGTAAGAAGAAAACCAAATTACTTTATGAAAAATGAAAAGGGCAAATTCACCACCAATGAAAAGGAAATGAAATTATTAGGGTCTATTTTGCCCAATTATATGCCAATATATCTGACAATCTAAGCAAAATTCATAAGTGAATTCCACCAAACTTTTAAAGAACAATTGAGTTAAACAATAATAAACTATTTGGAAAATGTGTGAAGAATGAATCATACCAAATTCTTTTTATGGTACAAATACGGTGCTGATACCCAAACCAAGAAGAGTGAGAAGAGAAAGAAAACTATAGACCCCTTCATGAATATTGACGCAAAAATTTTAAATAAAATACTAGCAAGTTGATTATAGCAATATATTACAAGAATCATGAACTATGATCAGGTAGGATTCATATCAGGAATATAAGACTGGTTCAATATTAGAAAAACTATCAGCATAATTGACCATGTCAATAACAAAACCAACAGAAATCATACGATTGTCTCATTAGATGGAGAAAAAGTTGGGGTTTTTGTTTTTTTGGAGGGGGGAAGGGAGGGCAATTGGGGTTAAGTGACTTGCCTAAGGTCCCACAGCTGGTAAGTGTTAAGTACCTGAGGCTGAATTTGAACTCAGGTCCTCCTGACTCCAGGGCCAGTGGTGTACAGAAAAAGTTTTTGATGAGATACAGCACCCATTCCTATTAAAAACACTAGAGAGCATAGGAATACATGGAATTTTCCTTAAAATGATAAGTGGTATGTATGTAAAGCCATCAGTCAACATTATCTGTAATAGGGATAAGCTAGAAGCCTTCCCAATGAGATCAAGGGTGAAGCAAAGATACCCATTATCACCACTGTTATTCAGTATTGTACTAGAAATGTTAGCAATAGCAATAAGAGAAGAAAAAAAACTGAAGGAATTAGAACAGACAATGAGGAAATGAAAACTATCATTGCCGATGATACGATGTTATACTTAGAGAATCAACTGAAAAACTAGTTGAAATAATTAACAATTTTAGCAAAACTTTAGGACATAAAACAATCCCACATAAATCATCAGCATTTCCCTGTATTACCAACAAAGTCCAGAAGCAAGAGATAATAAGAGAAATTCCATTTAAAATAATTATAGCGGTGTGACTAAGTGGCACAGTGACTAGAGCATCACCCCGGAGTCAGGAGGACTTCAGTTCAAATCTGGCCTCAGACTTTTAACACTTACTAGCCATATGACCTTGGGCAAGTCACTTAACCCAAACTGCCTCTCCAAAAAAAAAAGCAATAAAATAAAATAATTATAGACAATATAAAATACTTGGGAATCTACCAACTAAGACAAGCTCAGGAGCTATATAAACACAATTACAAAACACTTTTCACACAGATAAAATCAGATCTAAACAGTGGAAAAATATCCGTTGTTCCTGGGTAAACCAAGCCAATATAAGTAAAAATTGCAATTTTTTTTTAAAAGAGATAATAGTATGCTTCAATCTGCATTCAGATTCCATAGTTCTTTTTTTCTGGAAATGGGTAGCATTTTCCATCATGAGTCTTTTGGAAGTGTTGGACTTGATTGAGTTGCATTGATGAGACAAGTCTATCAAAGTTAGTCATCACACAATGTGGCTCTTACTATGTACAATGTTATCCTGCTTCTGCTCATTTCACTCAGTGTCAGTTAATGTAAGTCTTTCCAGGTTTTTCTGAAATCTGCCTGCTCACTATTTTTTATGGAACACTAGTATTCCATTACATTCATATACCATAATTTACTCAGCCATTCCCCAATTGATGGGCGTCCTCTCAACTTTCAATTCTTTTTTTTTTCCAAATTTTTTTCCTTTTAAAAAAATTGATTTGTTTACTTTTAGTTTACAACATTCAGTTCCACAATCCTCCTCTACCCTCCTCACATGGTGACATGCAATCAAGTATAGGATCTGCAAATACTTTAACATTAGACATTAGTCTGGTTGTAAAGAAGGGTTGTAACTGATGGAATGAACAATGGGAAAAAGGAAACAAAACCAAACATGAAAAAGAAATAGAGCAGATAGTTTGCTTCAGTCTGCACTTAAACTCTGTTCTTTCTAGATCTTTCTCTGATTGTAGACATCTCCTTCCGTCATGAATCTTTTGGAGTTATCTTATAACTTTGCATTGCTGAGAAGAGTTCAGTCTATCAAAGTTCATCATCACACATAAGTTGTGTCTGTCATTGTGTACAAATTTCTCCTGGTTCTGCTCTTCTCACTTAGCATCAGTTTGCATAAGCCTCTCCAGGAAAATATGAAATCCATTTGCTCCTCATTTCTTATAGCATAATAGCATTCCATTACATTTATATACCACAACTTGTTTAGCCATTCCCCAATTGATGGGCATCCCCTTAATTTCCAGTTTTTAGCCACCACAAAAAGAGCTGCAATAAATATTTTTTTAATTTTGTTTCTAGATTTGGAAGGACTTTTTTGAGTGAGTTTTTTTCTTTATAATAAATTTTGTTTCTTGTTTACATCATTCATTTTCATGAGATTTTTGAATTACAAATTTTCTCCCATCTTTCCACTAGCCCAACCCTAAAACAGCAATCCCACTGTAAAGTCCCTCCCCTGATCTGATCTTTTACTTTCTGGTAGGGCAGGGAGGGTCTCCCTACCCCAGCCCCTGTCTATTTTAATTCCTAGTTGCCAGTATTGCAGAGCTTTAAATTCTAGATTCTTTTGGTTCCTCCCTTGTCACCCAATCCCACTGGAAGGACAAGCAATTCAATGCAGGCTGTGCATGTGTAATTACACAGGACATCTTGACAGTGGACATATTGTGACGGTCTGATCATATGTCCCTCCTTCCTATCCCGCCCTCCCCCCTTGTTCTGTTCTTTACCCTGTCCTGACCCTTTACAGAAGTGTGTGCTTCCAGCCTCCCTCCCCCAGACTCTGCCCTCCCCTCCATCATCCCCCCTCTCATCCCCATGCCCCCTACTCTCCTGTGTGGTATGATACCCAGTTTAGCGTTTATGCCATTTCTTCCCTAAGCCAAATTCAACGAGAGTAATTGAAAGTAAAATTGTAACAGTTATCCCTTGCCTCTTCTCTATGGGATGATTAACCCCATTTTGTCTCCCCCTGTCTCCTCTCATTCTAGTCCTCTCCCACCTCAGAATTTCACCTT
>CM053597.1:85083671-85114423 GCA_028646575.1 Pseudocheirus occidentalis
ATCTGGATCCAGGCCACTCAACTCAAGAGTGCTTGGCCCTGATCAATCAACTCAGCCCCCCTTTGGGGTCCGCAGGCCAGGGTCTCTGAAGCAGCCCAGTGGGGGCAGCTGCCAGTTACAGCATTTCCTGCCCTTCCCCCACTGCTTCCTTGCCCTGGGGGCAGATTGGCCGAACTGCTTTTCCTCCCCTAAATTTAGCTTGAAAGTTTCACTTGCACTGACCTTCTCTAATCCTGGCTTGATAGATGTGGAGGTTGCTCTAGGTGCTATAGATCTTCTCTGAAGTAAACTTACGCTGAGGCTCAGGAGGCTTGGCTCCTCCCAGATCGCCCTGAGGCCTGGCTGCAGTTTCGATTTTGGGCTGGGCTGGCCTCAGCTCCCGGCCCTCCACAATGAGCCCCTCCTGCCGAGCTGCCTTCAGGGAGAGATGTGTTCTCTGTATTTTGTGATTTTGAGAGCCCTAGAATTTGTTTAGAGTCATATTTTATGGGTATTAAGGGTGGCTGTGGAGCTGCAGAACTTCACTGCTTCTACGCTGCCATCTTGGCTCCCTTCAGTGAACTTTTGAGATTCCTTTTCCATCTGGCAAATTTGATTTTTTTAAGGCATTCTTCTCCTCATTGGCTTTTGGGATCTCATTTGCCATTTAAGTTAGTCTATTTTTAAGGTGTTATTTTCTTCAGTCAGGCTGTTGACCCTCTTATCATGATTTTCTTGCATCATTCTCATTTCTCTCCCCAATTTTTCCTCCACTTCTCTTATTTGGTTTTCAAAATCCTTCTTAAACTCCTCTACGGCTTGTAACCAGTTTACATTTTTCTTGAAAGCTTTTGTTACAGGAGTTCTGACTTTGTTGCCTTCCTTCCATTCCATGCTTTGATCCTTTATGTCTCCAAAAAAGGAATCTAAAGTTGGATACTAAGTGTGCTTTGCTTCCTTTGACTGCTCATGTTGCCTGTCAGTTACTTAACTTTTTGGCTCAGTAGAACTCTGCTTTCAGAGGGGAGAGCTCTGTTCCCAATTCCTGGGGTTTTCACAGCTGCCAGAGCTATTAGGAGGCTGCCGTATTTGCAGCCCCCACCAGCTTTGGCTCACTGAAAATGCATCTCAGGACCACCACCCAAGACTGTGATCATGATCCAGGCAGCTCAAAGCAAGAACACTTAGCCTTTGAATGATTGCTTGGCCCCCCTGCAATCTGCAGGCCAGGAGCTCTGAAGCAGCCATGTGGCTTCAGGGCCACTGCTTCAGACTGCTTCTAGCTCTGAAGGCAGTTGGCCAGACCCTCTCTCCCAAATTTAGCTGAATTCCACTAACCTTTCCTTTTGTCCTTGGCTCTTATGGGTTGGTAATTCTGGAAACTGACACAGCTGCTGGTGATCTACTCTCCTGAAAGCTCCAGCCAAAGCTTCTCCTTGACACCCTGTGGCTAAAACCGAATGGGGCTGGGCTCTGCTCCCAGCAAGTTGCAATGAACGCTTCCTGTCTGCTTGCCAGGCTGCCTTCAATGGGAGCCTTGTTTGTCTGTTATTTTATGAATTCTGGAGCCCTAAAATTTGTTTGGACTCAGCCTGTGGGTTATGTTCAATTTGTAACAATGAAAATACATCCTGCACATCAGATATTTATGATTCATAATAGTAGCAAAATTATAGTTATGAAGTAGCAACAAAAATAATTTTATGGTTGGGGGTCAGCCCAACATGAGGAACTGTATTAAAGGTTATGGCATTAGGAAGGTTGAGAATCACTGGTTTAGAGTCATATTTTATAGGTATTTGAGGTGGTTATGGGGGGAGCTCGTGGAGTTCTCCTGCTTCTACACCATCTTCTATTTTGTTTTTTCTAATTACATGGAAAGACAATTTTTAACATTCATTTTTAACTAAAATTTTGTTTCCAAATTTTTTTCCTTCCTCTCTCTTCCCTCTCTAAGATGGTAATCAGTTTGATATACATTATATATGTATAATCCTGTTAAAACATAAGAAATAAACTTCTTGATGTGATCCTTGAGTTCTTTTTTTCATGCCTCATTCATGATCTCCTCATAGTAAGTTTTACTGATTTCATTTGTTTTTATATTCATATCATTTCTGGATTTTTCTTCTCAGTCAAATTCCCTAAATTAAACCCTCCCATGTAATAAATAGAAAGTTAATGAACCCCCAACAGAGTGATTTCTGATGAAATATACAACCTTCATGTTTATTTTTAAACATACTCCTTTTACTTACCCAGAGAATCATGCCCTGTGACAAAATCTTTGCAATAATGTCCATTTTTAATTTTTTTAAAATTTTTTTAGTTTATTAACTTGTTAATAATGTCCATTTTTAAAGAATTTTTTGTTATATTAGAGAGAAAGTTTCTGCTTACTAAACATTCTTTGCAAGTGGCACTAATTATTAGCCATAATAGCCTCTGCAATAATTGATCTCTCAAGAGGTTATTACTAGAAAAGACATACCTAAGAAAAAACCGTGTGTGAATTTTAATAGAATGTTTGACAACTATTGCTTATTCATAATCAAGTTATTTAAAAAAGCATTCCCTGCCTTTGCTTCCTCTTACAGTCATGTTAGCTACATTGATGAGGGCCAGAGCAAAATTCATGAAAGTAAAAAAGTTAGCTGCTTTTGAGAAAGGAGTAGTGAGATCAGCCATTCCTGGTTAGGAGTCAAATCAAATCCAAAAGACATTTTCATTTGTAGATCATTTGTAGATGTAGATAGATCACTAAGTAGAAGTCAGTTAGGGCTGAGAGCCCTGGTGCTTTTCCAGGGTCACATTTATCACACACATTTTCAAATATGATAATTTTTTAAATCAGGGTGTTTACACATTAAACATTGTAAATACCATCTGGATTAAACAAATATCCTAGAATGGATACTCTGAGAGAAACTTTAACTCTTAGAGCAGTAAAGGACAGTTGATCAAATCTCTCTTTTTCATAATTCTTGGTCCAAGAGTCCTATTTAAGCCACAAGTTACTGGCTCTGACAGAAACTCTGATAAAGTAGCTAGATGATACTCTGACAGAATATAGATAGATACAAACTCTGATAAAGTAGATGGTCTAGTACTGGCCATTACATTTTGGGGATTCAGGATATGCCTGGACAGAATTACTCTAGGGTAGCTATTGTAGCTTAGAGACCCCTAAAGGTAACTTAGATTTCTTTGACTTCTCCAATAAAATCCATGCAAGTAAAACCATCTGTAAATAAATTCTATCTGACAGACCACTGGAAATCTGAACCCAGAAATTCATACTACAGCAGTTACCATAAATGCCTGCCTGTTTTGCATTTTTAAAAAGTATTTCTTCTTCTATGCATTTGTAACCTGTTCCTCCCACTATCCTTCCCTTCTACTAAAGGACAATCAAAAACAAACTTAAAAACAAAACATTTATCATAACCATGAATAATCCAGCCAAATAAATCCCCACATTGGTCATGCCCAGGATTCTGTCGGTCTGCATTTTAAGTTCATTACCTATCAGGAGGTGAGTGTGTATTTCATCTTCAATTTTTTTGTACTTGGGATTTATTACTGCATTTATGAGAACCTAGAATCTTTCAAAATTCTTTTTTTCCTTCAATACTGTTATCTGTATTATAAACTTTTCTCCTCATTCTGTTCACTTCACTCTATCTAAGCTCATGGAGGTCTTTCTTCTGAAACTGTCCATTTTATCATTTCTTATGCCACAATAATAAAGATGTTGCCTTAGTTTCCTATTTGGGGATACTATGAAAAAGCTATTATAAATATTTTTTGGGGCACATAAGCCTCTTCTTTCTCTGATATCTTTAAGAGAAGGCGGCACAGAGCTGGGCATGACCTTCATCTACTGCACAAAATTATGATTTCCTCAGCTTCCTGCCTGACTAATCTCCAGTTTGATCTCTGGTGCTAAGAGAAGTACCTTCTATCCCCTGAAAAAAGATGGAGCAGAAAGCAGATTGGGAACAAAACTTTCATCTCCCTGCTACACAGATGCCATTTACTGCTGCTCTATCTCCTGCCTGATCTCTAGCCTTTTTTAGGACAGTGACACCTTCAGTTTAATGAATAACATAAAGCTGGTCACATCCCTACACATCCCAGTGATTCTGAACCCCTGTAAACCATCACCAAAATTCCATGTCCCTCACTATAGTGGCAACCACACTGGCAAACCCAAGATGGCTGCTGACACAGGTTTAGATCTGCTTTACTAGGAAAGATAGATGTTTAAGAGGTCAACAATTTTTTTTAAAAATTACATTCACTAGCTCAGGGGAAAAGTTAGCATCCTGAACTTCAGAGAAAATATAAGCAGAGAAATAAAGAACAATAGACAGGGATCTGACTGCCTGAATCAAAGCAATATTCCTATACATTTTACATATGACCCTGGATGAAGAAAGCAGTGAGAGAGCTCTGAAGATACTGCCATTCAGAATCTTAACCAGGGAATCACAAGATCCTTCTCATAAGTGAGCCCCCAAAGCAAAATACCAACTCAGAGCATACATACACTTCTTAGAGCCAGAAGGCATCACAACCCTCATGACTCAGTGCCTAATTAGAAATTAGCAAAAGATGTGAAAGCCTTCCTAAGAGCAAGCCTCCCCTAAACAAGCTTCCCTTAATAGGCTCTGCTTGAGACCTGTAAGATGCTTCCTTTTCTTCCTCAATGATTTCAGTACCAGGTTCAAAATTTTTCTCTCCTCTCCAATTCCTGCTCCCACATTAGGGAACTTCAACATACATATTGACACTCCTTAAAAGATATTAACTATTTGGTTCCTCAACCTAGTCACTTCTCATGACCACACCTCAGACACACACAAGGTCCTTCATAACCCGTTACCTTTCCAATCTTCTTATACTTTGCACATACACCCTTCCTCCCACCCTCCAATTTACTGTAGATGGCAAAGCTATGGTTTTTCCAGTATTAATGTATGGTTGTGAAAGTGGTACTATATGGAAAGCTGAACACCACAGAATCAACACTTTTGAATTGTGGTGCTGGAGACAACTTTTGAGAGCCCCTTAAACAGCAAGGAAATCAGTCAATACTTAAAGAAATTAATTCAGACTATTCACTGATGAGTCAAATACTGAAGCTGAAGCTTGAATACTTTGGCCACATAAAGAGAAGATGGGACTCATTAGAAAAGACACTGATACTGGTAAAGTATGAAGGCAAAAGGAAAAGGGGAAGGCAGAGGATGAGACAGCGTCATGGAAGCAGTGAATATGAGCTTGGATAGACTATTAGAGATAGCGAAGGATAGAAGGGCCTGAAATACTCTGGGATCACAAAGAGTTGGACATGACTGAATGACTGAATAACAACAATCCCATGTACTCTTTGAGCCAGTGATACTGGTCTTCTTGCTGTTTCATGAACAAGATACACCACCTCTTGACCTTG
This sequence comes from Pseudocheirus occidentalis, assembly GCA_028646575.1. Taxonomy (NCBI): domain Eukaryota; kingdom Metazoa; phylum Chordata; class Mammalia; order Diprotodontia; family Pseudocheiridae; genus Pseudocheirus; species Pseudocheirus occidentalis. The sequence goes on from CM053597.1 coordinate 85,089,109, forward strand.
GGCATTTTCTCCGGCTGTCCCCTATGTTTAGAACGCTCTTTCCTCTCATTTCTGCCTTCTAGCTTCCTTCAAGTCCCATCTAAAATCCCGCCTTCTATAGGAAGCCTTCCCCAAGCCCTGTTAACTCTGGTGTCTTTTCTCTATTAATGACTTTCTGTTTATCCTGTATATAGCTTATTTCTACATATTTGTTTACTTGTTTTCCCCATTCATTAATTGTGAGCTTATTGAGGACAGAGAATGGTTTTTTTTTGTTTGTTTCCCTATCCCCAGCTCTTACCATAGTGCCTGGCACAAAGGAAGTGCTTAATAAATGCTTATTGACTGACTGATCTGGGGTATAGGTACTGGTTTTGGCTGGGTGAAAGGGTACACATATAGTTCTATAATGGTTGCTCCAACTCACAGTTTTACTAACTTCACTAGTGTAGCAGCTGCTTAACTCAGTATAATTCAGTAGCCTAAGGGCCTTAGGTGGTATTCTCAGGAGGGCCTGAAGAGACCAGAGTCAAGAGGGAGTTGTACAGCAGCTGACCTTTATTGTAGTGTAGCTTTTATAGACCGTAGAGCCCTAAGGGTAGCATGATTCTCACATGCACCAGAGGGGAACTGATCAGTGGAGGAGGAGCCAAGCCAGCTGTTTCAGCTGCCACTCATCAGGCGAGTAATTTCATGAGAAATCTCCCTGTGAGCTTAGCAAATGGGCTGTGACCCTCAGCACCACAGATGCTTTTAGACTCACATTGATCCCCACACACTAGTAGGCCTATTTTCTTATAACCCTCCCAACATTTGTCATTTTCCTCTTTCATCCTTTTTGCCAGTTCAATGGGTGTGAGGTTAAACCTCAAAGTTGCTTTAATTTGTACTTCTCTAATTATTGGTGATAGAGTATTTTTATATGATTGTTAATAGCTTGGATTTCTTTCTTTGAAAACTGCCAGTATATAGCCTTTGACCATTTAGCTACTGGGAAATAGCTCTTAGATTTGCATGAGTTCCTTATATTTCTTGGATATGAGACTTTTATTAGAGAAACTTGTGAAGATTTTTTCCTCTCAATTACCAGTTTCCTTTCTCATTTTAACTACATTAGATTTGTGTAAAACTTTTCTCTATTTTACTGACGTAAGGAGTTAGAGAGATAAATTTTCCTCTGATTACTGCTTTTGCTACACCCCATAAGTTTTTAAATGTTGTCTTATTGCTGTCATTCTCTTTAATCAAATTATTGATTGTTTCTATGATTTGTTCTTTAACCCACTCAGTTCTTTAATATTAGGTTGTTTAGACTTCAGTTAGTTTTTATTCTATGTTTCTCTGGTCCCTTATTGCATATGATTTTAATTTCATTGTGATCTGGAAAGGATGTATTTAATATTTCTGCTTTTAACTCTAAAATTATTATGCCCTGGGGTGGCTAGATGGTACAGTGAATAGAGAACTGGCCCTGGAGTCAGGAGGACCTGAATTCAAATCCAGCCACAAACACTTAACACTTACTAGCCATGTGACCTTGGGCAAGTCACTTAACCCCAGTTGCTCTGACTTCTTCCCTCTAAAAAGCAAAAAAAAAAAAAAAGGCTATGCCCTAATATATGGTCAGTCTTTGTGAAGGTACATATACTACTGAGGAAAAGGTCTATTTCTTTCTATTCCCATTCAATTTTTTTCTAGATAGCCATCATAGCCACCTTATCTAAAATTCTGTTCGCTTTCTTGACTTCTTGTTTATTTTTTTGGTTAGATTTATCTAGTTCTGAAAGGGAAAGATTAAAGTCCCCACTATTATAATACTACTATTTCCATCTGTAATTAATTTAACTTTTAAAAATTTAGATGCTATGATATTTGGTAGGTATGGGTATAGCATTGATATATAGCACTGTCTGTGGTACCTTTTAAAATAATGCAGTTTCCCTGTTTATCTCTTTTAATTAAATCTATTTTAGCTTTAATTTTGTCTGAAATCATGATTGCCAGCCCTGCCTTTTTTTACATCAGCTGACACATAATAAATTCTACTCGAGCCCTTTATTTTAACTCTGTGTATATCTCTCATTTAAAAAAAAATTTTGTTTGCAAACTACATACTGTTGTACTCTGATTTTTAATCCATTTTTACTATCTATTTCCATTTTATGAGTTAATTCATTCCATTCACATTCAAAGTTATAATTAGTATTTGTGCATTTCCTTTGGTCCTATTTTTCCTCATTCTTAGTTTATCTTTTAACACTTCACAGTCTAGTCTACTTCTAATAACTATCTTCCCAATCCACACCCTTTTTAAAAAAATCCATTATTTTAAAGAATTCCTTAAGCTCCCATTCATTATTCTACCTATCACCTAAAAGTTCATTATCTTTTCCACCCACCTTTTAAAATCTTAATATACAAACTGTTCTACAAGTCCTTCCCCTATCGTATCCCCTGGATCTCTTATTTCTTTATAAATCTAGAAGACCTTTATGTCCTTCTAGATGCATGTGTTTTTCCCTTTTTATCTCAGATTCAAGGAGAGTAAGGTTCTAGCACTACCAGCCCTCCACCCCATCTGCTTCTTCTGTATTAGTTCTTCCTTTTGCACCTTATTTGTATGAGATAATTACTCCTTTTTGTCTTCTACTCCATTTTGTTTTTTAGAGTCACCTTATCATACTCAGCTCAGTCCCAACCTTTCTTTCAAACTACCTAAGTAATGATAACATTCTTAAGACAACAGATAATATTTTCACATATAAGAAGTAAACAGTTTGACTTCATTGATCCTTTATAATTGGTCTTATATGCTTACCACACATGTCAAATTTTCCATTAAGTTCTGGTCTTTTATCACAAATACTTGAATATCTTTCAGTTCATTAACTGTCTATTTTTTTCCATTCAAGATTATCCTCAACTTTGCTGGCTAAGTTATTTTTGGTCGCAACCCCAGCTGGGGGGCAGGTGGGCCTGGAAATAATCTAAACTTCAGGAGCATTCGCCTCTCAGGTGCTCAAACAGCCGAGTAGGGGAAGATTGAAAGACCCTTTACTTTCTCAGGACACGAGGTACTGCTGTGCTGGCCAGACATGGTCCTGATCTGTGGCTGTGGGTGAGAAGGAGCTAGCACAGGCCTGGTGAGTCCTATAGCAGAGGGACAGGGACCTTGTTGCTTTTGGATACAATATTATAAGAAATTATTAAGGCAAATTGCCCTGAAGTTCTAGAACAAGAGGTTAAACTATAAATAGCAGAAAAAAATTCATCAATCACTACTTAAAAGAGATCTCAGGATGAAAACTTACAGGTATATAATAGTCAAATTTCAGATCTTCTAGGTTAAGGAGAAAAATATTACAAGCAACAACGGGGAAAAAAAGCAATTTACTGCAGAGCTAAAATGAGTATTATATAAGAACTAGTAGCTTGTATGCTAAAAGACTGTAGATCTTGGAACGAGGGCTTGTTGTTTGTTGACTCAGCAGAGTCAGTTAGGAGATTGTTTGTACTTTAATCATGCCAGACTTTCGCCCCTGGAGGCTGGGTCTTTCCCAAGGTCTTCTCAAACTGTTTTAAAAGTACAACTACTTAACTAACTTTTGTTTCTTTTTACCACTCTATATTAACTTTGAGACAATGTTCTATCTTATTTTTGGAGGAAATTTGGAGAGCCTGGAACTTTCTGACCCACTCCATAGTTTTATATAACCAAAATAGTCTGTTTTATCCTAATATCATCTCCTCTATTGCTTTAGTCATAACTCCTCCCCTACTCATAGATATGAAAGGTTATTTCTATTTGGAGTTTTTTTGTTCTATGGTGTGAGGTCTCAGTCTAAATCTAATTTCTGCCAGATTTCGATCCAGTTTTCCCAACAGTTTTTGTCAAATAGCTAATCCTTTAACCAGTAACTGGACTTTTTGGGGTTACTGAACACTCTGCTACTATGTTTGCTTCCATATATTATATACCTAATGAGTTTCATTGAGGGACCTCACTATTTTTTATCTAGTACTAAATGATTTTAATGATTACTGTTTCATAGTACAGTTTGAGATTTAATACTAGTAGATCCTCTTACTGCCTATTTTTTCATTATTGTTCTAAATAGGGGCGGCTAGGTGGAGCAGTGAGTAGAGTACCGGCCCTGCAGTCAGGAGGACCTGAGTTCAAATCCAGCCTCAGACACTTGACACACTTACTAGCTGTGTGACCTTGGGCAAGTCACTTAATCCCAATTGCCCTCCAAAAAGCAAAAAAGTTATTATTGTTCTAAATATTTTTCAGAGGGCTATATAAGATTCAGGGGGGTGGAGCCACGGTGGCAGACTAAAAGCAGGAACTTGTCTGGGCTCCCACTCCCACTCCAATCACCTCCAATACCTGTAAAATATGACTCTAAACACGTTTGAGAGCCACAGAACCCACAAAGTGACAGAGAAAAACAAATCTCCTGCTGAAGGCAGGCTGACAGGAAAGGTCTATCCCACTGAGCTAGGAGCTAAGCACAATCCCACATGAATTGTGTGGTCCCAGACTGGTCAGAGCAGACTTCAGGAGAATGAATCACCAACAGCTGTAGCAGTTTCCAGACTTCTCAACCCATAAATGCCAAAGATAAAGTAAAAGGTCAATAGGAAACTCTGTTGGAAATGGGTGATAGAAGAGCATGGTCTGGCCCCTGCCCCTGGGGTGAGAAGTGGTGGAGGTGTGGTGGCTGCAGATGCTGCCACAAGGCTGCCTCAAGAACTCCTTTCCTGCAGATCATAGGGGGACCAGGTGTCCATTCAGAGGGTAATTGCTCTTGCTTTGACCTGCTTGGATATGGATCATGGTCTTGGGGAGTGGTCCTGGGGAGTGTGACCAATGTACCAGAGCTTGGGGTGTCTATAGAGAGGGCACCCTCCTCATAGCTCTGACAACATCTACAAACCCCCCACCAATTTGGGACACAGCTCTCTCTTCATTCTGGAAGCAGAGTTCTACCATGGCAAAGAGCTCAAAAGTCAAAGAATTGGCTGGCAAGATGAGCAAGCAGAGGAAGCACAGACCATAGGATCCTTTTTTTGGGGACAAAAAGGATCAAGGCATGGAACCAGAAGAAGACAATGAAGTCAAAACTACTGCATCAAAAGCTGCCAAGAAAAATATGAAGTGGTTACAGGCCACAGAGGAGCTCAAGAAGATTTTGAAAATCAGGTAAGAGAAATGGAGGAAAAGTTGGGAAGAGAAATGAGAATGATGCAAGAAAATCATGAAAAGCAAGTCAACAGGCTACTAAAGGAGACTCAAAAGTACATTGAAGAAAATAACACCTTAAAAAATAGACTAACTCAAATGGCAAAAGATGCCCACAAAGCCAATGAGGAGAAGAAAGCCTTAAAAAGTCGAATTTGCCAGATGGAAAAGAAATTTCAAAAACTCACTAAAGAGAATAATTCCTTCAAGATTAGGTGGGAGCAAATGGAAGCTAATAAGAAATCAAGATACTATAAAAGAGATCCAAGCAAATGAAAAAAATAGAAGGCAATGTGAAATATCTCATTGGAAAAACCACTGACCTAGAAAACAGATCCAGAAAAGATAATTTAAAAATTACTGGACTACTTGAAAGTCATCATCAAAAAAAGAATCTAGACACCATCTTTCAAGGAATTATCAAGCAAAACTGCTGATATTCTAGAACCAGAGAACAAAATAGAAATTGAAAGAATTCACTGCCTCCTTAAAAAGATCCCAAAAGAAAACTTCTAGGAATATCATAGCCAAATTCCAGAGTTCCCAAGTCAAGAAGAAAATATTACAAGCTATCAGGAAGAAACAATTTGAATATTGTGGAAACACAATCAGGATAACACAAGATCCATCAGCTTCTACATTAAGGGACTGAAGGACTTGGGATATGATATTCTGGAGGTAAAAGGAGCTAGAATTAAAACCAAGAATCACCTACCCAGCATAACTGAGTATAATGCTTCAGGGGAAAATATGGTCATTCAATGAAATAAAGGATTTCCAAGTATTCTTTTTTTTTGGAGAGGCAATTGGGGTTGAGTGATTTGCCCAACATCACAAGGCTAGTAAGTGTTAAGTGTCTGAGGCCAAATTTGAACTCAGGTCCTCCTGACTCCAGGGCCAGTGCTCTATTCACTGTGCCACCTAGCCACTCTGGACTTCCAAGTATTCTTTGATGAAAAAACCAGAGCTGGACAAAAAATTGACTTTCAAATACAAGAAGCAAGAGAAGCATGGGAAGGTAAACAGAAAAAAAAATCATAAGAATCGTATTAAAGTTGACCTATTTACATTCCTCCATGGAAAAATGATAATTATAACTCATTAGGCTTTTCTCAGTATGAGGATAGTTGAAGGGAATATATATATGTATGTATAGGAGGGTATATATGTATATAAATATATATGTGAGTGTGCATATGTATGTGCATGTATATATAAACAGAGGGTCTATGTATATAGGATGAGTTGAATATGAAGTGATGATATCTAAAAAAATAAAATTAAGAGGTGAGAGAGGAATATATTGGGAGAAGGAGAAAGGGAAAGGTAGATTAGGGTAAATTTTCTTATATAAAAGAGGCAAGAGAAAACTGTTGCAATAGAGGGGAAGAACAGGAAGGTAAAAGGGAATGGGTCAACATTATGTAACAAAAATGCAATATTCACAATGCCCACAGTGACTATAAATACGCTGGTGTAGTTGTGAATCACAAAATGTAACAAGCTCTCCACATGGAGGACAGAGCCAAAGTATTTATATAAATACCAGAAAGCCAAGTCTCAAAATCAGAAAGTCAAAGTCATTACAGTAGCCATGCAGTTGTTACACATAGTTAATGCAGTGAATACCCACATTCCCAAGCCTTCAAAACAAAACAGGCTCCGTCAAATAAGGATCCTCCTCTCCTCATTCACAGTAGCTGTTCAGCCTCCATGCTGCTTGCTCCCAGTGGTTCTGGCTCCCAGCAGTTCTTTGCAGAAGTCCTCAGCAGAAGTTCTGCCACCACAAGTCCTGTTCTCAAAATCTCTTCCCTCTTTGGTCTGGGCCTCTCCTTGTATATGGTATTAGCTCCTTCCTACCTCACTCATTCTTCCTATGTCACAAGTTCATCCTACTGTGGGATTCACAAGTTCTGGGTCTTAATACTTGACACAATTATGAACTTGAAACTAAGTGCTAAGTACCTGTTAGCTTGTCAATACAAGGGGTATGGAAGATCTTCAAATCCCATTACCATTATACCTTGGGATTTGTATTTGGCTTAAAGAGGGAATAACATACACACTCATAGGGTATCTTACCCTACAGGAAAGTAGGAGGGAAGGAGATAAACGGGGGAGGGATGATAGAAGGGAGGGCAGATTGGGGGAGAGGGTAGTTAAAAGCACACACTTTTGAAAAGGGACAGGATCAAAGGAGAAAATAGAATAAGTGGAGGGTGGGATAGGATAGGGGAAAATATAGTTAGTCTTTCACAATATAACTACCATGGAATCGTTTTGCATAACTACACATGTACAAACTATATTGAATTGCTTATATTCCCAGTGGGGGTGGGTAAAGACGGAAGGGGGGAAAGAATCTGGAAATCAAAGTTTTAAAAACAAATGTTAAAAAAAATTTTTTTTTTACATGCAACTGGAAAATAAGATATACAGGCACTGGGGTACAGAAATCCATCTTGCCCTACTAGAAAGTTAGATGGGGTATGGGGGAGGATATAAGAGAGAGCAGATTAGGTAAAGAAGTATTCACTAGGCTCACTATTTTGGGGTGGTGTATAGGCTAAAGACAGGGAGAAAATTTGTAACTCAAAATTTCATGGAAATGAATGTTCAAAACTAAAAATAAAAAATAATAATAATAACAAAAGATTCAGTAATATATAAATGTGTGATAAACTTGGACTCCAAAGTGCACAGGAATGAAGGAAATAAGCATTTGTTTAATGTTTACCATCTGCCAAGAATTGTGCTAAGCACTTTACAAATATCTCCTTTGATACCTTGACCCTAGGAGATAGGGGCTAGTATTATTAGTCACATTTTATAGTTGAGGAAACTGAGGCAGATTGGTTCAGTGACTTGCACTGGTAGTATCAGAGCTTGGATTTGAATTCAGGTCTTCCTGATTCCAGGCCCAGAACACTATTTGTAGTACCACCCAGCTATTTTTGGGCAGGATTCTGAAGAAACCTGTTCATCTACATAGGATGTCTCAGACTTAACTTCACACTTTTGCAAAATAAGAAGGCTTAAAGATATTACCCAAAAGCTTATTAAAAAGCATCAGGTTGACCTTTATAAAAGAAACTGAAAAAGCCATACATGAGTTCTCTAAGGAAAATATCCCCAGAACCAGATGGATTTGCCATAAATATTTAAAGTACAGTTAATTCTAATACTACATAAATTGTTTGAAAAAATAGGTAAAGAAGGAGTTCTACCAATTTCATTCTAATATGACTTTGATACCTAAACCAGGGATAGCAAAAACAGAAAAAGAAAACTATATACCAATTTCTTTAATGAATATTGATGTGAAAATTTTAAATAAAATATTAGCAAAGACTTAAGATGGAAAGTGTTGTCCACATCTAGAAAAAGAACTATGGAGTATGAATGCAGATCAAAGCATATTATTTGCTCTCTCTCTTTTTATTCCATTTCTTCTTTGTTGTGGTTTCTCACATTGGTTCTAATTCTTCTTTAAAGCATGACTAATGTGAATATAGGTTTAATGTGAATGCATATGTTGAGCCTGTATCAATTTAAATTCCATTTTGGGTTGTGTAGATGGGAAGAATGGGGAGAAAGTTTGAAACTCAAAGTCTTATGGAAGTGAATGCTGAAAACTAAAAATAAATACATTTTAAAAAATATTACCAAGGAGATTACAGAAACATATAACAAAGATTATATAGTATGGCCAGGTGGGATTTATACCCAGAATGCAGTGTTGGTTCGATATTAGGAAAATTATCAGTAGAATTGATCATATCAATAACAAAAACAACAAAAAAATCATATAATTATCTCAATACCTAAAAAGAAAAATCGTTTGACAAAATACCACACCCATTCCTATTAGAAACACTAGAAAACATAAGAAAAATGCAAAATATATTTCCATGTTAGTTGTGTAGTTTTAACAAAAGGAACAAAAGGAAACTGAAAAAAATATGCTTTGATCTGCACTCAGTCCTCTTTATGGAAGTGGATAGCATTTTTTTGTCAGGGATCATTGTCTTGATCAAAGGAGCTAAGTCTTTCACAGTCAAATCATCATTACAATATTGTTGTGTACAATATCCTATTGGCTCAGCCCACTTTATTTTATATCAAATCACATAAGTCTTTCCAGGTTTTTCTGAAACCATTCTGTTTGTCATTTCTTACAGCACAATAGTACTCCATCACAATCTTATGGTGAGTAATTTAGACAGGAGAGCTCCAGTAAGAAGCAGGATTGACTCTCTGGGGAACTTAAAATTAATATTCTAAGTGCAATTAGAACCACTAAGCGGCCCTATGACTCTGGAATACCACAGGGTTCAAGGAGAAGAGGCAGCCATATCAGAAAGAGGGGAAAATGGGATTGACCAAATAGAAGAAAATTTTATTTATCATCCCACCTTATAGCTTCCAAATCTATCAGAGACATTTTATTAAACATTGCTACTTTGAGGGAGAATTAAACCACAGAATTTTCTCTCCAGTTTTATAGTATTTAGAAACAAAGTAAAAATCCCACAGGGGAATTAAGCAAAAGGTCAGAATTTAGGTCACAGTCTTTGCTTTATCAAACAGAATAATAATGGTTTAAAATATCACCTATTGAGCATTTGAATTGTTCCAATCCTTCAGGACCCTTCCCCCTTTCCCTTGCTGTTCATCAGAATTAAGCTCTTAACCCCTCCTTTCTTCACTTTGGAATTTGCCAAATAAGGATAGGTACATTTGGGTTGACTATCCCCTATTTCCTTGTTCTTTGTAAGTCCACCTCCCAGCCACTGAGAGATAGTGGTGGGCTTCTTTGTTCTTTATCACTGGAGGAGAATTAATGCTCAGATTGTAAGCCCACCTTCCAGCCAATGGGAGAAGGGACAGCAGGGGGGAGAGGGCTTAACTGCATTAGGGTATAAATTCTTGTTCCATCTTCTATAACTTGCCTCCTCTCCCTGATACCCACCATGGAGAGGACTGCCCCTTCCCACAGAGGAAGAAGATAAAACTGCCTGTTTCTTCCTCAAAAAAAAAAAAATAAAAAAAATATATATATATACATATCACCTATCCTGGAGAATCATTTCCACAATCTAATCATTGGTGGGGGTGGGGTTTGCTGGGGTGGGGGGGGGGAGGGGAAGACTGATCTTAATTGAATTACTCCTTTTGCCCTTGTCCCTTCAACACTTTAATTTTATGTTCAAGGATATTGGAATTCTTCCCTGAAGTTGAACTTGGTTGCTCTTTCAAAACTGGTTAAGCATTTAAAAAGGATATTAGAATAGCATTTAAGGTAGGACACTGTTTGCCATTAGATTAAGTACTGACAAAGTTTATTTTATTCAGATGACTAAAAGCTTCTAACTAGTCTACTGAAGAATGATTTCTCAATATATCTAAAAATACACAGGATGGTGTATGTGAGGAGGATTTTGTTGTCCCATTTACAGTTTAGTTTCTCAGTATCCATGGCCATGGCAATCTCTAGTTTCCAGGTGTTAGATAATAACTCCCAGAACAGCCCCAAAGAGACAAGATAGTAATTCCCAGAATCACAGTGATAGGCAGGCCTAGGGAGACTGCACTGTGAGAAATGGGGTGATACAATGTGATATTTACTACACTTGCACTAAATAATGATATTGCTAAAGTTAAACTGTGAGGCTATTGCTGGCAAGATGCCTTCTTTGTCTGTCATCCTATAAAGCAAGCAGGCACTGGTCAGTGATGGGGTAACCCATTTGGTATTTGGGTAATGCACAGAGGAATGCTTATACCTGCCTCAACCAGTCCCCATCAAGGTCTGAGGGGATTTAGGGGAATGCACAAGCTGGAATGCTGTGCCTATCTCAATTTACCCATTGAGAGGTAGAGGCAGTTGCTCCCCCTTTTTGCCAGCCCCTGCAAGAAGGGTGATTAGAGATTGCTGCAGGAGTTGGTGCTCCCATTATCAGTAACCCTTTTGAGAAAAGTAGACTAGAAGAAAGTAAGATTATTAACCCCTCCAAAGCTGTCTTCCTGTCCTTCCTGCCTAGCCAGATCAAGAGTTAGAGAACCTGTTAGAGGCTGGAGTCTAAAAACTCCAGTGCCTCCCATGTGTTATCTGTGAAACAGGTGGGTTAGTGTGCTTCCACAACTATCTATGGCTACTGGGAGTCCTTTGTGCAGATTTCTGCATTTTGTTTGTGGGGAGAAGTAAGGGATATGGTATACATTATTCTCTTGAGAGTTTACACAGGAGCTGAGACTCTTTTATGTTTTTATGGAGAGAGACCTAAACAAAAGCTAAATTTTGAGATTCTTGTTGGAAAGCATGGGTAAGTGTAGCAGCAACCACACTGGCATACCTAGGACAGTTGCTAGTGCAGGTTCTTAGATCTGCTTTACTAGGTAAGATAGCTGTTTAAGGGGTCAACAATTTTTTTAAAATTACATTCTCTAGTTCAGGAGAAAAGTCAGCACCCTTAACTTCAGAGAAAATACAAGCAGATAAATAAAGACCAACAGACAGGACTCTGACTGCCTGAATCAAAGCAATATTGTTATACACTTAACATATACCCCTGGATTGTGAGAGAGGCTTTACCTCTGAGCAGTCAGAGAGATCTTAACGAGGGAATGACAAGACCCTTTTCATAAGAGAGATCCCAAAGCAGAAAACCAATGCAGAGTATAGATAGACTTCTCCAAGCCAGAAGGCATAACAACCCTCATGACTCAGTGCCTTATTAGAAATTAGCAAAAGGTGTGAAAGACTTCCTAAAAGCAAATCTCCCCTAAGCAAGTTTCCCTTAATGAGGCTTATTAATGGATAGAAAAGATCTTATATCCCATGTACATTAAGGTGGGAACCAAAGTAAGCCAAAAAGAGCTGAGTTTTAGACTTATTCTACTTGTCCTTAGAGGACAGAACTAAGAGAGCTAAGAGTCTATTAGACTGGAAGTTCATTGAAGGCAAGGGCTATCTTTTGTCTCTTATTGTATTCCCAGTGTTTAGCACTGTGCCTAGTACACAGTAGGCACTTAATAAATGTTTACTGAATTGAAATGAGTTGAGTAGAAGGAGCATTTGTTGCATATTTCATCCCAGGATCAGGAGAAATTTCTAAACTCTCTAAAAGTGGAATGGGATAATTTATGAGGCACCAAGTTCCAATTGTAGGGGGTCTATGAGTAGAAATTAAACACATCAGAAATGTTGTAGAGGAGATTTCTATTCAGAGATCATAATGTTGTTGTTTAGTTGTTTCAGTTGTGTCTAATTCTTTGTGACCCCAATGGGGTTTCCTTGTGTAAAGCCAAGCACAAGCAGCTTTCCAGAAGACTTCTGCTGTGAATAATTTTAAGATTCTGATCACATAGTACAGTGAACTCTCTATTTATTCAGCAGCAAACCAAAGCAAAACATCCCCAGAAACCAAACTACAGCATTCACAATGATATAAGAACTTATCACTAAAGTGACCACATAGCTTTAAACAAAAGATATCATTCAGAGTACAAAGTACAAAGTTCTCCCACCCCTAGGTCACATTGTCTTACTCTCTCAGGCAGAAAGTCTTTCCTCTTGATTGGAGACTAGCTTCCAATCATCCTCAACTCAAACATCCTTCTGGGGTACAAGATACTAAGTACAAAGTTCTCCCACCCCTAGGTCACAGTAAATCATGATCATGTAGGTCAGCACCAAGTATCCAAGGAAAAGTCCTTTCATCTTGGCTTGAGGCTGGCTCCCAAATTCCATAGTTCATCTTCCATGTTCCCAGCTCTTACCTGAATTCACCCAACAGTCACATGAAGTCACAGGTAGGCAGCTCTCAATTTCCCATTCACTTCCCATTCCATATTGAAACAAACAGTGACAAGTCCACCTCAACTCCTTCGAAGTTTCTGTTTCTGGGCACACAAAGTTTAACAGAGCCAAAACAACATTCGTATACATTGCCAGCACCATCATTAATTCACTTTCTGCCTGTGAAATCAACGCAAACAGGGTCTCAGAAATCAACACAAATCATCAGTAAAATACCAGGACCTCTGAAAACATCAGTAAAACCCTCCTCCAGTACTTTTGTAAACAGACAACAAGAAAATCCTCTTTCAGGGCTTTTATAACAGCAGCAACATCCTCTATCAGCAGACAGGTATGACAAAGTAGTATCAACACAGGAAGGCAAACTGCTGGCACCACAGCCATGTCTTCTTCCAGTTCTGCTCTGTTCCAGCTGTGCTCAAACTTTTAATATGTCATTAGCTCCTCCCTATTCTCCCCACCTCTTACAACCTTCCTGTTCCAATCTTTGGCAAATCCCTCCCACTGTGGGCTTCACAGGTTCTGTTTCTTAACAAAGACTTGGCATAATCAAGGTTCAAAGACACTTGAACTGAAACAAGCTGCTAAATACTCCTTTGCTTGCCATTACACCTTGGCAAAGATACTGGAATGGTCTGCCATTTCCTTCTCCAGCTCATTCTACAGATGAGAAAACTGAGGCAAAGAAGGTTAAGTGATTTGCCCAGGGTCTTACAGCTGGTAAGTGTCTGAGGTCACATTTGAACTCAGGAAGGGGAGTCTTCCTAATTTCTGACCTGACACTCTGTCCACTGCTCCACCTAGCTGCCCTAATAATAACAACAATAATAACAGCTTGCATTAATTAAACACTTTAAGGTTTGCAAAATGCTTTCCTATGTTAACTCATTTGATCTGTGAGGTAAATGCTATTATCATTTGCATTTTACAGATGAAGAAATGGAGACACAGAGAGTTTAAGTGACTGGTCCAGGGTCATGCAACTACTATGTGTCAGAGGTAGTATTTGAACTGAGGTCAGATACAGTTTGGACCAGAAGATCTCTGACATCCTAACTCTGAAATTCTTTGGTTCTATAAGGAATTTCTTGCCAATAGACACATACAAGTAGAGGTCATCTGTTCAGGATACATTGGAAGAACTTCTTGCTCCTTTCCAATTTGATTCAATGATTAAAAAAAGAAAGTGTTGTACTCAAAGAGTAAAGGAGTCAGAAACACCAGAGACTGGAATGGCTTTGGAACAGCAAATGTCAGCTTTTGTGAATGTAATAACTAAATGTTGGGAAGACTCTGGAAAGATGGCAGTGTAGGAGAGAAAATACCATTGGAGCAAATAATGGAGAAAAAAAAAGAAAAGAAAAGAAACAAAACAAAACATGGAAAAGAACAATAGCATGTATTGCGTCAGTCTCCATTTAGACTCTGGTCTTTCTAGATTTTTCTCTGAATGTAGATATCTCCTTCCATTCTGAGACTTGTAGAGCTGTCCTTTAACTGTGTGTTGCTGAGAAGAGACTAGTTTATCAAGGTTGGTCATCACACATATGATGTATCTGTGACTGTGCACAAATTTTTCCTTGTTCTGCTGTTCTCACTTAGCATCAATTCACTTCTATACAACCAGACTATTGTACAATGTGAAAGTATTTGCAGATCCTATACATGATTGTACGCCACCATGGAATGGGGTGGGGGGGAGAAGGGAGGGAAGAAAATCTGAAACTCAAGTGATTCTGTAACTGAATCTTGTAAACTAAAACTAAATAAACAAGTCAATAAATAAATAAATAAATAAAAAGAAAATACCATTGGAGGTAGGTGCTATTATTATCCCCATTTCAGGGAGAAGAAAACTGAGGTCAAGATTTTAAGTGAGTTGCCCAAGGTCACATGGCTAGTAGCACTCTATCCACTGCCCCCTTTAACTGCATTTCAAAGGAATAGTTATAGTTCCTTAACTCCTTAAAATGAAGGAGCTCTTTCCCGTAGAGCTCTGGGCTTCTAAGATTGACAAGTTCTTTCTATATCTAGCCTGATCCAAATATGCAATGCTGTTCACCTGCCATCTTCACGTCCTGCTTAAACAGGTCAACTTTTACTACCTTTGCGTAAGTCTGAAACTTTTTTGTGTTCCACATTTTGTTGGCTTCCTTCTCAGATGGCATGATATGATGGGATATCTCCCCAATGAAGAAAGACTTTGAAGAAACAGACAGGTGAGGTGAGAAACAGGAGAGAGGAATGTCTCTGAAACCAAGAGAGGAAAGGTTATAAAGGTTGAGGAAGTGCTTGATGGCCGCTAGAGTTTCAGAATTCAAAGAAGATGAACCTGGGAAAAATCATTGGATTTAGTAGTGAAAAGATTGTCCATAACCTTTAATTTACTAACTTAAAAGTTGGTGAAGGAGTGGAAACAGTGAGTACAGAAAACTTTCTGGCAGCCTGGAAAAGGATTATTGCAGCATCAAGTGAAAATTTTTAATAATGAGGGAGATTTAGGGAATTACAACAGCCTGGAGTTGTTTGGAGTATGTGATGGTTATACGGGCCAGGAATTTCAAGTGGCAAAGAATATGTTTCTGTGGGATTTTACTGAAGGAGGGAAAAACTGGAGGATTATTTCTACTCTGATTTTATGGCAGTAAGCCCCATATATTGAGTACCTGGGTGGCATAATAGATAGAGCCCTGAGCCTGAAATCCATAAGACTTGAGTTCAAATGTGACCTCATACACTTAGTGGTTGTGTGAACCTGGGCAAGTCATTTAACCCTGTTTGCCTTCATTTCCTCATCTGTAAAATGAGCCGGAGAAGGAAATGGCAAACCACTCCAGTATCTTTGCAAAAAACCAACCAACAAACTTCAAATGAGGTCGTGAGGAATCAGACACAACTGAAACAACACAACAAAAGAGCTCCATACAAAACTGATAACATTTGTAACAAATTTCAGTATGTTTGAGAATTTCTAAGAATCAGCACCTCTCTTATTTTGCTCATTTAGAAAATTCCTAAGGTAAGTACAAATTAAGATAGATGAGGGCCATTAAAAAAAAAAGAGGGGGCTGTGAATTGGTTTGGCTATTTTGGAAAAAAATTGGAATTTTATCAATAAAAACACTAAAATGTACATATCCCTTGGCCTATCACTATTCCTGATAGGCATGTATCTCAAGGAGATTAGGAACAAAAGGAAAATAGCCATTTCTACAAGAAAATTTATAGCTGCACTTTTGGTAGCAGCAAGAAACTGGAAACAAAATAAAGGCTCTTCAGTCATGGACTGTTGTATAAATTGTAGTAAATGAATACAGTGGAATTTTATTCTACCATAAGAAACAAAAAATGTGACAGATTCAGAGAATATGGCGAGATTTACATGCACAGAGGCAGAGTGAAATGAACAGAACCAGAAGAACATGCCATGACCACAATAATGTGGGAGGAAATAACCCCTGAAAAATCCCAGAATAGTGACTAAAGCAATGAACAATGAAGACTTGAAAAGCATGATGATGAAGCATATCTTACCTGTTGGCAGAGAGGGGATTGACTGGAGGTACAGATCTACAGATCCAGACACAGAATCTCAGATATGCCTGACATCTGCATTTATTTTGTTTGACTACAGATATTCGCTATAAGAAAGAGCTTCTACTTAGGAGAAAAGAAGAGTTGGGTGGTGGGCAGTGATGGATATGGAAAAAAGAGGGCAATGACAAAGTATTTAAGAGAGAATAGAAGGAAGGTACAGAGTGGGTAAAAAAAATAGAATAATTTTTTACTCTCTGGTTAAGGAATATATACATGCATGGATGTATTTGTGTTCATGTATATATCTATTTATGTTATATATATATATATATATATATATTTTTTTTTAAACCCAAAAACATTGTGTTTGAAATTCATCCTATAATGTGAGGGACTATTCTTTGTTCTTTGCTTTGAGATGTTTGTGATTGTTGATGATGGTTGAATTTAATTTTTTTTAGTGACATTAGTGACTATCCTCTGCTGTTTTAAACTCTAAAGGCAATCAGAATTACAACTGAAAAATTCCTCCATGGCCACCAGAGGGTAGTAGTGTATAAGGAACAGATTGATTCTCCATCTATTTCAGTTGTGTCTGACACTTCATGGCCTTGTTTGGAGTTTTCTTGGCAAAGATACTGGACTGAGTGGTTGCCATTTCCTTCTTCAGCTCCTTAAGGAAACTGAGGCAAACAGGGTTATGTGACTTGTCCAAGGTCACACAGTTATTAAGTGGATTATCAAATGAGATATTGTAGAGGGAAAAGAGAAGAGGAGAAAGGGCAGACCCCTGGGGGGGGGGTGGTACCTATAGTTTAGTGAGTATAAACCCAATAAGTGGTTAGTAAGAGTAAACTTAATAACACTACAGCAAAGGAGCAGGAGAGAGGTGAGACAAGTTAGGAAGGAAAGCCAGGAGAGAACTATGTCACCAACACCCAGAAAGGAGAAAGGATTCAGATAGAGATGCGTCTCCCTGGCTATACTGCTCCCTGTGATCCTTCAGAGAGCTGGAAGGGAAAGATGAGATTTAGACCTAGCCATGTGAAGGAAGATGGTTTTTGCAGCCTTTCTATCCATCATTCTCAGATTTTCCAACTAAAAAATTGGACATAGGGTTTGACAAAGGATTTTTCAGCAACAGTGTCTCCTCTTTGTAACGGACTCTGAAATGGAAATTGGTTCCAGGAAATTCTCATCTGAGCCTCCTTCCTTTCACTTCTCTGCCCTGCCCACTCCCAATCCCACCAGCCAACCGCTCTCATGATGCCCTATGGACACAAAGTCTTCCATTCACTTCCCCCCTACTTCTGAGGGCAGCATTTCACGGCAAAGATCTCTCCCTCCCTTCACCAAGTAGCCATCAAAACTCTAATTCTAAGTCCTAGGCTCTTTCTAAAACTCTTTTTCCTAGCTGTGGTAGTTAGCTGATAAGGGTAATTCTTCTTTATACTGATGAATATATAGGTGAATATTTATAATGCCACCTCACCCAGATTTAACTCTTGGAAGCTAATCTGACTAGCTAAATATTATATGTGCATGTGTATAAATAAATATGTATGTGTATATATATATATGTGTGTGTGTGTGTGTGTATGAAATTATCAGAAATTTGACAGCTATCAGCAAACACATACTTTCAGAATAAAAATCTGACAGCTATTGTCACCAAAAGATTATATATCAAATCATAAACTTTCCTTATTTGCAAGTTGTTCATAAAAAATGTGCGTCTGGGAAACATGGCCCTTCCCACTCTGAGTCACAAATGCTGGGAGATGCTGCACATCCCTACCCAGCTGCTCCCAGGAGAACTGTGAGAGGCTGGAAGACCATCATAGCTTATAAAATTGAGGAAGTTGTCCAAAACCCACAGAAGACCCTGAAGGGGTCATGACATAAGCAAGTGGACCAAGGCCTGAACACTGGAGGAAGGAAGTAAAGAGAGCAGATGTGCCCGAATCTGGCCAGGAATAGGAAATGGAAGTTTGGTTATCATGATCATTCTACAATTGCTGCCTCTACCTCCTCAGCTTTCACTCCTTTCTTAACTCCTTGCTATCTTGCTTCTGATTCCCTCCCTCATTTTTATCTGTGGATAAGCATTTATCTATTTGTCATTAAATGATTATGCACTTACTCTGGATGACTCACTTCTCTGAGCCTAGGCTTTCTTATCCATCAAGTGTAGAGGTTGGACTAGATGGCCCCTGGGTTACTTCTGTCTCTAAATCTAGGAAACTGTGCCTCTGGACAAACTCTAGAAGTTGTGGGCTGTGTATATCATATCCAGATTCTCACCAACCAGCTCCTGCTCTTGCTGTTGTCCTTGTCTCTGTGCTTCTTTCTCTTTGTCCCGAGTGCGAATGACTTGGACCCATCTGGTGGGAACAGTATCTTAACCAATGTCCCCATGCAAGTTAGACTTTTAGTTTTTGGGGGTTTTTCTTTTTTGCTTTTTGGAGGGCAGTTGGGGTTGTGACTTGCCTCAAGTCACACAGCTAGTAAGTGTTAAGTGTCTGAGGCCAGATTTGAACTCAGGTCCTCCTGATTCCAGGGCCCACGCTCTATTTACTGTGCCACCTAGCTGCCCCAGACTTTTAGTTGTTATTGTTCATCAGTTGTGTCCTACTCATTGTGACCCCATTTGGAATTTTCTTGTCAAAGATACTAGAGCAGTTTGCCATTTCCTTCTCCAGCTCATTTTACAGATGAGGAAACTGAGGCAAACAGGGTTAAGTGACTTGCCCAGTCTCTGAGGCCAGATTTGAACTCAGGAAAAAGAGTCTTCCTGACCCCAGGCCTGAAACTCCATCCTCTTTGTCACCTAGCTACCCCCAAATTAAACTAATTTTCCTTAAAAGATAAGGAAACCATCTTAGAGACCTGATTGGCTCAGGCAACCAAAGATTCAGCACTTGGCACTCAAGTGATCCTTGTTGTCTGGTTGGTAAACAGACCATGACAGGTAACTCAGGTAAGAGAGCTTCATTCAACTGAATCACCTTAGAATGTGCTCCCTGAATATCCTTGTTAAATATTCTTCTGCTACGGATAAGTGGATCTCCTTTGAACGGCTGAATGCCTTATGAAATTCATTTTGCTCCAGTATCAAACACAAGCCACCAGGGAACCGGCCTCAGTCAGGGGTGTCCTAGTAAATGTCTAACAACTGACTCTGGAAAAAAAAATCTACATAACAGACTTCAAAGTTTAATCTGAATTATCAAAATTTCCTTCATTGATTTCTTAAGTCTAGACATTCAGTAGAACAATAAATCAAGCCCTTGTTTGTAGCATTTTCTAACTTCAGAGGTATAAATGTTCACAACCAAGAATTTAGCCAATTTGAGATGCTTCCAGAACCGTAGGCTGGGCTCTCACCATCCTCTGCCTCCTCTATCTCACATCTCGATTTTCTAAATTGCTTCTCTTGTCACATTTTAGCTGGCTACTACCTTCCTCCTTGTTTACCATCAGTGGTTACACTTTTTTCTTTTCATTAAGCACAGCTCATTTATTAATGGGGGTAAAGGGGAACCTTGTAGGAATCCTGTGAAATAGGTAGGACACGTGCATTATCCCTCCTTTACAGAGAGGAAACTTCAGGTGCAGAGAAGCTAAGTGATGTGCCTAATTTACAGAAGAAGTTAGTACTGGGACCACTACTACTCGGGCTACTTGGCTCACTACACAATTTTTCCATGGGGAGAAAGCAGAATGGGAGAAGAAGAGTTCAAGGCAGGAACATGACAGTTACCTTGAGGTATTTGAAGGGCTAAAATGTGGAAGAAGTAGAGGGGTGTGTTTGTGTGTGTGTGTGTGTGTGTGTGTGTGTGTGTGTGTGTGTGATTGAGCAAGAGCTCCAAAGCACACAGGAATCAATTAGTGGAAAGTACAAGGGTGAACATTCACCTCATTGGAAGGAAGAATTCTTTTTATTTTTGCTTACAAACTTTTTTTAAAATTCATTTTGAACTTAAATACAAAGGATAAAAAAATATGAACATTTTCAGGTATACAACACAACATAAAAAGAGAATTCAATATAAAACCATGAATTTCCATTTTATACTGTTGGCTTTTTTTTTTTTACAAACTATAGTAATAAATACTATACATTATTTTCAAAGCTACCCTGCTTTTTTGAACTTTCTTCTAAGTTTTCTTTTGTTCTGTGCTATACACTATATGTGTATATATGTATATGTTTATATTATATATGACATATATATATGTAAAGCCATACTGTATATATTTCTAATTATTAGTTCCTTCTCTGGATGTGGATAGCACCTTCCTTCATAGATCCTTTGTTGTTGATTTAAGCATTTATAATACTCCAGAAAGAACTTTTTAACAATTAAAACTATCCCAAACTGGAATGGAGTGCCTAATGATATGCCAAGTTCTCTGTTATTGAAATATTCAAGCAGATGTTGGATAAATAAGTGTCTGGGATGCTACAGAAGGGATTTCCACATAAGGGAAAAGGTTGGATTAGGTGATCTTTAATGTTTCTAACACTACCTTTCTATGATTCAGCTCCTTCCAAGTGTCAACAACTGGATGGAACAGAGAAATATTTTCCAACTTCTAGTCTAAAGCACTTTTTTATCCATGCCATAAAACTTTTGCTGCCAAAAGTCTGTCTGAAAATTTATAAAATTAAAGAAATTACTCTTAACAGACAAGGTTACTCCTAACTTGATAGAGACAACTTACAAATAGGCCCTAACTCTCAATTGCTTCCTTGAATGGAAGGGCATGATGACATAGACTTAAATGGGGGGTGAGGGGAAAGGAAATTGTCATGTCAGCATGTCATGTATATCACTGTACTCAGTCTACGTATAATCAGTCACAAAATGTTGAGAGATATTTATTTTTAGTGGCTTTGAGCAATTATTTTTTAATGATTTTAGTTTTGTTTTTAAAGATTTATTCAGTGTATACTTTTAATGAATACAAATGCTAAAGAAATCTAAAGGTGATTTTTAAATGAATGGAAAAACACAAGAGACATTGCTTGGTTTTGTGCACAAAAATAATAGTGAAACAAATGCTTTCAATTTTCCCTTGGCTGGCATTAACAATGAACAGAACTTGATTATTAGTATAAAAAGAACAAAATATTAGATTTCTATCGGGGATATAATTGAAAAATTGGGTTCATTGCTTCACCTGGTTCAGAGGCAATCATCCAATCACATAATATCATTTATGTGTAGTTGTTGTGAAAGTGGCTTCAGGATGACATCCATTGTAATTTTCTTTGTCTTGTTCTGCTCATCCCAGCCCTAGGAATATGCCTAGTACTTGAGCCCAAGATGGAGAAAACACTCCCATGATCAATATCACTTAGGTCAGGTTGAGCTTGAGTCAGATCCATTTTGCACACAACGTTTTCAATAGATATCCTGTTTAAGTCACAAATCCCCTGTCAGGAGCAGGTTTCTCAGCTCTCACACAAGTTCTGAATTGTGTAGAGAAAATTTACAACTCTAGCCTTATATTGCCAATGGCTGGAACATTCTTAGAGTCGAGAGGATGTCATATGAGTATTTATGTTAGACATCTAGAGACTGCGAACTTTTATCCTTGTGTATATCCTTCAATAAAACTTGTGAGCAAACTAACTATAGGTATCCATCACTGTATCAGAGAATCCTTTGAATGCAGAACCAAAACAGCAGTCTAATTGAAAAAGCATTTGACACTAAAAAACCTGGGTTTGAAGAGTCCCAGTTTTGAAACTAGCCTTGTGACCATGAGAAAGTCATTAGTGTTTCTGATCTGTACAGAAGGCTGATTTCCCTTCAATAAATGTACTCAAGAAAAAACTAGATGGTCACTTGTTGAGTATATTGTTTAGATGATTCTCATTCACACATGGAGTGGACTAGCTAAGCCTCTGAGGTCTCTTCCAATTCTGAAATTCTGTAATTCAATGAAAATGGGGATAATAATGCTTTTGCTAGTTATCCTACAGAGCAATGAGGAAAGCACTTATACTTCGTAATTATTCATTATTCATGTTGTTCAAAGGACAAAATTTGATAAGAACTCCAGGGTTCAAGGACAGACCTGATTGGAATTCTTTGAACTAAAATTCCATTAAATCTGTGCAAGAGATTATTTCTTTACTAGAAGAAAAGTAACCTTCTAAAGGAGAAGTCCCATTTGAAGAAAGCATTTGTGGTGGTAGCCAATATAGCATGGCAGAAGAACATCCACACAGAGATCCAGCAGATAAAACAAACCAAAAACCCAAGAGGTTTGAGAGGCAAGGAGGTCCTTGGGTTCATTAGTTGGCGGGATAGAGAAGGGTCACAGTTAAGTTGCAGTTGGAGGAAGAAGGAAGAAGGGACATGGGGGCAAGTCTGCAATGATGTCTAAACCCAGGAGTCCCACGTGAATCTTGATGATCTTGGAGCCAGCAAAACAAATTTCTGAAACAAAGAGGCTTTGATGGAGCTCCATGTATCTAAGATGAAAAGAGGAGATAATTGAACAACTGGTTCTTTTTTCCTACTTTATCCATTCCCACAAAGGGAACAGAGTTTTCTCACTTCCCTGTGTTTCCAATGTAGATAGTACTTAGATGTGGCCTAGTTTCCACTACTTGATTTTCCTTTATTACTTCCTTTGCTATTGTTTTAATTACATACTTTGGCTACTTGTTTTAAGGTTTCTGGTGGTCTGTAATATAGTGTATACTAGAAGAGGGGCATGAGGAATTTTTGCCTAATTATGATTACTCAAAACACCCTGCCTAAACCTGAGGTAGCAAAGGGTCCCAGAACTGAAGAGACCCAGGCTAAAAGGATGAGGCCTAAAAAGTTTCTCATATATTTGAATTATACAACTTTTAGAAATTGAAAATAAAATCTCTCTAAGCAAAATGCCAAAAGACTTTTTAAAAAAGTTTATCAGTTGAAAAATAATTTTAAAAATCTTCATATATAATTTTGTTTTGAATTATTTTCAGTTAAAAAAACACAACTCATGAGAATTGTGATAGCTGAAATCTGAAATAACTGAGGAAATAAAGGTTCAAACTTCTGAACATATCTATTTACTAAGTGCGTGGGGTGCAAAGACCCTACCCCAAATTAACTACTCAGAGATTTCTCCAGGTGAAAGCAGAAAGGTTTCTTTATTAGAATCTCTAGAGAAGTGGGCTGTCTACACCACTGGAACACCAGAGGAAGGAGGCCCCCGTACAGAAGCAGAAACTGGGTTAAATAGCCAAAAACCACACAACTCCTCCCAAACCTTCTCCCCTTACAATCCTTTTACCCAATACAAAATTATTTATCAGAAGTTAGCTTATCATAGATTACATATTTTTCTCTTGTTTACCAAAAAGCAGACAATTTATAGAAACACCTGGCAGACATATTACTTGTTGCAAAAAGTAGGCAATTTATGGATCACTTGTTGCTTTTCTGGTTTAACAGACAGGTAGCTGGCAGACACATTATAGAAAAACAAAATTTGGGCCTATCAAGACTAAAGCCCAGCTCAAGTTTGGTGACTGTCTCCTTTGCTTTATGGGAATATTTTCATTTCTTCCTCTCAATCTCTATCTAATTTCTTGAGTGTGTGGTGATAGGAAACAAGGAACTTTAGCAGATAGTCTATTTGAAAAACCACATTCTGTCCCACACATAAGTAATGCATGCCAACTGCATAAGAAATGGGGATCAGACCTCCTCAGCTTGGCACTGGATCCTGAATAGGGGGGAAGACAGATTTTTATGCATGAAAAGAAGACAACAAACAGGATATAAACCAGGATGCAAGATTAGGTAAACTGATTTATAATTGGAGTCCAAGGTTGGAGACGGAGAGTAAACAGGAGCAATTCCTTGAAATCAGAAAATAAAAGTCCTATTCCCTGGCCCCCAAGTGTCTATGTTCAATCAAAGGAACAAGAAAACAGTTACTTAATGGCCAGTATGGGGTCAGTTTTCGGATAAGACATACTGATTGCTTGAGATATATAATTGTGAGAAAACTCCTTGCTTCAGTCTCTGGAGCTAACTGGGTTTCTGGTCAACATAATGTAGGTTCTTAGTTAAGGGTCCCTAAGCAGCAGGTAGAGATGGTCAAGCTTCTCAGCAAAAAGAGATAAATTAAAAAATGCAATAAAAGTCTTCTCACAATCCCCATAATTGAATAAAGTTTTCTCACCAGACAGAAACTGGAGTAATCTCATAATTGAATAGAAAGGGAACTGAGCTAGATGCAGAATTGTGTTACAAGATGGGGTAAGTTTGGTTCACACAATTCCTGCAATTCTCTTGGAATAATAAAATCAAAACAAGGATGGAAAAATTAGCGAGTGAAAAAGAGTAATATAACAAGGACTCTGAATACCTTGAATTTCCATAATTGTTATTTATCCAATTCCACATAAAAGTTATACATCTATCTTTAATTATGATTTGTTGTTATGAATTTGATTTAATTTAAAATAAAAAGGAATATAAGTTAAAACATTTTTACTTTAAACTAAGCAAACTAAATAATTACAAATGCACTTCACATATATTTATAAACATTTCATTTTAGCAATACACAATTGTAATGGTAATCAATTTGTTGGATATTTAGGGCTAAGTGGATAGGATACTTAGGGCTAAGTACATCAGATACTTAGGGCTAAGTAGCACCTAGTAACTTAGGGCTAAGTATAGAACTCTGTCCATTGGTGAAAAGGT
>CM053597.1:85114923-85134936 GCA_028646575.1 Pseudocheirus occidentalis
CCTCTCATCTCCGTCACCCCTATTCTCCTGTAGGGCAAGATACCCAATATAGAGTGTGTGTCATTCCTTCCCTAAGCCAAATTCAATGAGACTAAGGTTGACTCATTCCCTTTTGCCTTCCTGTTCTTCCCCTCCATTGTAACAGTTATCCCTTGCCTCTTCTATATGAAATGACTGACCCCATTCTGTCTTTCCCTGTCTCCTCTCATTCTATTCCTCTCCCATCTCTCAATTTTACCTTTTAAAATATCCCTTCCTGTTCAATTGATCCTGTGCCCTCTGTCTATGTACACATATATACACACACTCAGATATGTATTCATATGCATATATATACCCTCCTGTATAGACATATGTGTATGTATATATATACATACATTTATATCCCCTTCACCTATCCTCATAATGAGAAAAGTTTCATAAGTTACAATGATCATTTTTCCATGTTGGTATGTAAATAGTTCAACTTTGATAAGTTCCTTATGATTTCTTTTACATGTTTACCTTCTCATGCTTCTTGTATTTGAATGTCAAATTTTCTATTCAGTTCTGGTTTTGTCATCAGGAATACTTGAAAGTCTTCTACCTCGTTGAATGATCATATTTTCCCCTGAAATATTATAATCAATTTTGCTGGATAGGTGATTCTTGGTTTTAATCCTAGCTCCCTTGATCTCTGAAATAACATATTCCAGGCCCTTCAATCCCTTAATGTAGAAGCTGCCAGATCCTGGGTTATCCTAATTGTGTTTCCACAGTATTCAGATTGTTTCTTCTTGGCAGCTTGTAATATTTTCTCTTTGATCTGGGAACTCTGGAACCTGGCTATCACATTCCTAGGAATTTTCTTTTTGGGATCTTTTTCAAGAGGTGACCAGTGAATTCTTTCAAGTTCTGTTTTGCCCTCTGATTCTAAAATATCAGGGCAATTTTCCTTGAGAATTTCTTGAAGGATGATTTCTTTTCTTATCATGGCTTTCAGGTAGTCCAATAATTTTTAAATTATCTCTCCTGAATCTATTTTCCAGGTCATTGCCTTCTATTTTTTTATTTGTTTGGATCCATTTAATAGTATCTTGATTTCTCATAAAGTCATTTGCTTCCATTTGCTCCACTCTAATTCTGAAGGAATTATTCTCTTCAGAAAGCTTTCGAAATTCTTTTTCCATCTGGCATATTCTACTTTTTAAGGCATTCTTCTCATTGGCTTTTTGGGCCTCTTTTGCCATTTGAGTTAATCAATTTTTTAAGGTGTTATTTTCTTCAGTCAGGTTGTTGACTCTCTTTTCATGATTTTCTTGTATCATTCTCATTTCTCTTCCCAGTTTTCCTCCTACTTCTCTTATTTGGTTTTCAGAATCCTTCTTAAGCTCCTCTATGGCTTGTAATCAGTTTACATTTTTCTTGGAAGCTTTTGGTGTGGGAGTTCTGACTGTGTTGTCTTCTTCCCGTTTCATACTTTGATCCTCTTTGTCCGCAAAAAAGGAATCTAAAGTTGGATTGCTGGGCTTGATTTACTTCCTTTGCTTGCTCATGGTGCCAGTTAATTAACTTGATTTTTGAGCCACGGTAGATCTCTGCTTCCCAGAGGGAGAGCTTTTTCCCAAATTGCTGGGGTTTCCGCAGCTGCCAGAGGCCACTGTCTCTGTAGCCCCCACCAGCTTTGGCTCACTGGTCACACACCCTAGGACCACCATCCAAGACCATGATCCCAATCCAGGCAGGTTAATGCAAGAGCACTTTGCCTCTGAATGATCTCTTGGACCCCCTGAAGTCTTCAGGCCGGGAGCTCTGAAGCAGCCATGTGGAGGTGGCTGCAGGGGCCGCTTCTGCTGTTTTCTGGCCCTGGGGGCCAGCAGCCAGATCCACTTCTGTCCCCCAAATTTAGCCAAGTTGTATTGGCCTTTCACTTTGTCCTTGGCTTGTATGGGTTGATAATTCTGGAAATTGCCACAGCTGCCAGTGATCCACTCTCCTGAGTGCTCCAGCCGTGGCTTGTTCTGGCCGCCCTGAGGCTAAGCTTTCAGGCTGGGCTGGTTTTGGATCCTAGCACTCTGTGATGAGCCCTTCCTCTCCGCCTGCCAGGCTGCCTTCAGCGGGATATGTGTTTTTCTGTAATTTTGCGGGTTCTGGAACTCTAAAATTTGGAGTCATATTTTGGAGGTATTTGAGGTGGTTATAGGGGGAGCTGTGGAGTTCTCCTTCTATGCCACCATCTTGACTCCACCCTCAATTCTCTACATTTCTAGATGATATTACTCTATATTAGTTGATTATATTTTATAATTTTATTTATATTATATAATATTCCTGGTCTTTAAATGATTTAAAATTTTAAACAATTTATCTGGTCTAAAAAAACCTTATTAAAGTACCAACAAACTTAATTGTAGGGAAAAACAGTTGTAATAATAACAGTATGGTGTTTTGAAAAATTGGGTTCAGTAGAAAACTAGATTCAAGTCCTGCCTCTGACATTTAGTAGTTGCATAACTGTGGGCAAGCTACTTAAGTTCTCAAGCCTGGATTTTTTCATCTATAATTTTGCCTATAGTATTTACCTACCATTCAGTTCAACAAGTTTTTGTTAAATGTCCACTATGTGCCCTTAATGTTAAAGGTCCTGTGTTGGGTGCTCAGTTTACAGAGACAAAAATGGAATAGTCCATATCTTCCAGAGGTTCTGCTTCGTAAGGTTATTGTAATATTCAAAGAAGATGATATCTGTAAAGTGCTTTTTAATTCTTACATTGCCAAATAAATGTCAACTATGTTGATGACCATGAGTATGATGCTTTATGGTTTACAAAACACTTCAGCGTTCTGTGTGTCTCAAAAGTCTTAGTGAAGTTTTAAACTAGTAAAGCTTGAGGATAGCTTGTATTTTATTTTGTATTTGTATTTTTTATGTTTTGTCCTTGGAACTGCCCTATGAGGTAGGTAGGACTGATTCCCATTTTTAGAAAACGGGTAAGCTGAGTTTCAGTTTAAACCTAGGTCTTAAGATTCTGAGTCCATTAATGTTCAGACAGTGATAGAAGAAATGTCACAAGTAGTCCTAGTACAAGGTATGCTCATCAAAGAAAAATGTAAAGAAACTGTCCTTTATGGATCTATAAAAGCTTGACTTATATTAAAAAAAAAGACTGTCATAGAAACCAGACTCTTCTATATTTAGAGATGAATTGAAACCATAGATTCTTCTAAAACATAAAAGCCGCAGAATTTGATGTGGCTGAGAAACCATGGGAGCCAATCTTGGGATTACTGACCCACCAAAAAACCACCAGGAGACTCTAAGAAAGATATTAACCACATCGTGCATAGCCCAGTGTCAAAGTGTCCAAGGTAACCACTAGTATTCTAGGCAAGCCTTTCCCTTATAAGGAGAAACTAGAAAAACCAGCAAGGATCTGGGCCAAGATGATGTGCATCATTTCTATAAGCATTCTGGGCTTTCTTTTTGCTTTGTATCAGAAAATGAGGCCAGCAGATTCTGGCTGCTCAGAAAGTTGTAGATTATTTCCCTGTGTGACCACTATCTGTCATCTATAAGCATCTCACTGAACCAAGACTTTTGGGACACTCTGCATTTTAGTTAGAATCAGTCTTTTCTTTCCAGCTAGTGTTCTGTGGTGCATACACTCATTGACCAAACTTGATATTTTTCAATGTTTCATGATATTCATGCTCAATATCTGCTTTCCTCCTCAGACCTCATATAGTATTCTGTCTTTCACCTCTTTAATGTACCATCTGTGCATTATTGTGTATTATAGTAATTAGTGCCTTATCAATTTATGAGCATTTATGAAGTGCTTAATGCATACCAGGTTCTAGAATAGATACTGGCTATAATAATGATGATGATAATAATAATAATAAGCATTTATATAGTGCTTTTAATTTTCCAAAGCACTTTACAAATATTATCTCATCTTAACCTCACAATGATGGTGGGAGGTAGGTGCTATTATTTTACCCAGTTGGCAGATAGAGGTTAAGAAACTTGCCTAGGCTCACACAGCTAATTAAGATTCTGAGGCCTGATTTGAACTCAGGTCTTTCCAACTCCAGGTTCAGTGCTCTATCCACTGTTCCATTTAGCTGTTTGTGTCTCTCTATGTGTATACACACGGAAAAATATATGTGTGTGCATATATATGTATATACATATATATGCACACACACAGTTGCATGCATTTATGTATATATGGAGAAACATATATGTTTCTATATGTATAATTCACACATATATGTGTGATGAATATAATAACAAAAATAAAAGTCCGTACCTTTAAGAAATTTGTGTTCTGTTGGGGGACACCATATAGACACATGTAAGAATATGCGCAATTATATACCAAGTAAAATTCAAGATTATTCTTGATTCTAAGCTCCCTGAGGTTAGTGAACATCTCATTTAAACTTGGAATCTCTTCCAGCGCCCTTTGGGCTTTTAATATTTTTTGTATCTGTTGTGTTCCTTCATTGTAGCTTGCCTGTGTATTTGCAGTCTAGGCCTGTGACAGGCCAGTACAAAGAAAATTAATCCAAACATTTATTAAATGCCTACTGTGTGCAGCAGCACTGTGCTAGGTGGGTGGGCATTGAGAGAGATATAGAAAGAAAATTAGACAAGAGTCCTTGTCCTCATGGAACATACATAGTCACATAGAATGGAATGAGCTTAGTGTAGGGCTTGGTACATAGTCAATGTTTTTAAAATGTTTATTAATTAGTTAATGCAACATATATACCAATGAGCTGTCATTATGTTTGGAATCTGTGATATTTGTCAGTTCAAGAGCCCCTTCCATCCGATTCATGTTGGAACTTGTCTATGACTTATAGTTTTTGAAAGTCGCTTGAAACTCAAAGAGGTTACTTTCACATTGGTGCTTACACAAATGAGTAAGTGTAAAAGGTGGGGTTTGAATTCAGAACGTTGCTTGAGTATGATTTCCAAAATCTAATTCCATGCTCCTTTGCCTATGATCCAACAGCAATTCCTTTGATTTCCTGATTATGGCCTGTTGCTTTTAAGTATTCATCATTATGAATTTCATGATGCAGAAACTTCAGCATTTGGAGGAGTGGATAGAATAAGCATTTATTAAGTGTCTGCTGTATACTAGACACTATGCTAGCTTTATTAATCTTATCTCATTTAATATCTTTTTTACCAGATAAAAATAACTGTCATCTAAAGTTGGCAATCTGTGTATGAATTAAGTGGAAAGCAAGGGGAATATGCACGAGTATTTCTTGTCTAGAGAGGGTGGAGGTGATTAATATAAATAATTACAAACAACTGTCATCTTTCTTTGGATTAATCCAGGAAGATATCCAAGAGAATGTATAGTTTTGAAAGCTTTTAGAGGGAAAAAGGACAATTTGGCAGGGTGAGATGGGAGAGACACGCTTTAAATCACGATCTAGTTTTCAAAAGCAGGAATGGAACAATTAGAATGTGATCCTGAGATGAATGAGATTGACTGGGGGGCAGTGAATACGATTGGTGCAGGGCAGGTGGTAAACCAGCATTTATAAAATGCCTACTATGTGCCCAGGAACCTAGGAGGCCGAGGCAGCTGAGTGGCTCAGCGAATCGAGTGCTGGGCCTGGAGTCAAGAAGACCTGAATTCAAATGTGGCCTCGGACACTTACTAGCTGTGGGACCCTAGGCAAGTCACTTAAATGTGTTTGCCTTAATCCACTGGAGAAGGAGATGGTAAATCACTTCATTGTTCTTACCAAGAGAACCCTGCGGACAGGGTGGTACATGAGATCATGAAAAGTCAGAACTGAACGTCTGACGATACACGAACTGAACAACAGCAAGGTGCCAGGCACTGTGCTAAGAGCTTTACAAATATTATGTCATTTAATCCTCACAGCAACCCTGGGAGAAGTAGGCATTATTATTATTATTATTATTATTATTATTATTATTATTATTATTATTATCCCCACTCACCTGTGGTCATATAGCCAGTAAGTGCCTGAGGTTGGATTTGAACTCAGGTTTTCCTTATGCAGAGCCCAGTGTGATCTATCCATTGTGCTTCTTGGCTGCTCATTTGGTGTAGGGGGTGGCATTTAAGATGAAGCAAAGACAGTGAAATAGAAGGTCATAGGCTATGAACTTAGAGCTAGGAGTTTAGGTGTCAGCTAGTCCAACTCCCCCATTTTATAGATGTGGAAACTGAGGTTAAATAACTTGCTGAAAATCACACAAGTAGCAAGTTGCAGAGTCAGGATTCAATCTCTGACCCCAAGACAAGTTCAGCATTCTTTCCAGAGTGCCATAGAAGTTTTTCTGATAATTCAAGTTCCTTGCCTTTTTGGTTCAAAGCATAATTCAACCCCCGGTGCCTAATTAAGGATTCTCAAAGGCTTTACTCCTAGAGAGTGAGCTCTGGAAGCTCAAAGCTGGAAAGGCTTTGATACGCAGCCAGTTATCAATTGTATGTCTGTCATCCAAGGCCCAGACTCTATGAAGTTCAGAATGGTTCATTGCCAGAAGATTGGCCACAGGGTAATGAGGATTTTGTCTTGGTTTGTTTTTGTTTGTTTGTTTGTTCTGGCCAAGCAAAGTCAGGAAGGGAAAAAAAAGCTGCGGTTTGCCAAGAAAGGGAGTGTCTATACTGATGAAATCAAGTTTTAAAATACATATGATGGGAAATCACTGGAGCCTTCACATGGAGACTAGTAGGTTTGGGGGAATGGGAAATGAGAGAAACTTGACAAATGGTGGTAAGGTGAGTGGAGGGGGTGGAATGTTAAGAGGAGGTAAAAGAGTTCAGATGATAGCTAAGAACTGTAGCAACATGGATGGAAAGAAATGCATGGATATAGGAAGTGATGTAATTTGTGATGCAACAGAATTTGACGGTTGATGGAGTGTGCCAAGAAAAGAATAGAAATGATTCATTGTTTCCTTGGGTTTCTGGCCTCCAGTGCAGAAGAAATCTGGCTTTTGTCAACAATCTTTGGGAAGGCAGGGGGAAGAGAAGAGTTATGCGTAAGGAAGATGACCAGCTAGGTCTAGTTTGATTTCTTCACTCCCAGGTATCTTGCAAACAGAGCACTGTGTAGGACTGAACAGAGGAGATGAAGGGGGGAAGGAAGGAGGGAGAGAGGGAAGGGGGGAGAGAGACAAGTGGGGGGAGGAAGGAGGAGAGAGGGAGAGAATATATGAGAATGAATCATTATCTTAGACATGGTAACTCAATCTCCTGGCACAAATGAACTAAAGGAAAAACCTGATCAGATATTGGCTGTGTTGAGTGATTATGAATTTCTGCCTTTGAACATAAAGACATGGTCTTTCATCACTCACTGTTCATTTTCTTCGTGTTTCCCTTTCCCTTTCTGTTAAACAAGGGGACCATAATGTTTCTTTGCTAATAGTGTCTCTTTGTCTGCTTAGAGCTCTGTGGTCTAGTATAACAGCCGATGAAAACAAAGTCCCTAGCTATACAGTTGCAGACATTGGATATTTTCAGACGAACTTCACTTTTTCATTTACTGCTGGAGCAAGGGCGGGAGGCCGTATAGAAGGAGATGGCTTTTGCTACTGAAAATTCTGCTTATATGCCATGCCCCACCCCACCCCCCAAAATGATACTGTATGAGACATTCAGTTACTAGTCAACAAATACTTGAGAGATGATTGAATGTGATTGCAGAAACTCTTTCCTGTCTCGAGGATGTACAACTTAGTTGGAGAGGCATGTCATAGAAACAGTACATCAAGTAACAGGCAAACAAACACGATAATATTGTATATGCTGTGTGCCTGAGTGCATATGGGAAGAAGTGCTTTTAGGAGAAGTAAGTCTTCAGGTAGGTCTTGAATTGAACATTCTCTCTCACTTGGAGTTAGCCCAGGATTCTGCATAATCATTTGTAAGCTCAAGGAACAGGCACAGAAAAAATAATATAAAAGGGGATCCTATACCCTATATATTGATTGATATTGTGGTTGTACTGTGAGAAAGTGGTTTTGTCCTTCATTGTCAAAGAGGACCATGCCTCAAAGAGGAGCATGCAATTGAATTTATTTTGGGTGAAGGAGGACTGCACAAAGTTGCCAGCCTTATCCAGTGGCCAAATATCATTCAGGATGACTGGAGATGACCCAGGATGAATCAGTGATGAACGCAGTGGCCCAGGGCTCAATAAATTCAAAGAGCTACCAGGGAAAAAAAAAACTCTAAAGTTTGGCAGAAAGTAGGTTCAACATTCATTTATACCATATATCAAAATAAATACCCATTGGAATAGTAAACAAGTATAAGTGGTTGTATCATTAAAAATAAAAAATAAAAGTAAGTATTTTTTAGAACTATGACTAATGGAAGAATTCATAACCAAATAAGAGTTAAAGATGACGAAAGAAAAAATAGACAATCTTCATTATATAAAATTAAGAAAGCTTTTGTATGAACAAAGTCAGTACAATTAGAATAAGAAGAGAAATCATTGATTTGGAACACAAATCTTTACACCAAATAACTCTGGCAAAAGCCCGATATCCAAGATATACATTCATGCATACATGCATACGTACATACATATGTAAAAACAAGAACCTTTCCCCAATAAATAAATGGGGTGAAAAATATTAACAGTTTTCAAAAGAAGAAATATAAATCACTAACAAGTATATTAAAAATCTTCCAATCAAAGAGAGAGATGCAAATTATCACAGCTCTGACATTTCACTTCATACTTGTCAGTTTGGCCATTGTGATAAAAGACAAATAGTATGGGAGAGACTATGTGAAAACAGGAATATACTGTTAGTGAAACTTAGAACTGGTCTATCCATTTTAAAAAGTTGTTCTATGTATTCATTTTTTAAAAAAATTACTAAGCGTTTATTTTTTTACTCCTTCCCACATCCCTCTATCCATGGGGGTTGAGGGGGTGAAATATAAGATTATTAGATCATAAGCATGGGCAGCTTTGGTGATGCAGTGGCTAGTTCTCCAGGCCTGGATTCAGAAAGTTCTGAATTCAGATCTGATCTCAGATGCTTACTAGCTGTGTAACTCTGGGCAAGTCACCTTACCCCATTTGCCTAAGTTTCCTCAAATGAAAAATGAACTGGAAAAGGAAACGGCAAACCACTCCAGTACTTCTGACAAGAAAACCCCTAATGGAGTCATGAAGAGCCTGACACAACTGAAATGACTGACAGCAACAACAGCAAATCATAAGTGTGGTCAAGGAAAACAGATGTCCACATTGGTCACATCTAGAAATGTGTTTCTCATTTTGCATGTTTCTCTGTCATGAAACGGACAGCGTTCTTTGTCATCAGTTGTCTGAAATCATAGTTGGAACACTATTCATCAGAGTTGTTTTTTCTGATTTTTTCCAATATTGATATTATATTGTAAATTGTTCTCCTGGTTTTGCTCACTTTTTTCTGATTCATTTCATGCAAGTGCTCCCAGGTTTCTCTAAAGGCACCACTTTTTCTTTTTTTACTTTTTTTTTTGGAGGTCAGTTGGGGTTAAGTGACTTGCCCAAGGTCACACGGCTAGTTTTTGTGTTAAGTGTCTGAGGCCGGATTTGAACTCAGGTCCTCCTGACTCCAGGGCTGGTGCTCTATTCACTGCGCCACCTAGCTGCCCCAAGGTACCACTTTCTTAATTTTTTCAACACAGTAGTATGACATTGCATTCAGATACCATTTACTCAGTTGATGGAAACTCCCTTGGTTTCTACTTCTTGAAGATCATTTGAAATTATGTGAGAAGTCATGAAACAGTTCATAAGCTTTGACCAAGCATTTTGATTTTGGGGCATTTACTCCAAGAATTTCAAAGATGGGAGGAAAAGCCCCACATACAACAAAGCATTCATAGCAACATTTTTGTGGTAGCATTATTTTTTTTTAAGCTGGAAACAAAGTGAGTGTCCATTCATTGAATGACTAAATGAATTGTGATATATGGATGTAATGGAATATTATTATGCCATAAGATATCATCAGTGTGAGGAAAATAGAATCATAGGAGAATAGTGTTACCTGATACCAAGTGAAGAAAGCAAACCAGGACAATAATATGCACAATAACTATAATAAAGTTAATGGAACAACACCAAAAGGCTACTATAATCTTGGTCTACTCCTGGAGAACAGATAATGAACTACACTTCTCTACTCTTAAAAACAAAATAGATTTTGAATGTGGAATGTGTCATACTCTTGGCAAATTTAGTTGCTTTGTTTGCTACATTTTTTATTATTCTTTATTATTTTACCATTTGTTACACATAATATTTAGTGCATAGTAAGTATTTAAGAAATGCTTATTGTTTGATTGTTGTAGGAGATGATTCTGTTAGGATAGAACATTATTGGGATATTCCTGTGGTATTAAAAATCAAAAGGGATAAATTAAAAAATTTTGTTTAAAAAGAAAGAAAATTAGACAGTGAGTTAGTGCATTTCCAGGCAAAAATAATCCCTCCTTCTTCTGGACTTAGTCTTTACTCACTCAAAGGGCATTTATTAGAGACTGGTAAGCTCTCTGAGCATAAGGACCATGTCTTATTTGTGTTTCTCACAGAGCCTACCATAATAATTGTCCAATAATTATTTGTTGAATGAGTGTTATTGAACATTACCAAATAGTTCAGCAACCTATATAGAAAAGATTTACATCACTGTTCTTCACTTCAGCCATTGATCTAAGTTAATAACTTAGAAATATTGCTACATTTTTAGTAAGTAAAATTCCAATCCCACAGTGAATGAAAAAACAAAAGGAAGATCTTTTTGATCTATTTATGAGAGTTTACCTAATATTAAACAGATTAAAGATGGTTTTTATCTGTTAACTCACCTGAGGAAGGGGTGTTTATTTCCTATAAATATTCAAGATGTATATGCATTATTTGTTCTTGTTGGCAAGCTGAATCCCAATTTGGAAACCCATGAGTAGTACAACAAATTTGTCTGAGGAGTTTTTGAAGATGACAGGGCACGCATCTTCCCCCAGATACACCTCCGATTTCCTGCCTTTTTACACTGTTTTGCTTCTGCCTGGAATATCCTCTTGCTCCCTTGGTGCTCTCCTTTATCCAAACCTATTAACTTTTATCTTTTCTTTAAAGTATAGCTTATATTCCATTCTTTTCACAAAACCTTTTTGAATTCTTACCCTTCAATAATGATCTTTCCCCACTTTAGCCTTCCATGGTACTCACACCTCTGTCTTGCTCTTTTCATACATCTTGTACTACTTTGATCTATGTATGTCTTCTATACTCCCAACCCTAGATGATAAGTTCATTGAGGGGAGGGGCTTTTGTCTTGTCTGACCTTTGTATCCCCCAGTCAGTAGCAAGTATCTCAGTGTTCTACGTTTCACACAGTAACTCCTACCATTAATGAGAGTGTGGATCCACTGGACTCATGTAAGTAGCATGTGTGCTTCTGCTCTGAGGTGGTTGCTTTCTTTTTGTAATTAGTCTTTCAGCCTATATATGTATGTGTTACACATGCACATATGTAAATGGTCCATTTATAAAATAACCAGATACTTCCAGCTCCCCAATTTAAGGTTTCTTTTAGTTTTTTTTTTCTTCTTCAGAGGGTTGGCATTTATCCAATGCAATTTTCTAAACCCTATTCATGGGAATAGCAGAGGATGCATAGCCTGACTTTTTTGTTACTCTGACTTCAGTTTCATTGGTAAATTTTTTTTTTCTGTAGCTTCAGAACTTGCCTCATCCCAATTATCCTGCTTGTTAGGGATTTTTTTTTTAATGCTCGTGTCACGATTGTATTGCCTACCAACAACCTATTTTTTAGCTTTAAAAGACTATGAAAAATGAGACGTTAAAATTTTTATACAGATAGTTAGGTAACAATTGGGGAAAAGTGCTAATTAAACATGACTTTTGGCAAGAGATTATTTAAACGGTATGAAGTCATATCAAATAAACAGCATTATTAAGTGCCTACTGAATACCAGGTTCTGTGTTAGGTACTGGGGATACGAGAAAGGTAAAAAATAGTCTCTGCTCTTAAAGAACACACAGTCTAGTGGGGGAGACGACATAAAAAATGACCACGTGCACTGAATAAACTGGAGATAACAGGGAGAGGATGCTAACATAGATGTAGGGAACAGACAGTGAAAATGCATCGATTCAGGCAGTGGAATGTCTTGTTCCAGGAACAAGAAGAGGTCACTGTCACTGGATTATAGAATACCTGGAAGGGATTAAGGAAGGGGCCACATGATGAAGGGCTTCAGAAGTCAAACAATTTTATATTTGATCCTGAAGGTGATAAGGGGTCACTGGGGTTTATCAGATTGGGGGCAGGAGGTCATATATTGAGACCTGTGCTTCAGTCTTCAGTTCTGTATTACAATTTGTGAAGGGAGAAAGAGAGAGAGACCAGAGTGAGATGAAGACCCAAAAGTGAGGGTGGTGTGATGGTAGGGAAAGGTCATATCATACAAAATCTTAGGACACCTTGGGGATAAAACTTAATACTGTTCATGAAAACAACATTTTAGATCTGAAAGGCACAGTAGTATCCTGTAACCCAATTCTCATTTTAGAGAGAATATAGAGAGGCAGCTGAGGCCCAGGGAAGTTCAGTAACTTAGGAGGTTGCATGAAATAGTACCGGTAATAATCTGGGCAACTTTGTGTCCTGCCTCAGATACCTCCCAACTCTGGGATGATAGACACCGGCTCTGAACCTCAGTTTCCTCATATGTGAAGTGGGGAGTGATACTGGACTAGATAATTTCTTAGGTCCCATCAAGATCCAAATCTGGCCTGTGAAAATACTAAGTAGAGAACACGTAGTACAACAGTCACCACTTACTAGCCATGGAGAGCTGGGCAAGCTGTTTAAGTGCTCTGGACTTGTTTCTTTAGTTGTAAAATTTGTATCAGACAGCTCACAGGATTATTGTGAGGATCAGCTGAGATGACATATGACCATATAAAAAGGACCTGCTCTTATTTCCCAAGGCCATACAGCTAGTGGGAGCGTGGAAATAAGATTCAGATCTCCTCACTACCAAGACAGTATTCATTCTGCTATACTAAACCTTCCTTTTGAGCCTTAAAAACCATCCAAAGTAACAGAGGATGTCAACACTACCCTCCTATAGCTTTGCCAACATTATTATTGATTTAACACCTCAACCCAATCCAGCAAAATTTTATTGAGTTCCTGTTACATATGAGGCACTGTGGATGTACAGGGGTGCATGTGTGTGTGCATGCGTGCACACGTGCACATGTATGAACACACACACAGAGTCTCTGTCCTTAGGAAGCTTATATCCTATGTGAGTAATACAGAAAGTTGAAAGTTAAAAAAAGTGAAGAATGTAGATACGCAGTGTATACAATATAACTTCAGGAGGGAGGGAGAGGTGAAGGTAACAGTGATTATAAAAAGTGCTCAACAATGTGATGATCCAAGACAGTTCCAAAAGGCTCATGATGGAGAATGCCGTCCACATCCAGAGAAAGAACTCCAGAGTCAGAATGATGATTGAAGCACAATTATTTTTCCTTGTTTGGTTGGGTTTTGTGTGTGTGTGTGTGTGTGTGTTTTCTTTCTCATAGCTTTCCCCTTTTGTCCTGATTCTTCTTTCACAACATGACAGATGTGGAAATATGTTTAATGTTATCATATATGTATAACTTCTATCAGATTGCATTCTGTCTCAGGGAGGGAGGAGTGGAGGAAGGGGAGATCATTTAGAACTCAAAATCTTATAAAAGCAAATGTTGAAAACAAAAAAAACATTTTTAAAAATAAAAAAATAAAGAGTTCAAATCTATATAGCCCTTGTAATTTATAAAATGTTTTTCTTGTGAAAGGCCTGTGGTTTAAGTCATAGACATCACCCAAGTTTTATAGAAGAAACTAATTTCAGAGAGATGAAAAGATGACTAGTAAATAAGTGGTCCTGCTGGGAATTGCTACCATATTAGCTTCGTTGGGTGGTAGTTTTTGCTTAGAAAAAGAAAAAAAAACACAAAGCTTTGTTTTACAAAATGTAGCTCCTCTTCTATTTTCAAAAAGATGATTGTTGACCCTTTTCTTCTGCCTCTCCCCAAATGTTTAGAAATTAGAAGCCCCTGTACTATGTTAAATACTTGCTGCCTCTGGCGTTTGTAAGGCAGCCAAGAATTTAAATCTCTAAGTGATAGTTCACATTCAGAGCTATTATGGCCTTTTTGGTCTTTTGGCCAGTAAAACCAAAAAGAAAAGAAAAAAAGAAAGAGTTTGGTAGAAAAATTATAGTTAAGTGAGGGGTTCCTCCCTTTCCCCTGCCCTCATCTCCCACTACCCCTAAAAGTTGCACCTCCCATCTTTTCTCTAATTCTAGATCTATTTGTTTGCAAGCACAAAATGGAAACCAGCATCTAGCAGCTCAGCCGGAGAACTCATCTTCCAATTTTAGTTGCCAGTTGAATGCTATTTTCCTTTAACCACTTACTAGGCCTAGATTTCTGAGTCTAAAGTTAGAGTCATAATACCACAGCATGGTATGTAGACCTGGAAAGGTCATCCTAGTGAATGAGTGCCTTTATTTTACAAAAAAGGAAACTGAGCCCCAGAGAGGTTAAGTGACTGGTTCAGAATCATAAGAGGATTATCAGCAGAGTCAGATCTAGAACTCTTTTATTATATTTTGTCTTAGGTCTGGTTATTTCACAAATATTCATTTATATTAACTTAAATGTAATGTTTAGACAAGATGATATGGTTGGTTTGGAGAACAGTTAATTGATCTATAAATATTCTATGTTGTGATTAGCTTGCTTAAAAATCAACACTCACTCACATATATGTAGACCTTTAAAGCCATCTGTATTAGGGGACCAGCAGGTCCTTGGGTCCTGAGGGACTGAGACACAGTGCCCTTTACCACCATACACTTTCCAAACCCACCAGTGTTCTCAAGCTTAAAGTAAAGCTGATTGAATCAGGCTACTCTTTATACTGTTATCACATGTGATCCATGGAGGGCATGCTGCAGAGAGCATGACCCATGACTGCTCCTCACTCTGATGTGCTAGATGCCATCCGCAGCTCTCATAATAAATGAGTCCCAGCTCAGTTTCTCTGAGCTTCACTGTGACTCCCCTAGAAATGAACCCTCCTTGCTTTTTAACCTGTAAAACCTTCATGACAATGATGATGACAATAGCTCGTGTTTAGAGAGTGTTACTGTGTTCCAGGGGCTTGGCTAAGTGCTTGACAGCTTTGACTGTACTTTATCCTTTATCACATCTTTGGAAGGTAGGTGCTATTATTCCCCCCATTTTATAGATAAGAAAACTGAGACAAACTAGGGATAAGTGACTTGCTCAGGGTCACATAGCTAGTAAGTGTATGAGCCTAAACTTTGAACTCAGGTCTTCCTGACTCCTGTGCCCCAGGCCTGCTCCTGTTCTCTGCTGTAATTCATTTCCCAAATAGCATAAATGAAGAGAAAATTTTGGCCAATATTCACAGGTAAGGAAGAACACTTAATAAATTTCTGCATTTGTGCTTCTTGCTTAGCCTTCCACTCCCCTGGATAATTATTTGTAAACAATAATAATAGTAATAATAAAACAGCTAGAATTATATGACACTTCAGGGTTTGCAAAGCATTTTTAGAAATAATCTAATTTTCTTCTCACAGCCACCCTGGGAGGTGGGTGCTGTTATTATCCCCATTTTAAAGATGGGTACACTGAGGCAAACTGTGGTTAAGTGACTTGTTCAGGATCACATTACCAGTCAGTGTCATTGGATCTCAGATCTTTCTGACTCTATGTCCAGCACTCTATCCACTGTACCCCCCCCCAGCTGCTGTACAACATGAAAATGTATTTAGTTAACTTCTTAATGTGAAATATAAATAAGCATTCTTGTGGTAATACCCCCTAATGTATATATTCATAAGAAATGTATTGATTATTCTCCTACCGTGTTGACCACAAACGTTTTTAGGCATGGCATTTAAAAGAAAAGTTTATTGATGTCTCTTATTTTTATGCCACAATACAATTTCTCCCTATTCTCTCCCCACCCTACCCTTGTAACAAAGAACAATATTTTAAACTGAGATTGCTTCTGTTAGCAGATGCCACATTTCAAATCCACAGTCTCTCACCTCCCTACTGAGGGTTATTATTTCTCTAAGACTATTCTTATCATTGATCTGATTTTGACTGGTATAGATACAGCCTTAGGGATGGCAGTGAGTAAACAACTGAATTCCCAGTCCTTCTTTCTGTGGGTCTATGTGGTCGCAAAGCGACAGTTGTCCAGATGTTCCCCTACAGGAAGAGACATTAACTGACCCTATTCAGAATGGTATTTCTTTGGGAAGGCAGTGGCCAGAGCATCAGACCTAGAATCAGGAATATTCACCTTCCTGAGTTCAAATCTAATGTCAGATACTAGCCGTGTGACCCTGAGCAAGCCACTAAAACCTGCCTCAGTTTCCTCATCTGTAAAATGAGCTGGAGAAGGAAATGGCAAACCACTCCAAGATCTTTGCCAAGAATCCCAGCACACCCCAGAAAGGGATCAGACATGACTGAAACAACTGAACAGCAAATTCTTCCTGGAAAGTAAACTTACTGATTTTTGTAAAGAAATAGTACACACCTTACATCAGGGATCCTTAGCTGTTTTTGTGTGTATTTTGGACGCTTTTTGCCATCTGGTAAAGCCTATAGCCTTTTTTTCAGATTGATCTTTTTAAATGAATAAAATAAAATACAAAGGATGGTAAAGGAAACCAATTATATTGAAATACAGTTAGCAAAAACAAACAACAAAACAAGTTCTTGGACACTAAGTTAAGAGCTCTTGATCTGGAGACAGGCTCGGACACAATGCTGTAGAATTACTGGGCTAGCCAAAAATCTTCAATTCCTTCAACCAGTCTTACTATGGCTTGGTCCCTGATATCTTTCAAATCTTGGTTGTTTTTCCTCTGAATGCACTCCAACATGCCAGCGGATCACCTTCATGTTTTGCAGATCTAGAAATATCTCCTTACTGTTATCTTGAGAAGGAAATGAATCAGGGCTCCCCTACAGTATGGTTAGCTTATTTAAAACAAAAACCTAGAGTTTCTCAGACATGTTTGTGTGGTAGAAAGAATGAACCTCCCTCATTGGCTGGAATAGTCATCTTGACCTTCGGTTTGTCATAATTGTTTCAGAAAGAGGCTTTGTGTTGTTGTTGTTGTTGTTGAGATTTCTGGGATTCTATTTTGCACCATTATCTCTCTCTCTCCTACCTTGCACTCCCCTTATTCCCTGGTATACTAGTGATCTTATCAGTATTTTAAAGTTAACTATAGGACATCTTGGGTATTTAGAAAATGAATTCACAGGCCTATAGTGTCACAAATTTAAAATGGAAATGAAGCTTAGAAGTCATAGAATATAACCTCATTTTACCCTTGAGTGAAATGAAGTGACTTATCCAAACTCCCACACAAAGCAAATGACAAAGCCAAGATTTGAACTTGGGTCCCCAGACTCTAAACCCCAGTGTTCTTTCCACTGTTCTATGACCCCTCCGTCTGTGGTTGCTACAAACCCATGAGGCAGTTCTGTGGCACAGTGTGGTCTCCCTCCTCCGGCTCTGTAGCATGATGGATCTGGAGTCATAAAAACCTGGATTCATATCCAGACTCAGACACTTATGAGCTGTGACTCTGGATGAGTCATGTAATCTCTCTTTGCCTCCGTTTCTTCAACTGTAAAATGAAGACAGTAGCATCTGCCTCACAGGGTTGTTGTGAGGATCATGCGAGAGAATATTGGCAGAAAGCTTTTCCCAGTGGCTTGCACATGGCGGACGCTCTCTGAATGGTTATTCCCTTCTCTCCCCTCTCCTTTCTTCCCTCTTCCCCATCATGGAGAATGGTTTAGTTTTATCATGATTAGGAGGATCTAGTTTCAGGCTTTGTATTAATTTTCATCTTCAGTTCTCCATTTATTCAAATTTCATCTCTTCTTGCCAGTCATTTAGATTGGGTTTCATCATTGTAAACTTAACCAGCAACAGAGGGGGCCTGTCTTCTTTTCACAATCACAAAGGAATTGTGTTCGGGTTAAAGTATGGAGGAAGGTCATGTTTTATTTATCTTCCTTGCTGCACGAGGGGTAAGCATATTGTTCCAGAAAATAAAATCCTGAAACGAGAGCAGCGTTACTACCTATTACATTAGAGTTTTCCCATGAACAGACAAATGGTTCCCCTCTTTAGCTAAAAAAGCAGTGAAATAGCTGTGACCTTGAAATCAGAAGGCCTGGGTTTGTGTTCTGGCTTCACCAGCCTCCCCTAAGTTGTGTGACCATGGGTGAGTTAGTTAAGCTTATTGAACCCATTTCCCTATCTGCAGTATAGGGAGTATAAGAATTATCACTCTGCAGGTTTTTGTAAGAAAAAATGTTTTAAATGATGGAGTTTAATGTAAGTGAGAGTCGCTGCTCTCCCTATGCTCCCTATTCCTGGGATTTCTCTTCCAAACTTGCCCCTATGTCTTGGTAGCATGTGGCTTCATTTGCCAGCAGAGAATTGAATCAGCATTGCCAAAGTAGTTATTATGTGCAAGGAACTGGGAAAGCTTAGGATACAAAGACGAACCAATGGCAACAGAGAAGGGAAGAGTTATTTATGGCTGAGAGTATAGGGGGAGGTTTCATGGAAGATGTAGCCTTTGAGGAAGAGTATTCTAACATGGAGATGTCAGAGCAGTCTGCTGTTGGTATCAAGGGATTGGAGTAGAGAAGAGATTCCCAGAGAAAGTTTATGACAGGAAAGAGATAGGTACTAGACCTGGGATTTCTCCATTAGGGACCTCCCACGTGAGAAAATTCCGTCTACCAAAGCAGGTTGGTATCTTAATTACAACTTAGTTCTGGAGGGTTGCCTAAAGGATAGTTTACAACTTGTTCAGGGTCATGTGGTGGCCAGTTTGTGTCAGAGGGTGGAATTTGAACCCAAGTTTTTCTTTTTTTTTTAAATTTTTTTATTATTATTTTTTTTCTTTTTGCAGGGCAGTTGGGGTTAAGTGACTTGCCCAAGGTCACACGGCTAGTTTTTGTGTTAAGTGTCTGAGGCCAGATTTGAACTCAGGTCGTCCTGACTCCAGGGCTGGTGCTCTATTCACTGTGCCACCTAGCCGCCCCCCAAGTTTTTCTAGTTTCAAGATTGACTCTATATTGAGAGCAGGTATTTTGGGAGGTAGTAATGAAAGATTTAGGCAATTTATTGGAAGTGAAGGATGAAGGAGAGGGAACAAAGATGACCCAGAGATTATGATGCTGGGCAGCTGAGAAGAGAGTGGACAACAGAAATGGGAATGTTAAGGGGAA
The DNA here is from genome assembly GCA_028646575.1 of Pseudocheirus occidentalis. Classification (NCBI taxonomy): domain Eukaryota; kingdom Metazoa; phylum Chordata; class Mammalia; order Diprotodontia; family Pseudocheiridae; genus Pseudocheirus; species Pseudocheirus occidentalis. The sequence goes on from CM053597.1 coordinate 85,134,328, forward strand.
GGGCAGGCTTTGTAGGAAAAATCACAACCTCTGATTTGGGCATAGTTTAAGTTGTCAATGGAGCATTTAGGTGAAGATGCATAGCATTCAGTTGGAGCTGTGATTAGGTTTTAGGGAGAGACTGAAGGCCGGAGATATAGATTCAAATGTTATTGGCACAGGTGAGAGCTGAAGCCATTTAAAAAGACAGGGTCCCTGAGGAGGAGAAGGATGATAGTGTCTTAAATATACTCACCCTTAGGGAATAGGGCAAGGAAGAAAAAAAAGACTTTGAAAGAACTGGGGATTTGTAAATTTACTTATAAATCTAAAATAAATTTATAGCAGCTCTCTTTGTGGTGGCAAAGAACCGGAAATTGCAGGGATGCCCATGAGTTGGGGAATGGCCAAACAGGTTATGGTGTGTGATTGTAGTAGAATACTACTGTGCTGTAAGAAAGAAGCTCAACGATTTTAGAAAAACATGGGGGGGCGGAGCCAAGATGGCGGCGTAGAAGCAGCAAAGCACCCCAGCTCCCACACAAACACGCTAAAAAACTCAGAAAATGGGACGCTAAACAGATTTTCAAGCTCCAAAACTCTCCACAAGACAGACAGCACTACAGGCAG
>CM053597.1:85135436-85225219 GCA_028646575.1 Pseudocheirus occidentalis
CTTTTTGTTCCCTTGGACTTCACATAGAGCTTTATTATCTCTAATTATAACATGATATTGTGTATTAAGTATTGTATTGTAGCTATCTAGGTTTGGGTTTTAATCCCTTTCTTCACTAGACTATAACATCCATGAGGAAAGGAATCTAATCTAAAGTCTGCCTCTTTTCTAGAATCTAGAATGTCGCTCTATATGCAGCAGGTGCTTAATATTTATTGAAGCGAACACCATTAATGTGGTTACTCCCTATATAATTTCCCAGTGCCTTAGTATAAATTGCTTTGGGCAAAACAACAAAGAGGATAACAACGTATTACCTGGTTACCAATGTTTCCAGACTTAGCTAGATGAGCCTTCAGGCAAAAGTCTGTCACTAATTTGTAATGGAAGCCTTTCTAACTTGGTAGGCCTTCCAGAGCTAAGGTAGGGTATTTCTCTGAACAGAATCTAGGAGAAGCCGCTGAATTAAATGTGTGGGAAGAGAGCACTTTCAACCTAAAAGTTGAAGGGTGGGCCTGGGACTCATTCCAGAAAAGGGTCTTCATTTTTTCTGTGTGACCAAATGGATAGAAGAAAATATTTCAGGCCAGAAAATACAAAGAAAGATGAAGAACCCAAAAGACCAGATGAAAAGATTAGCCAGTTTCCCTGGAAAGCAAAAGAAGGACAGACCATTGAGAAGAGATTGAACAATGTTTTAAACTAAATTAACTCAGTCATGGAAAACCATACCTGTCATTTATCTATATTATATATAGTTTTTATGAATGGCTATGTATCTATGCAAGTAGATACCTTGGAGAAAGAAGGACCATCAGAGAAGTGAAAGAGGCAAAAGTTGATGAAAAGAAAGAGGGAAGGGAACAAGTATTTATTAAGAGCCTACTATGCGCCAAACACTGTGCTAAGCCCTTTTTTACAATTATTATCTCATGTGATCCTCCCAACAACCTTACAAGGTAAGTGCTGCTATTAACCCTATTTTGAAGATAAGGAGACTGAGGTTCAGTTTCTATCTCTGTAGCATGAAGGGATTTAGAGGAACCAGCTCAAAATATATGACCCTCTGACTTGCACTGGAAAATAGAACTCCTCCCACCTGGAAAGGTACCAAGGGCAGACACAACACATAAAGCATTCAGGCAAAAAAAAAACAAATGCTGATAATACACTTCTGTGGATGCCTTCCCTCAGGCCAAAGATATATGGCAGAAACATATGGAGATAGAACCCAGACAGCATAGTCATACTCTTCTTGAGCCCAGAGGCTTACCTGAGTCTGAACCTCACTTTGCAACCAACCACATCCACCCAAAGGCAACAAGATGCAGCCAGTCTAATAATCCAACAGCTGTAGCTACCACCCTTCTCCTCCCATATCCCAGCTATGTGTCACCCCTACACAGCTGCAATGAGGGGGCCACAGGGCTCATCTACCACTGGCTCCATAATACTCACACGATCTTCCTTCACAGTGCTGTTGGGCTCAGTCTCTCTCTCTCTCTCTCTCCCTCTGTATCATATACAATCAGTCACATCGACACCTGTGGATTTCACCTTTGTAACATCTTTCCCGTATGCTTTCTTTCTTTTCTTCTTTCCTCTAATACTGCCACCAGCCTGATGCAAGCTCTCATCACCTCACACATGGACTATTGCAATAATATTCTGGTTGCTCTCCCTTCCTCAAGGGTCTCCACACTCCAGTGCATCCTCTACTCAGCTCCCTAAAGCCTGTGTCTGACCATGTCACCCAGCTAGTCAATTAATTCCACTGGCACTCTGTCTCCTCCAGGATCAAATATAAAAACCCCTGCCATTCAAATCCTTTTATGTTCACCCCTTCCCCATTCTCCATTCTTCTTACACCTTATGCTTCCCACCCCCTACTCTGGGATGCAGTGACACTGGCCCTTCTGCTGTTCCTCCAACAAGACCTCCATCTCTTGATCCCAGACATTTGCACTCACTGTCCCCCATGCCTGGAATGCTCTCCCTCCACATCTCTACCCACTGGCTCCCTTTAAGTCCCAGATAAACTCTAACCTTCTACATGAAGCCTTCCCCAATCCCTCTTCATTCTGGTGCCTTTACTCTACTGATTATTTCCAATTTATCCTGAATAGAGCTTCTTTATATGTCATTGTTTGCACATTGTCTCTCCCATTAGATTGTGAGCACCTTAATTCTTTGCCTTTCATTGTAACTCCCAGTAGGGGATTAATAATGTTTGTTGACTGACTTACTGACTGTTGCAAAGAAAGCACTTTGGAAACCTTATGGCACAATGGACATAGGATCATAGATTTATTTGTGTAGGTTAAAATCAGTTCATAGATCTTGAGTCAGAAGGAACTTTAAGGATTATTTAGTCCAACCTACCCTTGCCCCTAAAACACACACACACACACACACACACACACACTTCATTATTACACATAAACCCCAAACAAGTTGAAGTGATTTAAGTTTTTAAGTAATTTGTTTTACCAGAAGTAAAAATTGAGATTTTAACCTACATCCTGACTCAAAAATCAAAATGCAACTCTTTTATATAACTATGATATTTTTGAAAAAAGGAAGAAGAGTGAATAGCATAGTGACTAGAAAGAACTAGCCTCAAAGCCAGGAACACCTGGGTTCAAATCCTGCCTCCAACACATACTGGCTGTATGACTCCAGGCAAATTACTTAACTTCTCATTACTCTTAAATCAGTGATATCAAACTCAAATAGAAATAAATCCCTTCAAGTCTCATATTGACTCAAAAGACCACAAATCAGTGTTACCAATGTTGTACTATGTTTTTATTCATTTTGGTAACATTTCCCAACTATATTTTAATGTGATTTGGGCCTCAGAGTATTGTGACATCACATGCCAGGAATCTGATCCCTCTTTCTAGATCTCTCTAAGTCATAAATTTATAGACATAATTACAGAGAAGGTACTGAGTTGACCTGCATTAGTAGAGGGAGTTTCCTCACCCAAGTATTTCTTCTATCAATGAAATCACAAGTCCAATTCTGATTCCTTTTAGATGAAACTTCTTACACATTAAAAACAAAACAAAACCCTTTTTTGGGGGGTGGGGGATCTAGACTTACAATTTCATTAGTACAGGATATCAGTAAATGAAGAAATGTCCTCTGCCAATGCAGAGACTGAACCCTTGTCCCCTAGGGCCTGATTCTCTACCCTGCTTGCCAGGAAAGAGGTCTAACTACCACCTGGATTCAAATAGTCCATTAATGTTGGTCAGTTTCCTCTCAAGGCAGATGAAATTGAGGCATCAATGGAAATGTGACCTTGAACAAGCAAGTCCCTTTATCTCTCTGAACTTAAATTTCCACATCTGTATTATGAGGGAGCTGGACTGAATGATCCCCAGAGTTCCTTCCAGCTCTAACAGCCTAGAGTCTCAGCTCTAGAATGTGATGATTCTTTGAGAACATAGAGATCATAAAAAAAAAAAAACACAAGCCTCTATCTCTCATCCACTAATTGCCTTGAGGCACAGAAACCACCACCATCACCCGTCTGGCTAGAAACAAGCCCAGGCAGTTGGGCAGGAAGTAGCCAGAACACAGCCCCACTGACTTTAGCCACACAGGCAGCTTTCACTTCATCAGCCGGCTCCTCCAGAAATACCTCACAGTGATTTGATATTCTTCATTCACTGCTGGGGTGGAGGAACACTGCTGTGTTATCCCTAATGCGGGGAAAGGGGAGCAGGGGAGGGCTGAAAAGCAAGGCTATGTTTGTATTCCTGGGACTTGGTGGGGAGGTTGTATAAACTGAGCTGGCTTTGTTGACACTGTGCTCCCCTTCTCCAAAGCAACATCTGTTCCCTCTCTGCAGCACAAATAAAGTTGTTTTGTTTTGGTTTTTTTCCCCATCAGCAACCCCTGGATAACCAAGAAGCCCTTCCTGGGCTAGCTATTTGATCCCTTCTTTCTCTGAACATCTGAAGCACAGAGGAAGTCTTTAACAATACCCCGCCGGGCAATGTTCTTTCATTCCTTTACTTGTGTTAGGCTTGTCTCTTCAACCAGTCTGTAAACTCTTTGGGGAGGGGAGGATGTTGTGACTTACCCTTCTTTACATCTTCCTTCCAGTGGGCTCAGCACAGTGTTGGACACATGGTAAGTACACAATAAAAACAGAATAGCATTTAGAGTTGGAATTAGGGACCTTGGAAAATCACAAAATTCACCTAACAGAATTGGAAGATACCTTAGAGATCATTTAGTCCAACTCTTCTCATTTTACAAATAAGGAAACTGAGGCTCAGATGATGAATTAAGTTGTCCAGAAGCAGATAGTACTGAAATAAGAAGGAGAGGCAGCTAGGTGGTGCAGTCAGGAGGACCTGAGTTCAAATCTGACTTCAGACATTTAACACTTATAGCCATGTGACCTTGGGCAAGTCACTTAACCCCAAATGCCCTGCCTTCCCCCTCCAGAAAAAAAAAATGAAAGAAGATAGCTGGATTTAAGGCCAATTTGGTCTGACTCCAAATCCCATGTTCTTCCTACTACACTATTTTGCCCACTATGTTTGGGCATATGACTATGCCCAAAGTAAAGGTCCCCTCCCTTTCCTAGTCTTTAACCACAACTCAGCAAGGAAAATTTGCTTCATTTGGGTCTCCTTGGCAGCTATTAGCTTTAGGGATAGTGGAAAAAAACCTCACCCTGTGGGTATCATTATGCCGGCCTCAACCATCTGTCTTCTCTCTATGACTGTCATCTAGACCTATGTTCCCTAACTGAAGGCTTGGATCTAATTTCTTAGAAGACAATAAACTAAACAAAATAAACCTTACTACGTTATAATATTCTCCACCCAGGTTGCACTCCACCAGATGGATCAATCTCCCTAATACATATCTGTAATCAAATCACTTCCAAGTTCAAAAATCTTCAGGAGCTCCCTAATGTTTACCATATACAGTCCAGATTCCTTAGCCTGGTATTCAAGACTCTCCATAATCTGCATCTACCCGACCTTCCCAGCTTCCTCTCATACTGTTTCCTTTCATTTAGTTCATGCCCTAGATAAGATGTTAACCTCTTTCATTTGTCATGGATCCCTTTAGCAATCTGGAGAAGTCTTGTGTGTGTGGCTTGTTCTTCTTTCTCCAAGAGGACCACAACACCAGGGAGATGGTGACATGACTGGCAATTGACTTTGATTTGAGAGAGGGAAGGCAGAGCAAAGTCACCAGCCTCACTTTCTCCTCCAGAGTCATCTGGGTCCAGTGGCCAGATATAGATCAGGACAATTGGAGAAGGCCTAGGATGCAGAGGGAGACCTTGGCCCTCTTAAGTTATGGTCTTTTCAGGTTCTCACTTTGAGTGAGGCAACACTCATTCTGTGAATAGGCCTCTTTGAGAAGTGAATCAAAGGATGGCCCCTTTAATAAAAAAAAAAAGAAGAAGAAAAGTTGAACTTGGATGGGGAAGACCCTCAGAGATGCCGGCCAAAAGAGAAACTATTCACTTTCACTCTGAGCTGGGAGGGCCCCAAAAAATAACCATTAAGTGGCGCTTAGGCAGGACCTATTGTTGTCCAGTCCATAAGATCCAGAATGAATTGGGTTTAAGGCTATGGACTCCTCAGAGTAATATTATTAAATAACTGAAGGAAAAGTTAAATTTCAGCAGGGGCTACTAAAAATAGAGAGTTTTTTGATGGTTTGTTTGTTTCCCACCCAAATTCATGGATTTCCTTAAGTCTATCTCCAGAAACTTCATGATTCCCAGTCTGAACACATCATGCAGCGTGCTTCTGTCTCTGTCTCTGTCTCTCCTTTTGCTCAAACTATGCTTATGGCTGGAGTTCATCGCCTCTTACTTTTGCTTGTCAAAATCCTACCATTCTTCCAAGTCTATTGAAATATCAAGGGCTCACGGAAGTTTTTCCCTGTTCCTTTCTATTCACAATGGATTTCTCCCTCTTCAGAGAACCCTCACAGTAGTTTGTACCTGTATAATCTACTTATGTGTTATTTTTCATTATAATTATTTGCTTACATATCCCATCTCCTTGATTAGACAATAAGTTCCTTGAGAAGAGGAATCCCTTCTAACAGCCTTTACACACAGTGAAAACGGAGCTAACTAGTAGTCAAATAAACTTGCAGAAAAATGAAGATTGGGCCACTAAGAAATTTAAAGCAAATAACTTAAATTATTAAGTCAGTAAATTAATTAATTAATGACTTTTAAATTCATTTATTAAAATATTATTAAATTCATGCTGACCATGTTAATGATCACTCTAAGTGATATTAATGATTACTATTAGGCCATAACGGAAAATACATGGGTTTTCAAGTGCTCCCCAAAGCTAAAGACTTCAACTTAAGTGCCTGTGAACCTCCAGTACAGGCAATACTCATGAACCCAATTCTTGGAATGATGGTTATTCTAGGGAGAGTCAGGCTCCTCTGGATTATTCCAATCCCTAGGATTAGGCTGCAGATATAGATTGAAGTCACTCCAGAGACAGGCACACTAGCCCAGCTTTCCTATAACTTCATGCTTTGATCACCCAACAAAGCTTTCCGCCAAAACTAGAATTTTCAAAAACTTGGCTACATAGGATTGTCATCAGAATTTCACTCTGAATGCTGCTTTCTTCCTTTGTTAAATTGGGATCATAATAGCTGTGTTACCTCACAAAATTATACTGATGATCAAATGCAATGTGTGTATATATAAGATTACTCTTTTAAAAACGAAAGACTAGGCCAATGTAAGCTATTATTATTAAAAGTTAATGGAAGGGGGCGGTTAGGTGGCACCGTGAATAGAGCATGGGCCTTGGAGTCAGGAGGACCTGAATTCAAATCCGGCCTCAGACACTTAACACAAAAACTAGCCGTGTGACCTTGGGCTAGTCACTTAACCCCATCTGCCCTCCAAAAAGCAAAAAAAAAAAAAAAAAAGTTAATGGAAGGAATAGTATGGATTCACAAATATCCGATGCATAAACATGTTAAGAATGGTCTGTGATGTAGTAGAAAGGGCCCTGAATTTGTTACCAGAAGTCTTGGATTTGAAGCCCACCTCACTTACTTACATCTACTTACATACCTGGGTGACCTCTCTGGGGCTATTTCCTTACCTGAAAAATATGGGGGTTGGAGTAGTGGAGACTTATGATTCCTTACAGACCTGAAGCCCTACCAGCTCCAAATTTCATAATTCTAAGAATACTTCAGTTGGATAAAGAAGGGTCCACGAACCTCTTGCACACTGTAGGCTATAAATAAAGACTGGATAAGGGCAGGGTAAGGCAGTACCAGCTCTAAAAACAAGGGAATCCAAAGGCTTAATTTAATTTCCTGTTCCAGTATCTCACCAAACTCATTTTTGAATTGACAGAATCACTGAAAGTCCCAATGAGAGGGAACTACAGAGAGTATATACTCCAAACTTCTTGTTTCACAAATAAGGAAGCTGAAGCCCAAAGAGGTAAACGGACCTCTCAGTTCCTTCATCACTTACAACAAGGCCTCATCAATAGTTTCAGGCATTTAAGATCCTTCTCTGACTCTCTTGTTTTGTAACCTTGTGAGGTCAGCTGTAGTCTGTGGAGGGAGACAGGGAATGGTGTCATTGCCCTTGGGAAAATTAGGGAATGGGGTGGCATATATATATCCACCTACCCAGAATTATTAGTCATCCCAGCATATGTCCAAAAAACATTTATCATGGCTTGACGGTGGTGGGAAGTACTCTTTTACTAAGCTACTCTGTTAATAAATAAATACGCTGCAGTGACATGGAAAGAGCACAGGATTAAAAGTAAAAGAATCAGGGTTCAGATCCCAGCATTACCACTACCTATGTGACTATAGCCTTGTCAATTCACTTTTGTGGCATTCAGTTTCCTTATCTATGAAATAGAGACTGGACAAGCTGAGTTCCCAGGTCCCTTCAAACTCCAGATCTATGAATCCATGAGCCTAATGAGATTAAATTATAGAAATACTGTTGGCAACTTGAGAGCCAGCTGCTCTGACTTGGATCACTGTGGTGTCAGGTACTAACCTGGCTGTCCATGAATTAGTGGTGGAGCTCTCAAAGAGCCACAATGAGTCTTCTCCTGGCCACCTAGGGCTCTGCCAACCACTCACTTTGACTATAGGACCACAAGATGCAGGTAACATCTGCCACATTTCTAGACTGAAAGAGATTCCAAAATCAGGATCCTCGAGGTCACCTAAATCAAGGTCAAAATCCTCATTCCTCAGAATCTTGCAAGAGCAACTCCAGGGATATTCTCTAGAACGATGTAAACTTGGAGTGAGGTGCGTACACTTTTTTTTTTCTTATGGAATCTACACTTTTAATCTCACTACTATTTGCTTCTATTGTCAAGTGCCTATAAAAAATGAGGGCATTCAGAAATACTGTTTTCTGGAAGTTTTCACATCATATGAAGTTGGTCATTGCCATGAGTGTTTCTCTGCACATATGTTTGCTTGTATGGCCAAACAATGCTGTCATGCTGGACCCCATCATCCACAATCCCAATTTCTCACTTTGATTTCTGGGTAAGCTATCAGTCACTTAAGTGAGATGGAAAAGTGAGAAATTGGTAGAGACTGAGCAGAGTCCATTGGCATATCGTAGAAAAAGAACTAGACTGAGTGGCAGCAGACCTGGGTTCTAGTTTTGGCTCTGACTGCCAACTAGTTGTGTAGTCTGGAATAGTAAAATCTCAGTTTGAAGGTACCTTAGAGACCATTTAATTCCAGCTCCCAGACACACACACACACACACACACACACACACACACACACACACATCCCAGAAACCTCTCCAAGAATCAGTCAACAATCGTTCATTAAACACCCATTTTTCAAGCACTGTACTAGGTGCAGGGTATATGAAAACAAAAATGAAAATTCAGTCTCTAAACTCAAGGAGCTTATATTCTATGGAGTGAAGCAATGTGTCCATATATACAGTATATATTCAGAGTAAATACCAGGTAATTTGGGGGTAGGGGAGGGGGTAGGAAATGGACAAGCCCCTGGGGAGGGCCATATAGAAGGTGGGGCTTGAGCTGTGCCTTGAAGGAAGTCAGCCAAGGATTGAAAAAATATAGAAACATGAGATGCATTTCATGTGTGTGAAATAGCAAAAAGACTAATCCAGCTCAACCATAGAATACTGAAGGGGAATAATGTATAAGACTGGAAAGCAAAATTGGTACTAGGTTGTGAAGGGCTTTAAATGTCCAACTAAAGAGTTTGCATTTAATTCTTAGAAGAAAAGGAGTCAGAAGAATTTATTGTGCAGGGGATTTGGGTTTTTTCCCCTTCTAAGCCTATGCCTCTATATAGGACCTAGGCTTTAGGGATATTATTTGGCCACTTGGTGGAGAATGAAATGCAGAAAGCAGACTTGAAGACCAACTGCAATAGTCTAGATATAAGATTTCTCATCTTATAAGAGCCTGACCAGAGTTCTACAGCATGAGCCTCTGCTTTCCTACCCATGAAAGGACTCCTCTATCTCATGAAGTAGAAACCTGTCTACATATATCGGTCCTGTTTTGATTCTCTGGCCCTTGGTGAATGAACAAGTGATGTAGTAAGAAGTCAACTAATCTCTCATTCACATAGTAGCCTTTCAAATATTCAAGGGTAATGATGGTCTGTTCTCTAAATCTATTCCTTTCAAAGGCAAAAATCCCTGCCCTGATGGAGTATAGGCCCTAGAAACATACTACTATCACCACCAACTTCTCCTGAACTCTCCCACATGGTCGTCTCTGGGTTCACTTGAGGTATTGACCCATCCCAGTAATCCTCTCAACTGAATGACCTTCCATGGTGGCCTACACCCAATCTCCCAGTTCTCAGTTACCTCTAACCTAGTCCAGTCCTCCATTGTCTGCTACCTCCAGATCACCTGGCTACTTCCCACCCTTGATTCCATCTAGACCCCATTCTCTCTTGGCCACCTGGTCCAGGTCTCTGGTATTCACTTAGGGCACTCAGCCCTTCTCTGTTACCTCCCAGTCACCCCAGACTCTTCGGTTACTCCTAGATCATTCCCACAGTCTTTTTGTATATAAGGTCCATCTTGCCTCCCATTAAATTGCTCAGACTCCTTAAGAGTCTGGTCAATGCTCAGATTCAATCTGGGCAGGCTTATCAATACAAGTGTCACAAATACAGTGTATTTTTAGAAGCATACCCACATTGACTGGTGTTCTAATAAACCTTGTCTTCAGCTGAAAGAAGGCTTGGGTCAAATTCATTCAAGGCAGGAGCTGCATGTCATTTGCCCTTGAATTTTGGAGTCCCAGAACCCCTAAACCTCAATATCTCTAAATCCTTCCATCTATCCTCATACAACAGACAGTGATCCCCTCATCATACTAGTCACCGTTCTCTTATACACATTTTATTTAGTCAACGTCTCTTCTAAAATGAGGAATCTAAAATGATAGACAGTGGTCCAGATGGGATCTAACAAAAACAGAAGAAATAGGGCTATCACATACTTTGTTTTGGAAGCTATCATTCCATTAGTGCAACCTTAACATCAAATTAGTCACTGTTGACTCACTGTTGACTCACTTGGAGCCTACAGTCAACCAAAACTCTTGAGTCTTTTTTTATATGAACAACTATCTAGCAGAAAATCTTCCTGATCACAGACTGGTGTCGTTTTTTGTTTGTTTTAAATCTAAGCATAGGACTTAACAGGGGCAGCTAGATGGTATGGTGGAGAGAGTGCCAGGTCTAGAGTCAAGAAGACTTTTCCTGAGTTCAAATCTGACCTCAAGAAAACTTACTAGCTGCATGACCCTAGGCAAGCCACTTAACCCTATTTGCCTCAGTTTCCTCATCTGTAAAAGGAGCTGGAGAAAGAAATGGCAAACCATTCCAGTATCCTTACCAATAAAACCCCAAACAGGGTTACAAAGAGTTGCACACACCCGAAAATGACTGAACAACAAACAGAACTTGTCGTTTATTCTCATGACATTTCATCTTGTTGGGTTCAGCCTAGTCTGGGCTGTTAAGGTCTTTTAGGCATCTGGTTCTGTCCCTCAAAGTGTTATCTGACTTTTATAACTTACATAATTCAAAAGTTAGATAAGCATGCCCTCTATATCGTTATACAAGTTACTGATTAAAATGCTGCATGGTACAAGACTAAGAGCAGACCCCAAGAAGGGCTTACTTCTAGGGACATCATTTTGTGAGGACATCAATCCACTGATCATCATACTTTGGCTATTGGTTTATTCAACCAATTTTGAGTTTACCCAAACGGTAACAGTCACTGGCCCATACCTCTCCATCTTTACCATAATGATTTTTGGGGGTGGGAGAAGGGAAAAGGAAAGGTCTAGACCTGATTTCATCAGTGCAGAGAAGTGGAAACTCTTATCGCTAATGCATAACAAAAACATAACTTACAGTTTTAGAACTGCCTGAAACACTGAGAAATCATGTGAATTAATCCATAGTCACACAACAACGTGTCAAAGGTAGGAAGGACTAGAACCCAGGGCTTTATGACTCCAAGGCCAAAATTCTAGGTACTACACCTCTCTCATTAGATATATGCCTTGATAAAATCCAGACACATGATGTCTATAGCAGTGTCCTGACCTAACAGTCAAGTACTCCTACCAAAGGTGGAAAGGAGGGAAACCTGGCATGGCTTGTTCTTCTGAACTCCTGCTGTGCCTAGTCATCATCAGCTTTATTATGGACAGCTCATGAGTCACCTGTTTAATATCAATAATCCTTCACAGAATGTTGCCTGAGGTCGGAAGTTCACAGTACATACTTTATGGAATCTACCATTTTCCTCTTTTTGAGGAAATACTCTCCAGTAATACTAAGTCTCCCCCCCATGACTCAGTTTCTTCATTTGTAAGCCCTTTGAGCAAAAGGATTGTTTAATTTTTGTCCTTACATCCTCAGAGCCCAGTGTTGTGCCTCCCACACACCAGATGCTTAAGAATGATTATTTACTCAATTGACCACACCCATGTCCATTTCTGACATTATGCCTGGTCCTTTTAGATCACGTGAAGTTTGATTTGCAGACATTTCTATAGATGAACTTGTATATGTGGTCATCTCCTTAATAAACAATCTGACCATTAAAAAAAAAAAGGCTATTGAAATGAACTGAATACATAAACTAAGGGAGTTTAGTTGGTGAGCAGTAAGGTCCCTGCCAGTTCTAAGATTCTAGGACTATAATAATGTCATTCACTGCTGTTGTTATGTAAATACATTATACTATAATTCTGCTACTATAAAAAGACATCTGAAAAGGATCCTTTGCTAAGAATACTAAGACTAATAATAGCTAACATGTTTGGCTTTTTTTTTTTACTTTTTTTTCTTTTTTTTCTTTTTGGAGGGCAGTTGGGGTTAAGTGACTTGCCCAAGGTCACATGGCTAGTTTTTGTGTTAAGTGTCTGAGGTCAAATTTGAACTCAGGTCCTCCCATCTCCAGGGCCTTTGCTCTATTCACTGCGCCACCTAGCCACCCCTAGTTAACATGTTTGTAATGCTTACTGCATGCCAGGCTACGGTGTTAGGCATTTTACAAAAATTATCTCATTTGATCCTTACATCAACCCTGAGACATAGATGTGATTAGTACCCATTTTTACAGATGTGGAAACTGAAGCAAGCAGTGAACTCAGGACTTTCTGACTCCAGGCCCAATCCTCTGTGTACTGTGGAAACCCCTAACTGGCCCTCAAATTGTGCATCTCACGTCTCTATGTGTCTTCCTTTAGATGTACACTCATCTTCCCTACATCCCAAACCTGCGTTTACTCCATGATTGTTAGGTATACCTGCTACCTTGGGTAACTGGGCCGAATTCTCCTTATCACAGAAGACTATCATGGGAAAGTTACTGACCCTCCATAAGCCTCACTTCCCTTACCAATAGCCTCAGAGATAAGAATTCCCTTCTCCCTCCCCCAGCCCCCCCTTCCCACTATTTACTCCCACGGAAGTGTTTTCTCAAAATGACTAAGCAAACCTTTAACTGCAATTGAAATGGGAACTATTCTTTTAACTAGGGTGTTGGTTACCAAAAAGATCTATCTATATAATTATAACTATAACAATAACCATTGATATTTATATGAGGATTCAGAGTTTGTAAAATATTTGCAGATTTTATCACTTGAGGATCACCCCTCCCCAGGGATGATCTTTTCCCCATTTTACAGATGATGGAATGAAAGCCTAGAGAGGTCAAGTAACTTGCCTAGAGACACAGGTATTCAGTGCCAAAAGTGGGCTATTTTATCTTCTGTAACAGAAGACTGTCTCTAAAATGTCCTTCCAATACAGAATAGAGAAGGAAAATCCGCAGATTTGGAGATTGGGATACAGAAGGGAGGAGAAAGAAGGATTCGTCCATTATTCAATCATATCTACTGTTATTTAAAGTGACCAACTTATCTATAACTATGTATGTGTGTATATATATGTATATATATATATTCTGAAGTTTATCTTATATTTATTATGTATTTTCTATATAAATATATTTGTATATTTAATATATTATAAATAATAGTATGTATATATGTATATTCTGAAGTACATTTATTCATTCAATAAATAATAATTTTTATTAAATACCTATTCCCTCTCATAGTCTTGGACTAGGTTCTATAGAGATTACAAGTTGGAAAAGACAGTCCCTTTGTATGTGGGAAATGAGTTTGCAGATAAATTGACTGATAAAAAGGTATTGGATTCCAGAGTGCACCCCACAGAACAGACTTCCAACATCAGATTAATTCTATAAGGACTTCTTCCCCTCTCCTGCAATAATCCTATCACCAGCATACAACTCATAAGTATAATGCCTGATAGCTTTCAAAGTATTTCCTTCATTACACTCTCAAAAGGTAGACAAAACAAGTATTATGCCTCTCACTTTACAGAGGAAGAAACTGAATCTCAAGAGAGCTCACAAGGTGACATGCCCACCATATAGACTAGTAAAAGTCACAATAGGATTTATGAGAAATACTGATAGTTTGGTTTTCACAGATTCTGTAGGAACTATGAATGTTTTGGAAACGTATTCAGCACAGGATGTATGTATGTATGGAAGGGCTTAGGTCCTGGGAGAAAAGGGCAGAACACACTATCCAGTCATATAAAGGAATCTACAAAGAGGAAGGGAGACCAGACCAAGTTGGTTCAAACCAGTTGGGATTAAACTGACACACTCAGTGTAGGAGTTAAGTCCTATTGTCTGACCAGGGGCTACTCTGGTGGGAAGAGAAGAACCATTCAGGTGAAGGGTAGCCTAGGAAAGGGGATGACCTGTCTAGAGGGGACCAATGATTGGGACAGAAATGGGGGCACACAATCTTTGTTCTGCTACTGGGGAGTGGGGGGTACGGACGTGTGTGTGTGTGTGTGTGTGTGTCTTGTACTGTGAGGGAATGCACATGCCTGCTTCTCCGGAGAACTGTCAATAAAGGATCTCTTCTTTCACTCCACAAACTGCACTTTTATTTACTCCATTAACCTGGAGCTTGGAAGGAGGGAGCAAGCCTCCTGGCTGGTTGAGCTTGAGATGAGAATTTTGTTTAAAACAGATTCAATCCCAGATCTACTAAGTTCTGCACTTTGGGAATAAAACAATTTTACAGTACCAATGTCACAGGGCTATTTTAAGGTCCTGACGAGATAATGCGTCAACAGTGCTCTCCACACTTTAAAGCCCTATTCAAAATGTCAATTGCCATTCTTATTTCCATTACTTCATGGTATGTCTTCAAATGAGAACCGGGATGCTCATCAGGACACCTGAGAGGTCCCACCAGACAGATTTAGAACTGGAAGAGATCTAAGAGGTCATGGAATCCAAGGCCCTGGTTATACAGATATGAAAATGTAGGCGGGGAAGTGATTTGCCCGTAGTCACAGTTCTGTCCCTTAACATGCTGGGTGACCCTGGACAGGCTACTTCCCTTCTCTAGGCCAGGACTCAATCATCTCTAAGCTCCTCTTCCAGCCCTGACTTTCTAAGAGTTCATGAAATCCTGCTGAGAAACTGAAGACAGAATTCTAGGGCGAAAAGAAAGAAAAGGATCCATGCACCCTTCTCCTGCTTTAAGAAGCGGTTTGCATCTTCCTTCAAACTCTGCACCCCAGAGCAAACTGGACCATATTCCAAAGTGGAGCACCTTGGGAACCTAGGGAAAGGGAATTAGAAAGCAAAACTTGGCCTTGGGCCAGTGGGCGCCCCAGGCTGCACTTCTCGACTTACTGCCTCTTACAGCTCTTCCCAAACAAAGCTCCTTTCTTAAAACTTGCTGCCTCAAGGAAATGTTTCTCTCCTTTTTGCAGGCTGTAGTTGAATGGCTCCCTCTGGATTGTAGATACAAGGCTTTAAGTTAAGCATTAGAGGAGGGCAGACTTTTGCCCACAAACACCCCTGCCAGAGCAAAGTCAACAAGGAGGGGATCTGAGCAAGGCAAAGATCAAGATGGTAGCCAAAGAAAGCACAATGATGCATAAAAGCCTTGAAAACATGGAGAGAATGGGTTAATGCAAAGAACCACCACCCAGTGGATGCGCACGGCTGATGAAGGCTCCTGAGATTCCTGCTCATTTACTTGTAGCAAACAGTAGGGGGAGAAGATGCTCTCCTTTGTCCCCAGTAAATTCCAGTAGCTTCCAATTGCCTCCTGCCTAAAACAAAATGCCCTATTTGGCTTTTAAAGCCTTTTGTAACCTGGCCTCTTCCTGTCTTTCCACTTTCCTTAGACTTTCCTATGCCATATACTATAGGATCCAGAAACACTGGCTTCTGGGTGGCTCCTTACATGCAATACTCCAATGTGCATTTTCACTGGCTGCTCCCATGCCTGGAATGTTCTGCTTCCTCATCTGCCTACTGGCTTCTTTAGCTTCCTTCAAGTTTCAGCAAAAGTCCCACCTTGCACAAGAAGTCTTTTCCAAACTGTCTTAATTCTAGTATATTCCCTTTGAGATTATCCCAAATTTATCCTGTGTATACATTTGAACATATTTGGCTACATGTTGATTCCCTCCCTCTTTTTTGCCTTTTAGTTAATCGTACCTGGCACATAGCTAATTAATAATTTCTGACTCTGGCTAAGGTTAGAGCTCCAGCTTAAGGAAAACAGGAAGGGAGGATTATTTTTGCTCTTGGGTCCTTGGCAGCATAAACAGAGAGAGCAGGTAGGAGAGGAGCATGCACTCTAGCAGCTCAAGGGTAGTTTCCCTGTATCAAATGAATAGGTTCTTGATTTAAAATCCTGTTATAGAAAGAACATATAACCTATGTGGGATCATTCTGCTCTGGCCTTCAACAAGATTATAAAATGATGTTCTAAATTAAAACAGGCCACATGTCATATATAAGACTATACGGTATCATCAAAATAATTTCTATTTAATCCTTGGTCATTCATTATAAGGAGAAAACGCTCAAGTATCGTGACAGCTGACTTCAAGGGGCTGCCCAAATTATTTTATTATGCTAGAATTTGGTTGTGTCAATTGCTGCTCCAAATAGGACACTTTTCAAAAAGAGGCTTAACAATCTATCTGTTATAAAAACATAAGTTTTTATAACAACCTTTGGAATGGAATGGAATGGGTAGGATGCTGGAATTTTATATGTACTTAAAGGAACCTTCTAACTCAACATACACTCCTGCTTCTTCATACCCAAGTGTACTTTACTCTAATACAACAGGCATATTCATTTTCTCTGAATCAGAATTTTGTATCTTTAATACAATAAGTAACTTTGTTATTTAAAAGACCACAGTATCATAAATCCATTTGTAAAAGTAAATGATTTAGCGGTTTTTTTGTTTGGTTAGTTTTTTTGTAAAGAGAATAATCACCTTATAGATACACAAAGTAACTGAACTGGAAGAAATCTCAAAAACTCCCTGGTAGACCTTATACCTGAACAAAATTCCCCTGTCCAGCATGAACAACAAGTGGTTATTCAGTTTTTGCTTAAGGATTTCACCAAATGGAAAACCCACTTCTCTGGACATAACTCACTCTTCACTTTCAGATAATTCTAATTTTTTGGATTTTTTTTCCCCTTAAATGAAGCTTGAATCCATCTCTTTTCAATTTCTACCCATTACTCACTCCTCACTCATTCTTTTCTCTGGGGTCAAGCGGAACAAATCAAATCCCATTTCTATATACAAGTCCTTTAAATACTAGAAGACCCTACCATGTTCCCTGCTCCTTTTTTCCCCCTTTTTCCCTCCCCCCAGAGCCTTTTCCAAATTAAATATTCCTGTTCCTTCAACTGATTTCCATATGGCTTCATCTCAAGGCTCTTCAACATCCTGGTTGATTTCTTTTGGTCACTCTGCAACTTCTCAATATGTTTCCTAGAATATGGTACAAAGAAATGAACAAAGTAGTATAGATATGACCTGACCTGTGCAGAATATAAAGGCGCTGTCACCTCTCTAGTGCTGGAAAGACACTACATGTCTTTCAATGTAGCGTAAGATCATATATGCTTTGTTTGATGACTCTGTTGACTCATATTAAACTTTCAGTTTATTCAAACTCCCATATCTTGTTCAAAGAAATTGCTGTCTAGCTGCATCTCTCCCATGTTGTATTTGAAATTTTTATTTTTTTAACCCAAGTCTAAAATTTTATATTTATCTCTGTTAAATTTCATCTTATTACAGATGTGAAATGTTTCATGCACTTTCAGATAAAGGCATTCTATCATTAGTTTTACCTGACCATTTAAATTTATTATAAGAGAGATTTCATAATATAGGAGTAATCTGTAAATGTTTTTAATGTAAAAAATAAAACATCAAGTTTTAAAAGATGAAAATAAAAATTTCACTTTGTTAGATTTGGAACAATATTATATCATAGAGATGTTTTTCAATCCTAATTCAGTTGTCCAGTGCATTAGCTATGTTTCCTAGCTCTGCATTTTCTTCAAATTTGACACAAATGCTTAGGTCCAAACCATTAAAACTGCTATAATGTAAATACAGAGTTTCATCTCACCAAAGTGCTTAAAACTAAGTCACATCCATATTGATTTTCTTAAAAATCAAGTCATTTTTATTCCTTTCTTCATATCAAAAAGAATGTGATTCAAATTTAAACAATCTTCCTCAAAGTACAATCTAGCCTTAAAAGAACAGCAAACAATTTATTATTTGGTGTGAAAAATAGATTGCTTAATTTAAAAGAAACAAACAAAAAACCCTACCTGAATACTCTCAGCCTTTAATAACAGAAATCAATCAACAGGTGAAAATGGTTGTAGGGGTAGCTCCCAAAAGATGAAATTAGGCCAGGAAATTCGGAGTCAATGGGATTACAGAGAAATTCAATCTGCATATCTTTTGACTCATTTAAATAGCTGGAAGTACAGAAGTTCATGGTACTGGTTTTCTCTGGACCATAACCAACCAGCCTCAGTAGCATGCCAGAACTACACCGCCACACACTGCACAGCCAGTTGTTATGTTCGTACAATTCATCAAAAAGCACTTAATAAGTACCTACTCAATGCTAGGTATGGAAGATATAAATACCAAAAAAAAAATGAAATAAAGCCCTCCTTTGAGGGAGCTTACATCTTAATGTATACTAAGGCTAGTTGTATCACAGGAGTAATATATCCAGGGTTTTTTTTTCCAGTAGAAAGAATCTTGAAAAGGTTATCAAGAGAACTGGCAAACTGTGATTTCTAAGTTTCTTTCATACTATTATCTCATCTGACTTTCACAATGGCTCTGTGAGGACAAGGAAAGTTATGCACATCACAGGGTTACAGAGAGAGAAGAGTTGGAAGGAACCTTTACTGTGTGCGAGTCCTCATTCTATGGATGATGATGATGATGAGGCCAAGGAAGGTTGACTTGCCCAGGATCACATAGTGAATAAAGATCTTTGGCAGGATTCAAACCCAGGTCCTAGAGGACTCCCAAGTCCAGCATTCTATCTGCTATATCACATTACCTCTCAAATGCCATAAGCGGTACTGATTACTTCTCTTCCTCAAAAGATCCATCCACATTGTACCCTCTCTCTTCCTATTTCTAACAACCTTTCTGATACCCATCTATTTCTTTTAAAGATTGACTTATGGGGGATGGGCAGGAAGAAGGGCATAAGGGGGCATATCTAGGGGAAGCAAAAACTGAAAGATTATCAATAAAAATGTATTTTTTTTAAAAGACTGGCTCGTGTGTTAGTATGGGTTTGAGGTTATTTGGGCTGGAGGGAGTAGCAAAGGGTTGAACTACAACTAAAACAGAAGACTTTGTCACAATTTAGTCCTAATGTTCTATTACACCAAGGTAGAGATAGTGAAGAATTACTAATTTTTCAATGACTTTTACATTTTAAACTGGGCTTGAAATCTGGGCAAGAAGGAGTTTTTCGTTTTCATTATGGGAACATATCTTTCTTGATATTTGTAAACACACCTTAACCCACCCAACCCATTCTCTCTCCTCTCTTACTCTCCCCCTCCCTCCAAGGCATATTGGCCCAATCCAAAATTAACACATAACCCAAAATAAATGAAAGAGTTGTTTTCTTGGCTTTTAAAAACTCTGTTATTACTCTCTAACCTTTCACTCCTTTCCTCCTTCCATCATAACAGTTATCTAATCTCAACAGCAAACTAAGACTGTAGAAAATCATAATCAAATCAGCCATTAAGGAATGAGACAGGGTTGAGTTTATAATGCTGTTCTGGCTTCTCACCTCTTCTCTGCCCCTCCTCAAGACTTGGACAATGGCCACTTGTTGTTGGTCCAAGTGTTGACCTAGTAAGAACATGCCCAGGAGCTCAGTTCTCAGAGAGCTCTTTGTAAGGCAGTGATTTCCTCCTGGAATGTGGCTGGCCCCTTCCTGAGATGGAGCCCCATAGAATTCAGAATCTGAAGTTCACCCAGGTAGATCGATGCAAACACTCAAGAGTATCACAGACTCTGCCCTTCAACTCCCCTTGGGTAAATGGGGTTTCTTGCCCAGAGAAATTAGCCTCATAAGTCACTACAAGAACAACAAAGTTGGCTATGCCTAGGTCCAGAGCCTAGGCCAAATCTCTGCCATGAATTGAAATTCTCATTATTAGTTGGGTTATGCTAGGCCTTTCTAAAAAAAGTTTGTTTTAAGAAAACTTTGTCTTCATTGTACCTGCTTAGGGATAGGGATAGGTATAAGAATGCCTGTGATATATCACTGTAATATTTGTATAAGGATGTTTTTTCTATCAATACTGTTAACTCCTTTTTTGAGACCTTAGAGAATGGTGTAGGATAGTGGGGTCAAATTCAAATGAAAACAGGGCCACTAAATTCCACGGAAGGATCCCTGTAGGCCATTTATTGACTTAGAAAACCACCTTTCACATAAGCTATGTTCTATTGTATTTTTTATTTATTTTGTTAAATATTTCCCCATTACAGTTTAATCTGAGAAGTTAAGTGATTTGTTCAAGATCCCACAGCCAGGAATATATCATTGTATTAAGTCACACTGCCTCTCTAAAGATCTTTGCAACTTATAAAAAAAATATTTATTACTACAGGACTGCAAAAATACTTCTTAACCAAATAATTCTTCCCCTTAGGAGAAAGTCCTCTACCAAAGGATTCCAAATACTCTTGAGTAAGACAATCGTCTTCTCCACAAAGTGTGTATGTGTTGGAAGAACACATGCCAAAAGGGAAGTCCACAGCTCTGATTCTCTGGAATACAATCTCTTTCCCTGATTTCCCCTTAGTAGGTACTTGTTTGGTTTCTCCCTCCTCTCTCTTTCACACAATCAATTCCTGTGGGAAAAGAAATTCTAAGAAGCCACAAGCCAAATGGCCTTTACTACACCTTAGCATCTCAGGAACAAAATATGGTATAGAATCCCAAGGTAAACAGCTTAGACAAACTTCTGAAGAAAAGAAAAGAGGCTTAAATTTAAAAGTATTGTAACAGAATACTGGACTAAGGTTAAGCATAAGATAATCAGATTCTTCTTTTGGACAAGATTACTCTAGGTTTCATCTTTTCATCCATCCTAAAGTCCTCTCGAATGTTCCTCACTTAGACTGAACTAGAAGTGAAGAGCTTTGAGGCCATGTCATATAACTCTAAGGAACTGGGAACATTTAGCCTGAAAAAAAAAAAAAAGGTTGGGGGTGGGATAACAGATGATAGTTATCTCCCTTATCTCCCATTACCTAAAAGGCTGTCTGTCAAGTGGAAAATGAATTAGATTTGCTCTGTTTGGCCACAGGAGGCAGAACTGAGAGCAAAGGGTAGGAGTTTTAAAGAGGTAAATTCTGACAATGTTCAGAAAAACTTTTTTCTTTTTGACAAAAAAAGTGAAATAAGCTCCATCTGGAAGGAACTTCACTTGAGAACTTAGAACAGAGGCTGGGTGACCACTTGTCAGAGATGTTGTGAAGGGGACTCTGGTTCAGGTACACAGAGCACCACAAGTTCCATTGCCCATGATTCTGCGACCCATTCTCCTCTCCCTTATTGCCTCATTCCCACTTTTCTTATTCTACAAGAACCATACTTTCTTTTAAGCGATGGTCCTTCCAGTTCCCATTTTACAAGGGAGTTTTTTGATCCATCCTTCAGCTTCTCCTAAACAGTCCACTTCTTTGGCCAAATCCATCTCATCTCCAGCTCTATTCCTCTACCCTGGCCCACTTCTAACCCTACCAGTGAACATCTAAGAGTACTTGTCTATTTCTCTAACTGAGAAACAAGATTTATCAAGGTCACTAACCATGACCTGAACTTCAATGTCTATAATGTGGTTGTTTGTGTTAGTCACCTCAGGAAGACTTCAGATTGTGACATCTGGGTACGGAACTAAATAGCTTGAAGTCGTAGAATTCTGGAGCTGGAAAGAACCTTTGTGATCATCTAGTCTAATCTACTCATTTAATATTAGCTGACACACAGCTTGTCCCAAAGTTTAGTGTGGTTTCAAGCTGTTAAAACTGAAAATTACACTAAGAATTTCAGACATCATATATTTGTATACACAAGTACCTTAATGTTGGCAAAGCAATTTATATATATATAGATATAGATATAGATATAGATATAGATATAGATTGGTGTGTGTGTATATTTACACACACACACATACATACTACCAATCTATATTTTCTCTCATACTATATGACTTGTTATATATTATCTCAGTATTATATATAATTTCAGCTAGTTATTTGATAACTGCCATTCAATTACTTTGTACACATTTCACATACACAATTATTTGCATATTGTCTCTTTTATTAGAATGTGAGCTCCTTGAGGGAAAGGAGAGGGTAGAGAGAGGACTAGGACCATGTCTCACCTTTCTTTGTACCCCCCAGAGATTAGCAAGGTTCCTGGGGCATTCTGCTTTTACCAACCAACTGGTCCCCTTGATAACCCTATTATCATCCCCATTTTATAGATAAAGAATAGGTTTCATGACTTGCCCAGGGTCACTCATTGATAAAATGTCAAAGGCAGCATTTAAACTCAGGTCTTTCTGATCCCCCACCCAACACTCTACCCACTGTACCTAGCTGCCTTGGAGGAGGAGAGGTTAAGGAATCTGCCCAAGGTTATATATATTACTATTTCAATAGCCTGCTGGTGGGTCTGCCTGCCTCAAGTCTCTCCCTTCTCCAACCCATTCTCCATTCAGCCACTAAGGTGATCTTCCTAAAGCATAGCTCAGATCATGTCACTTTCCTACTCAGTAAATTTCACTGGTTCCCTATTGCCTCCAGGAGCAAATATAAAATGTATTCAAAGCCCTTCTTAAACAACTACCCTGTCTTTCCAGGCTTCTTATGCCTTACTCTCCAAGTGTATTCTTTGATCCAGTGACTCCTGGCTGTTGACCCACAAGTAACATACTTCATCTCTGAGCTTTGGGCCTTCTCTCTGGCTGTCCCCAAAGTCTGGAATGCTCTCCCTCCTTTGTTCTGAGTACTTACCTCCCTATCTTGCCTAAGTCCCAACTAAAATCCTATTTTCTATAGGAAGCCTTTCCTAACCTCTATCAATTAATTCCAAAGTTTCCCTCTTTGATTTATTTCCTAATTATCCTGTAAGGGCAGTTGGGTGGTGATGAGACAGAGCCAGGTCTGGAGTCAGGAAGACCTGAGTTCAAATCCTCTAGCCTCAGACACTTATTAGTTGTGTGACCCTGGGCAAGTAACTTTAATGCTATTTGCCTCAGTTTCCTCATCTGTAAAATGAGCTGGAGAAGGAAATGGCAAACCACTCCAGTATCTTTGCCAAGAAAACCCCAAATGGGGTCATGAAAAGTCAGGCACAACTGACACATTTAATAAATGTTGGTTGACTGATTATTTATTAGTAAAACCAAGATTCTAACCTTCATATCCTGACTCTTATTTTAATGCCTTTTTACAATATCCCCCACGCTATCAAGTGCACAACTGACAAGATTCTGATAAAGGAGCATAAAACCCTGAGATGAGTAACACTAATAAAATAATAATAAGTACCTCCCATTTCTATTGCTTTCAACAGTTTACAGAGCATTTAAGGAAACACTACCATCTCTTCCCCTGGAGTTGTCTTTGAATAGGACACTATCTGCCTTGCTTTGCACACATGAGGCATGAAATGTTTATTGAATGAATAAATGAACAAACCAACACACAAATGTCCAGGGTGGGGAAGGAGCCATTCTGCCTCAAAGCAGCTCCCTTCTAACTCAAGGATTATGAAGATGGAAAGGAATCCTGGAATCAGAAACAAAAAGCTCTAAGGATTTATGTGTTTACTGGAAGTCCTGCCCTCTCCCTGTGACCCAAATATGTTGTAAGTATTAATAAAAAAAAAAATCTAACCCCCATGTTATTGGACTAGAAAGAAGAGAAAGTGCTCAGGACTTTTCCATGCCAGCAGCTCACATAGACAGAGAATGAATCATTGATGGGTAAACTAGCTCACCAACTCAAACTGATCCCGCTTTCCCCTGGGCTACCAAACCAGGAGGACTAGAAGGCCTTGATGGGCTTTCAAAAGGGGGCAGAGATTAAAATGGGATCTTAGTTCTTCCTGTCCGTCTAAGGCAAAGGAACTCTGAACCCTTTCCCATGTTTGCCTTATCTTCTCCAGGACAGCTAGCTGAAATGTCTAAATGATCCAAGAATATGTGAGGGGCTGGAGGGCTGAGAGTCCTGCATCGTTGGCTCTCTATCCCCCACACCACATAATATCATTATGAAGGAGGTAGATATATGACAGTGGGCAACTTGTAGAGTGTCTCTGACCCTCAGTTTTCTCTGTGAAATAATACCTGGCTTAGTAAATTGAGAAGGCTGTGGCCAGGTTCAAATGAATGAAGAAATTATTTCTAAGGCCCCATTCACTGTTGTTGTTGAGTCATTTTTAAGTTGTGTCCAACCCTTTGGGACCCTATCTGGGATTTTTCTTGGCAACGAAGCTGGAGTGGTTTGCCATTTTCTTCTCCAACTCATTTTACAGACATTTCTCCTGGGGCAAACTGGGTTAAGTGACTTGCCCAGGGTTACACAGCTAGTAAGTGTCTGAGGCCAGATTTAAACTCAAGAAGATGAGTCTTCCAAGGCTGTTGGCACTCCATCCAGTGTGCCACCTCGTTTTCCAGGGTCTCAGCTTTACAGCATTCCATTCAGTGACTTAAAGTTGTCTGATTCTGATGTGCATTAATGGACTTAGGACAGTGGTTCTCAGCCTTCCTAATGCTGCGACCCTTTAATACAGTTCCTCATAATGTGGTGACCCCCCCAACCATAAAATTATTTTTGTTGCTACTTCATAACTGTAAGTTTGCTCCTGTTATGAATCGTAATGTAAATATCTGATATGCAGGACGTATTTTCATTGTTACAAACTGAACATAACCCACAGGTTGAGGACCGCTGGTCTAAGGGCTTTACAATTATTAGCTCATTTGAGACGCACAACCCTGGGAGGTAGGTGCTATTATCTCCACTTTATAGTTGAGGAAACTTAATCAGACAAAAGTTAAATGACTTGCCCAAGGTCACTCAACTAAAAAATGTCTGGGGCTGGATTTGAACTCAGATCTTTTTTATTCCATGCCCAGTGTTCTATGCCAGCTAACTGCCTATGAGAAACTAGAAATGTGAACTAGATATGGGATGTGGAAGAAATGTTTTGTAATCCCTTTCCAAGAAATCATAAAGTTAGATCTGAGCTCAGGTATTAAAATGGGCAAACCACAAACACTGTGTAAGTTCGCACGAAAGAGCAAAATGAACGTCAACATATCCTGAGACAGTGTAATGTAGGGAGCTCATGCTGAGGCCAGTGTGAAGGCAGACTGGATAGAAAATTCTCTCTCACCTTTTATCACGTACCAACCTCAAAACGTCAGCTAAGTGGTACAGTGGATTCCAGGCCTGGAGTCAGGAAGACTCACCTTCCTGAATTCAAATCCAGCCTCAGACACTTGTTAACTGTGTGACCCTGGGCAAGTCACTTCACCCTGTTCGCCTCAGTTTCCTCACCT
This sequence comes from Pseudocheirus occidentalis, assembly GCA_028646575.1. NCBI lineage: Eukaryota > Metazoa > Chordata > Mammalia > Diprotodontia > Pseudocheiridae > Pseudocheirus > Pseudocheirus occidentalis. The sequence goes on from CM053597.1 coordinate 85,161,046, forward strand.
GGAAAATGAGCTGGAGAAGGAAATGGAAAACTACTCTGGTATCTTTGCCAAGAAAACCCCAAAGGGGCTCACAAAGAGTAGTTCATGACTGAAATGACTGAACAGCAACAAACCACAAATTTTAAAAAGAATATTTTATGTGGCACACATTTTAATTTCAACTTTTGTTTTGAAATTTTAGGATTATTCCTGGAAGTAACTGGAAACCTTAGCATGGATGTTTGGGAACTAAGACAGGGTTAAAACCTCCTGCTAAAGTATGCATACCAGGAAAGATAAAGTTGTAAGGAGGAAGGGTTGGGGTAAAAGGGAGATTCGTTTTTCTGCTTAGAAAGATTTCTAGGAAACATGATGGAAGTGGATAAGTAACGGTGAACAGCAGGCTTAGCACATTGAATTTGGAGTCAGAAGACCTGGGTTCTCGTTACTTTTGAAGCTTTTTGCCTCAGTGACCTGGAGTGAGTCACTGCTTCCCTAGGCCTCAGATTCCCTATCTGTAAAATGACAGCCCCTTCCGGCTCTAACTCCCAAGATTCTGAGATGGCAGAGATTGCAGTTGGCTAGGAAAGCATAGAAAAACTAAAGAGAACCATTATACCTCAATATAAGGCATAATATTATATCACTGAATGAGTTTCTTATGAAAAGTAAAGCTATAAACTGTCATGGGAAAATGCATGAAAGGTGATGGATGGATGATAGTTAAAATATCCTGTATTGTCATGGGCAATGAGTGTCCTCAACTAGGAACTGAGTTCCAGGTCCCCTTCAGCGACTCATTTTCTGTATGACCACAGGCAAAGCACTTAGGCCTTCTTTGGCCCTTAGTTCCCAAATCTGCAAATTAAAAAGACTGGACAAATGTGCCTTCCAGATAAAAGAGAAGCATTGAGGTGTAAGAGAAAGAGCCCTGGACCTGGACTCAAGGCTGAACTGCTTATTAGTTGTATGGCCATCAAAACTCTTAATCTCTCCAAGTCTAAATCCCTCGTTTTCCAAAATAAGGACAATAGCATTTACACAGCCTTCTTCACAGGCTTGGGAAGAAAGCACTTTGGGAAACCTTTAAATTCACTATGCATCCAAGTTGTTGTTATCATTATGAGTCAGAAGCCAGCTGTTCCACAGGCCAGATTCTAAAGTCCTGAGGGAATAAGATAGTCTAAAAACAATTCATTATTCTGACTCATTCTTCCTTCAATCCCAGCTCTCTGGCCTTGGCTTGAGTAGGCTTGCTGGCCAGGGCCTAGCTAGTTGCTCCACTGCAGGCTGACCTCACACAGCTGAGCAGCCTCTGACTGTTTCCACACTGAGAACAGCTGGAATATGAGACTTGAGCAACGACGCAGCTTTTCTTCAATTAAGTGATCAATGCTGACCTGCCCCCTCACTGTTCCAACCAAGACAGAATTCTTCTAATGTAAGCTCTTCAGGATCTGTGTAGCAAGGAGAGAAGATGGGCTACCCAACTTCCGGGAAGATAACAGAAAGAATCACATTTATAGTCCACGGTTTTCCCTATCATTATTTGGAAGACAAAACCAAAACCAAACCCTAAAGAATGAATGATAAAAAAGATAAATTAATTCAGTTACTGAGTGAGTTTAGGAATCTCCAAACAAGCTAATTTGAATGACAGAGGCATTGGTATATTGATCTCAAATCTTTTCATAGTCTGAAATTTTTAAGTATTAAATTAAGATGCAATCTGCTCTACTTTAGCTGACTTCCTCCTCCATCTGGTCAGTCAACCCTCTGGTTATTCTCTAGTCTCCCACAATCTATACAGAAGGTGTTCAGTTCTTTGCATAACCCTCATTTAATTCTATTGAGCCCACTCACCATATCTATGCAAGATGCTGTCGGAAATATGGTCCCATCCCTTAAGCCTAGAGTGAATTAATGAGAATCCTGCCTGAATATTGAAAAATGTTCCCAACCTAGCTGAGTAGCAAGGAAGAAATAAAACTACCCCCTTTATTTGGAAAGAGGGCATGGAGGCGAGAGAAGAGAAGGAATAAATATTTATATAGCTCCAATTCTGGGCCAAGCACTATAGCTAGGAGTTTTATCAATATGACCTCATTTAAGACTCACAGCAACCCTGGGAGGCAGGTGCTATTATCATACCCATTTTGCAGTTAAGGAAACTAAGACTTCACAGAGGTGAAGTGATTTGCCTAGAGTCATACAGCTAGTAAGTGTCAGAGGCTGAATTTGAACTCAGGTCTTCCTGATTCCAGGCTGAATTTGTCACCAGCTGCCTCTAAGAGTTTCAGAGTTATTTTGGAAGTGAAAGGAGTAAGGGCTTAGGTGGCCCTTATTCCCCAGCTTGAAATCTGACAGAGCACATAACCTCACAAATACCATCATGCCCAGATACACAACTGGAGTCCCTCCAAATTCAAATAAATGTACATACACAAAACCATTTCACTGAGATGGTGGATAGACAGATGAGAGGATATGTGATTGGACAAACAGATAAAGGGAGATAAGTAGGACTGGGCAGAAGAGAGAGTGAGTGGCCAATAAGACAGCCAGAGGTGTGGATTTTGCTACTGTCTAGATAAAAAATATCAGTGACTTGGGAGTTGGGGGAGGGCAAAGGAAAGTAGAAGTAGATTTATATATTTGATCCAATAGAAGCCAAGGAAAACATTCAAGTCTAACAGTTCTGGGAAAAAAGAACTGTGACCAGGGTAGATTCAGGGACTGTTTTGACGCCCAGTCATAGAGTGAGCAAAGGGTGAACAAGGGTGTGTTTATTCCCAGGGACCCATGGTCAAAACAAGTCCTTCTCCTTGGCCTTGAGAAGCCAACCTCATGGCAAACTGACTCCTAGCAAGTTCCAGTTCCCACACATCCACGAAATGGAAGGTACTCAGAGAAAAATGAAAGGCAGCAGGGGAGAATCATTGGCTATGCATTTGGCTATCAGACTTTCTAATCTGTAGGAGGCAGAAATGCCTGTGGACAATTGTGTATGTGATAAAGGAAGAAAGTCCTTTGACCTACTGATCCAGCCCTATTTTCTAGGTACTAGGAATCCCATAGGGACTCAACAGCCAAAGCAGGTATACCATTCCTTAGAAAGCTCTGTGCACTGCTCTCTTCTCTTCTCCCCTATCTCCACACTCCCTTGGTGACTTCTTTTTCCATTATTTCTGTACAGGGGACTTAGAAAACTTTAACTCCAGCTCAGACCTACCTCCTGGGTCTCAGGCTTATGCTACCAGTTGTGTAGGGGACATCTTGACCTATATACGCCACTCATATTTCTCCTTATTTTCCTATTCTTCTTAAAGACACCACTGTTCTTCCATCACTCAGGCTCCAAAACTTGGCGTAATCTTTGAGTCTTTCTCCCTCACCTCCCAGATTCAGGTGATAAATCCTGTCAATTCTACAGGGGCAATCTCACTCATTCTTTCTCTGCTTTGCAATTTCCATTGATACTACCCTAGTTCCCACCCTCACTGAAGCTTTGCCATGAATACTGTAAAATGCCTCCAAACTCAATTTTCCATCTCCAATCCATCTCAGATACTTACTGGCTGTGTAATTTTCCTGGGCAAATCACTAAACTTGTCTACATCAGTTTCTTTAACTATAAAATGGATATAATAGCACCCACCTTCTAGGGATGTTGCAGGGATCAAGTGAGGTAATATTTGTAAAGTTCTTAGCACAGGGCCTAGCACAAAATTGGCACTTACTTGATAAATGCTTATTCTTTCCTCTCTCCAATCCATCCTTCACACTGATGACTGGTAGATACTCTTATGGCACAAAACAAAAATCTAATCTCATTCCTACCTCTACCCCAAGCAGATACTCAAAAACCCATTGTCTACTAAAGAAAACCCAAGCTTTTTAGACTCATATTCAAGGTTCTCCACAACCGGGTGTCAACTGACCTTTCCATGCACATTACTCAATTCAATTCAATATAAACATTTATCAAGCATCTACTGTGCTAAGTGCTGTTGATGAAGAGATAAAAACAAAACATTCCCTGCACTCATGGAACTTACATTTTGTTAGGAGTTGACTGGGGAATATAACATGTACACAGAAAAAATAAACACAAGGTAATTGGAGGAAGGAGAGTACTGTAACAATTGGAGGAATCAAAATTTTACCTAGGAGGTGGATGGGGATAAGAGGCAGAAGTAAAGACTCAGTTCCAGTCATGGATGTTGCCCTGTGTAATGCTATAGAGGAGGGGATATGCCACACTCAGGGAACAGTTAGTAGGTCAGTTTGATTGGAAGGCTCAGTAGGTGAAGGAGAATAAATCTGAAAAAAAAATCTGGAAATAGGGAGACCTTGTAGTGAATGTGAAGTCTCCAAAACTTCCTAAGAGCCATACCTTCTTTTTCTCATGTATCATCAATCTTGTCCCTCTCTGCTGGTTTCTTATCTACTTATAAATAAGATACCAGTTTGCCTAATCCTAAAAAATTTTCCTTGGATTCTTCTATGCTCCCCTCAATGGTACAGGGGAAAACTTGCTAGATTTAGAGTCAAAGAATCTGATTTCAAATCCTAGTTCTGCTACTTATTCCCTGTGTGACCTTCAGCAAGTCTGGACCTCAGTTTCATCATCTTTTAAATGGGGGAGTTGGATTACTTCACCTCTGAGATCTAATCACTCGGGTTTGATACCTTGGTGTTATGTTTGACTTTTACCTCTTCTTCCCTTCTTGTATGTGATCAGCTGCCAAGTCTTGTCATTTCTACCTCCACAGTATCTCTTAAATTCATCCCCTCTGCTCTTTTCCCCTGTCACCACCTTAGTAGGAGCCCTTATTATCTAAAGCCTCCTTATTGGTCTCTCTGTTCCATTCTTTTCCATATAAGTCTATTCTTCATATCACTGATGGATCATGTGTACATAATTCCTGATGGATGATTCTGGTCATAGAATTGCTCTATTCAAAAAATCTTTGGTGGCTCTAGATTGCCTACTGAGTCAAGCTCAGACTCCTTTCCCTAGCATTCAAGGGCATCCAGGCATTCCTCCGCACCTCCAACTGTATCTCAAGAGGAATTCCCATTATGTACTGTTCCACGAACTGTTCTATATCCCAAACACAGTGTTCTTCTGCCTCTGTCTTTACCTACGCTGTCTCCTATTCCTAGAATAGTCTCTCTCCCCATTATTACCTACTGAATTCTATACAAATGCCATCTCTTCCATGAAGACTTCCTTCCTCTCCCTTGTTGATGGCATCTTTGCCCCCTTTGACTTCTCATAACACTTTGTTTTATACTTCTTTGATGAACCCCTTATGCAATACTACATGTTGTCTACATCCATGTCTATCAGGACCACCATCAAAACTCCCCCACCCCAAACAAAATAAGCACCCAGAGGACAAGGACTATATCTTATTTCTTTCATATCTTCTCAACCTAGCACAGTGCTCTTGCACACAGGTATATTTGTTGAACCAAATTTCATTGGCATGCTTCATGCTCCTCCCAATTCAGATTATCATCTAGTATTAGAAACACTAGGGTCAGATACAGCCAACTTCATGAGAACAATTATCTGTGGGGTCTCGTTTTCCTAAGCTAGATAAAGAGACATTCAAGGGGTGGCAATCAAGCAGATAGCACAAATTATCTCATGCCCTTCTTGTATGATGGGTAAGTTTACAAAACTGCTTGTACAATCAATAAAGCCTGTAGTTAGAGTAACTGATTGAGAAACTCTTCTTTGAAATCCTTGACCTGACTAACATGATTTCCAAATTTAGCTTTACTGGTGTTTGGATGACAAAGTCCACCATGGAGCCTTCCCAGGTTAAGAGCATCTGCCAGAGCTTGGGATCCGACTTGCCACCAAGAACGCAGGTTCATACTTCTACCACCACAAAACAGCGGAGTAGGAATTTAGGGAAGTATATTAGCTCAGTGTGGCTTATAGCACCACATGCCACTGGCCACACAAGTTTGTTTCGAAATGACGGAAAACTGGAAAGAGCACTGAATCTGAAGTTGAATAGCAACTAAGATCCTTATCTGCAAAGTGAGAAGTTTGAACCAGATGATTCCTAAGGTTTTTTCAAGCTCCAACATTCTATGACTGCTACTATCTAATCACCCTAGATTTGACTTAGTACTCATAGAGAAACACACACACAAAACACACACACACACACACACACACACACACACACACACACACACACACACACACACACCTTGGCAGCTGGAAGGGGACAGGGAAAGAAAAACTTTATACTGAATAAGAAAATACCAAACAAGAGATACATGAAGAAGAAATACCTATTGTACTCAGCCTAAGTATGAGTCTCATGTCTGTGCCACAGTTCAGAGATCAAAAGTCTGTATGATCTCAGCAACCATGCTATGACAAATGAATTACTTTATCTATCAGACACATCCCAGTTTTCCAGAATTAGGAAGCAACCCTGAGGATTTAGAGTTTCACATGTCTATTTCAGATTCCACCTTTCCTATTAAGATGAAGGGGATGTAGCAAAGTAGAAGAAAGCACTGAGAAAGGCTTATGAGGACCTGGGACTTCAATTGCTGCTTTATTATTTCATACCTGTATGACCCTGGACAAGTCTCTCATCCTCTATGAGCTTGTATATGCTCTTCTATAAAGTGAAGGGATTGGTTTAGAGCAGGGGCTCTAAACCTGGGGTCCACCGGCCTCCCAGCTCCAGGGCATATAAATAGATTTGAATGGCTCTTTGAATTTGATGGGAGGAAAATGACATTTTTATTTTCACTCCTGACTGAAATTTAGCATTTCCTTCAACTATTTAAAAACATTATTCTGAGACAGTCTTCACCAGCAACTAAGGAGTACGTGATATAAGAAAAACTCCTAGTCCTGACCATCTCTAAGTCTCTTTCAGCTGTAAACCTATGAACCCATGATTTTGATATTTCTTATAGCAATTAAGTTGCTAGGTGTTTACCAGCTAACTTCAAAGAGCTCTCCTAAAATGTAGACATTAGAGAGTTGTTGCTCAGAAGACTAGAGTTTATATTTCAGAAACAGTTCACTGTATGCTTGCAGTTCTTTGAACTAAAAGATAAGCAGAGAGAAGAACTGCAGCTTTTCTTACTTCCCCTATCAGCACCCCCAAACCACCTCCTTACACCTAAGTAATTTAGGGACTGGATGCTTGGAATTTGCCTCCATGCAAGCTACTTTCTTCTAGCACGAGCCTGGGCATCAGGGCTCCTGATCTCATGTTCTGGTTCTGCCACTTAGGTAACTATATATATTTGGGCATATCACCTAAACTTGCAGAACCTCAGTCTCCTGTTTTGTAAAATGGGGAGAACAGGACTAGGTCATCTCTGTAGACCATTCCAGATGTAACATGCTATGCTTCTATGATTTGTATTTGTTTCCCATTAATTAAATGGATCCCAATGTCATATTAACCTTTTCCCCAAGAGCTATAACTAACTGAATCCTCAACACGCATACTATTTTATTCTGCAGACCACCCTCCACCTACTTTCCCAATACACACAAAACATAAGCCACCACTTCCAACCAAGTTTAAAGGTAGTTTACGGGACAGTTCAGCAAAGTGGGTTTTAGAGGATTAATTGTTCTCAGATGAGAAGGAAATTATGTGTCTTGAACAAATAAATATACCTGGAGAACTAAATCTTAGTAGATTAAAGCCAAATTAGAATTAAAATGTCCAATGATGTCATTTTTACTTCACACTTTACTTCACACTAGAGCACATTACTACGGGGAGAGGGCATTTCCAAGCACAATCCAAATTTATCAGTACCAGAAAACAAAGGTCACTTGCAAGGGTACTTATTGATCTCTCACCCTCACCCCATATATGCCATCAGTTGCCAAATTCACAATATCTCTTTCACACCCACCTTTCTCTATTTCAGATCTTCATCATTTCTCAGTTAGACTGCAACAGCTTCCTAATTGTCCTCCCTGCTTTATCTCTCCTCACTCTAGGCCTACACACAACAGCCAAGGTGATTTTCCTAAAGTGTGGGTCTGGCCATGTCATTTCCTATTCAATAAACTCTAGTGGCTCCCCAACCCCAACTGAGATGAAATGGAAATAGCTCTGTTTGGCATTTCAAACTCTCACCCATTTATCCTGCCTTATTAGACTTGATTCTCCTTGACTCACTCCACCATCCAGCCAAACTGATCATTTTGCTGTTCCTTACACATGACATTCCACTTTTCATCTTTCTGTCGTTGTACCACCCCTCACACATGCTTGGAACAAAGTCCCATTCTCTGTTTCCTTAAATCCCTGGTTTCATTCAAGATCCAGCTAAAGGGTTACCATTTTCATGAAGCATTTCCTAGTACCCCCCAGAAAGCTGCTAGTGCCTTTCCCTTCCCCTCCAGGTTTCTTTGTGTCTATTTTGGTTATCCCTATATTTATACAAATTGTTTGTTCTTTTAGAACACAGGCTCTTGAGGACAAGGACCATTACACATTTGTTTTTGTCTCTGGTACCTAGTACAATGTCTGACTCAAAGCATTACTTAATAAATGCTTCTTGATTAATTGACGGAAGCTCATAATAATCGATAAGTAAGGACTACTTGATAAAGGCTTGACCATAAGAGGCACACTTAGGGCTTAGGATAGATGGATGCTGATACAAATCTCAACTTCGAATGTCAGAAGAAATTTATTTCTCCCCACAGAGCAGGATGAAGCAATGTGCTTACAAGCAACAGTCAGTCAAAGAACATTTATTAGGAAAAGTAACCTATATGTTACTTTCTGAACAGTGGGTATTCAAGAAGAAATGATCAACCATATCAAAAACTGCAAAGAAGTCAAGAAAGACAAGGATTAAAAAAAGGCAAATAAGAGATCCTCAGTGATTATGGAGAGAGAGGGCAGTTACAGTTAAATAAAGTCAGAAGTCAGACTGCAGAGAGCTAAGAAAAGAGAGGAAAGGGAGGTATGGCTTTTTCAGAAGGGGAGAAATAACTAGTGGGGACGGCTGAATCAAAAGATAGTTTATTAAGGATGAGGGATATGTGGGTGTGTTTGTAGGCAACAGAGAAAAAGCCAATACAAAGAAAGAGACTGAAGGAAGCAATCATCTCATGAAGGAATAGGAGCTAGCCAACAACACGGCCAGGACTCTTTTCCCCAGAAAACTAAGAGCTGAGATTTGGCACCCTTGCGACAAAAAGCCTTATAGCAATTTCACAAACAAAGCACAAACCAAGTAAAATTCTCATCATTTTACATCTGGAATACACTTCTACTTCTGGGCAACACAAGTTTGTTTATAGCCTGTCTCACATGACCAGGATCCTTTTTCCCTGAGCAATTTGCCAAGCAGCTGTTCTGAGTGGTTTTTTTTTAAGTGTTTAATGGAAAGGAGGGGGTATTCACTCTAAAAGTGAGCACAGCACAAACACCAGGGCTGGAGTGTGTTAGTCCACACTTTCAAATGTAAGTTACTCCTTACCAAAAGTGTGAAAACTCAAAGAAGCATTTATTTTCTGCTTGGTATCCAATGCTGAGTTGCCCTCAATCACCAAAAGGAGACTCATTTCACCTGGGGAACTCAGAGTTTACCTGTCTTCCAAGACATGTGGATGTTATACCCCCACACTAACTACCTAACCCACAGCTAAACTACACTAGTTAAGGCTCCCTATGGATCAGCATATCCTCTGAAACAAAAGAAAAGTTCATAAATCCCAACCACTCCATCAGTGTCAGCAATACCATAATATTCTCACCATCTCAATCTCCAAGAGTTACCTTTAGTCCTATTTCTTCTTTGATTTGATTTCTGCCTCCCTCACCCCAATCTCCTGCTACCACCCAAATCCAGACATCATACTTGAATCAATATAACTCCTTCCTAACAGATTTCCCTGCCTCCAGTCTCTCCTTTCTTTAGGTCATCCTACATATCACCAGTAGACTGATCTTCCTAAAAATAAGATGTCCACTTCCCTATTTAGGAAATCTCTGTGATTCCCTGTTGCCTTAAGAATAAAATTCAAACTCCTATTGGCCTCCCAAACCCTTTTTATTTATCTACTCACCCCTCCCCATGATAGGGCCTCTGAGCTTGGAGGACCAGAATTTCATTATAACACAGTTTGTGATGGAACAGAATTTGGCAGAACACAGGAACATCATTCAAGGTGGGTCTGTGTACTCAAGTACCAAAAGAATCTCATTATGAAAACTGCCTCTTCTACCTGGTTACCCCATTTCATAAAGTTCTAAGATTGTTACAGCAAGAAACCAAGGTACTTAGTAAGTGAGTGGATTGTGAAGAGACCATCCATAAAGAATTCTATCTGAAGGGGCAGCTAGGTAGAGCACTGGTCCTGAAATCAGGAGGACCTGTGTTCAAATTCAACCTCTGACACCACTTACTAGCCATGTGACCTTGGGCAAGTTGCTTAACCCCAAATGCCCTCCAAAAAAGCAAAAAAAAAAAAAAAAAAAAAAAAAAGAGTTCCATTCGATTAACTGTGGCATAGTGGATGGAATCCAGAAGAGTCTTGGAATCCTACTTTCTTTGACAACCCCTGTAAATTATTTCCTATTTGTACAGTATATGGCTTATGCGTATATCTTTCTTTGCATGTCCTTGCTCTCATTGGATTGCTGTTGTTTGTCCTTCCTTCTCAAAGAACACCATGACCTCAGGGAGGTGATGCCATAGCATGCAAATGAATTGGATTTAAGTGAGGGAGGGCTGTGCAGAGTCAACTGTTTCACTTAAGTTATAAGCTCCTTTAGGGCAAGGGCTGTCTTCACCTTCTTTTTGTGTCCCTAACACTTAGCACACTGCCTAGTACACAGTAGGCACAGAATAAATGTTTATTGATATTGATTGTGTGTCCCTGAGAGTATGTAAGTCACTTCACCTTTTAGGGTCCCCAGGAAATTATGATTATAAATTGAGAAGCAGGTGGCCAACTGTATCAGCAGAGATTTCCTTATCAGGAGCTTCTGATGGTAACAGAAGGAGAAAGGAAGAGAAAGTTACATAGGTTTATCCACATTACATTTTATGTAACAAAAGTGAGTTATTGCACACTTTAAAGTAATTGAAATTGGGTAATATCCTCTCAGTCACACAAAAGACTAGGCTACAGTATCATTTACACACTAATCAGATATAAAACTATTCTGAAGGAAAAGTTATATAGCAAGAAAAGATAGGATCTGTGTAATGTTCAGAAAACCCAACTGAGCAAAAATAACAAACAACAAAACCAAGACTTGGGTGAAGAGACAATTTCTTTTTCTTGTTAAAAAATCCATCAATGTCATTGCTCTGTGAGCCAAAAAGAAAGCAAAATTCTCCCAAATTCAGGTGAATTTGGGGGTATACCTAGTCTAGCTGGAACCAGAAGAACTGAAGGAACATTTCATTCTGGACTTAGCATTATCATTCTGTGTTGGTGTTGTGTGAGAAGAGAAGCTGGTCCCCCAGAAGTAAGGGTGTGGAGAAGTCATGATCCTCCATGAAAAGTTGAGAGTTCTGAATGGTCAATGTGGAGAAATCACTTTTATCTATCCAAAAACAGTGTTTGTCAAATAGTGTTTAAAAGCATTGTGTAGGATGACCTTTCTCTAGCCTCTGAAAAGAAAACAGCTGTAAAAATATACTGGCTCTCCTACTCATTAGCTGTGTGACTTGGGGAAATGTAGTTAACCTCGCTGTGTAAGAAAGAGGGAGGGGGGAAGAGAGAGAGAAAGAAAGAGAGAGAGAGAGAAAAAGAGAAAGAGAGAGAGAGAGAAAGAGAGGAAGAGGGAGAGGGAGAAAGAGAGAGAATATACGTATAAGACATGGACCCCTCTGGTGGTCTGAAGAAGCCTATGGACCCTTTCTCAGAGTCACCTTTTTAAGTAATTGAAGGAAATGCTAAATGTCAATGAGAAGTGAATACAAATTATCATTTTTCCCCCATCCAGGTTCACTGATTCCCTGAGAGCTAAGGGTTTTGTGGACCCTAGACTAAGAACTTCAGAACTAGAGGACAGTTAAGGCTCCTTTGTGTTCCAATAGTCATAATTCTATGAGAAAGCAAGTTTCACATAATTTGCATATTTTAGAATCTACAGACAAATAACAGATAAATGCTTTCTGAAAGAGGGAAGCTAAAGGTTAGTCAGCCAGGGGAGAGAGGGAAAACTATTCGGAAAGAATGGATGGACTTTTCACAGGGTGCAGCAGTGTGATGAAGTTCCAAAGTTTTTCTCTCTTTTTGTGATTTAAGACACAAAAAATGAAGTAGAAACTGTGGGGAAGGGACTTGAGCCAACAGTTAAGGTTATGCCTCTGATAAAATGTAGGGGGAAAAAAACCTAATAACTTTTGCTAGACAGATTAATATCTGGAAGGAAATGGTCTCCTGGAGCATTTGGTGCCCAGCCACCCTGCTATTGTTGCCAAGGCCTTGTGCACACTCTAAATCTTCCAGGCACAACTTCCCTGGGTTGGGTAGTTCTAACTCCAACCCAGGACAAAACCAGAGTTAAATTAAATGGTGACTCAGAATAATTAAGGTTGATTAAGAAATGGGCTTAGGTTGTACTTTCTTAGTTTTTTACTCTAATTATGTGTGCCTTTAATAAATATTTCATTAATGTTTCTTTTTGGTAATTTCAATGGGCAAGTCAGTCATTTTAATAGAGTTCTATTTTTAAGTTTGCAAAGTCTAACTGAGTGGGAAAGCATAACAAACTAGGTAGTTAATTATGCATGGGGAGACAGGATAGGATAAGAGGGGATAGAGAGCTGGCCTCAGAGCCAAGAAAACCTAGGTTTTCTGCCACAGCTTATGTGACCCTGGGCAAGTTATATGACCTCTCAGTGCTCTAAGAATCTCCTTAAAACTAGAAATTGCAGAGAAGGTGCTGACATGCATTTGCAGAGTCTTCTTGATGGGAGTTTCCATAACAATGAAGTCATAGTTCCAGCCCCTATTCCCCTATGGAAAGGCATGTAGAGCAAGAAAACCACTGACTCTGGAGCTAGAGAACCTAGGTTCAAATGTTGCCTCTTTGTAACCTTAGATAACTTGGTTAACCTCCCTGGGACTCAGTTTCCTTCTCTGTAAAATAAAGAAATTGAATCAGATGGCCTCTGAGATCCTTTCCAGTTCTGGTCGTTTATTAATGAGCCAAGCATTGTGCAAGGTACTGCAGATACAAAGAAGAGGAAAAGACAGCCTCTGACCTCAAGGAGCTCACAGTCTAATGGGGGAAGACAACACATAAAAAGAAGCTAAAGGGGAGATGGCGGGGGGAGTCATGATGACATTCAAAGGAGTGGAGCCTCATGGAAAATGACAAGATGGCTGGCCTGCCAATCTCCTGAAAAATGAAGTCTGGGATCCAGATCAAGAATCTTGTTCGGACTTGGAGGTGGTACCAAGGCACTACCATCTACCTAATGAGAGCTTACCTTAATTACAAGTCAAGTGTTTAAGAGGAAACAATCAAACTGACCACTCCTCTTGCAAACCCAAATCCAGAAACCAATAAAATTATGGAGGAAAAGAAGTATATAATTAATTTACATGCTAGAACTTCAGGGAGAGGTAGCAGCTATAAGAGCAGAGCAACTCCCCTGAAGAGAGCATTACATACCTAAAATATAGGAATTTTCTACTAGTAGAGTCCAGATGACAACAGAGGAATTAAGATTCAGGTGGCTATGAGGAAGGTAATTTTGATCCACAGTCAAGGTGAATGCCAACAGGGTAGAAGATCCTGCTTCCCCAAGGAGTTGAGAGAAATGCTTTAGTCTAGACCTGGGTATGGAAGTATGGTAAAATAATAGGAAGATACAAAGACCACACACACACACACACACACACACACACACACACACACACACACACACACTCACTCACTCACTCACTTTCTCTTTCTCTCTCCCTCTCCCCCAAAGGATAAAAGGAGAGACAGACAGAACAAGGAAACTATGAGTTCCTAGAAGAGAATGACAGTATTATTAGCCGAAAGATTATAGCATTTTTGAGCAAGGAGCCCTGGGCTCCAGTCCCTGCCCTGCTTTTTACAAGCTGTATGACTTCAGTCCAGTCATTCAGCCTCTCACGGGCCTCAGTTCCCTCATTTGTAAAAACAGGGAGGCATGGATCAGATAGCCTTTGAAGTTCACTTGTGCTCTGAATCTGTGGCAAACAAACTGGATAATGAGATCACACGCTTTACCAATTCTGTGCAGTTTCTCACAGGTCTACAAGTTCTGTACTGCAATAAATAGAAAGAAAGGAAAGAACTACTAAGCTATTGTTTTATGAGGTCTCTGAAAACTAGGATGTTACAAATAATATTTTATATTAAATTAAATTCATTATTTATATTGAATAAAATGCGTTAAATTATTTAGATTACACAGTAATTTGACAAATTCAGTGCAGTCAAAGCAACAAACATTTTATTAAGTACCTGCTATGTGCCAAGCACTGTGCCAAGCATTGAGGGCAGGAATACCAGGAATAAAACACTCTTCTCTCTTAGGGAGCTTACATTCTATTGGGGAAATATTACAAATATAAGCATTTAATAAAATAAATATAAATATATAAGTGTAAAATTAAAATAAATAATAAAATAACAAGAAATATTTGAAAAATAAACATGAAGTAACTAGAAAGAAGGCACCAGCAGCTGGGTGCATCAGAAAAGCTATCTGTCTTCCTAACTCAGTTATGAAACTACATCTGTGTTAAAGAAATGCATCCACCATTGCGGTGGTGTTGGATCATCTGAGTCATATCCAACTCTTCCTGACCTCATTAGGGCTTTCTCAGAAAAGATACTGGAGTGGTTTGCCATTTACTTATTCAGCTCACTTTACAGATGAGGAAACAGGCAAACTGGGTTAAGTGACTTACCCAGGGTCACATAGCTAGTAAGCGTCTCAGGCCAGATTTGAATTCAGGAAAAAGAGTCTTTCTGACTCCAGGCCCAGGGATCTATCCACTGTACCACCTACTGACTCTATATTTGTTTTTAGGCCTCTGTCATATAGGATAGCTTTGTGGACATTGACAAAAACCACACCAGATGAGCAGGTATAGGTGGATTATTATCTGGTCTTATGGAATCCATATTTCAGAAGGGACAAGGGATCCATTAAAGTATTATCCTTTTATAACTTTGTACAAAAAAATTTTTGATTTATCAACCGGTCACTGCCCCCAAAGCCTACCCTGTTTCCTAATATCTATAATTCTGACTGAGTATACCCAGCATTTCTTTTTCTGTCCCTACAAACTCAAAGAGGATGGCACTTATCAGATCTCTCCAAGTTGTAGCCGCTTGGACATTGCTAACCACATCTTTCCTGATGACCAGAATTAAGTCCTGAGTATTAGTTAGTATCTTTGCTTCTTCTTCCTTCTGAGAAATGAAATAGCTTGCAAAGCAAGTCAAGAATTTATCAGATAATCTGCTTTGAACAGAATGAGACTCCTAGCAAATGTGAGGAGTGCTGAGGTCTTATATCATTATGACTTGAACATGAAGAGTATGTTAAAGAAACCCTTCTTTATGCTAAATGCCTTTAAAATTACAGCTCACCTCTCCTGGCTCCAGACAGGCTAAGCACCTCCCCAAAACACTAAAACCTTTTAGGAAAGCAGTATTTTTTCCACATGGTTATCTTTTTTTCACTGTAAGCACCATATGCCTAAATCTAGCCTACAAAATCAAGGGTGTATGTCATAGATTCAAACCAGATAATTCAATAAACACAGGCCACCACGTATCATGAGATACTTATTTATTCATGGGTAGAGGCAGATCAGTGTCTTAAATTACTGGAACCCAGATGACTGATTTATTCTGAATTCATCCAATTACAAACCTACATTTTGTAGAAACAAAAGTCAGTATTCACTAAAATACAGTTTCAAAGACTCACAGAGTGGGAAAAGACCATAGGTGTGATGGTGCCAGCTCAAAAACCAATTGTGAAATTTTCTGCGTGAGCATTTGCACCTTGGAAATTGACAAATGCTACAAAAATCAATGTTTGATTTATTGGCTTGTTGGCTGTCTAAATTTAAGAAAGTGATGAGGATGAGGCAACTAGGTGATGCAGTGAATAGAGCACCAGCCCTGGAGTGAGGAGGACCTGAGTTCAAATTTTACCTCAGATACTTAACACGTACTAGCCCTGAGACCTTGGGCAAGTCACTTAACCCCAATTGCCCTGCCTTCCCTTCCCAACAACAACAACAAAAGGAAGTGATGGGGAAATACAAATTAAGTTTAAGTTAAATTAAATTTAAATTAAATTAGACTTAAAAGTGTGCCCCCCCCCAGGAGGGCCAGTTGCTAAACATTTACCAGCACACCCCTGGAAAAGACCTTAGGTATATTATCTTTTTCAGCCCCTAAAAAGAGAGTAATCCATTAGGAGATGGAGAATAAAGTTATGACTGGTACCATTTTCTAGGACTCCTATCATCCAAACATCAACCACAGGTCTCTTCTACATTCACCCTAGCTACGAAAGAAGTAATGGTCCATGTAACCATCTAAGCCCAAACACCTCTAAAGCAGGCAACCAATCTAGCTCAGCTCAGACCATGAGTTATTTTACCAGCTCCAAAAATAACTTTTATTTTCAAGATTCTTTGGAATTTTCTTCCAAGTAGCAATTCAGTTTGGGTATGTGTTTCTCTGTCTGTCTGTCTGTCTCTCTCACTGTGTCCATCTGTCTCTCTCCCCTTCTGTATGTCTCTGTCTTTTTCCCATTTACTCTACCTCACAACTCCAGCGTGATTCTTGTCTTTTCACTCTTACTCACCCAACTCTTACTTAATCTATTGCCAAATATTAACATTTCTACCTTCAGCTATCTCCTGTCTCAGTCATCTGCCTAATAAAATTCTCATTACCTCTTGCCTGAACTATTGCCCTAAACTCCTGATTCCTACCCCTAGTTTCAGTCTCTCCCCTCTCCCATTTATCCTTCATTCCACTACCAAAGTGATTTTCCTAACGAGCAGGTGTGAAGAACATTAAAATAGTCCAGCACATCTGGATCCTACATAACAATGGAAGAAGACTGGAAGAATGGGAAGAGACCAGGTTGGAAACAGCTTTAAACGCTGAATAGAAGTGTCTATGCTTGGTTCTGAGGGCAATGGGGAGCAATTAGAATTGATTGAATGGGGTGGGAGGAGGCATGACATGGTCACAGGAGGTAATAGTGCAAGGGGAACTCCTCCTGACAATCCCTGTGCACTATTACCTCTTGTGTCTGGAATTTTCTCTCCTTACCTCCAACTCTCACTTTTTAGCTTAAATCCTTCGTTTTGTAGGCTTCCCTCCTTCTCCAAACTCTGCCAGTGCCTTTCTTCTGAGATTCCCTCCCGTTTACTCTATATATCTTTTGTACACGCATATTTCTTTCTTTAACATCTCACCCATTAGATTGAGAACTCTTTAAGGACAGAACTAGGGTTTTCATCTTTCTTTGCATCCTCAGTGTTAAGCACAATGCCTGGCATATGGGAAGTGCTTAATAATTGGTTTTTGGCTGATTGAACCTAGTGAATTTTGTGCCACAGTCGGAATGATAGGTCTGGAGATGGAAAGGCATTACGAGTCTAATCTAACCTTCCCATGTTGCAAGTAAAGAAACTGAGTCTCAGAAAGCTAATATGAGCTGCTCAAGACCCCACACTTAAGTAGGAAGTGACGGAGACAGGATTCAAACCATGTCCTTTGACTCCATCTCCTGAGGGCTTTCAAACAGCTTGAAGGTAGCTAATATAGTACCTGGCATGCAATAGGCAGTTAATAAATACCTGTTGACTGTTCAACTATGCTCTCACAAAAGGGGTTCATCTCACCACTAGTCACAAGTGGTTAGAAATTTTAGGGTCTGCTAAGGGTCTAGCACAGGAAAAGCAAGTAAAACCAAAGAAGACATGAGCATGACCAAGGAGCAAAGAATTGATGGGGAGGACACAAACTACCAAGAAAAATTATCCTAGACAGTAGCATTAAAAGGGATTTGTTGTTGTTCGGTCATTTTAGTCTTATCTGACTCTTTGTGACCCCATTTGGGGTTTTCTTGGCAAAGATACTGGAGTGGTTGCCATTTCCTTCTTCAACTTATACAGATGAGGAACTGAGGTAAACAGAGTTAAGTGACTTGTCCAGGGTCACACAGGTAGGAGGTAGCTGAGGCTCGATTTGAAATTAGGAAGAGGAGTCTTCCTGACTTCAGGCCTGGGACTCTATCCAGTGTGGCACCTATATAACAAATATAGAGAAGCCAGTATTTTTTAAAAATCATTTAATGGTATATCCTATTTAAATAGGGGTGGGTGGCAGGAATAAATATAAGAATCAAGACAAAATGTATTATTGAAAAATATCTGGGGACATTATGTCTTACACACAGTAGATATGTAATAAATGAGTGTTTATTGAAACGTGTGCTGTATTTTGGTGTATGTTAGGAGGGACAAGAAGCTAAAACCTAATAAGTGTAGAAATATCTCTGTCAACCTAGTTAAGACAAAAGAAATTATTCCCAGGCCCAGGAAAGGGAATGTATATGATATCAAGATGGCAAAATCACTGAAAGGTAAGATGCAGTCTTTTCATTATCTGATATTTCTGTAACACCTCAGGATACACAGTTACCTATTAGATAACTCTTACTGGAAGCTTATGAGAAAAGTGGAAAAATGCTACCTACCCCAAACCTGAGCTGGAAGGTAGAGAAAAAAACCAAGCTCTCACACACACCCAAAATACCATGAAATTGTTTTTCTTTCCTTATTTTCCTAGGACTATTTCTTCTCCTGACTGCTAAATAAAGATAAAAGGTGTTTCAGAAACATGCCAACAGATGCAGATTATAAAACAGAAATGACATACCTATGATGCAACAGAGAAGGTAGGACTCCCAAGAAATTTAATTTTACATGTGTAGATTGTGCCAATTGCAAGGGACTGAAGAAAAACCTCACCTTTCCATAGGTGAGGGGATAGGATGGGATAGGGACTATGAGGTCAATAGGATAGGACAGGGACTATGAGGTCAGAAGGAATTTAGGTATCCATAAAATAGCTTCCCTCCCTCAGAAGGAATTTAGGTATCCATAAAATACCTTCGAGAGAGGTAAAAGCCTGGGACAATCCCTCCCCCTCTCTGTCTTTTCTTTTCTTTTCTTTCCTTTTTTCTTCCTTCCTTTCTTCCTTTCTTCCCCTCTCTCTCTCTCTCCCTCCTCCTCCCCCCCTCCTCTTCCACCATCTCTTTTCCCTCCCTCCCTTTGGTGACTATGCTGATGATGACCAAGGAGAAGCCCAGACAGAATGAATTCCACAGGGCAGGGGAGCTGGCAGGGGGCCAGGTGGCAGTTAAACACCACTTTTGTATCCTCCAGCCTGAAAGAATGTCTGGAACCAACAGTATGAGCCTTGTTCTTTCTAATGGAAGATTTCTCCTCCAGCTACTCTGCCTCTACAGTTAACACACTGCACATCTACCTTTGGGTACCTGTATTTTTATATTTGGGTGTCTAATTGTGAGGGATTTGATGATAATAATATCTGTCTTCTCAGAAAAGGCCTCAAGTATCAGGAGTTTCCAACCTTAGCATTAGTCTAATGCCTAAATTAAGATAACAAGTACATTGAGGTTTTAAAGAGACTAATGCGATTTTAAGAGAAAACAGTCATGTCCAGTCATGGACACCCTTCTTTCCTTCCCTTGATACAGTCTTGATCTTTCCCTCTCCAATTTTTGTCTACATACAAATCATTTTCACAAGCCATAGTGTACGTCCACTCTCCTAAATCAGAAACGTCCTGTTCTAATGTTCGCATTTTTTGTTCTTCAAATTTCTTTAAGCAATTTTGTCAATAAACACAAAGACAAGATCAAAAATAATGTCAAAGGGTCAGCTAGGTGGTACAGTGAACAGAGTGCCCAGGAGGAACTAAGTTCAAATCCAACCTCAGCTACTTAATACTTACTAGCCATGTGACCTTGAACAAGACACTTAACCCCAATTGCCCTGCCTTCCCCTCCAAAGAAAAAAAAAAGCAAAAGATAAAGTCATAATTCTTAACTATTCAAATAAAATGTTGTCTAGGAAAGTGAGTAGCCAGCTTGGGTTATTTTTTGTTTTCCTTAAGGTTCTTCACATACTTTCTTGTAAGCTCAATGGATTTCACTAAATTTGGACCATCAATGCTAGGAGCATGCTCTGTCCCAATAATTCAGATTATAGATGCCAATTTTCCATTCTGGAAGAATACTTGCTTAGCATCCTTTGGTCACTTTACTGCCCACTCTCTGAAAACTCTTATCCAATGTGCCCTGCTTCTACTCATTTACTAAATCCATTCACCTACACTCACTCACCAACTACCACCACTTCCTTCACTTTCAGGAATTGAGGCCACATTACAATGAAGTTACTCTAACTGCTCCATTTCTGAATGTTAGTCTCAATCCAACCTTCAGATTGAAGCAAGCTTTACTGATTTATCATCAGCTCATCTCATATCAAGTCAACCAAGCCATAAGCATATCCCACTGCACATACACACCCACAAATGGGTATTACAAAACAATGAAGACAAACAGAATTGATTCCTCCCCCTTTTGCCCCCTACACGTTAGGAGTGTGTTTCTGGAAGCTTCAATTTCTTGCATCCCATTCCCTTGTATGGTGCTGAGATAGAGACTTGAGGAAGGAGCACAAAGTAAATGTGGGGGCTAGTCTTCGAGGTCTCCTAAAGAGGCCGTGTGGAATCCTGTAACTAGCCTGTGGAACTGGGAAAGTTTTTTCTCTCTTGCTCAAATCTTAAACTGATTTCTAATGTTTACCTCCAGGGTTCCATACTTGCCATTGCTTAATATCTCCCTAGCCTGCATATTGAAAGTTGATATTAAAGGCACTAACATCTGTCTCTGTGGGTATCTAAAACAGCGTCTCCCCTCCCTGCCTGAAAATCTCTACAGGTAAGATACCAGGTCTGAGGCTTTCCCAGGTTCACTATCGCTCGTAGCTGTGGTGACTTCAAAAGGAGTGACAAAAGACCTTAGGAAGGCTTCTATGCTTCACCGAGGTTCACCCGCAGTAGTGCACAGTGCATTTAAGAAAACCATTTAAAGTATGTTTGCTATTTCTGGGGAATTCCCCCTTTCCTTACTTTCTGATAGTGTTCATTTTGGGAGAAGATTCTGGGAAGAGGGCAGAGCAGAAAACTTTCAACTCTCCAAATTCCCTCAAAAAACAAACAAACCACGGCCTCAGTTAGGGTTAAAGCAGTTGTTCTCCTAAAACAACTTGAGGAGACCCCAGGAAAGAACAGACCTCCAGGGTAGAGGTTCAGTCTGACTGAAGTACAAACACCTCCAGGCTGATCCTGCAGAATCCACAAACTACCAGCTCAGGGGGTAGCTGTTGCAAGGAAGCAACCTCAGTCTTAGAAATTAGCAATCAGGGGTCTGAGGGGGGGAGGGTCTGATGGCTGATAGAAGACTGAAGCACGTTCCACCGTTGAAGGTCATTAGGAAAAGCTGTGCTGACCAAAGGTGTCCCAGGCTGGGGGGAGGAAGAGCTAGTACACACCAGCAGTAGCTGCTGGCTGTGGGCATTTGCACCACACCAGAGTCCCTGGTTTCAGTTCCAGGGCAGAGAGAACAGCTTTGGTTGCTGCCACCTGGGAGACTTGCAAGGAAGGGGGGGAGGGGGAAGAGAATCATTTGTGGGAGCCTGGCTAGGGACCACTAGCTGTGGCTTAGGAGTAGTGAGGAGAGTCCAAGGTTGAGCCCTAGGACAGACCTCAGAAAATAACAGGAAGAAGGACCTGAGGCTTGGGGCGTCATTCCCCAAACCTCAGGACTATAACTTGATTACACTAATAACTGCTGAAAACAAAATCAAACAAAAAATAAATAAAAATGAGGAAGCAAAGGAGAAAGAACCTAACCATAGATAGCTACTATGGGAATAGATTAGATCTAGGTTCATATTCAGAGGAAGATAATGGAAAAAAAAAACAAACAACCCACTCCTTTTTCAATGAGAAATGTCAAATGGGGGCAATTAGGTGGCCCTGGAGTCAGGAGGACCTGAGTTTGAATCTGAACTCAGACACTTAACACTTACTAACTGTGTGACCTTGGGCAAGTCACTTAACCCAAATTGCCCTGCGTTCCTCCCTCAAAAAAAAGTTTAAAAAAAAATTTTTTTAAAGAAGAAATGTCAAGTGTTTCCAAGCACAAAAAGAGTTCTTGGGGAACTTTAAAAAGACTTTAAAAATCAAATAAGAGAGACTGAGGAAAAATTAGAAAAAAAAATAACAGCAATCCAAGAAAATAAAGAAAATTAGGAAAAGAAAATCAACCAACTTGAAAGAATCAAAGACTTAAGGAAGAAAATAATTCCTTGTAAACTAGAACTGGGCAAAAGGAAGATAATGGCATTCTAAGACACCAAGAAATAATAAAACAAAATCAAAAGAATGAAAAACCAGAAGAGAATGTGAAATATCTCATCACAAAACCAACAGATCTGGAGAACAATGGAGAATAAATAATATAAGAATAGTCAGATGACCTAAAAATTATGATAAAAAAAATAATCTTGATTATAAGAAATTATCCAGGAAAATTGTCCTGAAGTTCTAGAACAAGAAGGCAAAGCAGAAATAGAAAAAAAAAATCCACTGATTAGCACCTGAAAGAGATCCCAGAAGTAAAACTTGCAAGAAGATCACAGCCAAGTTTCAGAGCTCCCAAGTTAAGGAGAAAACATCAGAAGTAACAAGGGAAAAAAAAATTAACATCACTGGGCTATGATAAGGATTACACAAGACCTCACAGCTACTGTCTTGAAGGAACATAGGTCTCAGGATACTATATTTTGTAAAGCAAAAGAGCTGTGGTTAAAACCAAGGATAATTTACCCAGCAAAGTTAAGTAAAACCAAGGATAATTTACCCAGGAAAGTTAATTATAATCCTGAATGAAAAAAAAATGGACCCTTAATGAATTAAAAGACTTTCAGGGATTTGTGGCAAAAACAGCAGAACCTAAGGTAAAATTCAATATATAACATCCAGGAGAAATGTAAGGCAAACATTTTAGACCAATAATAAGGTACTCAATTAGGTCAAATTGTTTACTTCTTATTTGTGAAGATATTATCAGAATTCTTATGACTTATCGTTAGTTTGGTAGTCTGAAAAAAAGGTTTGGGCTCAGCTGTGTATGATGAGGTGATTCTAAAAAAAACTGTAAGGATAGATAAAAAGGAGTGGTTATGCAAATAAGGCATAAAAGGAAAAAGTGATACAGAAGAAGCTAGTGGGGGAAAGGCAGTTAAAGGGGAAAGGCAATTAATTATAGAACTTTACTTTCATCAGGAATGGGTTAAAGAGAGAACAATGTGTGTGTGTGTGTGTGTGTGTATATCCTAAAATGTATAAAAGTCATCTAAATACACAAAGAAATAAGAGGCCAAAGAGAAGGAGGGGAGGGGAAAGGATAAGGAGAGGGATTCTTGGAGGGGTGGATAGGTTAAGGAATAGGTGGGAAGGAGTGAGGAAGGATAGGAATAGGGTTAGAAGGATAGAGAGGAAAACACACGCAAGTAATTATAGCTTAGAATGTGAATAAGATGGATTTTTCCATAAAATGGAAATTAATAGCAGATTAAAAATATGAATTCAACAGTGTTGCTTTCAGGAAATGCTATAAAAAATGAGAGACACACACAAAGATAAAATAAAGGTCAGGAGTAGAATTTATTATGTAAAAAAAGCAGGGGATGTAATCATGATCTCAAAGTCAATGCTAAAATAGATTTAATCAAAAGAGAAAAATAGAGAAACTACACTGTCAGCAATATTATTTAATATTATTTTAGACCATTTAAAATAACTAAACTGTAAAATACCTGGGAATATACCTGCCCAAACAGACACAGGAACTATGTGAACATAAACATAAGATACTTTCTATATATATAGTCATTATTGTTCATGGGTAGGTAAAACCAGCATCATAAAAAAATGACAATTTTGCCTAAGTGCCATCCCAATTAAATTACTAAAAAATTATCTGAGTTAGAAACTTTTTTAAAAAAAGGTTCTATGGAAGAACAAAAGGTCAGGGACTTCAAAGAAACAAGGGGGAAAAAGATGTAAGGGAAGCAGATTCAGCAACAGCAGACCTTAAACTACATTATAAGGTGACAGCATTGTTGAAGTATAAGATGGACAATTTTGATTATTTTAAACCAAATTTTTCTCGTATAAATAAAACCTATGCAGCCAAGAATAGAATATCTTACCCAGGCAATTGGGGGGAAAGTTCCATAGACAATTTCTCAAAGAGGATGTGACTGGGTTGGAATTTAATTGTAGTATAGGAAACGATGAGCTGGTTGATTTAGAAAAACTTGGGAAGACTTGGACTTATGAAGGAAGATGATATCCACCTTCAGAGAAACAGATGTGCATACGCATGGTATAATCTTATATATATACGTATGTGTATGTTTATAGATATCTATATGTGTATAGGTAGACATAGATCCATACTTAATTGTAGCCTTCTTTAGCGGGAGAAGGTGGGAGAATGGGGGGGGGGAGGAAGGGGAGAATAAAAAGTACACAGCAGAGAACAAAGGAAAATCTACAAGGAAACAAAGGAAAGCTGGGCAGTTTTGAAAACAATGTGTAGTATTTATTATATAGGTTTTCTTGAAACTGAAATTTATTGTTTTATATTGAATTCTCTCATGTTCTACTGTGTACATGGCAAGGGTTTTTTTTTCTTTTCTCATTTTGTATTTAACTTTAAAATAAATAATAAAATTTACCAAAAAAAGGAGGGGGAGTGTTCCTTTTGATAAACAGTTCATGGAATTAACTTTGGCCTCTCATCAGACCTCTAACTTATGCAGACATTTTATCATATTCTGTCCTTTTCTTATATTCTCAATATATTCTCATATAACATCATATTATCATATTCACATTCCTGTCATTTTATTATCACATTTTCTCCTCCTCTCTGTCTCTCTGCCTCTCTTTCTTTCTCTCTCTTTCATTCTTCCTCACCACCCCCACTGGGTCTCCCTGTTTTACCCAGGCTGAAAGTACAGAGGCCACTCCCAACTGCAGCTCAGAACTCCCAAAGCTCAAGAGATCTGCGGACCTAAGCCTAAGTCTGCATGGCCACAAGTCTCTGTCATCACAGACTTCTCTATGGCCTCTCCTATTGATAATGCATGGCTTGCTCTACCTTTTAAATGCCAATTAAAAACTACCAACTTGCCTAATTGTTTTCCTTCCCATAAAAGTTTATGGGAAGACAAATTATCTGGGACTTGAGTGTAATATCAAAAATAAAAAGCATAACTAAAATATATTTTAAAACCCTGAACCCTAGCACTAAGGCAGATTTTCTCTTTGGGGTTGGATAGTCATCTGAAGAAACTAGAAACCAAGGTATCTGCAGCATCCTTCAAGAAGTAAATTATGCATAAATTCACACAGGGAATCCTTTCAGGCAGAAACCTCCCCAATATATACACACAAATGCAAACACACCTGGGTCTTCTAACCCTTATGTTTGACTTGGTTAACACACCCACAGGGAGAAATCACAGTCATGAATAGAGCTTAGATGGACTCATTTATATAAAGAGAATCCTAAGAACGTGTGTACACACACACACACACACACACACGTGGGTGCCACACACAGCACCAAAGAATAGGGTAATTTGAAGCCGTTGAGTTGGGGACTAACTTGGTTACAGAAACGTTTGTCATAACCTGATGCAAATGCAGTGGGACAGCGGCAGGAGGGAATGCCCTTGAGCATTCTCTGGATCACACCCACAGCAGGTTTGCTCTCAAAGTAGATCAGCTGTAATGAAACAGGTCTGACAACTGGAACAAGAAGCACATCTTAGCATTTCACAGACAAGCTTCAGGGAGTACTCTATATAAACAAAGGCCATCAATAGAGCCCCATTGGCAAGACACTAAACTTGGAAGAAAAAAAAATCTATGAAGAGTTACAAACTGTACTCCATGACCTTTTAAAAATGCATTTTAATAAATATATTTCCATATAATGGATTTTTTTTGCAATTGCATGTATTTCATTTTATGCATGCAAAAACATAATTCTAGAAGGGGTCCATCAGTGTCACCAGATTGATAAAATGGTTCATGACACAAGAAAAGCTAAGAAACCCTGACCTATGGGCAAGTTACTAGGCATTTCTAAACTCCCCAGAGATGTCAGCAAGTACCAACAAGAAAAGTATGTGTGGCTCTGGATTCATAACTGTTGGAGCCAAATACATATTTCAAGACCTAGTTGGAATATTAACCCAGTTAGGCAACTATACCAAGAGAGCTTTGAGATGGATAGTTGAAAATCCAGGAGACAACAATTATGGATTGCAAACTGAGATTGAGTCACCAGACCTTTTCAAGTTCAGCCAAAGCATCCTACCCACAAAATCCTGCCATCACACTGTCTGACACAGCTACTCAGAAATACCCATAAAGAGCCAAGTCTTACGAATACCCTGAGGCTCTTGACCGCATTTCTCAAATATGAAAATGTATACATTCTTAACATACAGGATTCCCATTGGTTCCAAAACCATCCCTAAGCAGACATTACATTGGCTTGGAGATCACTTATAGACTGATGACTATTCATCCCTGATGCTGCTAAGAAAATGAGAGTGGGAGTAGGAAATGAATGACTAGAGATAAGTGAATGAAACATCTTAAGTCTAAAAAAAAAAAAAAAATGGACCCTTCAGATCTACTGCCGGAAGGGACTCCAGAGAGATCTGTCCAGTCTCTTCATTTTATAGAATGAAGAACTGAAGCTGCTTTCTTTCAGGTCACCAATGATCTCTCAATTGACAGATCTAATGGCCTTTTTCCAGGCTTCGCCCTTCTTGACCTCTACAGTAGTGGAAATGTCAAACCCCCTCTTCTTCTCATTCTCTCTTTCCTCGAGGATTCATGATACTGCTCTCTTCTGGCTCCCCTTTGGCCTGAATGACCCTGACTCCTTTCCTGGATCTTCATCCAGGTCACTCCAGTGCTCCTCAAGGCTTCGGCCTGAGCCTTTTTCTCTTCTCCCTCTGTACTACTTCACTTGATGATCTCATCAGCTCTCACGTATGCAAGTATCATCTCTATAAAGATGATTCTCATTCTGTAGGTCCAGCCCTCGACCTTTCTCCTGACCTTGCATCTCCAAATGCCTACGAACATTTGAACTGGATGTCTCATCAACATCTTCATCTCAACACGTCCACAAGCTGAACCCTTGATCCTTTCCTTCAAACCCTCCCCACTTCCCAACTTCCCTATCACTGTTAAGGTACCACCATCATCCCAGTCATTCACAGACTAATGCTATGTTATCCTCCACTCCTCACTCTCTCTCAGTCCCACAGCCAATCAGCTTCTGACATTTCTCCCTTCATAACCTTTCCTCTTTCTAACACCTTCCCGCCTCTGATACTGCCACCATCATGGTACAGGTCTTCACCTCCTCATGCCTGGACTATTGCAATTGGCAGCTGGTTGGTTCCCTGCCTCAAATCTCTCTCCCCACATCAGTCCACACTCCACTCAGCTATCAAAATGATCTCCATATTGGACCAATAGGGGCAGGTAGGTGGCACAGTGAATAGAGCACAGGCCTGGAGTCAGGAGGACCTGAGTTCAAAGACACTTAACACTTACTAGCTGCGTGTCTTTGGGCAAGTCACTTAACCCCAATTGTCCTGCCTTCCCCCCTCAAAAAAAAAAGATCTCCCTAAAGTACACACGTACACACACACACACACACACACACACACAGCAACAACGAGAACAAGTAGTTCCCTATTGCCTCTAGGATCAAATATTTGATTTTAAAGTTCTTCATGACCGGCTCCCTTCCTATCTTTCCCATCTCCTTACGCCTCACCCCCTTCTACTTATTCTGGGATCGATTGACACTGACTTTCCTACTGTCCCTCATACAAGATGTCTCCCAACTCCCCCATATGTCTGAGAATTTCTACCTTCTGGTTTCCCTGGTTTTCTTCGATTCTCAGCTGAAATCTCACCTTTTGCAAGAAGCTGCCCACAGGCTCCTTTGATCTCCCTTAGTGCCTTGCCTCACTGGTTATCTCCAATTTCTCTTGTATGTAACCTGCTTGTGCACAGTTGTTGGCTTGTGGTGTCTCTCATAAGACTCTGAACTTCTAGGAGGCAGGACCTGTTTTTTTGCCTTTCCTTGCATGTCCAATGCTTAGCAGAGTACCCTGGCACACAGTGATTAAAAAATGCTTGTTTACTGACTGACTACAGAAGAGAAAACTAGATACCCAGAGAGGATAAATGATTTGCCTCTGGTCACAGAACTAAACGTCGACTCTGTATTCAAACCTGGGTCCTGATTCCCAATCCAGAGTTCTTTTACATGTTTAAAACTACACAGAGTCTTACAGATCATATAACCTGATCCTTCCATTTTATACATAAGGAAACTGGCTCTGCTAGACCGAAAGTACAAGATCCCATGAGCAGGAAGTGGAAGAGCGGGGATTTGAATTCAGATCCTTTAACTCCAAAGTCAGCATTCCCTCAATAAACAGTATTTTAAAACCTTCCATTTTCTACCCATGGCCTCTCTATGAGTGGTCCTCAAAGTGCAGTGGCAGAGACAGAACAGAGTATGAATCTTTGTCAAAGAACCAGGGAAAGGGTATTGTGCCATAGACTGGGTGTTAGGAAACCACTAGTCCTCTGTATCTTTATCCCTAAAAGAGGCTATATACTATAATGATCCCCAATGTCTCTGGCCAGCTCGCGGCCACTGAGTCTAACAGGGCAGACTATTTTACTGTAAGTCTGGGATCATCCAGGCTAACTCCCCTACCCTTGTTAGATAAGGCCCAGAAAGAAAGGGATTGGCACAAGATTCCAAAGTCAGCAGAACCTGCTTTCTCCTGCTTCCTTCATTGAGCTCTTTCCCTTGTACCACATTAGCCTCTCACCACGAGCCTGAGGAGCTTCTGACAAAGTTATTCTCAATAAGTATGATATTTCTTTTCCAGGACCCGCAAATGAGTAAAGCTCTCAGTCTGCCCAAGAAATAAGCTGGCTGGAGATCCCAGGGGCTGGCCTGACACAATGCAATCTCACATCTGGAGGCCTTCTGCAGGCGCCTGTTGGCCCTGACTCCTACCCTCCTCCTCTTCCCTCCCCACCCCTTCCCCACTAAAGGGCCTTTTGTCATTTGTTCTCTAGCCCCACAGATGAAGACAGAATGGCCTTTGCTTCCCAGCTCCTGAAAAGATCAGCAAGGGTTTCAGAGCGGAGAAGGGGAGAAAGAGCTTCATTCTCAAGAATTTCAGAAGACTGAGCTTCTATGACTCAGAGAAGGAGATGGAAAAATGAAACACTAACATGGTGACAAATACACATCCTTTAAGACATCACTACCTCGCAAACTTACTTTGAGATAGCCAGAAGGAGGGAGACAACCAGGATATGAACAAATTAACTTTAAAAGCATACTTTATAAACTTTATAAACACATGATAAACTTTAATTGAAAGACGTTTCCCTCAAAAAAAAAGCTCCCCCCAAAATATGCCTCTAGAACAGTAGTTCTTAACCTTCCTAATGCCGTGACCCTTTAATACAGTTCCTCATGTTGTGGTGATTTCTCCCCCCAACCATAAAATTATTTTTGTTGCTACTTCATAACTGTAATTTTGCTACTGTTATGAATCATAATGTAAATATCTGATATGCAGGATGTATTTTCATTGGACCCACAGGTTGAGAACCGCTGCTCTAGAATCATTCCATCTAGCTACTCAAAAGGAAAGACTCAGCGGAGAGTTAAATAGCAGTGGGATTAGACCATGGTTCCTTTCAACTCTGAGATGTTAGGGGAATCTATCTCCAGGCATAAAAGCCAGGTGTTCTGCACATATCTGCCATGAAATGATCAATCACATCTTTTTAAAATTTCTCTTCTTCCATCAATCCTGCTAGAACCAAGAAGCTACCAAGAAACAGCACGAGGTGGTTAACAGGACTGAGGGTCAGGATACTGTGGCTCCCGTCTCAGCTCTATGACTCACTGCTGTGCAATCTCAGACAAGTCAACCTGAAAAACAAAGTGCCTACTACGTACAAGGTACTCTCTGCTAGAAGCTGGGAATGAAATGGTAAAACAACAACAAAACCCAACAAAAACCCCAGAAACAAAAAAGCCCATCCCTACTAGTGAGGAGAGCAGCTTCAGCTCCACTGGCACACTGGATAAAACACTAGACCTGGAATTTCAGACCCTTGCTAGCTGTGTGACCCTGGGCAAGTCACTTAATCCTGTTTGCCTCAGTTTCCTCATCAATAAAATGAACTGGAGAAGGGAATGGTAAACCGCTCCAGTATTTTTCCCAAGAAAACTCCAAATGGTGTCATGAAGAGTCAGACATGACTGAAAAACAAATAACAACACCTTGGAGGAGTTTACATCCAATGGGGGTGGAGTGGGGTGGAGAGTAGATGTGTGTGTGTGTGTGTGTGTGTGTGCGTGCACATATCTATATATTTATATTATATGTGTGTATTTGTGTGTAGTACTGATATATAGTACTTCAAAGACTGCATGACTCTATCTTGATCCTCACAATAAGCCTGTGAAGTAGGTGCTATAATTATCTCCATTTTACACAGAAGTGAGGCCATCTTGCCAAAGTTACACAGCAATTAAGTATCTGAGGCTGGATTTTGAACCAGGTCTTCCTGACTCCAGACCCTTTTCAGAGGAAGAGAGTACTATTAACTGGGTGGAATCAGGGAACAATTTGGAGGTCCTAGTCAGAAAGTCTAGGTTCAAATCCCAGGGCAAGTCACTTATCCTTCCTGAGGCTGTTTGCTCACCTGGAAAATGAGGGCGTTGGGCTAGAATGAGCTCTAAGGCCTTTCTGGGTCTATAATCCTGTGACCCTGGGTCCGTTCATACGACTGTCTATACCTTGTGATATGATTGGGTTTGCACACAGCACCACAGACAAAAAGGATCTATGAACGATCAGCAAAAGGGAGCCCAGCACATTCTTTCTCTATCTCCTTTAAGAAACAGTAGGAGGTAGAAAAGGAGCAGGCAGGTATTTTCCTTTGTCCTGTAGATCTTGAGACATATTAGCTGGGAGATTTCAGACTTGAGACTGTTCCCTGGGGTTTCAAAAACCACATCTATATCACATCTGCCCAATTGCTTCCCTCCCATCATCCTTCACTCCCAATTCCTTTCCAGTCTTCCATAAAACTGCCACCTTCCCAGCACTGGCCTGTACTGAATGGAAACTAGAATTCTGGCCAGCAGACTTCCTCAAAGTCTGGGAATGGGGCGAAGGCTGTTTTTGAAGTCAACAGTGACTGCATTTTCCAGACCAATAACAAAGTAGTGACCACAACCTCCACTTGCCAGCTCTTATACTGAGGTAATCTTTATCCCTTTCTCTCTCTTACAGTTTTATTAAATAAATGATTTTTGGGGTGGGGGTGGGGGTCAAGGCAGGGACTGGGAACACAAAAAAAGAGGCATCGTTGTTCTTACTGTGACATAGTAGGTAAGAAACTGAAACTGGAATCAGACCTGGATTCAAATTCTTAGTGTGATCACCGGCAAGTCAATTAGCCTTTCATTATTCTGTTTCCTTCTCTGTAAGATGGGGGAGGGGTTCTACTAGAAGCCCTCTAAGATCCAGGCCAGTATGAAACCTCTTGAGTCTACGGTTATCTAGGTTTGGGATAAGCCAAGTATCACCATCAATAAACATTACTGGGTGATGTGTTTTTGTGTTGGGTGTTGTACTGGGATCACAAACATTTCAAAGACATGAGCAAGCCCTGCTTACTGAAAAGAACCTTGAATTTGTAGTCAGAGGGCCCAGGTTCAAATGTGAGCACATACTAATTGTATGATGCTGAGTAAGGGACTTCTTAGACCTCTAAAATGTCTGGGCTGAGGGGGTTAGAAGAGATGATGTTTCTGGTCCCTTCCAGATCTAAATCCTGTGGTCTCTGATCCAAAGGAATTTACAGCCTGCTTAGGATGAAGGGACAAATTTATGCAAGGATCATCCATTATCAGTGTGAAATGAGTGCTAGGGAAGTTCTGAGGAGAAAACAATTATTGAGGAGTACAGTGACCAGAAAAAAGGTTGTTGGATATGAGGCACAGACCCTTGAAGAAAGGGGTGGGGTGGAGGGAAGAGAGCACTCTGTGCAGGCTTTGTCTGGAGAATGAATAGACCAGTTAGGAGGGACAGTTGGGAAAGAACGTAGAGAGCCTTGAATATCAGATTAAAGAAATTGTACTCTACCCAGTAGGAAAAAAAAAAAGAGAAGCATTAAAAAGTTTTGCATTTTGAGGTGGGGTTTTTAATTTGGCTGGCTGGTTTGGGAAAGGTAATTGTATGAGCCAAGTAGTGCCATTTATCACATACTGCCTTCTAATGCCAGATTAATCTACTCCCAGACTAAGCTTATCAATAAATCACATCCTTGCCTCTGTTTCCCCAGCATTTCTGTGTAATCTATATTATGCAACTAGCATGCATAAATCCATGTTTTCCCATAGAGGCTTTAAAAAGACAGCACATTTATATTTCTTACACAACATTCATGTCTCCTCCTTTCTTTGTATCTCATCTAGCTTCTAGCTCTGTTCTATTCCGGACACTCCATAAAGCCTTTAACAAACGCCTTTTGAATAAGCACTGAAAAAAACATCTGGATAAGTACCTCAAAAGAGAAGTACAGTTCCATCCATTCTATTGTGTAATCCTGGCATCCCAATGATATAGTTCTCTTACCAGTCTATGATTTACGGCACTACCCTGTGGTGAGGTCCCTTTTGATAAGACCATGGACATGCCTTGGGAGAACCTTTGCAACTTCTTCGGTTCATCCGTCCCTGCCTAGGCGAAACTAGAAAACATCAGGATCGGGCATTAGACAAAAGGTGGTCAGAGCATATGCTGCATGAATCTGGTTTGTCTGCCCCCCACCTAAATGAAATATGGGAACATTCAGATAGGCCATTTACTCAAAGAGTGTCCATTTGCTGCCTAAATGCAAGCACTCAAACTCACAAAGCAACAAGCACAAAACAGGTTTTATTTTTAAACACAGAAAAGGGTAGGAAAGAACTCAAAACCTACCCTATCATTGTCAAGAAGCCTGGTAAACTCGTCCCCTTTCTGATGGGCCTCTGCCTTCTCCAAGCATACAAGCCATCATCATAAATTATAAATAATGGCACCGAGATTTGTCCCACTCAACCCCTATGGATAAGTTCATCATGGAGTCAGGGGACTCTCTCCTCCTTCTGACAAGACAACCTTCTGTAGGGTCCACGCAACTATTAGTATTGCCCAAGAAGAAGCTCAAAGAGCGAGGGTGCAGGTCAACTCCTCCTCACGGAGGCCCTGTGCTCCCTGCTGCTCGCAGCTCCCACACAACATTGCTGGAACTCTGGTCACACTGACCTCTGCCTCCCACTGGCACTCCATAGCACCACTACCACTGCTATCCATTCTCAGCTGCTGCTGGAGGCTGTCCCACTGCCGCTTAGCTCTCCTTCTGTGGATGGATGGATGACGGATGAACGTTCACTGCCACAGCTCCCGCACACTCTCTGTCATATTTCTTCTTACCACAGCTCTCAGTTCCACTTCACTGCTCTGACTCCCAAACTAAATAGCATCTCTCCCATCAACACACAAGCCCTCTGATGCTGTTCATCTTTTCCCAGTGAATGTCACGGTCTTTCTTGATGATCTTAATTTTTGAGACAACAAGGTGGCTCAAAGAATAGAACACCAGACTAGTAATGAGGGGAATCTGAGTCTAAAGCAGACATATCACTAGCTGTGTGACTCTAGGCAAGTCGCTAAGCCTCACTGAGCCCTCAATTTCCTTATCTGAAAAAAGAGGAATAATAGTAGCACCTAAAACTCACAAGATTGTTGTGAGGACCAAAGAAGATCACATGTAAAATGCTTTGAAATCTTAGCTTAAAACACTATATAAAGACTAGTTGGTGATACATTTATTATTCTTTAATTGGGCTTTGTGATTTCAGCTCCCTGCTGCCCTGTCCTATCTCCTTTCTCCAGGTGGTGTTAACGTCTTCCAGATTATTGCAGCTTTTTTTCTGAAGGAAACTGTAAAGATTAGAGTGACTGAGCTAATGAAAGACTTTTGGCTTTTATATAGCATTCAGTACTATACAGCATGCTTACTATGTACCAGGCTCTGTGCTAAGTGCTGGAGATGCAGAAAGGCAGGGTTCGATGCCTTTGGCCATTCAGGACCTGCTTTTACTCTCCAGATCCACCATACCAGAAGTTCCTATTTTCTATTCCTGGCCAAGTTAGAGTGACCAGGACCTACACATGTCCCTCCTCTAATTCCTGGGCAGCTCAGCCCTCTCTCAGCCAGCACCTCTCACTAAGGCTTTGGGGAACTCAGAACGGCCCCTGTGCGTGTCTTCGTTCTCTTCACCTTTGTTTCCCAGACTCCTCCAGCAGTCATTCAGCTGGGCACCGGGTCATGCCAATTAGTAGGAGAGCTTCTCTGGGGCTCCAGAAAACAATGGCAAACAAAGCGGGGATGTGGGAGGAAGGACAGAACAGCTGTTTTCCCAGCAGCCACCTGTGATACATAAACAGACTGGAAGTAGGCAGGGGTAATATAGATGCACACTAAATAAATACTCTCTTTACTGTATGTGTAAAGGTACTTTGGGAATGTTGGGATGATCTAGTTCCAGACATCTCTTCACCATCAACCCAAGGCTCATAAAGCTGGTAATATATGGGAAATTAACAGTATCATAACATAGGAGGCAAATAATAGCATTCTAGGACAATGAGTTAAAAAAAAATTAGACAAGTTTTGTTTTTGATCAGACCTATGATTTCATCAATGTTAGGAGCTCCAGTCACAAATTCCCTCCATCCGTGAACATTCACAGGTGCTCTGCAATTTACTGTCTCAGAGAGTAGTTAAATGACTTACCCAGGGTCACACAGTCACTTTGTATCAGAGGCAGCACTTGAACCCACGTCATCCTGACTCTGAATCCAGCTCCCTATCCGCTATGCTATACTTCATCTTGGACATTAGGTTATCCTCCCAAAATTATCTTCAAATGTTTCGTTTCTTCATTCCCATGAAGTTATAGAGAATGCACTAGCTCTTACAAGACTGTCAGTTCACACATCTATAGCTGAATGCGTTTTAGATGTAGAAGGGACATTAGAGACCATCTACACTGACCGCCCTCTCATTTTTAGATAAGGAAACTGAGACCCAGGAAAGTGAGAGCTGGAGAGAAGACAAAGAAAGGAAAACAAAGAGAAAGAAGGAAAAAAGGAGGGAAAGATAAAGGAAAAGAAAGAAAAGGAGAGAGGAAAAAGCATGTGGTAGAAAAGGCAAGAGCCAGCAATTGTCTCAACTATCCCTTAGTGACTATTCCCCAGTGACAGGTCACATAGGCCTGCGGTATTCCCACATCTGAGGAGATGTACACACAGCCTTGGGAGGAGGAAAGGAAGGAAAAATGAAGTAAGCAATCTATGTCTGGGAAACTCCTACACTCCCCAAAGTCATTGATTTTAAAAGGCATAAACCCAGAACGTAGCCAGCCCCCAAATCTCTGCACGGAATGTGGCTGTTCTGGAAGCAGTGCCTCCCTCACCGGGTGACCCAGCCAAGTGCACAGTTACTTGGCAAGACATTCTGCAAACGAACATGAAGGTTAGAGACCTGAATTTCACCGGTCAAAAGAGATTCCTGCAAAACTGTGTCTGATTTTTCAGTTAGAATTTAATGGGTGCCACAAAATACCTCTAGTGCAACAAGGCCCAAGATATAGATATCAGAGCTGGAAAAGACATTATATATAAACCTACCATTTCCCACCATTTACGGATGAATTAACTGAGACCCAGAGAAGTGAAACAACTTTCCAGTCATTTCATCGTAATTCCACAAAGTCAGCTAGTTAGTGGCCAAGGAAGGCCTAGAAAGAACTGTGGTCTCCTCTCTCCTACTACAAAGCACTTCAAATTACACAACCCTGCCATTAAGAAAAAGTGTATGATCTTGGGCATTGTCCTAAACCTTGGCTTCCTCATTTCTAAAATGATCCGTTGGATTACTTAATTCCTAAAACCTCTTTCAGTTTGGACAGGCTACAATTCAAGGAACCCAACAGATAGCAAGACCGGTGGGAAATGTGGATGATAAAATACAAATGAATCCCACTGGATCTTCAAACCTTTGACAAGTCTAGGTTTTGCCCTTCCCACACAGACTCTGTTTCATGGGTTTCACCTACCTAGAAAAGTCAGTTCTAGATCTCAAATATACAAGCTTGATACAGGAATGATCTAGGTCCCTGATGGGGGGTACCAACAAAGAGGAAATGTCAGATATAACCATGACAATAGTTTGCCAATCCAGGCAGCTCTGGGAGGTTAGGCTAAAAAAGTCAAGTTCTTAACTAGGGCTGAGGGTGTCAGCAGGTCCCCAAGAGGTCAGTGGGTAAATTTCAAGGGTTTCATGAATTTGGATGGGAAAATAATCACATCTTTGTTTCCACTCATCTATGGTTACCTTTGTAATCCTGTGTGTTTTACTTTATGCAATTAAAATACTATTTTGAGAAGGGGTCCACAAGCCTCACCAGACTACCAAAGAGGCATATGACTCAAAAAAAAAAAAGGCTAAGAACCCTTGTAATGCTGCAGTAGCTAGCATTTATAGTACTTTAAGATTTACAAAGTGCTATACAAACAATATATCATCTTATCCTCATATCAACCTTAGGAGGTAGGAGCTGTTATGATCCCCATTTCACAGACTAGGAAGCTGAGGCAAACAGAGGCTGCGTGACTTGTTTATCACATAGCCAGTAAGTGTGTGAGGCCAGATTTGAATTTAGATTTTCTTCACTCCAGATCTAGCACTTTATCCGGTATCATCACCTCACTACCTAGCAATAGAGGAATCTAAAAAAAACAGAATAATCTGGGAATTGGGAACCCTGGCATCATGACCAGTTAGAGAGACTTCTTTTTCTTTTGTCCTTTTCCCACTGTTTTATTCCAATACTCTCGATGCTATTAGTGGCAAGAATCTTGGATCTGAAGCCAAAGACTTTCTGGACTAAATCTGAGCTTTCATGGAACAGGGAAAAACTGATAAGAAAACTCCCTCTACTGATGCAGATTATCAGCCCCTGCTGAGAAATTTAGATGATCTTAGACAGTTGTCTGTAGTCACAGAAGTTAAGGAACTAGCCCAGGACCACAGCCAGTATGTGTCAGAGGTGGGACATGACCCCTGACTCTAACACTGGTTCTTTATCTACTAGGCCTTGCTATTGCTTTAGACCTCAGTTCCTTATCTATAAAATAAGACTAACTGGGCTAGCTAGTGCAGCACCAACACAATATTCATAGGACCGATGGTGATTATGAATATGCTGGCATAATTCTGAATCACAAAATATAATAGACCCTCCATATAGAAGACAGAAGGAAAACATGTATCTAGACACCAGCAAGCCAAATCCCAACACCAGAAAACCAAATTAATCATAGCAACAAAGAAATCTATATGCAATGACACTGCAGAGAGCAACACCATCCCAAAACCTTCCCACAAACAAAACAAGCCTAACTGTCTCCTTGCCTGAGTCCTCTCTCTAACTGCTCTGACCCCCAGCTTCCTCCAGGCTCTGCTCTATCCTTCATCAAACTCCTCCCACCTCAGGCTCCATGTGATTACATTCAGCCTATTAAGGGGCAGGGAAGATCTTCAAATTACCATTACCATTACAGCTAGGTGGTATCAAACTCAAATACAAAAGGGGACCACTAATCTACAAATTGGGATGCCTGTGCCCTGTAGGCCGCATATTGACTTAGTTTTAAAAATATAATGTAACCAGTGTTTTGTTTTGTTTTTATATATTTTGTTAAATATTTCCCAGTTACATTTTCATCTGGTTTGGGCGGCAGGATTGCAGCCAGGAATGTTGCCCAGTGGCCAAGGTGTTTGACAGCTGGGGCTGAATGACCCCAAGCAAGGTCTTTTTACTGTATCTCTAGTGCTATGATCTTATGATTTCTCTGCACACGGCAGGCACTCAGTAAAGAGTGATTGACCCCCAGACCTGTAGAAACTCAGACCTACAGCTGGAAGGAGGTTGATCTCGAACTTCCTTGCTGCCAAGCTAACTTTCTCAAATATCATTCCTCACATACCTAGCATGCTCTTCCCACCCCTAGCCACTAAACAATTTTCTCCTTTTGCAAAATCCCGTTTGAAGCTCACCTCCCTCTATGACCCCTTTCCCAGGTTAATCTTGACCATCTCTGGTTACTCCATTCATTCTAGCACCACCACAGTAAGCCTGTGAGTCTATTCTATCTCGGTGTTTAACTATTTCATGTGATTGTTTTGCTGTTGATTTAAGAGCTCTTCAAAGGCAGGGATCATGCCAGCTTGGTTTGGTTTTTGTGATCACTTCTCAGTACTAAGGAGAGGGCTCTGAATTTATCAGGTGTTCACTAATAATAGCCTCTTTTGCATCACATCCTCCACCCCCCATTCCCCAGGCTGGTGCACAAGTACATACTGGAAACAGCTTGGAGACTAACTAGTACAGCTCCACAACTGGGCCTTGCACTGAAACCAGTTATGTTGAATGGAACAGAGAAGTGGTAAAAACAAATAAAATCATTCAGAGAGTTGTTTTTTTTCTAAAAGCACAGCGTTACTCATTAGATAGAGGACCATGGGTACCTAAGCCCTTCTAATGCTCTCTTTTCCACCAGCAAATGTTAGAAACAAGTCTCTCTCTCTGTCCATATCAGTACCCTGTGTGGGGAATGGAACAAAGAAACTAAGAGATTAAAAAAACTGATGTTAGTGGAAGATTGGTGATTAGTGAGCAATGAAGGGATCGATCCTTAGCCATCAACCCAAGGAAATTCTAAATCAGTCTCAGAATTTTGACAATGCTTTAGAAGTAATGTATCCTGGCCAAAAAAGGGGTAGGGAAGGAAGGGAACCACAGTGAAATTTGTCAACATCCACAGCTACCAAATTCTCCCTGTGAAGCTCTATCCTGGACTATCTTGCAGCCCAACTCTGCCTCATTCCAAGCAATAGAGTCTTCTTAGTATCAGAATTTCCCATGTCTATGAGAAGGAGCAGGGGTTTGTCACTAGCTGACTGAGCCTGGACTTCACATCTATGGGCCTCAGCTCCCTCCTCATCTGTAAAATGAAACTGGGGCAAGGGTTCTTAACCAATTTTTTGTCATGGATCCCTGTGGCAGTCCGGTAAAACCTATGGATCACTTCACAGAATTATGTTTTTACATTCATAAAATAAAATACATAGGATGACAAAGGAAACCAATTATGCTAAAATACAGTTTAAAAAAGCACTGAAGTTCATGGCCTCCAGGTTAAGAGAACTCCAGGACTAGATGACCTCCAAGGTCCCTTTCAGCTTTGGTATTTTATGATTTTCATTGTGGTTCTATGGAAAGAACAGTAGGAGTCAGTCTGAATTCCAGCTCAGCTACTTATCGTTAATCAGCTATAAAATAACACTATGTGGGAAGAACAAAAGAATAGCATCTCAATTATATTCATCTATTTAGAAGCAGAAAAAGCCCAGGTCACCCTGGTTCATATTCATACTCTTTCTCACTTATATTCTCTCTCTCCCTCTCTCTCTGTCTCTCTGTCTCTCCCTCTCTCTCTCCTTCCCTCACTCCCTATGTCTCTCTCTCTCTTTCCATATCAGTACCCTGTGTGGAGAATGGAACAAAGAAACTAAGAGATTAAAAAAACTGATGTTAGTGGAAGATTGGTGATTAGTCAGCAAACTGTCCTAATCCACTTCTGTTTTCTGTTTCAAGTCCCCAAATCTTTTACACCTGCCACCTGCCAGCTCCTTCCCCTACCTCACCAAAAAAAAAAGGTTCAATTTCTTGGAAACAGATACCAGAAAAAGAGATATTATAAAGCAGTCATGTAAATTAGCAAAGGACCACAGATGGAAAGAAATTAGGCCACAGTTAATCAAAGACACTGTGTGCTGATAATCAACATTGCTAGAGTTTATGTTATCAATAGATTTAACTGCTGTATGACCTGGGCACAAAAGAGAAAATCTCTTTTTGTTCTTACCCTGATCTATTCGAGGTGTGTTCAGTTATACTCATATAGGTTGACAACCAGTCGCCCCTACCCACTTTCTCCCCCACCCCAAATTAGAAGTAAACAAAGAACCAACAAGCATACAATGGGGAATGGCAGTGGGTTGACCTTAATAGCAAAAATGAAAAGGATTCACCTGTCTCTTCTTGTTCCAGAAGACAGCACAAAACTCAAACAGGAATAGGACTGGCTTAACATGAAACTGAACTAAGGAGGTCATAGGATCATCAGATTATAGACTTTGAGATGGAAGGTCTCTTAACAGTCATCTGGTCTAAGCCAGTCATTTTATAAACAAGGAGCTTGAGGCCCAGAGAGTTTAAATAACTTGCCCGTGGTCACATAGTTAAGAACTATGAGGGGCTGGATCTGAATGTAGATGTTTTTTGACTTCGAATCCAGCATTCTATTCACCATGCAACACTGGCTCTCTGGGGTGTGGGGAGGAAGGGAAGCTTCGAGCATGATAACCTAAAAGAGATCATAAGATTTAGAACTAGAAGGGGTCCAACTCTCTCAATTTTACATATAGGAAAAACAAGAATTGGTGAATGGCCCAAGGTCACACAGGTAGAGGTCCTTAAGACTCCAGAGCCAAGGCTTTCACTAGAAGGTCTTTCTATTGTACTTGGGCAGTAGAATATTTGCCCAGAGATCAGGTTCAAAAGAGTAGTCAGGACAGAAGCCAGAGAACAAGAATTTCAGAAGGGAATACATGGAAAAACTGGTATAAATCTTCCCCAAAAAGAATAATACATAATTGGGAGGAACAGCACAATGTTACAAAAAGATTGCTTTCATAAATTTAAGTTGAATGGAAAGAGTCAGTGGGAAGGGAGAGGTTAACAAAAGGAGGGTAAGGACGGGAATGAACACAGAAAGAAGGACTCCCAAGAGGAGGGGAAGGGTTTTTTGAGAGGAGAGATCTTGGAGTAAGGTTCGATTACCCAATTGCCATGGTAATTTACAATTGCCATAATAGGAGAAAGCTGACTATGACATTCCCGCTGGGCATTTAGCCCTCCAAAAACCAGAATATCAGGAAGAACCTGAATGATTCATGAGTAATTCCAGTGCAAGTTCAGAGAGATCATAACCTAGGTACCTAACCCCCATTTCAGTGCCATGGCCATTTCCTCTCACCAAAATTCCCTATCTGGGGACCACGCCCTATCATATAGAGGAGGCAAAGGGAATTGATATGATCCTGTGTACCCCAGAATATTGACTTTGGGGTAAAATTTCAAAACAGGATCATAGAATTGCTATCCTCAAGATGTTCTCAAGAGGCCCAGATTCCACGTGGGCCTCTTGTTTGGGTACCATATTATAAAGTGGAGGGGACCTTGTGTTTTTGAAGGCTATGCTAGCAGAGGAAAAGCCCTCAAAGTCTCGTGTTAGCTAAGAAAACTTAGAAGCTGTAGCTTTAATAATGGGCTCTAGATCTGTCTTCTGAAGACAAACTTAGCTATGGAGAAAGCACCCACACCAGAAAAATAGCAGATCCTTGAAATATGGAAGTACAAAACAGTTTGTTTTGCTCTGTTCCAAATCCACAGATGGCCAGCCCCCTTAACCTCAGCCAGCTGTGTCCAAACTGCGTGTCCTTGGTTTCAAGAGGAACTGCCAAGAGAATAAGGATGAATCTGGGCAAATCCAGGTGTTGAAATGGAAAAGCAATTTTTAACAGGATGTTTTGTACTGGCAATGGATGAGACATGGCATATACATGTACCACTAACGGCAAATGCAAATTAAATGTGATAGCTAAGAAAATTGACTTCAAGACATATTTGGAAGCAAGACTTTTCACACACATCCCTTTTTCTTTCCTGCTAAGACTTCTTCCTAAGCCATTAGTGAGAAATGGGGAAATATTTTAAAATTTTGCATTGTGTTTTACCAAATGAAACTTGAAACAGAAGGTCCGCCTGAGTTTTGGGAGGAAAAATACATAGAGGGTTCCTTAACCTAAAAATGCCAGTGATTAAGATGTTATCATCAGTTCTCCTCACCCTACTCTTCTGCCATAGCGGCTCCCCATTAACTCTGGGGACTGGAACAAGACAGGCATGGCTAGTCATTTCATTCAATCTTCCTGCTGGCCCACAAGTGAGAAACAGATACTTCACTTGAGAAAGAAATGTGACAATCAAATTCTACTACAAGCAGTCTCCAGCTCCTGAATGGGAGAAGGTCCAAAAGTTCATTTATCTGTCAGCTGCCTGAGCTCACAACACAGCTCCCCATAGAAATGCAGGTATAAATAGCACTTAGGTTCACAGGCTAGCCCATCAAAGACTAGCTAACTAACTCCTAGTATAGCTGTCTGAGCAGAAACTTGAAGGCCCAGGTTTAAGTCTAGGTTCTGTCACTGAATGGCTAGTCACCCAGTCTCTTACAGCTTCAGTTTTCTCATCTGAAAAATGGACACTGCATCCTGTTTCAAGTGCAGGCCACAACTTCTCCTACCAGAGTCTACTCCTCTGGAAGAAAACCCTCGCCCACCTACGTTACTCTGCTCCTAAGGTCAAAGAGACTTCTTTTACACCCTCATCCAGGGGACAAAGAGTTTTCTCTTTACACCCATTCCTAGCAGTAAAGAGGCTTCTTCACTCTTACTTCCCCTCTCCTTTCCCACTCCCCACAGTGGTGAAAGGGAATCAGTTTCTTTAAGAAATAAGTCCCATGTTAGGAAACAGTGATTAAAAAATCACCTTGGATATAGGCAGAGGAATCCTGCAATAGAAGCTAGCTCTGTGCAAGGGAAATCTGAAAGTCAGGTGCTTGCATCTGACAACATGGAAAGTGGGAAGAGCCCAGGACTTGGGTCTGAAAGACTTGGGTTCTGATATTGCCATTATCAGGTCACACAATCTAGGGTCAGTCAGTTTATCCTCCCTGAGATTCAGTTTTCTCATCTGTAAAAAATGAAACTAATCCCACTTATGTATCCTGCCTCACAGTATTTTGGCAAGAGCTTGGTAAACTATAGAGTCTATATGACATTAGAGCCGGGTGGTCTAGTGGGTAGAGCGCTGGACTTGGACTCAGGAAGATCTGAGTTCAAATCTGGCTGGGGACATTTGCTGGCTGTATGACTTTGGGTAAGTTATTTACAACCTCTTTCAAGCTCATTTATACATTTCTCCATTTGTAAAATGTGTGTAAAAAGAGCACTGACATCACAGGGTTCTTGTGAGGATCACATGCGATAATATCTATGAAGTATTTTACAAATCTTAGAGTGATGTATCTATAAATAGTGATGATGAGGATGATGAGAATGATTATGAGGAAGAAGAAAAATGTGAACCATTATCTCCAGCTTCAAGG
This sequence comes from Pseudocheirus occidentalis, assembly GCA_028646575.1. Classification (NCBI taxonomy): domain Eukaryota; kingdom Metazoa; phylum Chordata; class Mammalia; order Diprotodontia; family Pseudocheiridae; genus Pseudocheirus; species Pseudocheirus occidentalis. Next base: position 85,204,775 of record CM053597.1, read on the forward strand.
GCGAATTTTCTTTAGGACTTTTAACAAGACACTAAAAAAAATATGCTTTCCAAAAAATGTCTTAATGCCTCTAATCTTTTTAAAAAAGTTTTATTGATGCCTTGTTTTTTCACACCCATCATTTCTCAATATACAACTCCATACACACACCGAGAGTTCTCCTGTACGATAAAAAAACAGTCTAGCAAAACTGACCAAGAAAATAACTGCAGCTGACGATGTGGATCACATTCTGGGCCCAGAGGGCCTTGTCTCTCAAACAGCTACTTCCACTTGCTTTGAAAGCAAATACTTCTGAAGGGAACTGAACCAATCAGCTCTTTTTACTGCTTTCATACACCAATGATTCACTTGTGATTGAGGCTATATTAGGCATTAAACTGGACAAACCACCACTCGCTGCCCCAGTGGGAGGAAGCAGAAGGAACAGGATGGAAAAGGCCAAATCCTTGACTTCCTTTGTTTATGTCAGTGTCGTCTGGCATACCTGAATGGAAGAGCTAATGATAATGGCCACTGTATATGACTCCCTTCCCCCTCTGCGCCCACCTCACCCCCATTCCTGCCCCCACCACCAAACCACTGTTTCATCAAAAATATGTCCCAAAAAACACAGTGACAAGACTCATGGACTCTTAGGCCTGGAAAGGAACTCCAAAGCCACCTGGTTCAACCCCGAACTGAACAAGATTCCCCTCTATAATGTGCCCAACAAGCCTGGGCTTAAAACCTCCAGGGAGGAAAACTCAAACATTCCCACCCTAGCTTTGAACAGTTCTATTTGCTGAGACGTTTTCCTTAAGTTAACCCTGGTCCATTGTTCTGGTCCCAAAATCTTTTAAGACTCATATGCTTCCCATCCAATCTATTAAATACCTTCAAGCACTGCATCACTTGCATACTTGATAAGCATACCATCTATACCTTGACCCAAGTCACTTATGAAAAATGTTGAACAGAAGAGGACCAATCATAGATTTCTAAAGCATTCCACTACACACTTCTCTATGTCCACTTGGCATTGCTCTGTGTAAAGAACATTTCCCTTCATGACTAGCTCAGGTTTTCAAGCCTAGAAGCCCCATGTAGCACAGAAATTGAAAAGGACCAAGAATCTTTTAACTAAATGAAGGGATGAAAGAACAAAATACTAAAGTCTTAGCATAGACTAGAAAGAGGAAATAGGGCAAGCATACTTAAGCTTCAGCACCAGTGACTAGGTCTCCAACAAGAATTTAACACTGATTAAAATACTTGTAATATACTCATGTAATAGAATGCAGGACTTGGACTAAGAAAGACCTGGGCACAAGTCCCATTTCTGGAACTAATTAGCTGTATGACCAGGATTAAATCACTTAACTGTCTGGTACCTCAATTTCCTCATATGGAAATAATACCACTTAGAATAGTTTAATATAGATATAATATGACCTATCTCATGGATTTGTTGTAAGGCTCAACTGTTCTACTAACTTTTAAAGCACTATATAAAATCCAATTACAGTTTCTACTATTATTATAATAAACATTTAGCCACTTTCAGAAGGATGGGAATCGCACATAAGACAAAGTAGCCCATCTTAATTAAGTCCATCCTCCCAATGAGACAAGACTTATTACATATGTTAATCACACCCTCACACACACACACACACACACACACACACACACACACACACACACACAGAGGCTAATCTACTACTATCCCTAGCTAGGTAAGCTAACATGCAAGCTTATAGAGCCTAGAAGTCCACAGAATAGTGGACAATAGGTTGGGGAAAGGCTATGAAACCACAGCCAGAAGCCAAACGTGGATTTAATAGTGAGAAGATATTTTCATTTTCCCCAGGCTTTCTCAAAAATGATCTGCCCCCATCAATTGAAATGATAAATATAGGCTCCTCAGCCAAAAGGAATTCATCTTATAAAGCTACTCAGACATTTCCAAGATAGAGAAATATGAAAAGACCAGGATTTTCCACATTGACCATTGGAAGTTGACGTGGTAGTTGTTGGGTTTTTTTTTTCCTCTAGGCTTCTTTCACATGCCAAGAACTTTAAAGAGATTTCTTTTTGAAGCTGGAAAAAAAAAAGGCTTCCCACTGCAGTGTCTGTCTTTTTTAGTTCCTTGTTTTGTCTGGATTTTTAAAGCTTTAGTAGGCTAGGGAGTAGAGGCTACAAAATCTCAAAACTGTACCTGACAGTTGAGCTGAGCAAATCAAATACACGCCTAACTATGCAGTGTAAAGAATGCACCAGCACTTCGGGTTTAAAAAAAAAATAGTCCAAAAATAGTCTTGATGTCAATCTACAGATTAATCTCTTGTGAAATGTCTCAGGGATCTGTCCTTGATCCTATTAACATTTGATTTGGACAAAGGCATAGGTAGTATGCTTGTCAGATTTGCAGATGACATGAAGTTAGGGAGGATGGCTAATCCACTGCAACACAGAATCAGAATCCAAAAAGATCTGGATAGGCATGAAAAATGGAAACAGCTTTAACAATATGATGAGGATGAACAGTATTAAGTTCTAGTCTTCACTTTTGAAAAATTAACTATACCCCCTTTGCTTCCCTTTGGTTTTTTGCCAAAACCAAAGAGCTAAAAGATTAAGGGAATGCCTATTAATGGGAAATAACTGACCAAACTACGGGAAATTGATCAAATGGAATAACACCGTGTTGTAAGAAATGAAAGGGATGGTATCAGAGAATCCCAAGAAGAACTGTATAAACTGATATAAAAGGAAGTCAGCAGAATCAGGAGAGCAATTGAGAGCAATTATCAAGATGAGAGCAAGATTATCAAGACATACAACTTTGTTAAGACTTCAGAACTCTGATCAATGCAATGACCAAGCCTGATTTCAAAGAATTCATGATGAAATATGCTACTTACCTCCTGAATGAAAGGTGATAAACTCAGAGCATAGATTGGGGTATAAATTTTTTTTTGAACATGATCAGTACCAGAATTTGTTTTGTTTTACTGTGAATATTTGTTACAAGGGGGTCTTTGCTTTTCTTTTTCAGTGAGAGGAAAGGCAGATGGGGAGGGAGGAGAAAAAATAGATTTTTATTAATTAAAAAATTTTAATTTAAAAAACTCAATTACACAAATACAAGCAGAATATATGGCTAGACTTCTGTTTGTAGAGAGAGGAAAGGGACAAAGGCTTTCAGTGGATTGCAAAGGTGATATGAATCCATATGACATGTAAATGGAAAAAATTAATACAAACTAAGGCTACATTAATATAACCATAGTATCTAGATAGAGACAAGAAACTTGTTTAAGTTGTCTACAGAAGGCAAAGATAGCAGCAATGGGTAGAAATTCCAAGGCAGTAGATCTTAGTTCAACATAAGGAAAATTTTCCTAATTATTAGAACTTTCCCCCCTCAAAAATAAAAGGACATGATTCAAAAGGTTCAGCATCACTGTACATTTTTCAAGGATAGACTGAGTGAACATTTTTCTGGAATGTTAGAGGGAGCTCATTAGGTATGGGTAGGAGTATCCACAGCCTCTGAGTTCTTTTCCAACTAAGAGACTTGAAATGATTGATACCTTTAGGGCCCAATTTCTTTCACATAGGACAAAACAAAACCAAAAATAAAATTATCCATTTTAAAGACCACAGTCGATACTTATGACTGGGGAAGGAGGCAAGAAAATGTGACTAGCTTGGATTAAGGCATTCTATGTCTCGGAAAAAAAAATTTAAGAGTTGTCTCCCATGTGTAGTGAGTCAGTAGCATCTTTATCTACAGAAGACAATATGTTAAAGAATCTGGATAAACAAAATTACCTGACAGATTTTACATATTCTAGATATAAGATAAAGGTTTGGTTCACCTGACAAGAGGAAATATAACTCTGTGGGCACACATGTTGAATAATTCTAGAACTTATATAAAGTCTTATCGCTAACTCTACATAAAATTTTAATTAAAGTTACACGTGCAGAGGGGAAACACCAGGAAAACTAAATGGGCTCTTTTTCACTAAGATGGGGACCTCTGCTCAGGGCAGATGGAATGCAGATAGGCATTTGCCAAGTTGGACAACCAATAAAACCTTAGCCGAGACATACTGAAGCTCAGCAATACCAAAGCTCTAAGTAGGGAGCTCTATTTTTCAGCGTTTACATAACAGGCCCAGAATGAGTCACATTCCCTGAGATAAATTCCTCACAGAGATAAAGATGGCTCAAAGTTTCTTTAGCCTTTATTGGTCACATAAATATGCCTGACAAATTTAAGGTTTGCTCAGCTTGGGGAGTGGGGTAAGAGATAGCTTCACTTCAAGGCCTTCTTGTTGAGTTGGAGGGATTCATCTACATGGAAGTAATAGTGGAAGTCTCAAAAAAAGAATGAGTTCCTCAAAGGAATAAATGATGAATAAGGAAAAGAGAGCAAGGATTGAGAAACACAACTACATTTAGAAAAGAGTAAGAGGAGAAAAAGGAACCAGGGAAAGAAAGGAAGGAGTACTAATGGTGAAAAATCACAGAAGCCAAGAAAGAAAGAGAATCAAAGAGAAATGGGTGATCAATAAGGTCAAACAGCTGCAGAGAAGTAAAAAAGAAAAAAGATAAAGGCCTTTTATATCTAATTATTAGGAATGACATTTGATAGGGCAATTTTAGGAGTAGTAGGGCTCCAAGGCAAAAACTTCTGGGGGTTAATGAGAGAATGCGTGATAAGGAAACTGAGGCAATAGGTATGGACTTTGGTTATAGATGTTTGACAGTGAAAGGAAGATAAAAAGAATGGTAATTTTAAGAGACAGTCTGATCAAGCTAAGGGTTTTGTTTTGGTTTGTTTTCAAGGTAATACGGTCCAATATATTTGCTTAGACTAGGGAGACAGAGGCAATGAAGAGGGAGAGACTAAAGAAGACAGAGAGGTTGGGATGAAACTACCTATGATAGAATGTTAAGGGAACAAGGTCCCAGATTACATAAGGAGGGAGTGATTCTAAGTTAGATATGAGGGTGGATGAAGAAGCAGGCACAGAATAGCTTTGACATTTTCAATAATTCAGGACTCAAAAGTCACTAGCCAAGTGTGAAGGAAAAAAGTCAAGATGAGAATTGCTATACCTAGTCAAGCCAAGATGAGAAAGACATGATTCTACTTAACTTTCCTAACCGTATTTCAACGTAACCATACCCATATGACATTTAAATAGCGATCTCCAAGATACCACATCAAAAAAAATTTCATGAAAGACTACCCAGGTCAGGAGTTCTTAAACTAGGCTCCATGAACTTTTTTTCTTAATTTTGATAATTATATTGAAATCTAATTGGTTTTCTTTGTAAACCTATGTATTTTAGCTTATGCATTTAAAGACATTCTGAGAAAGGATCCATAGGCTTCACTAGATTGCCAAAGGCATCCATGAAACACATAAAAAAGCTTAAACCATGATCTACACTTCCTTCAAGACTCAGCTAAAATCCTACCTTCTACAGCAAGGGGTGGAGAACCTTCCACCTCGAGGTCACCAGTGACCTTCCAGGTCCCTGGATTCAGCCTTCAGACCGAGTCCAAATTTTACAGAACAAAGCCTTTTATTATGGGGATTTGTTCTGTGAAGCTTGGATTTGGTCAAAAGGCCCAACTTGGGAGCCTAGTGGGCGATTTGTGGCCTCAAGGCCAAAGGTTCCCCACCCCGGTTCCACAAGAAGCCTTTTCCAATCCCTCTTCCTCCTAGTGCCTTCCCCAGTGATCCTGTCTGTATCTCACTGGTACATGGCATGTTGTCTTTTTCGTTAGATTATGAGTTCCTTGAAAGCAGGGAACGTTTTGTTATGGTAGTGGCTGTTATTGTTTTGCCTTTCTTTGTATCCCTAGGGCCTGGCACTTTGCTCAGCACAGGGTAGATGCTTAATCAATATTTATTGACTGGCTGAGTTCCTACCAACAGCACTCACTGATCAGTGGACCTTTTTATAAACATTTCAAAAAACATTTCTCAAGTACCACTGTGTATCCAGCCCTATTCTAGACACCACAGAAGAGATAACAGAATTAGCAAAAAGTCATAGCTCCTGCCATGAAGGACAAAATTCTATACCTCAATTTTCCCAAGGGAAAAACAGCAACTCATATTTATCTCATGGGTACAGAGATACAGAGTGACTGAGAAGACTCTGGTCTCTTTCATTTGGTGGCCACAGAGAACACACCATAGACAACAGAGAGTGAAGAAACAGAATCATATTTCTCCCCTCTCCCCCACCAAAAATTTGGGGGGGGAGGGATGATTTTTTTCTTTTGATTCTGACTTCACAGTGGTTTCGCCTACAGAAAAATATAGATGCTCTAGCAGCAAACTTACCTTTACTTCTTCCCACAAGAGCACACCTGAATGGTTTGGAGGTGGCCACTAGTCACACTGACCAAAGACTCTAAGGAATCCACCAGAATACCCAGAGTCCTCTGCCCCAGGGAGAATAATTACTATGTAAAGTGCAGGTCCCAGTAAAGGCCCAAGAGCCCAAGAAAAAGGAAGGCAGGTCTGGTCTCATCAATATTTAAAGAGTCACCTGCCATGGAAAAATACCTTCTTCGACAAATGAGCATCTGCATTTCTTGATGTTTTGAACCAAGAGCAGAACAAGTCATTCTTGTCCAGCATGGCATGTATGCTTGTGGCCTCAGGTAGTTGCCTCAGGCCTTGCTAGTTGATCCAGAAGCACAAAGCCCAGATATTTTAGTAAACTAGGGCAGAATATATGAGTGTCTTGCGAAGACCTCTCTGGTATGTAGCAGCAGGCCAGGTAGCCCCCTTAATACCTCCCCCATCCCAATTCTACATTTGCCCTTGGATTACTGTTGCCTCTATTAGCATAACTTAACACTATCTGCTGAGCCTGGCAAGTGATAAATTATGAATGGATTTATCAATAATAATTTGTGATTCAGTCATGTCCAACTCTTTTTTTTTAGTTTTTTTTTTTTGCTTTTTTTTTATAGGGCAGTTGGGGTTAAGTGACTTGCCCAAGGTTACACGGCTAGTTTTTGTGTTAAGTGTCTGAGGCCGGATTTGAACTCAGGTACTCCTGACTCCAGGGCCAGTGCTCCATTCACTGCACCACCTAGCTGCCCCCATGTCCAACTCTTCATGACCCCTTTTGGAGTTTTCTTGGCAAAGATACAGAAGTGGCTTGTCATTTCCTTCTGCAGCTCACTTTACAGATGAGGAAGCTGAGGCAAACAGGGTTAAGTGACTTGCCCTGGGTTACACAGCTAATAAGTTCTAAGAACAGATTTGAACTCAGGTCTTCTTGTCTCCTAGCTATGAACTTTATCTGTTGCGCCACCCAACTCTTTCATTCCATAAAGAATTTAATTTAACACTCTTATATAAGTTTTCAAATCCCTTTTGGGTTTTTTTTTACACTACAGTTATTTCCATACATACTCCACCCCCATTCTAAACACTCCCTCAGAACAAAGGAAAAACATCAAGTAAAACTATTTCTGCTACATTCTAAATCGACTGCATCTACTAAGAAGAGGGAAGTATGCCTCATTACCCATTTTCTTAGAACAAGGTGGTTCTCTGTGATTTATCAGAGTTGAGCTGCCCTTCAACACTTTTTATTAACACTGTGGTAGTTTGGGGACTAATTTTATGCTTTCCGTGAGTTTCCTGATGAGAACAGATACCACTAGTACGGGGATAACAGGAAGGGCAATCAAACAGTTTTGTTCTAGTTCCAGATCTGCCATTGATTTGCTATGCAGCCTTGGGCCATGTTACTTCTCTTTTCTGAGACTCAGTGTCCTGATCCGTAAAAATGAGGTGGTTAGACTAGCACTGGTATGCTATTTCAAGACAAGTCACTAAGCTAGGAACGAAGCATCCACACATTAATGCTTCCAGGTTTCCTAGATGGTGATCAAGTAAGGAATTCTTCAAGCTAGTGTGAAAAATTACAAATTGTACCTTCTCACCATCACCAATTCTCACCTCAAGTAAAACCGACTTTCCCTCACTTTCCCTTACCCAATTTACATCATTTCTAAACTTGTAACATGGGAAATAAATTCTGAGTCAACAAAACACTGACCTAATAATGTGTGCTAAACCAATGGGAATCCCATATATACCAGACAATTTAGCATACAACATTTAGGGGTAACATATAAGACCACCACAAAGGTTCCCCAGCCACCACCAGCACCCAACAATGAAGTCTTCCTTGAATCTATTTAAACTTTCGCTAACACCTCGAGGTAATAGCCCCCACAGAGAAATGGATTTGGAGTTAGGAAGACCTGAATTTGAATCACACCTTCAATACTAGTTATGTGACCCTGGGTGAATCCTTTTCCTCTTTCCCTCATCTATAATACTGGGGTGATAATGCCTAGCCCCAAAAGGTTGTGAGGATCAAAAGATTGAATGCATATAAAGGGTTGCACAAAACTTAAAGTATTATAAACTTTTAAAAAATACTAAATATGTGAAATAATATTGGCACTAAAAAGATAAGCCTTTGTTGTGACAGTCTCAGAATCATCAAAAACACTACCAAATGCAATTCAGATCACTCTTCAAGTCTGGCTCTAGTTAAGTGTTCATTTGCAAGGTATATGCAAGATATAGATATAGATGTATATGTGTATGTACATATGTATACACATATATACACACCATATATCATGTATGTATGCACACACATATATCATACATGTGCTACACATATAGCATTATAAACACACACATATTATATATCTATATGTGTATATATTATCTTTATATATGAGATATATGATTATATCTATGCCCCCTAGGCTATGACAAGCTAAGTTAGATACACAACCCAGAGTTGGTACATGTATGTGTGCTAATATAGAGATAGATAGATGATACACATGGATACATGTTGATATATTCACATAAATATATGTATATGTGATCTGTATCATAGCCAGAGTTTGTGTGAGAACAGATATATACACATACTGAATGTGATACATATATATGCACATACTATATATACACACATATACTATATACATATATTGATACATACTATAAATGTGTGTATGTACAATAGTCTCTGTGTGCGTATGTGTATATATGCACAAACTGGTTATATGTATCACATATACACGTGTGTATAGGCATGTATATATCAGTATATGTATCAACAGTGTGTGTGTGTGTGTGTGTGTGTGTGTGTGTGTGTGTGTGTGTGTGTATAGCCTGGACGTTAGACCTTTTTCATCCATTTGGTTTTTCCCGTGTAGATAAGCCAAATATTTTTCATTTATTTGTGGTATAATGGAAAGAGTGCTGGATTTGGAGTCAAAGGACCTGGGTTCAAATCCCAGTTTTGCTGTTTACTACTAGATGAGAACACTGTAGCCCAGAGTAAATAATTCACCTCTCTAGGCCTCAATTTTCTCATCTGTAAAAAGAAAAAAAAAATGAGGGAGTTGCACTACATGAACTTCCAATCCAGCCATGAATCTACGATCCTGTGACCATTTAAGAGGCTCTCCAGTGTTCCAGGGTTTGAGGCAATCAGCACAATTTCATCCACAAACAGAAGCATCTGGAAGATCTCATACCTATAGGTAACTTATTCCATATGGATTCTTCATGGAACCTTCTCCATGGCAGGAACAAACACCTTTTTCAAGTAGTATCAGAGTAAATTAAACTTTCATTTTATGTCTGACTTTGATTGGTATTCATGATATTCATATCTTTCATGGTTTTATAGACTTTAACCACACCTTCTCTTTGACTGAAAGCCAAACTAGTCCTGAAAACTCCTAAAAATATCTACGTTGGAAACATGAAAAATGATCTGCTCCTGAGAGTAGTGATTAACTCTGTAATTCCAGACACAGGCACTGGGAAATTTTTACATTCTTAAAACCAGGTAATGGCATACAAGCTGTCTCAAAAGTCTTAGTCCCCAAAATTTGTAACACCCAGTATTTAAGAATTGTCTGACAGCCTCTCCTTGATGACTAAAATAGAATCCTGACTGAAGTATATACCCCTAGAAGTTTTCTGAGGCACCCTAATGTGCTCCAGGAAATTAAGGGGAACAAAACAAAAGTATTGAAAGACAGCAATGCCCTAAATGTTTACTTAGCGAGCTACCCATCCAGATTCATTCATTCTGAAAAATTTATCCAGCATTATGCTAAGGACTCAGAATATAAAAATAAAATAATACTCAAGCTTCTGTAATGTATATATCAGTACAGAAAATGAGGCAAGGTTAGCAACTGCGATGTAAATTAGAACATGGTAAGTGCATAGCAAAGCAAAAAAAGCAGTTGGAGTGGTCTTCACAGGACCTGAATTTGGTAATAAATTCATCAGATTACACTACACATCTGGCTACCACCTCATTCCAAACTGTCTCTTCTGTAGAAATCCAGAGCTGTACATTTTTTAAGCAAGGCTTTACTCATCCACCACAAACTCTGGTGGAGAGAACTGCTGGAAGGGCCTCATCCTTTTTTCCAAAGAAACTTAAGATAAGAGGCAGAGACCCAAGAGAGGTGGAGCCTGTGTGGGCATTTTGCAAAAAAGTTTCAAATATCCTGGCACTGATCCTATTAAAAGAACCATGAAGGGGAAGTGGCTCAAGTCTCTTATTTTGGTATTGGTGTCTTATATTTTCCCCTCCCCTTGAATTACAAATTTCTGTATTTACCAGGAAAGAAACAAAGAGATCACAAGTAAAGTGGCCTTCTCTATGAGGGCTCCTCAGAGTCTCATTTCATAAGTTTCAAAACAAAATCCATGCCTAATGGCAATCCCTAAAGGGGTTTCCAAAACTTCCCGGAGTTAGGGACCTGGTGAAACCTTGGGAAAACGCATTTCTGAAATCTCCAGCTGCCTCACATTTCCCATACTTCTGCTCTGGTCTTTCTTTCCTGGACTGCAGAGCCTCAGAAGCACAAAGTAGTACAGCCTCGCCCAAAAACTTTGCCTGGTAGTTCAAACAATACAGAAAATTATGTTAAAAGGAGGAAGGGAGAGGAAGATTGAGAGAAATGGAGGAATGCTACTACTTTTTCGTCTTAGTATTACAGCTTTCGTTTGGCTGTATATGGACTGTGACTTTTGCTTTCCTATCACCCACATTCATCAAAGTTGCAATATTACTTTTAAAACAGTGTTAATGATACCAGATCATCCCTGCCTTTGAGGGGTTTTCCAGAGCAGTAAAGTGAGATTCCAGATGTGAAAGTGATTGGAGGAGAAAAAAAAAAAACTGCCTGATAAAGGCAAAGTATTGTGATTATTTTACTCAAATAAAATTACACCTCTCCCCAGGTTTTCCCTTGCAATGCCCCCTTGCCTAGCTTACGGCTGGCTGGCTGGCTTGCTTCCCACTCATCCTGCTTCCAGCTGTTCCCTTTGGCGACATCCTCCTCCCTGCCCCCGCCCTCCCTGAGCTACCGGCCCCGTGGGCACCCAGGGACCCCTTGGGATCTCCGTGAACCCTTGCCCGCCTCCTCACCGTATTGTACATCAGGTTGTCGGAGTCCACGGGCTCTGACAGCTCGCTGAGCTTGCGATCCCAGTGCAACAGGTTCTGCTCCCCGCTCTCCAGCACCTCCATGGTGGGACTGGGAGCCAGCTGAGCCGAGACTGCGGGGAGAAAGGGGGTGGGGGGCAGGGAGGACCGGGCTCAGCTGGAGGCAGACGGGCACCGAGGATACCAAGTTCCACCGTACGCGTGTCTAGTGTGGGGATCAGGGCTTTAATCCCTGAAAAGGAAAAGGACCCTCTCCTCCTGACAGAGGAGAAAGAGGAAAAACTTCCCTCCCGGGGTCACTAGAGAAAAGAAAGTGCCTGGGAGCAAACTGGAGCAGGAAAGCAGATAGGCTGCCCGAACCCAGGACGCAGGATGGAAGGACTTAAGGGGCGGACTCCCATTCGAAGGGCAAAGAGGTGCGGGCGTCTCATCCCAAGAGGATTCCCTTTACGTCTCGCAACATCCTCAGCCCCCTCAACTTTTCCACAGCTGGTCAAAACTCGAAATTTACTCTCCTTTGCTCCTGCTTCAAGCCTCGGCTAAAGACTCCGCCTCCTCCTAGAGACAACAACCAATCGGGTTAGCGCTTGGTAGATCTGACCCAATCGGTGATCCACTTCTTATCCTCGTCCCGCCTACATGGGTGGAGAGGGAGGAAGCTCCACCGCCCGGATTCAGGAATGTGGGAGGGGATTCCCGGTTTGACGTCACGGGGGAACTCCTCCTCCTGGAGCCCCAGCTGAGGGGTGGAGTTTTTCACTGGGAGCCAATGGAATGAAACGACCCAGAGATAACTGGCAGGAAAGAAAACCACTGGAGACTGGGAAGCTTTGAGACAACGGCCAATGAAATAGGGACAAGAATACTTTTTTTTTTTTTTAAAGAAAGGTGGCGAGCTGTGCTTCCGCTGGAATTATCCTAACCCAGTAAGGGAAAGCAGAGATGGAAAGGTCTGAGACTCATTTTATTTGATTTAAGTAAATTTATTTTATTTCAATAAATTTATTTTATTAAGTATTTAAAATATTTTGTTTTATTGATATTTAATTTTGTTTAAAATTTTAATCAAAATAATATACATTTACGATTTGTTCCCACAATTAGGCAATATCCATAATGTGTTTCAATTTATTGTGTCCACCGTCCTCCAATTGTTCTCTTCTATTTCCTCCTGTCTCTTCCATCACTTCGCTCTATTGAGTCATAGTGAAAGGAGGTAGAGAGCAATTAATGCTCTAGCTCCTTGCCCTCAAAGAGCTTATATTCTTATCTATACAGTAAGAGTTATTAATATACAAGTTAGATTATGACAATTTCCTAAGGCAAATAGGAGGAATCAAATAACACGTATCTTCTACTGGGGAATTAAAGATGGTTGAGTGGATGGATGGGGAGATGGATGAATGAATAGAGAAAGACAAATATAAGCAAGCAATATAGTCCCTTCCTCAAAGAACTTATTCATTAGCATAATGGGCGGAGACAATGCATTAAGAGGAGTTGGGAAATGGTTAGGGACTGGGAGAAGACTTCACAAAAGAACTAACATTTGAGCTGGGATTTGAAGGGTAGGTAAGAGGCCGATATTGAAATTCCTCTTTCTAAGATTTAACGTGATCTCTTTATTCCCAAATTCAAAGGCATTTTACTTTCTTCTGTCTTGAACCCTTTGCAGCATTTGATACTACCTTCTTCTGGATACTCCCTTCAGGGAGGGAGAATCTGTATAATGCCTTTTTGATTAATGTCTGATGACACCTTGACATTCTGCTCATACATGTAGAAGGTTAAGTGTACTGCTTTGATCACTCCCCTTGTCACTTTAATTTGGATTGACTTTGGACCTTTTCTCTTCAAACCTCTTACACAACTCCTCCCCCCCCCCATCTCAGCTAAGGACAACTCATATTTCCCCCCAAAATTGAGGCCATCTGTCTTGAGCTCCTTTTTCTCCTTTTCTTTTCATTTCAAATCCTTCGGACATTATTCCCCATGAGCTCACCCTTCATCCCAGTCTCTGATGATGGATGCCATAACATTTCTCCTTTACCAAATTTTCTAAATAAGGTCAAACTCTAAATGTACCCATCCACTCCCATCTTCTCTAGCAGATTACCCCCAATATCATCCCTTCTCTCTCTTTAATCTTCAGTCTCGTCCTATCTGCTGGTTCCTTCCCTGCTGTTTACAAAACACCCATGTTTTTCCTTTCCTTAAAAATATTCTTTAAAATATGACTCTCCTCTCCCCCATCCCTCCCCAGTGAGTGTCCCAAGTCTCCTCTTCTCAGCTAAATTCCTTGAAAAATCCACCTACCATTCAAACCTCTGCTTCCTCCTTTCTAAACTCTGCATTATGCTTTACAACTATATCATTCAACCACAATTGCTCTATTCAAAATTACCAGTGATCTTCTAATTGCCCAATCTAACAACCTATTCTTAATACTCATTCTTCTTGATCTCTTTGCAGTTGACAGTTGACCTCCTGGATATTCTCTCTTCCCTAAATTTTTGTGATACTGCTTGCTCTTTCTTGATTCTCCTCCTACCTGTATTGACTGCTCTTCAGTCTCTTTTTCTAGATCTTCATACATGTCATGCCCACTTATGGTAACTATCCCTCAAAGTTCTGTCTTGGGACCTTTTCTTTTTCCTTTTTCTATTCTTCCTTTCTTACTGATTTCTTCAGACCCTAACTCATAGTTCATTCCTCACCTCTTTACATATGATTTTCAGATCTGTATATACAGTTTCTCTCCTGAGGTCCAATCCCAAAACATCAGCTCCCTCCTAAATGGTTCAAACTAGATGCTCCTTATGCATTTAAAACTCAGGATGTTCAAAACCAAACACATGACCTTTTGCCCAAAGCTCACCTCTCTTCTGAGCTTCCTTATTACTGTTGAGAGCATCACAATCCTTCAAGTCACCCAGGCTTGTAACTTCAGTGTCATACTCAACTCCATATTTCCCTTGGTCTATCACTTGCCAAATTTTGCCCTTTCTACCTTTACAGCATCTCTTTATAGCCATCCCCTTCTCTGTACAGTCCCCCATCTAGTTCAGCCCTTTGTCATCTCTTGCCTGAGCTATTGTAATAGCTTCCTAATTGGTCTTCCTGCCTAAAGTCTCTTCCCATTCCAGTCCATCCATCCCTCAGCTTCCCAATTGATTTCCCTAAAACATAGATCCTTCCAAATCATCCCCACTTAATAAACTCCAGTGGCTCCCTATTCTTATTACATGAACCAAATGTAGGCTTCTCTATTTGGTACTGAACACTCTTTACAACCTGACCCTTTCCTGTTTCAGAGTTTCTTACACTTTACTCTCCTGCATGAGTTATTATTGCTGCTGTACTGGCCTGCTCCCTATTTTTCATACAAGATGATCTATCTCCCACCTCTGTGCCTTTGCCCATGCCTGGAATGACTTCTTTCCTTTTCCCTGCTTCATAAAAGCCCAATGCAGATCAAGAACCACCTTCTGCGGAAGCTGGTTTTTCTTCCCCACCAATCCACAACTGCTGGTGCCTTTTCCTCCAAGGATATCTTGTATCTACTTTGTATATAGCTTGCATATATCTCTAGATGTACAGATTAGCTCTGTTATCTCCCCTATTAGAATGAAAGTTCTTTGAAGGAAGTTTTCTTTATCCTAGCACTTAGTGCATGCCTTGTACTTACTGGGCATTTAATAAATACTTGTTATTGACTGATTTTAGGCTCCTTGTAACTATAAACCCTTTTGGTTTCGTGCTCATTGTTGGGGATCAAAGAGACAACTAATGGATATCAGTGGTGGGCCTGGAGGCAGGAAGACCTGAACTCAAATATGGTTTCCCACACTTACCAACTGTGTGACTCTGGGCAAGTCACTTAACCTCCATTTGTTTCAGTCTCCTCAGCTGAAAATAAGACTAATAATAGCACCTACCCCCCAGATTAATGAGGATGAAATGAGGTAATGTTTATAATGTTTATTGTCTGACCAAACTGGAGTTTAATAAATGCTTGTTTCCTTCCCTTTAAAAGCACATACATTGAATTAGAAGGGGCCTTAGAGGCCACCTAGGCCAATTCCTTTATTTTTACAGACGAAGAAACTGATTCTCGGAGAATGTTAAATGGCTTGCCTGGTGTTTCTCAGCTCTCCACAAAGTGTGAGGATGCCAAGAACCTTGGTATAAAATGTTTGGAAAACCGTACTTCAGTAGCTTATCTGCTAAATTTTTGCTTCAGCTTGGAGGAAGCCATAGTCTGTTGAATAACGAATGCTCTTTTGAGTGCCCTCCAAAAGCTAGTTATTTTCCTGCCCTTTGCGTCATACTTCTGCTTTCGATACCCATAATCTCTGCTCTAATCAAAACTTCCCAGCAGGATGTGGAATTAATCACTTAATCAGTGTTTAGTGGTCTCATGTAACAGTTGCTGACGTAAGTCCCAGATTGGGGGAGCCTGCATCTAGGAAAGCCCTAATGATGGCTGATGGAAGTGCCACTGAAAGTCTTGAGAATGTGTGGATGTTCTGTAATTTAATTGGTTCTGGTCTGCCAACCAGGTGTTTAGGAGCCTTTTTGATTGACTGTCGCTAGAGCCAGAATGGACTAGCCATGAGAGCTTTGGCCTTTACCCTTCAGCTGCTCTCCTTCTTGGTCTGACTCTTTCACTGATGACATTTAATGAGAGTCAGTGCTTTAAGGGGAGAAGCCTTGGGCCCTCCTCACCAAGCCTGATGTGTGGCTCCATGAAACAGATCTAAGGTCTTTGTTTCCACCTTGTTATTCTCCATTTTAGGTGAAAGTATTGAGACTCCAACCTTATGCTTTCAAAAAGTCAAGAAAGTGAGCCTATGGGTTTATGGGCTTCCACAGAGTCTCAGCATCCAGGTTGCATATCCAGCTCAGCATCAATGCCCTGCTTTTACAAGCAGGGAGTGGACCTTTGGGACCCAGTCCAACAGTAGCTAATATGAAGACTCACCTGGCATGAATGGTATAACTGGACATAAACTTGGTAAGATTAATGTTTGTTTGTTTTTTTAGAAACTGTGCTAAGTCTGAACCTATCCTCCTCAGAGACTGAGGCAGTATAAGGGAAAATATGCCATGAAGTGTTGAGGGAAATGTTTGTACTTTTATTTCTGCTATATCTTTAAAGAAATGATATCATTAGCACCTAGGAGTGAAGAAAATAAAACCAGTGGAGGCTTGATCCAATGGTATTACAGAAAAGGTACCCCAAGCTCCTCATGATACCCCTAGAAGCCTTAGAAGGAGATGTAAACCATCTGGCCTTGGGAATGTTGTCTCTAATATACTATTGGAGGGGGGTAACCTGCAGCCTGGAGGCCACAGGTGACCTTTTAAGTTCTCAGGTGTGACCTTTTGACTGAGTTCAAGTTTTACAGAAGGAATCCTTTTATTAAGGAGATTTGTTCTGTGAAGTTTGGATTTGATCAAAGGGCCACACTTGAGGACCTAGAGGGCCATGTGTGACCTCAAGGCTGCAGATTCCCCACCCATGTTAGCTATATCAGTTTCTTCTCTTATCTTTTAAAAATATCATTGTTAACCCACCCTAAGAAATGGTTAGCTTAATAAAATTCATACCAAACCTCAGTTCTCAAAAATCTTCTAGATCTCTGTAGTGATGCCACCAGTCTAGAAAAACAATTTTTCAACTCATTTAGAGTCTTGACATTAGAGAATCATAGAATTTGAGTTAGAAATTCCCTCGGGGGAAAGGCTAAGTGGTGCAGTAAATAGAGCACAGGCCCTGGAGTCAGGAAGACATAAGTTCAAATATGACCTCAGACACTTAACACAAAAACTAGCCGTGTGACCTTGGGCAAGTCACTTAACTCTAATTGCCCTACCAAAAAAAAGTGAAAGAAAGAAAGAAAGAAAGAAAGAAAGAAAGAAAGAAAGAAAGAAAGAAAGAAAAGAAAGAAAGAAAGAAAGAAAGAAAGAAAGAAAGAAAGAAAGAAAGAAAGAAAGAAAGAAAGAAAGGAAAGAAAGAAAGAAATTGCCTCAGAGGTCATTTCCTAACTAGCCAGTACCTGACCAAAACCTGCTTCTGCAAATCTTTAACAACCAAACATCCAGTTTCTATTGGAAGGTTCCCATTGAAGTGGAATCCACTACCTTCCAAGTAGCCTCCATTACATTTGTATAGAATGTATGCTCCTTGAGGGCAGGGACAGTTTTATTTATATTTTTGTTTGTCTCCAGTACCAACATAGCAGTACATCATATAACGAATACTTGATTGATTGATTTTGGGTCACTTGAATCATTTTACAAAATGTTTTATTCATGCCTTTTGGTTTTTTATTCTACTGATACTTTTTAACACTTTCCTTATTCTTATTTTAAAAATGCTTCTTTGTAACAAATAAACAAAAAGAACTGATACAACAAGCTAGTCTGGCAGGAGTGCAGTTTTGCCATAGACGTAGCATATCACCTCTATGCCCAGAGGAGGGAATAGTCTTTTGTCTTCAGTGTTCTGGAGCCGGAGATTTTCCTTACCTTAAGCTTAAGTTTACCTCTTGGAGACTCGTACTCATTGTTCCTAGTTTTGTTTCCTGAGTCCTTGTTGTTGGTCAGTCATGTCTGACTCCTCAGGACCCCATTTTGGGTTTCCTTGGCAAAGGTGCTGAAATGATTTGCTTTTTCCTTCTCCAGCTCATTTTACAGATTAGGAAACTGAGGCAAGCAAGGTTAAGTGGCTTGCCCAGGGTCACACAGCTAGTAAGTGTCTGAGGCCAGATTTGAACTCAGTTTTCCTGATTCCAGGACTGGTGTTCTATCCACTGCACCACCTAATTACCCTTTTCTAAATTCTAGTCATTCAATTACTTGTTTTTCTTCTCCAAGATAAATATACCCCATTCCATTCATCAAACTGTGAATAACATGGTAACTGTCAGTCTCTTTTCCTCCCTTGGTCCCTTCTTTGAACCTACTTTAGCTGCTCATTGTTTTCTTGTGGTACCCAGAATGCAGCACAGTATTCCAGATATAACCTGATCAGGACAAAATGATGAAGAACTGTTGCCCCCCTTGCGGATACTATGCCTTTCAATGCAACTTTAAAATCTTAGAATTTTTTGCCCATCACAGTGTTGATTAATATTGAGCAGTCCACTAAAAGTTTCTGATTTTTTCATAGGAACTATTCTCTATCATTTTCATAGGAACTATTCTCTATCATGTCTGTCCTGTTCTTGTGAGGCTTATTTTTTGACCCCAAGTAAAATTTTTTTTTAATTTCTACTAAATTTTACTTTAGGGACAGCTAGATAGTACAGTGCATAGAGCACCAGCCCTAGAGTCAGGAGGACCTGAGTTCAAATCCCACCTCTGCCACTTGACACACTTACTAACTGCGTGACCTTGGGCTTAACCCCAATTACCTTGCCTTACCCCTTTCAAAAAACAAAAACAAAAAATGTAATTGGGAAGTATTTAACAAAATAAATAAAAATACAAGAAACCACAGATGCTACCCAAAATGTTTTTTACTATGTTCAACTTGGCCCATCATTTGAAATTGAGCATATTATCTTAGATACTCATTGTCACCCAGTATGCTAGCTAGCCTCTAAGCATTGGGTCATTTGTAAATCTGATAAGCACGACCTCCATCTATGCCTTCAGCCAAGTCACCAATTAAATCTGATGACCAGGGGCGGCTAGGTGGCGCAGTGCATAGAGCACCAGCCCTAGAGTCAGGAGTACCTGAGTTCAAATCCGGTCTCAGACACTTAACACAAAAAACTAGCCGTGTGACCTTGGGCAAGTCACTTAACCCCAAATGCCCTCCAAAAACAAACCAAAAAAATATCTGATGACCATAGGGCCACAGAGATTCCTAGGACACTGTTTGGAGACCTCCCTCTAAGTAGATAGCCATTTACATGTTGTCTTTTATCATACATTACAATAACACCACAGACACAACAGTAACAACTAATATTGGCATTTTGTCATTTAACCAAGTCTAAATCCACTTAACTCTGTTGTTTTTTTTTCTAGTTTGTTTTTCTCCATCTTGTCCACAAGGATAACATGAGTGTCTTTGTCAAATGCTTGCTAAAATCGGCCATGTTAAGTCTATAACATTATTCTGATTTACCAGTCTAATAACCCTGTCAAAAAAGGAACTGAAGTTAATCTGGAATGAACTGTTCTTGATGGAACCCTACTTTCCTTGAATGTAAATAACTTCTCTTTCTAACTATACCTTTAATTATCTTTTGTTTCATTCCATACTTATTTCATCAATATAGAAAACTCCTTCTCCTGCTAGAGATGAGCAATTTAGAGAATTGTCTGAGGAATTCAAAGTTTAAGTGACATACACATGGTCACATAGGCCAGTTTGTGTTAGAGGAAGGACTTGAACCCAGGCCAGTCTTCTGACTCCATAGTCAGCTCTTTATTCACTGTGCCATGGTGTACCATAAATAATATGTTGCAGAATTTTGCCAGGAATCAAAATAAGGCCAGTTACTTAACCTTAAAGTCCAGCTGATTTATCTTGAAAGTTCAATGCCCTTCTGTTTTCTGAGAATAGGGGCATCTGTTTCCAGATCCATGGCACTTTTCCTGTTCTTAATCCAGAGATACTTCCATAATGAACTAGCATGGTGTATAAGGCACTGGACCTGAAGTCAGAAAGACATAGATTCAAATCCCAACTTAGGTCCTCACTGGCTGCATGACCCTTGGCAAGTCACTTAACATTTCTTGTCTTCTTATTTATTCATTTTTAGTTTTCAACATTTTCACAAGATTTTGAATTATAAATTTTCTCCCCATCTCTCTCCTACCCCCACCCCAAAATAGCAAGCCTACTGAATACCCTTTACCTCAATCTGTCCTCTCTTATGT
>CM053597.1:85225719-85282153 GCA_028646575.1 Pseudocheirus occidentalis
AAAAAAAAAAAAAAAAAGAAATAATTGAGACCTGAAGGTGATGAAGGCTTGCATCAGGGTGGTGGCAGTGTCAGAGAAGAGAAGGGAGTGTATTGGAAAGTTGTTGTAAAAGTAAAATTGACAGGCCTTGACAACAGATTGGATATGGCAGGGAGGGGTGGTGAGAGATAGTGAGGTGTTAAGGATGACTCCTAGGATAGTGCTGCCTTTGAGAGTAATTGGTAAAGAAGGAAGAAGGGAGGGTTTAGGTGGCAAGATCATGAATTCAATTTTGGACATGTTGAGTTTAAAATGTCTATGGGATATCTTGTCTGAGTTATGAGATTGAGGTCAGTAGAAAGGTTAAAGCAAGAAAGATAGACGTGATTATTAGCAAAGAGATGTAAGTAAATCCATGGGAGCTGAGGAGATCACCAAGTGAAATAGTATAGAGGGAGAAGAAGAGAAGAGAAGAGAGCCCAGGACAGAAGTCTAGCTTCATTTCCCTGTGTAGACAGAAATGCAGGACAGAATTCTCTCACTATTGTATTCTGCCAGAAACAGACAGCACAGAACATTTCTGGAAGTATTAAACCCAGAATGCCTATTGCATGTCCATGAACTTTTCCTGAGACTGATGCTATTCTGGATGTAGCAGAAAATTTGCTAAATTTCAGCTTACAAACATGCATTTGGAAAAATTCAATAGAACAGTCCTTTGCTTTTGTGTAGTGCATTATAGTTTCCAACACACTTGCACACCCACTGTTTTGTTTGACTCACATAGCAACAACACTGTAAAGCAGGGTGGGTATTATTGTCTCATTTATAGGTAAGGAAACTGAGGTTCAGAGAAAGTAAATAAATTGCCCTGGGCCTTTAAACTTCTAGTCCAGTGTCCTTGTGAGGTTGCTGTGCTACCATTTCAACCCTCCTTTTCCCACCTCATCGCTTTCCCTTCTCCTCCCTGCCCCCACCACCAGAAGAGCTATTTTCATAAAAAATTTCAACTGAAGCTGTCATTTGTCCAAGGTCTTGCTAATCACTAGGAATTCTGGCTCTGCATAAGATTCCACTCCTTTACTTTACCAAGATGGTAAAGGGCCTTAAGTTTGTCATATGAGAATTGATTCAAGGAACTGTACTAGCCTGGAGAACAGAAGACTCAAGGGTACATGATAGCTTTCTTCAAGGATCTATTTTTTTTTTAAATTTATCCTTTTGGGGAAATATTCATAAAATCATACATTTTTTGAGTTGGAAGAGGGTGGGGCATTAGAGATCATCTTTTCCAGCCTCCATAAAGGAACTGAAGCCAAGCCAAGTTAAATGTTTTCTCCAAGGTCACACCAGGATATAAAGGGCAGAACTGGAATTCAGAGCCAACTCTTCAGAGTCCAAATCCCCAGTGCTCCTTGGCACTTATCAGGGATGGGGAAAGAAATCATCTTTTCATTCAGTCTCTTGGTTAGGGTAAAGCCTGGTCTTCTTTTTTTTCTGTTCAGTCCCTGAAACAAGCACCATCCTGAAAGTTGGCTGGTGGGATAATTCTCTAGTAGAGCAAGTAGTAGAGCAAGAAATGATTGCAGTCTGGTGCTGTGGGAGATGTAGGTCCCCACCTTCTTTCCTCCACGTTTCTCACATGTCTTCAGTTATCTCCTGCCCAACATACTGATAGCAGTGCGTTCACATGTCAGCCACAGGAAGGAGCTGATCATTTTTTCCACAGTGGTAATGAAATATTTTTTCAATTCAGTTCAACAAAGGCTCAATTAAGTATGTGATATGTACAAAGTGCTGGTGCTCTCCAGCTTTAATACCCAGGGACAAGAACAGGACTGGGTTGGCTGTTTGTAAATGTAAGACAAATCAATGCAAAGTAATGTAATTATTTAATACATTGAGTCCTAGAAGACACCACAAGGGAGGAAGGAGATCCAAGCCCCTGCTTCCATTTAAGTACAAATATTAGGGGTCCATTCTATTTTAAGAATCTCCTTAAAGTCAAGTTAACTATTAAGCACTTACTACACTCCAGACACTACACTAAATGCTGGAGATACTCAGAAAAAGAAAAAAAAACAGTTCCTGCTCTCAAGTCTAATGGCAACATCCATCAGTTCCTTTACTGACTATTTCAAGGATATGACTTTGTATTCTCAGTAATTTTTCTTTACCTCCTTTTTCTGCTTTGGCGTACACAGAAACTCCAGGGGTCAGGCCCCTTGATTCTGACAGAGGAGGAGAAGAGGACACTGATTGCTGAGGGGTATCCTATCCCCACCAAACTGCCCTTGACAAAAGCAGAGGAAAAAGCCCTGAAGAAAATCAGGAGGAAAATCAAGAACAAGGTGAGGTCCTGGCTTCAGGGTGGCACCAGGAATATGACTCTGTGGGCACTAAAGCATCTGTATATATGGGACAGAATAGGTCCTTCTATCTCACTTTTTCTGATATAGTGTAGATGATAACATACACATTTAGAAGAATTCCAAACTGGTTGGGTGGGTGGCCAGACTCAAAAGAGTTGTTGCTAATAGCTCAACATCAATGGGATGGAGAATTCCACAGAATGTTCATGGACCTTTGCCACTTGACTTGGATAAAGGGATAAAAGATAGATAGATTATCCAATTTACAGGTGATGCAAATTGGGGAGAAATAGCTAACACATGGGAGGACAGTCAGTATTGACAAGGCTTGATCATTGGGTTGAATCTAACTAGAAGAAATTCAATAGGAATAAATATAGTCTTGGATTTGGGTACAAAAAATAAGTTCTACAAATATATAATTGAGAGACAGGTAAGGATGGCATTTGTTCTGAAAAGGATCTAGGGGTCTTAGTGAACTGCAAGCTTCAATGTGTGTCAGCAGTTTGATGTGCCACCCAAAAAAGCTAATCCAATCTTAGGCTTCAGTAAGAAGGACATAGCTTCTCGGAACAGGGAGACGATATTCCCACCATACTCTGCTCTTGTCAGGCTTCACCTGGAGTGTGCATTTAGGTCAGGGCACCACAGTTTATGGACATTGATAAGGTGGAAAGTGTCCAGTTGAGGGCAACTAAGATAGTAAAGGGCCTTGAGTTTGTCTTATGAGAACTGATTAAAGGAACTGTACTAACCTGGAGAAAGGAAGGTTCAGGGGGTTTATGAGAGCTTTCTTCACGTATCTTCCCATGGAAGAACGATTAAACTCATTTTGTTTGGCAGATGCAGGATGATCACTTGTTGAATGTGTTATAATGAGAATTGCTTTTGTGTGGGGGCTAGATTAGATGACCACTGAGGTCCCTTCCAACTCTTAAATTCTGGAATTCCATGACTGTGACACTAGCTTCCCACTCTGGCTAGCAGACTAACACTTGACCTGGATGGTCCCATTTTACTCGTTGGGGCAACTCCATTAAGAGCAAAGTCAGCACTCTCTGTGATCCCACTGGTAGTCTTTTCTCCGTTCATAGCCCTCCTTCCTCTTGACTTGACCTCAGAAAGCTCTTTAGCAATGTGGGTTCCCACTGAGGCTCAGTAGTATCCATAAAGGAAAAAGCACAGACAGAGGAGCAACTACAAAGGGAGATGACAGAGGAAGGAAGGCGAAAAAAGACACTGATGGTAAGGAGAAGGCATTAAGAGGAGGCTGAGAACTTCATCCTTGAGTGACTCTTCTCTGCTAGCATTGCGAGAGAATTTGGCCGTATCAGATGGTAGAGATCATGTTCTGGAGGAGTGGGAAAGAAGCAGGATTGAAAAGGAAAAAGCAGAGTACAAAGCCTCTTTAGCTAGGAGTCTCTTCATATGGGAACAGAGCCAGAGAGTTTCAAAATAACTTTTCAGGGGTTAGGGGTGAAGGATTTAAAGTAGGTCTCACCTCTAGTTTGAAACTCATTAACAAGAGTATGCATACACCATAAACACACAAACTCCATACTTATTCACATGACTATAAAAGCTAAGTAGTATATACATTTGGAAATTCTAGGCCTTTCTAAGTAAATCACTTTATTGTTCTTCTCAAACATTCTTATGTTTAAATGTGATTTTAAAATGTTTTATTTTTGTGTAGGATTTTAATAACTTCAAGTTCCGTCAAACAGAAGCCTGTCTGTGTTAAACACCAGCATATAAAAATGTTATTAAACTTGGCTGCTAAGGGAAAGGCTTAATGAGTAAGCTTAAGCAAAGATAATGGCCTTGAATTTGGAAAACTTAGAACATATGCTATAAAGAAAGAATTATAGTTCAAGATAGGAGAGGAAGTAGTCAAAAGGAACACCTAGCTATTTTAAGTTATTTCAGAATTTCAGGCCCAAAGGAATCTTAGAGAAGCCCCAAAATGGCATCAGAACCATTGTCTGAAATCTTTGAGAAATGATAGAGAAGAGATGGTTGGAAAATATTGTATTCATTTTTAATGAGAAAAGGGTAGATTCTGGAAACTGCAGACTAAGCATTGTGATATTAACCACAATTGAAATTCTTAACTGCTCCATAAGTATTTATAAAAGGAGCTGACGTGGTGTTAATAAGAACAAGCCATTTTAACTTAGCTTCATAATTTAGTGATAAATGGAGGTTTGGGGGGCAGGGGGAAGAATGGAGAGAAGTACAGCCTCACACATGTACATTCATTAATGCAGGGAAACCTACTGTGGGAATTTCTACTGAGACAGATCAGCCACTTGGGTAGAACTTATTGTCTTAATGACTTGGGCAGAGAGGTGAATTTGACCGTGGGGGCCACTAGGTGTCACAAGCAGAACTTTAATCCAGTTCTGCCTTGCTCCAAGATCAGCCTTCTTTTCACGCCATCTTACTGACTCTCATTGATAGATTTGCTGGTCTAGAAACATTATAGGTGTCTTCATTTCAGTAATTCTTTGGACAAGTTATAAAAGTTATAAAATATATATTACAAATATATAAAACTTATAAAATCTTTGTAGACAAATGTCCGAATGTAGGAAGTCTCACAGTATTGACAAATGGGTTTGCAGTCAGTTGGATAACCATACTTAGGATGTGTTGGTTATTAGTACTATGTCAACCTGGAGCAAGATTCCTATATTCTACTGGAATACCACAAGACCTTATAACTAATCATTTAACCAGTGGCTTGGTAAGGACATAAAATATCCGTGTATTCTTTCAACAAATATTTATTAAAACACCAAATTTTTAAGTGAAAATAAAGAAATGATAACTAATATAGTGACAATCTGTGAACTCAGGATTCATAAAACAAAGATATCAACAGTCTAGAATGCTGGGCCAAAGCTAACAAGATGGGGTTTAGCAGAAATAAATGTAAAAATGTGAATTTAGGCTAAAAAAAATCAGATGTACGAATACAAGAGGATAGAGAGACCTGGCATGGCTTCAGTTTGTACAAAAAGAAATCTGGAAATTTCAGTTTCCCACAAGCTTAATATCAGCTAACAGTGATTCCAAAATGTTAACATATCTTAGGCCCCATTAACAGACTTCCAGTGTTCAGATCACAAGAAGACAAAATATTTCTGTGCTTATTAGCTCACACCTGTAGAGCCAGGTACAATTTGGAATGTGTCATTTTCAAGGGGACATTAATGAACTAGAATGGGCAGGGGAAAACAACTATAATTGTTAGTCTGAAAACCATGTAATTAGAGGAACAATTAAGAACCTGGCCATTCTTAGCTCAGAAAAGAGTAATCCAAGAGAAGAAATGATAATTGTATTCTCATGTCTCAAAGGATTTAATTTTGGTGCCGTAGAAGGAAGAACAAGACCGGTTCAACAATCATTTATTTCATACCTACTGTGTATAGATACTACACTAGGTTACTTGAAGGATTAAGATAAGACATGGCTATATAAGACCAAATGGGTGGAAATTATAGGAAAGTAAGAGCCTACCTTGGCTCGAGCAACATGGTACAGTGAAAAGAGCATTGAGCTTAGAGTCATAGGACCTGAATCGGAATCTCACCTCTTTTACTTATGGCAAGTGTGGTGTTGGACAAATCACTTCGTTTGAGCCTGAATTTCCTTAGTTAAGAAATGAAGGGGTTTTGCTGGATGCTTTAGTAATGACTGACAGGAGAAGGAGCTAAACCCAGATCTTCTTTATTACAAATCTGGCACTTTAACTATTATGCCACCCCGGGAGCTGGGAAAATTGTGTGAGAAATTGGTTAGGGATGAGTGAGTAGATGCAGGTAGTAGCTGGTGAAGTGTGATATTGAGTTGAGAGCTTGAATAATCTCCTTGCTTATGACATATAACTGTCTTCCATATATGGTATTGATTTGGTCTTGGGTTCAGAAACCCATACATATATTTTGTGGTTTTTTTCTTTTTCTGTCTTAGATTTCTGCCCAGGAAAGTAGGAGAAAGAAGAAAGAATATATGGACAGTTTAGAGAAAAGGTAAGTTTACCCTACCAAAATAGGTGTTCTCACTAAGTGATTGGGGTGGGAAGGAAGCCTGCATTTTGGGTTTCTACTCTAGGTACTCTTGGTTTGTCACCCCCTGTAGTAAGTTACCCGTGTTGCTCTTTGGGTTGCTGTGTCTTTGAAGCTGCTTGGATGGTTGGCTGTGCTTTGCCTGACGCCTAGTGGTAGGTAAGAGAGGAAGCAAAAAGCAGAAATGCAGTCAAGTTTTCCCTTCATGCCTCTTCTAGCCAAATCTCTTCAAATCCTGGAAACCTTCCTTTCCAACAAGAATGGGGGAAAAAAAAATGAAAGCCTATATTACTTTAGTATTACTTTAGTCCAATAGATAAATGGTCTCCCTAGCTAGAATGTAAGCCTCAGTGTTTGGCACATGCAGACACTTAATGTGTATTTGCTGATTGATTGAACTCGTCAGTAAATTTGTTCATAACCCATCCATGCCCTCTCGCCTTATATGATTCATTTCCTTATCTTGCTGTTAGTCCTCCATAACCACTCCACTCAGTGTTAGGGCCCTTCCTCTAGTTCTCATGGCATGGAATGGGTAGGAGAGGAGCAAATGGGCCATCAGCTAGTTAGCCTTCATTCTTGTCACATAATTGGTTCATCTTCTTTTGGTCTATTGTACATATATCTTGAATAGATACCATGTAGGGGCAATAAGGTGAATCCAAAATTGAACAACAGGAGAGCCAGTTAGATGTTTTTTTTTTTTAATTAAAAAAAAATCAGTGCTTTTAATGACCTCATTTCTTCCTGAAACAAGGGTGCATCTTTTTAATAGCACCATTCTGGTAATACTATATAATGGTGAGTCATGGAATACTGTAGTCTTGGAAGAATTATAGCTGAGGGTCATTGAAAGGGCACTGAGACTTGCATAATGGGTGTGAGAAGGCCACAGTGTATTGCCAAACAAAAATTGTGAAAGGAAGCATTATAATGGCATCAGAATGATACATATCTGGAAAAGAAAGTGGACCATTTAAAAATCCTTCACTTTGGCTATATATTACTCCATCTGTACCATCATCATATATAGATTTGTAGAATGTTACTGGTACTAGAGCAAGGAGGAAAATCAGAGATTGGCTTATAAAGTGACAACATTATGCCTGATTTGTTTTCCTTTCTAAGTTCTTAGCCTGGGTGAGTGGTCATTGGTAAAATAATATTAGTATGCTTTCTTCTTGTGAAAATTAGGTAACATCTATGTGATAAAATGTCGGGGTCAGGGCTAGAGTAAATAAGTTACGCATAATAGACATTGACAGTTTCACATATAAATTATCTTTTTTGTTGTTCTACTTTGCACGTGTGTTCTCTTTTTTGATGTTTTTTAAATTGAAGATAAGAAAAAATAAGAAATAGCATCTAGTCTCCATTGACCCTAATGAGTTGTTTCTTTAGCTAATTTGATAAACTGAAGATTGTACTCTAGCTCCTGGAAAGGAATCATTACATATTCCTAGAAATAAGAATGGTTCTGTTGATCCTGGTTAGTTCTTAGTATTTCTCTTAAAAACTGGCATTCCTGAAGCACATTAATACACTGTTAATGGAGCTATGATTTGGTTCAGACATTTAGGGAAACAATTATGCAAGAAAAGCCACTAAACAATTCATATTCTTTGACCCAGCAATCCTACTGTTCAGCTCAATTCAAGATCACGAAAATGTAAAAAATATTTATAACAATACTTTTCTGTAGTAAAAGAAATTGGGAACAATGTTGGGCTTCCATCAAATTGAGGAAACCTGAATATCTTGTGGTTTGTGGATGTCATGGAATGCTACTGAACTATTAAAAAAAAACACTAAATATAGGGAATTCAGAGAAGCATGACGTGACTTATATGAACTGATGAAGAGTTAAATAAGGAGAATAATGTACGTGATGAAGAAGACACTGAAAAGAAGCTGAATTCTGATTCATTGTGATGATCAGTATTGGAGAACAGACAATGAAATATTCACTTCCCTCTGTGAAAGATGAAGAATTGTAAAGTGCAAATGTTGAATATACTATGTCATATGTAATCTCTGGTTTCCTTGCTTTTGCTTCCATTTTTTTTCCTTCTATATTATTATAGGTCAGGGCTTAGTGAGGGCAATGTTTTAGGAATGACTACTGTAAAAACAAAATCAATAAACCTTTTTTTAAAACCATGAAATGCAGCTTTTTCTTTAAACTTTTTAGGATATGATTTTAGAAAAAATAAAGTTAGTCTTTCCATTGGCCATTTTGGGTGCTACTAGTTTAATGGTGGGCTGCCTCATCCCGTTCATTGTCCCTTCCCTACTTAAATCTGGGCCTCAACTATATGTGAATGCCTTTTTCCAGTTTCTTTGAGAGTATGTATTTCTTCTATGCTTCAGATCTCAGTGCTCTGTCCTCAAAGCATTGTACCTGTATTCTTGCTTTGGTCAAAGTTATACTCATTCACACACACACACACACACACACACACACACACACACACACACACACAATTTTTGAATCTGACCAAGCTTTCTCCCTGACCAAGTAGGAGTGAGCAGTTGCCCTTCATCCTTAATAGACATGACATCTTAGCTTAGATTTCTCTATAATGACTATACTTTCCCTTCCGCTCCTTTCTCCTCTGCAGGGTAGAGTCTTGTTCAAATGAGAACATGGAACTGAGGAAGAAGGTGGAGGTCCTGGAGAATACTAACAGGTAAGAAGCAGCTGAAGGTATAGCAGAGTTATCTACCAGGAAGAAGGTAGGAAAAAGAGAATAGGACTAATAATGAAAAGGAAAGACAGAGATCTTGCTTGGGAATCGTAGGAAAAAGGTCAAGACCGTTGTTATGTGCCTAGATAGCTGGGACTCAAGACCTCTAAGTCAGAGCAGCAGACAGAGAGCCTGGCTAAGCTCCTTGTCCCAAGCAGCCACAGGAGCTTGGACTGGGGAAGACTTGTGAAGAAAAAGCATGGAAAAAAATGGAGGCATCTTGGATTTTCTTTAATGACTTTGGAGTTCATGAGTGGAGAATGCGACACTAGCCATCTCACTATAGTCCAGCTTTTCTAAAAAGACCCTCTACTAATGAGGCAAAAAGGGCTTTTATTGTTTTGGGAATAGTTTTCTTTGACTGAGCTCCTAAATGTGCCTATTTTAAAGAATTCTTATGAGTGTCCATTCATTATCTATCCATTTACCATTGATTTAGCAGATTCTAAGTTGAAACTGAATTTCTTAGTTCCCAAGAGACGAAGTGTTATTAATTAGTTTATGGTGACAGAGTCATATTAGGAAAAATAAAAATAAAAGTTTTTTCTTTAAATCCTAGTCAAAAACAAGAAAAAGACTTATTCTCTTTTAACTTATATAACTTATCCTCTTATAACTTCACACTGGCACAGTACCATGTATATGGCAGATAAGAAATATTTGTTGAATGAATGAACCAATGAACCCATCAGCTGCTGTGTGAAAAAAAAGCATTGCATTTGGAATCAGAAAACTGGAGTTGGAATTTCAGTTTTATCAATTACTACACGTGACCCTGGGCATCCTTTAGCCCTTTTGTCCCTCGGTTTCTTTATGTATAAAATGGGAATAATAAACTTGCACTCTGTCCCAACAGATCAAATGAGATAAGGCATCGTAAGCCTGCACTGTAGTAATAACTAACCTATGTGTGATGCTTTAAGGTTTACAACGTACTTTACAAATATCTCGTTTAATCAAATCCAACCTCAAACACTGACTGGCTGTGTGACCCTGGGCAAATCGCTTTGTTTGTCTCAGTTTCCTCAAATGTAAAATGACAATAATAATAACCTCTATCTGACACGGGTTGTTTTTTTTATTTTTTATTTTGAGGATCAAATGAGATATTTGAAAAAGCACTTAGCACAGCGCCTGGCCCATGGGAGGCGCTGTATGAATGGTTATTCCCTTCCCCAGATAGGTGTTATTATCACCCCCATTTTACAGATGACACTGAGGTTGAGAGATTGAGTGATTTTGTCTAGGCACACAGCTAGTAAGTGTTTGATCTACTGTGCCACGTAGCTGTATTGTATAAATATTAATAAACTTGGGCAAGCTTTCTGGCTCCCAGTGTTCTCAGTTTTAAAAACAAAAGGTTGAACATTAGGTCCCCTCTAACTCTAACTCTATGACCTTATTTGCCCCCCTATTCTTGCTGTCACTTGAAAGGAAGGAAACCTTCTAATTTCAGTTACCCAGATCCTTATGTGTCTGTCTTGTATGTCTGTCCGTCTCTCTCTCTCTCTCTTCCCCCCTCTTTTCCTTCCTGTTTTCCTCCCTCTCCCTCCCAAATATATGGTTTTAACAAATGGGTCAAATTGTTCCTCTGTGAGATAAATCCAGTGTAGAAAAGGGAAGAGTTCATTTAAAAGAAAAAAAGGATTCTGGAATTTTCTCTGAATGTTAATCCCTGCCAGGTACCATTGCTTATCATCACTCTTGCCACATGGGGGCAGAAGGAGTGAAGCTATCTATGAGTTATGCACTGTCACCCAGGGCTAAGGAGGTTGCTTTTTGCATGGATCTTGGTCCAAACAATGTAGTTTTAGACCCACAATCGCAGGACTTCTGGTGAAAGGCACCTATAAAGATTCTGTAGCGCAACCTTCTTACATATTCCCCTTTCTATTAGAAGTGAGGCAACAGAGAGGTTGGGACTTGCCTAGGATTACATGGGTCATAGTCATATTTAATAATAATAGGAATGGGGCTTGTACTGAGATTTCACTGGTATAGTCAGTCAATAAATATTTTTAAGCACCCACTGTGCACCCCCTTAACACTATGCTGAGTGTTGAGGATACATGAAGCAAAAAGAGGACCTTTGTAAGATAAGAAGTACAAAAATTATCCTCTCCATTTTATGAATGAGCCTCACTGAGGCTCTTTAGTAAATTTCCTGAATTAGTCAAAGTGGGAAGCAAGCATTTGTACCCAAGTCTTCTGACATAAAATCAATGAGGCAGGTAGGTTTGGTGCAGTAGGTTGTGGATTTTCGATCAGGAGGGTTTGAATTCCAATCCTGCCTCCAGTCATTAACTGGCTGTGTGACTCTAGTCTATCTCTATGGGCCTCCATTTTGGACCTTATGGCCTCTAAATACCCTTCCTGCTCCCAATCTATGATCCTCTGACCCAGGACCCTTTTGACTAATCTACATTCATCCAGACAACCACCATGATGCAGTCGAACTGTTCTCCAGGCCAGATGAGGAGCAACATCCCAGTCCTAGGCAGTGGTTTTTCACCTTCTCAGGCTGTGGCTCCATGTTATACTGTGGGAAAGCTAATGTGACCCATGTTGTATCCAAAGCCTTGCTTTATTAGGGAACATTCTTCTTACTGTTATTTTCCAAAGCAGAAGGATACAATGGCAAAGGGCTGGATCTGGAGTTGTAGAACCTGCGTTTGAATGCTGGTTCTGCCCCTTAACTACCTGTGTGACTCTGGCTGGGCAAATTGCTTAACCTCTGATCCTCAGTTTTCCCTTTTGTAAAGTAAGGGTGGTTGGAATAGGTGAACATTAAGGTCCCTTCCAGCTCTCCATACACAATCCTATGAGTTAACATCCTATAACAAGATATTAGTTCAGATAGAAACACAATTAATGGAAAGTATTAGAAACTTTATTAGTATTAGAAAGTAAAAGAAACTCCCTAGCTTAGGGAGTTACTAGAATTTTGGATAGGAAGTCAATCTAGATTTTCTTTCTGACTTTGTTACCGACTCATGTAATCTTGCACAATCCAAGCATCTCTGAGTCTTGTTTTTTTTTTTTTTTTTACCTGTATTCCAAAAATGATTGTGGGCTTCTCTCAGCATCAAAGTTTTCTCTTACGTATATGAAGTCAAGGTCAGCTTTGGGCAGAAGTGAGAAGTAAAGAAATACCTTCCCCTGGAGTTTCTCTGTCCTTTCTCCATATTTCTCTCCTTACCATGAGTGCCTTCTACCTCAAATGCCTGGTTCCCAAATAACCTGTATCCCACTATGGTATCTTATTCCAGCCTTCCCTCCTCAGCTATTTCCCCAAACACCAGACTTTTCTCAATCCTTTCCCACAAGAAAATTTACCTGTCTTGATAAACAGTGTCACTAATGTGTTAGTGGCTGAGCAGGGGTCAGTGTGTCACCCATCTCAGAGGTTGGGGTTTGTTTTTTTTTTAAAGGAGTGTTGGGGCTCTGTGCAACCTGTGATTTCATTGGTAACTCATTTCCTTTTCAACTCCTAATTGGGGGGAAATGTGAATTCAAATCCTGCTTCTGAAACTTATTAACTTTGTGAATCTGGAGAAGCCACTTATCCTCCCTAGGCCTCAGGCTCCTGAACTGTAAAATGTAAAACTTCCAAGGTTGTTGATCAAGTGAGATAATATTTATTAACTGTTTAGCACAGTACCCAGGCAAGAAGTCATGCTTAATACATGCTTTCCCTCCTCTCATCCTGTCTAGTATGTTCATGAGAGAGAAGGGGAGAGGAAGAGAAATAGTAAGGAGATGGAGGGGGAAAGAGGCAGGGAAACAAGAGGCTGTTAAGGCCTGAGGATCGTTGTTCTGCATAATAGGTCTGGGGAGAGTGGAGAGGCCAAAAGTGAGAGCAGGGGCTTCAAGGTCTAGTGAGCAATCAAACCTGCCAAATACCTCACCCTCAAGTTGAAATTTCACATTGAGAATTCTAAACCAACCATTTTCCTGGTGTATATTGCTGCTTGTGTTGGGCCCAGCTGCCACTGAGCATGTCAGTTCATGCTCAGGTGAGAATAAACTTTCCAGCTAAGCTCAAGGGATGTGGGCAATGCCAGGAAACTGAAAGAAGATGAGTGAGGAGGAGGAGGAGGAGAAGAAGGAAAGAGGAGAGGAGGAGCGGAAGGAGAGAGGAGAGAGCTTTCTAACCCTTCCATTCCAGGCCCCAGAGGAGCTTCCCTCTGCAGAGTCGGTGTGAAATCACATTCACGCCTCTTCTGCTGAGGTGATCCACTAATTGAATGTCATCAGGAAATGTGTAAGATGAGAGTGAGGTGGTTCCCCGGGGTCCCCCTCCCCCTTCTTTAACACTGTGCATTTTCTCCCGATTCTATGTTGACAGGATTTGAGCTTGGTTCCTACTCCTGTCCTGCCTTGAGTCGTTCAATTCTATAAACTCTTAGTTCAGAGAGTCATCTTCTCCATCCTTGAGGCCCCCCTGCCCTGCCTGCCCCCCATTCTCTTTTTAAAACAACCTCCTTCCTAAGAGAGGTTCCTTTTTCTATTCTTATTTTCTCCCTTTTTTTCTATTCCTCCCCCTCTGCCTCCTCCCTTCCTTTTTCATGCACACCAGCTGGCCAATTTCTTCTACTTTTCTTACTTCCTACTTCTATTATCTTCATTGGCTCTCTACCTATCTGTCTTGATCTGCTCCCATTTCACTATGTGGCCAGGATCTGAACAGTCAGCTCCCTCCAGTTCTCAAAATGTAAGCTGTGAAAGGACGATTATCTAGGGAATTCAGTCCAACCAGTTTGTTTTAAAGTTGAGGAAGCCAAACCTGAGAGGTACAATGACTTTCCTGAAGTCCCACAGCTTAATTAGTGGCAGATCTTCATTTTCCTGATTGCCAGTAGAGGTCTTTTTCCACTGTATCATCCTGCCTCTCTGAACTCAGTCATGGTGTAGTGGAAGGGGATTTGGCATCAGAAGCCCTGGGTTCAAATCCTGAGTCTTGTGGTCATGGGCTCAGGCAATACACTTTACTGATCTGGGCCTCAGCTTCCCCATTTCTAAAATGAGGAGGTTGTATCTGATCTCTGAATTCCCTTCTAGATCTAAATCTATATAGCTATGTATTCTTATCTCTTCTACTCTCCCTCCAATTGAAAACTGATTCATCTCTTCCTTCTACAGTACCATTCTTCCCAATGTATCTCCCATTATATAGTCTGCTTTAAAGATTTTCTAGGACCAGTAACCTGTCTTAGCTTTCTAATTTGTTGTCAAAAACAACCATTGTTTACTTAGCTTTGCCTTTGTACCTTTGACCACACCTTTCTCCCTACTCAAAATGTAATTTCCCTGCCTCTCTTTAGCAAGCCCATGTTGATCTGAGAGAACAGTCCTGGGGCTATCATTGGGGGCCCTGAATTCTAGTCCCAACTGCCCCAAGAACTCGGTTGTATGATAGCTGGTGAAGTGCTTACCTTCCCTAGACATTGGTTTCCTCGTCTGTAAAATGAGTGGATCAAACTAAATGATGCCGAAGATCCCTTCTCTCTTTGAAGTTTCTGAAACTGTGCCTGGAATACCTCTTGTCCTTTTTAGTGGAATGTAATGGACGTAGGACTCTACTCAAATTCACATAGGCCTTCTCATTTTGATTCTGTTTTCTCTGCAAAGGAGAATGAACTTTACGCTGGAAATAACACAACAAAAAGTAGCTGATAGAGAATTGATACCCAAGATAGGAATGGAGGTAGATAGAATGCAAATACTGCATCCTTGGGTCCTGAAAGAACTACCAAATGTGTGGGTAGAGATGTTGTTGGTAAATATTTAAAATATCATTAACAATGAGAGATACCACAAGACTGATGGGTGGCAAATGTTGACCTAATTTTAAAAAAAAGAGGAAGAGAAAAGTCTGCCAACCATCAATGAGCTTGACTTGGATTCATGGGAAAATCCTTGAAAGGATTGTTATGACCCAGTAGGAGTTTAGCAAGTTGTAACAGAGTGACCACAGAGTCCAATCAAAAGTTCAAGGAGCTTTTAATTGTAGTTAATTTAGCCAGCTGGTGGCTGACCCGTGCCAATTTGAAGGGAGCAGCAGCCTGATCCAGAAATACAGGGTCTTTTATACCATTTTGGGTTTCTAACAACATAATCAATATCCAAGTTAGCATCCAAGTGTAATCTGTAACTACAACTAAATTGGTATCCAGAAACAATCTGTAACCAAAACTAACTGGTATCCAGGTATAAACAGTTACTCTTCTATAATTAATTGATTAGTATAACTAGTTGACATCCAGGTATGGGGATCAATTCTTTATCTTCATGGAACCATGAAGTAGGGACCAGGAGAATGTGATGACCTCAATAAGCCAGGAGAGTGAATATGTGGTTGGGCATGGGAGTGCAGGCTAGCCGTTTCTAGTGATTGATTTGGCTCTGAGTTTACTAAGTTCTGCTTTGGATACGTTTGCTGATTTCTTATTTCACAAAGTATTACTTAACTGTTTCCTGGCTAATCTCTTGAGTTCATAGTTTAACTAGTTCCTAGCCACTTCAGGATGGGAAACCAGTCTGTCTTCATCAGGAATGGGTCATGTCATATAGGCCTAACCTCATTTCTCTTTGAATTTCTCAGAATTATTAAAGTAGTAGATGAAGGGAATGCTATGGATGTAGTTTACCTAGATTTTAGTGAGGCCTTTGATAAGGTATCTCATATTATTCTTGTTGTGAAAATGCAGAGATAGAGATTAGTCATCTCAAACTCAAATGGCAGGGAGAGGGGAGGAGGCACCAAACCATACATAAGGATACCTGCAGGCTGCATATTAACTTAGAAAGCCACATATTAACATTATCTATATTCAATTGTATTTTATTTATTTTGCTAACTATTTCCCAATTACATTTTAATTTGTCTTGGTCCCAGTGTTTGACACCCCTAGATTAGATGATAATAAAATCAGTTGGAAGCAGAACAGGCTGGATGGCCACATTTAATTGTTAATGGTTTAATGTCAGCATGGCAAGAGGTCTTCAAATAAGTATGCTAGGTATCTATGCTTGGCCCTGTTCTGTTCATCATTTTTATTGATGAATTGGATAAAGGCATAAATGATATGCTCATCAAATTTACAAATGACTCAAATCTGGTAGGATATATAATCTGGACACAAATCTGGTAGGATGATAAAGTCAGTATCCAAAATGATTTTGGTAGGGTAGAGTATAGGCTGAATCTATGAAATTCAATAGGGATAAATGTAAAATCTTGGATGGGGGAGGAATGAATAGATAGCATTTGTTCAGAAAATGATCAGGAGTTTTAGTGAACTGCAAGCCCAAGATGCATGAGCAATATGATGTGACAGCTAAAAACATTAATGAAATGTTGGGCTGCACTAGGAGAGGCAGATTTTCCAGGAAAAGAGGAGGTGATAATCCCACCATACTCTTCCTCTGTTAGACTTCATTTGACGTTTGTGCTCCGTTCTGGGCATCATGATTTGGGAAGGATTCTTAAGCAGGAGAGTGTCCACAAAGGCCATCCAGTAAGGTGAAGGACTTTGAGTTCATGATGTTTGAGGAACAATTAAAGGTACAGGGCATGTTTATCCTGGAGAAAAGATTCAAAGGGGACATGATAGCTATCTTTGGGTTTGACAGGTTGTTGAGTGAAGGAGAAATTTTGTTTGGCCTCCAAGGGCTCCAGGAGCCATTGGGTGGGAATTAGTTGTAAAGAGGCCAGTTTAGGAAAATGGTCTTAGAATCTGAACTGCCCAAGTTGGTGGGTTTCCCCTCCTTGGAGGTTTTCAAGCGCAGGGTTGGATAACCTCATATGAGTATTCCTTTGCTTATCGGTTGGTCTCTGAGTTTCCTTCCAGTTCTCAAATTTTGTGATTCTGTGCCTTATACACTTAAACTATAATTATGGGCAAGTCACATAACCTCTCTGAGCCTCAGTGTCCCAGTACCTTACAGGGTTTTATAAGGTTCTAAAGAGTAATGTTATATGAAGCTTTTTGTAAATCTTAAAACACTATGTAAATGTCCATTATTCGATTCCTGCCCCTACCCTTCATCGCCTCTTCTTCCTATCTTCTGGGAAATAATTGAGGCATTTTCTTTGCCTTCCCTTCATTTCCTATTTTTGTAGCTCCATCCTGCTGGTCAGTTTGCATGTGCTTTATATGTATTTTTATGCTGCTTGTCATATATGAGGTCTAGTATCCTCTATCAGATTGTATATTCCCTTTCCTCTGACTTCCATATCCCTGGGGTTCTGCAGACATTGATAAATATTGATGGCGGTCTTTGGCTATACCCTTCTGACCTCATCTCTTATCCTGAGGCTTTCTCCTCTCTCAGCTCCCCAGCTTTACGTCTTGCCTAGAAAATAGACAGTAAATTGTGGACCTTTAGGTGAGAATGTGTTTGACTTGGAGGGTTGTTAGGTACTAGAATGAATTCCCCAGAGAAGAGATAGGCATCATATAGTGTTATCTGGTGGGAAAGCAAGAAATTCTGTGGCTCTAAGCAAAAATGTCAGCGTTTTCATGTCTCTTTACCCTTTGTTAATTGCAAAATAAACAGATCCCCAGCTGTGGAGGGTCTATACTGGTGATATTTATATCCACAAAGGGAAGATTATGTCTGTGCTTTCTACTTGAAGACCATTGTCCCATGAGTAATTAATTCTAAACAAACCAAGTAAATGTGTTGTCAGTATTCTGGTTTTTTTGTAAGAGATATTGACAAGCTAAAGTCAGATCAGAGGAGGCAAAGGTACTGAAAAACATGTCATATAAGAAAAAAAAATTGAGAGACCTAGGAATCTTTAACCTGGAAAAGAATCGGGTTCTGGCCACAATAGCTGGCTTTCAAATATTTGAAGAACTGTTCTGTGAAATAGAGATTAGATTTGTTCCATTTGTCACCAGAGAATTAAGGGAAAGAATTTAGGACATATTGGTAGCAGTTGTAGTGGGCAACAGATTTCCAGTCTTAAGAAAACTTTCTAATAATTAGAGCTATCCAAAAATCAGATGAGCTAGGGAGATGGAGTTTCCCATTGCTAGATTAGGGAAGTGGAAGTTGGATGCCCACTTGTCAGGGATGTTGCAGAGGAGATTTCTGTTTTCGGACAGGGGAAGGGGGTGACAGATGAGATATGTAGCTTTGGGGAGACCATTACAAGTCATCATTTATCAAATGACTTTCCTTGAATGGAGTGAATGCTGCCAGTTGAAAGTTTTAATTGGAGTGAGCATTCTCTGTAAAATACTATATTTGATGGAGCCTTAGAGATCTCTGACAGTGATACAGATTGGATCTGTGATTAGTATAGGGAATTCTTCGTTAGGGAAAGTCTATCTAGCAGCTTACTTGTTGGTAGTGTTGATAGTCTTTGAGAGTTGTCTAGAGCATTTGAAAGTCCAAGTGATTTGCTCAGAGCCGGTATGAGTCAGAGGAAGGAGGCTTGAACCCAGGTCTGGCTCTGAGACTGACTTTCCACCAAATCACTCTGCTTCACCTAATTCTCAAGATCACAGATTTTTTAAAATAATATCGAATGTTTAAAATTTCATAGAAGGCTACTGGTATAGTTTCCCCACAGTGACTTAAAGGTTTGGTTTTCATAGAATCCAGAGAATCTAGGAGTTGACAGAGACCTCATAGCCCATCTAGTCTAACTTATTCTGTAACAAGAACCCCCTGGATGGTATACCTGACAAATAGTCATCTTTTTTTTTCTTTGAAGCTCTCTAGTGGGGAAGAACTCATCACCTCTTAAGGTGCCATACTCCACTTTAATTTAGCTGATTGTTAGGGATTTTTTTTTACTTAAATCCAGCTAAAATCTGCCTCTTTGCAGCTTCTGTCCTTAGTTCTGTCATCTGGGGCCAAATGGAACAAATCTAATTCCTCTTTCATATTTTAGACATTTGAAGTGAGCTCTTGTGACTGATTGTTCCTCAAATGCCTGCATCTTCCCCCAAGTCTTCTGTTCTGCAGGGTCAACATTTCTAGTTCCTTCATTCAATCCTTAGCAATCCTTAATTAATAATCAGGTCAAAAAATTAGTTGCCCCATTCTCCTCTGCAAGCACCAACCCTTACCACCCATGCCTTTTTCTTTTGACCTTTTCTGGATGATGCTTTACATGAAGGCACCTATGGATCTACTATTATAAGGACAAGCAGCTGCCTTGTTAGATGGTCCAGCTCCATCCTCTTCTGGAAGAGCCTCTATCTGTTGGTTAGCTCCAATTGATCAGCAAATCCTTTTTCTTCCCTTTCTCCCCTTTGTCATTTTCTTCTACCATCCCACATCCTGACGTTCTCTTTTCAGATTCTTATTCTTCTTTGTGTTTACGTTGAAACCTTTCTTCTGTGGTTTTTCTTTCTTTTAAAGGAGCACTCCATTACCTCTAGTTCCCTAGAAAGTAAAGGTGTGCTCTTTGAGTCCGTTCATTTTCTCTTCTAAGAGGGATTCTAGACTAGTCTTGAACATAGGTAACGATTACTTGGCTATGGAAAAGAAGCAAATAACACATATACTATTGAGGGTCACTGCAGAAATTCTTCCTACTTCCTGTACCTTCTGGAATCAAGATCCTCAGTCCTTTGCTCTTCTTGCTAGTAGCTTTTGTGACAAACTTTCTTGGAGTACATTGGTAGCCACACCCAACTTCCTTTCCCTTACTTCACTTACTTCTTTATTTTTCCTATCCTTCAGCTCAGTTCTGGGTCTTCTTCCTCCTTCTCTTCAAGTTTCCTTCTTTTTCTTGAGACCTCCCAACTTTCCCTTCCCCAGACACAATGTCTCTTGGGGCCTTGATTTAAATAAATAGCCATATTTATTGTCTTTGATAAATAAAGATTGCTGATATGGTAGAAATAACCACAGTCCAACATTCATAGTGATTTCTCAAACTATAGACAGGAAAAACATATCAAGTTCTGTATTCTGTCTCTTATTCTAGGATTAAAGCTCATGATTTAATCTAATTTTGAATGTTTTACTAAATCTTTTTCAAAGCATCTCCGAAGATATTGGATAATACTTTATTTTGAGCCAGAATGGCAGCTGGCTTTGACTGCTCTTTTGTAAGGACCTAAACAAGGAAAGCTACTTATTTTTTTTTATACCTCATCATAGGACAACATTCATTTTTTTCCCACAGAGTGCTGGACATACCTCCTTAATAAATTGTGGAAAATATGTTTGGAAAAAACGTGTGCTGGGATTATTCAGAGGGTGTTCTTTATGCTGAAGTTAAACCGTGCTCCTGGAAGTCCATGAATTCATTAAAACTTAATTAGTAATGATTGCTGATTATTAGCAATACTATAATAAAGAAGCATAAGTATATATTGAGCTTTAAATGCACCACTGGGTTTGCCATACAATTGGCTTTTAATCCCTTTACTTTTAAAAATAATTTGTGTTCATTTCATCTGACAGCTTCCAGGCTGACATCATGGATCCCTTAGCTTCAGAGTATTAGTCTACCCTAGCTACATCACCCAAACAATCATATCATCCCACACCTACTCAAGGTATGTGGTCAGTAGCTCTCCCTTAATGGATGGGAAGGTTTTGTTTGATGGCCAGACATTCAATTCAATTCAGCAAACGTTTATTAATCACTACTCTCTACAAATAAACAGAGTTGATTGCTCCATTAAGTTAGAGCCTGATGTATGAGGATTTGGTCCTAGATTGGGTCTCTGAAATATATAATTGGAAAAAGTAAGAGTTGGATACCACTGAGTTCAGTTTCTAAAGATCTTAAGCAAGATCTCCTACTAGTTGGACAGATCTTTTGTAATGGATTTTGGGGAAGATTTGGATTACAGTCCTGACAGGAGGAGAAGGTATGCAGGGGTTGCAACTTTTGCAGCACTGGAGGAAATACCACATTGATTAGGTTTGAGATACATGGAAATATTGAAGCATATGTATGTTTTCTACTACCCTATATCTTGAGCATCCTTTGAGGTTGCCTGAAAAATTAGTTCCCACACGGTGTTTCTTATTAACATGAATATGGAGAGATTGAATAGTGGTACTGATGGTGAAGTTTTGATGGTATTTAGTAATTATAATTTAATATTTCAGAAGATATTGTGATTTCATTAGTTTGGGTATATCTTTTTCCAGTGCAGATTACAACCTTTCCATGATTTAATAAGTGACTTCATGAGTTGCTAAGGTAAAAAAAAAAGTCATCACTTGCTGGACAATCTTCTGGTGACAAACCTCTTTGAATTTAGCTAAGAAAATCCTTAGAGGAGAGACTCAACTTGATCACTGGACTCCTACAAAAAACCTTTCTAGGTGGGCCTTGGCAGAGCTTGTCCTCTTATGCCATACTGGATTATGTTTTTGTTTTAATTTATTTTTGTCTGGACCCATGGTTTCCTCAATCTAGGCAACTCTCTGGATGGAAACTCCCTTTACCATTGCAGATTAACAATCTGTCTATAACTTAGAGTCTTAAGGCGCAGCTAAGTGATGCAGTGAATAGAGTGCCAGGCCTAGAGTCAGGAAGACACCTCTTTCTGAGTTCAAATCTGGCCTCACACACTTAGTAGCTGTGTGACCCTGGGCAACTCACTTAAGCCTATTTGGTTCAGTTTCCTCATCTGTAAAATGAGCTGAAGAAGGAAATAGCAAACCACTCCAGTATCTTTGCCAAGAAAACCCTAAGTGGGGTCATGAAGAGTTGAACATGACTGAAAAAATGGCTGAACATTCTATAGTATTTGAGGGTTTGTTGTTGTTGTTTGTCCTTCATTCTTGAGAAGGACCTTGATATCAGGGAAGTAGTGTCATGACATGCAAGTGAATTGGATTTAAGTGAGGCAGGGCTGTGCACAGTGACTAGAAATGGCCTTGGATGCTGTGGGAGACCTTGGCCTTTTTAAGCTAAGGTCTTTAACAGGTCTCAGTTTGACCTGTTAAAGCACTGTTAGAACACTAAAAGATTAAATGGTTTGTCTTTGGTCAAATATAGGTTGTCAGCCATGGCTGGTTTGTGCCACAAGCAGAACTTGAGCTCAAATCTTCATGTCTCCTAAAATGGTTTTCATTCTACTATGCCGTGATGCTTCTAGTCTTGCAGTGCTTAAGATCAATTCTATTATATGGGATCAGACTAGGATTTTAGGAGAGGATTTGGGTTATCATCAGTGGGATACTGTTAGCTGGTATTTAGGTGGCCCTTCTTGGGCTGGTGGACACAAGTTGGTTGAGTGCACCATGCTAATGCTGAAATTTCTGGTTCCCATATGGACTACTTAATCTGGCTCACACACCCTTAGCTACATGCAGGCACCTCAGTAACATATGTCCTTAGTCACAAGGGGGTGCAGGGAAAGGGTGAGTCATCTGTACTTCTAGAAGAACAACTTAAAGTGCATTTCCTAAGGATGGATTAACAAGTTTACCATTTATATGAAACTCCCATTAGGTTACTGTTAATGTCAGTTCTCTTTATAGCTTTAATATTTAATGTTGAGGTTATCATATTATT
Source organism: Pseudocheirus occidentalis (assembly GCA_028646575.1). NCBI lineage: Eukaryota > Metazoa > Chordata > Mammalia > Diprotodontia > Pseudocheiridae > Pseudocheirus > Pseudocheirus occidentalis. Next base: position 85,248,404 of record CM053597.1, read on the forward strand.
GTCAATATTTTGGGTATGTAATTGGACTTAGGGGAATATATGGTTAACATTTGCATTATTTAGGATTGATTTAGATAATGGACCATGGAATGTTAGAACTGGCAGGAACCAGAAATATCAACTAGTAAGGGGGTGGAGAACCTGTGCCTTTGAGGCCCCAGGGCTCTAGTCCAATTCCTTCATTCCTCAGGTGAGGAAACTGACCTTTTGCCATTGCTGTTGAGCCCTATTCCAAATCATGGCCAAAGTCAAGTATTGTTTGTTTGTTGTCATTTCAAAATATGCATTTCAAGGCTCTGAAACACTATAGGGCAAGTTTTCTTAATCTTTTTAGGGTCATACACTCCTTTGATAATCTGGTGAAGCTTATGGGAACCCTTCTCAGTAGGTTTTTAAGTAAATAGCATTATAAAGGAAACCAATTATAGTGAAATACAGTTATGAAAATATTTAAAACAAGTTTGTGAAGCCCAAGTTGAGAACTCCTATTATAGGAGCATCTGAAACCACTTCATATTTTGAGAGTCTTTGGTCGAGCCCTAGGATTTCAGTGTAGGAATTTCCCACCATCTCTGTAGATCAGCAGCTCTTAGTCTTCAAACAGTTGCCGGAACACTGAAAGGTTAAGTCCAGGGTCACAAAGAGAGTGTTTATTAGAGGTGAGTCTTAAACCCAGGTCTTCTTCATCTACTCTTCCATGTGCTACCTTATGTTTTTAGGATGTGTTGTAAAAAGGAATTAATACATTTTTGAGTAAATTGTATGTGTTCCTACTAGTTTCGGCTCAGCCTTCCTGATGGGCAGGGTCATCAGAATTTTCTTTCCACTGACTGTCCAGTTCAACGGCACCATCTCAGACAGGGCCAAACAGCACGTTCTAAGACAAATTACTCCTCAATATAAACAATGGAAAGAGTGCTAGGTTTGGAATCAGGGAGTCCACTTGCAATTTCTAACCCTGCCACCTACTATCTCTATGACACTGGACAAGTCACTTAGCTTTCTTTGCGGTCTAGGATCCTCATCTGTAAAATGAGGGGGCTGGAGTAGATGGCCTCTGAGGGCTCTCCTAGCCATAAACTGATTATTCTGAAATTCTCCCTTTTATCTGAAATGGAAAGTTCCTTTGTGAATGTATTTATTTCAGCAGAGTTGAATTAGAAGCTTCTAGAAGAGAAGAACCTGTGTCTTCCGGGGTCAGGGTACAGTTATCTTTATGCTTTGAAAAGTGCTGGCAACAAATAAGTAATGACAGATACTGACCTGAGAGGTTACCCTGGTGCGTGATTTCTTGAAAAGTCCCTGACACCCATTAGGTTTTGTTCATTTGCCCATTTCTCAGAAAGAAAAGAATGAATGATCTCTGGAACACTGCAACATGGTTTCTTTTCATCAAAATTCATTACTGAATCAGGCTGGAGAAACTTTCTTCTAAGTGATTTTCCTTCCTTTCAGAAAGTGTGTAACAGCTTCACATGTATCATCATCATCATCCAAAATAGCATCTTTAATTTTTGCATCACCAATATAATGAGCCTCCAGGCATGTCTTTGTTAGTGTTAGTGTGTATCTACTTTTCTCTCATGTGCTTTTCAGGTATGAAAAAATATTAATGTATTAAAAATACATTAAATTTGTAAAAATGCAAATTTAATACAATTTGCATTAAAAATACAAAATACATTTCTTAAACATCTACCATATGAAAAATACTATGCTAACCCAAGGTTACCCTCAAAATATGGTAGAGATAGCCATGTGACGGTGGGCAAGTCACTTAACCCCAATTACCCTGCCCTCCCCCCTCCAAAAAGGTAAAAATTAATAAAAAAAGGTGGTAGAGATAGGAAGCTTGAAGACAGGATAATAAGGCCATGGTTTCTACAGGCCTTTTAATGTTTGACTTTTAACAGTATTCTAATAACCAACAACACTCAAAACCACATCTTTAACATTAGATTGAAAGCCCTGTATAGGACCTGTGTGATGGATCAACTTGGGCACAAAATCCTTTCTTTTTAATAGCTTCGTTTATTCAGAACAACATCCTGGTCCATGGGCTGATTTAGTGAGATAACGTTGATGAGAGAACCAGAAAGATGGTGCATATATTCACAGTTGTTCCCCAAGCTCCCTTGGGGCAGGCTCTATAATCGTCTAACAATAGAATAGTTTGGTTATCCTCTGGTAAGCCTCTGTGTCTAAAATGACCTTTCTCCGGTACAAAAAGATGATAGAATCAGTTACTGTAGAGATGCCTTATGCCTTCCAAGGTGCAAGTACGGTACCGAGGTGCTGTTTCCCAGCATACTCCTAGATACATGAAGAATTTTGAGATGTAGGAAGCCGTCATTGCCATCATAGATGGCTCTTCTTTGCGGTCAGAATGTCTCACTGCTTGCTGCCAATATTCATGAGCACTATTGATCAATATCTTCTCTCTCTTTTTCCTTTTGCTATAAAAAGATCACCTTTTAAAAAGCAACAAAGGTAATGCTCCTCAGTTGTAGTCTGTCTTTCTCCATAGGAACCAGTCCCTATGGAGACATCCGTCTTCTCTGGATTGTCTTGGTTATTTGCAGGTTTCCACGTGCCTAGGGGTGTCTCTTTTGTCTCAAAAAGGGGAGCTATTACAGAAGACTGTCCGGATAGCTGAAGTTTTGCTATACCATTATGAGAATACACAATTGCCTGACATTGTAGTTATTTGCATATTTCTCTTATCTCTCCTAGAAAATTATAAGCTCTTGCCTGGCAGGGGCTATATCTTTATTCATATTCCCAGTACTCAATATATATTTGTTGAACTAATGATCAATAATGGTGACAGCTGTGCTGGAAGGCATTAGCTCTTATATATCTTGCTTTTTAGGAAAAGAAGATTGTTTTGGTTTTTTCTTTGCCAGAATCACTGTGTAGTTTTTGTTAAAAACCAGGCACAAAACCATAGGGAACAATTGTTTCCTGAAGCACAGCAAGGAGGGAGCCTGCTTATCTCTAAGATTCCTTTCACGGTTGTTTTTTTTCACATGTCACCCCTGCAGAACTCTCCTGCAACAGCTCCAGAGGCTCCAGTCTATGGTTGTGGGCAAGGTTTCCCGTTCCTGCAAAGCAGCCAGCACTCAGACAGGCACTTGTCTCATGGTGAGTCCCAAGGGGTGGAGGCTTTACAAAAAATAAAGCCATAGAAACTCTCATATAGTTCCTACTGTCTTTATTTCCTCTGAGTGCACTGTTTCGGTGTTAAGGGGATAGAGAAGTGGGAAAGCCATGCTCGATGTTGTCACTGTTTCTGTGTTTGTTAATTGCCTGATCTCTGACCTTAAGTCTTGTTAGCATGAAGCTCCTGCTATAAGGAGAGGAGTTTCTCTTGTTTCTTCCTCCATGTAGAAAATTTGCAGTTTCTACCTATAATTACAAACTCCCATTGTTTTCTTTCTCATCCAGGTTGTTGTGCTATGTTTTGCTGTCGTGTTTGGCAGCTTCTCTCAGAGCTACGGGCCCTATCCCTCTGCTACCAAGATGGTGCTTCCAAGCCAACATTCTACTCCAGAGTCATACACAGCCTCTGTTGGTAAGGGAATGAATTCTACCACTGCCTATCAGTTATCTTTCCTATTTTCCTTCTTTTCTTTTCTATTTTTCCTCCCCCCTTCCAGTTTTTCTTTCCTTTTCTTCTGAGAGGGCATCCTTTGACAAATTTATAACTCTCCTTCCCCAGTTATGATATGGAAATCCATATCTGGCCCTCTGGGGACTTTTGCTTTTCTTGACATTTGGAAGAGGAATCTCCACTGGAAGGGTCCTGAAGTTAAAGGGTCTTTTTTTTTTTCTTCTGAAGAAGAGATTCTTAAAATTGGAGAACAAGAACACATGGGGTCCTCTCATGAATCATGGTAGGATTCTGAGGCTACAAGATGCTAGGTACTAGTTACCAGGTAGAGAAGTTAGAAGTTATGGGGTGAGAAGGGAGAAAGAACAATGGCATAGTAATATATGTAAAGTGAAGAAGCATAATTAGGTGAGGGATCTCCCCAATGAAGACCAAAGACACAAGTCTCTTCAATTTCTATTTCGTATGATGGACCTTAGGGCACTTTTCATTAAAAGGAAGAGAGTTTCAAAGGAAGGAATAGGTTTTTCCCAACATTCCTTGTCCCTACCTCCCTAGCTTTGGGACTCCATTTACCTCTTTCAGTACTCCCCTGGTGTTCCTCCCGAAATGGAATATAGACAGCATTTTTTTAAAAAGCCTAATTTATTTTATAAAATATAAAGCTGGGACTTTAGGAATTTCGTGGTCTGACTATATAGTAAACACTACAACGACCAGAATTTAAGAATATATTGGAGAACCAAGATTCATCACTTGATGCAATGCAATTTTTTAATACATATGGCAAAGAAAATAGAAATAGGAGGATGAGGTTTTTTTTTAATTTCAAAATAAAATTATAATATTTTTGCATCAAGGAACGCCTAGTATTAAGTGGCTCCACCTACTGGTAAAATGTGATATTCCAATCCAGCTATAGTAGCCATCTAAATAGCCATTAAAAAAAAGAGAAAACCAAAATGCAGATAAGGAGTTAGAAAATCTGGGATAGGAAAAATGTATTTATCATCAAGGAGGGGATCTTGACTTCAGACAAAGTATTGCTAAGTTCTAAAAGTGTTCAAAAGCATTCCAAGCAAGAATGATGCTCTTGTATCATAATGAAAAGATTACCACAGGAAGGAGCAGCAGCCTAGAAGCACATTTTAAGTGGTCTGTTGGGAAATTCCCCCCATTTCTGCTTCCACCCACTAACCACGGGAATGTAGCTACAGATTGTGAGGGAAGTTAGCAGGAAAAATTAGATGTACATTAGGGTAATGGTGTTACTCAATTAAAAGTGATGGATGCTTGAACTATGACTTATAGCCTTAGCTTGGAGATGGCCATTGTAACTCTCTTGTCATCTTTATACCCTGTTTTCCTCTTTAAAGTATAGAATGGAGGTGCCTTGGTCCTCTTTGGGTTTGGGCTTCCCCAAATCTCTGACTGGTTACCACATCTACATATTGCTCTCCAGAGATAAGGAAGTTGAGGGGGTAGAGGTATAATGTCAAGGCATCTGGGATGACAACTCCCTGTGTTGATATGCTTTTGTATTGTTCCTTTCAGTACAGTATCATTTTTAAATGTAGAAAACATGGAAATCATCATGGAAACCCCGCTTCAGTTCCTGTGAGCATTCTTTCTCTCTCTCTCCCTCTCTCCCTCTCTCACTCTCTCTCTCTCTCTCTCTCATCCCCCCCCCTCTCTCCCTCTCTTCCTCTCTACTTCTCCTTTGTTCCCTCCCTCCCTCCCTCTGACACTGAGCATTTTAGGGTCTGTCTTGAATAGTGGTAGATGTCATTTGAAAAAGGTGACAGCATCCAGCCCTCAACCTCTCTACTAATTGTGGAGGCCAGCATTGTAAGACTGACCATGGTTATGGTATACTTGATCATTTCTTGCCTCTGTTTCCTTATTCTTTCCTCAGTAAGATCCAGGAGTCTGCTGATCTATGAAGAACCTCCTCCATTGGAGGAGTCTCAGAACCTAGGCTTTCCTGGGGATCAAGGGGACACTGAAGACAGAGAAAGAGGGCCCTCAATCCTTGGGATGTCCATGTTGGAGCCAAGATCCAGGGCCGAAGAGGCTGATGTTGCTCAGTTCAGGATATCAAATGAGACAAGGTTAGAGAAGGCAGTGCTGTTGGAAATTGGACAGCACAGGTGAGTGGAATGGAAATACAATTATTTCCCTCTGCTTTGCGGTTTGCAAGAGTTTCTATTGGAGCCTAGCTAGAAACAGTTTTGTGACTGCTGATGACCATGTGAGCTCAGTCTAGTGACTAGACTAGATGCCCTGTTCTGGCATCACTGAGCAGGAGTAGAGGCTAGGGCAATCATATCCCATTAGTAATGCTATTAATGGGTTATGATTGCCCTAACCTCCACTCCTGCTCAGTGATGCCAGAACAGGGGCTACAGGGATCTCTGCTGCCTATTAGCTGCTGCTCTGAGTTGGAAATCGGAGTGAGGACTGCAATAAGTCCTTCACATTAGTAGCTACTTAAGTAACAGTGGGGAGCTGGAACATGGAGAATTCAGCTGCCCACATACCCAGCATAGGGCAACCTCCAGTTTCAGAAGTTTTAGGGTGGTTTTGTTTTGATTTTTTTTAAACCTCAAGAGGTTGACTTTTTTATATGACATTATATTGGAATTTGATTTGACCTAAGCTGGAGTTTACCTTTTTGCTGTCTATGCAAAAACAAACAAACAAACAAACAAACAGATAGATGGTATGGATGCTGCTAATTTCATATGACTCATCTACTCATTAAAACAAATGTTCCAGGACTCTCTACTTGCTGGTGGTTTTTAAAGCAATTAATACAAATTCCAATGACAATTTTAAAAAGACTGTATGGAAAACTTTCATTATTCTAGCCAAGGCTCTGTGACAGATATAGAGAAAATGAGAAATGAAATGAAGAATGAGAAAACAAGAGAAGAGAGAAGAAGAGGGGAGGAAAAAGAAGAAGGAGGATGAGAAATAGAAGAGAGAGACAGAGACAAAACAGACAGACAATGGAGGGAGAGAGGAGAGAATGTTTGCATAGTGGGGGAAAAGCACTGGGTTTGGAATCAGCAAGAATTGGGCTCAAGTTCATGCTCTGTGACTATTTTATCCCACAGGGTTAAAGATCTCAGGCTCCCGAGTCAGAGGATCTGAATTACGTTCAAATCCTCAGTTGTTACCCATGTGACCTTGGGCATCACTGTCTTACTCTGTCTTAGCTAAAAACAAAAATTAACTGCGTACAGATTTGTAGGTTTCTAAGCACTTTTGTAGGCGTATTATTTATTCAGTCCTCACAAACAACCCTGTGGAGTGAGCAAGGCAGGAGTTTTATTCCCATTTTACAGATGGAAAAAATTGTAGCTGAGAGAGATTTAAAGACATACCTAAAGTGACATAGCTACTGCTAGGTTTGAGGCTTTCCTCACTGTTCACTAGTGTCCCATCCATCCACTTAGAAACTACTCTACTTAGCTCCCTCCGTGTGTCTTCTCGGGATCCCACCCAAACATTTCTCTTTTCAGTGGCCTTATCTTCACTTAAAGGTTTGAATCCAGGTACATTTACTTGCGTATCTGCCTCAGAAACTTACTAGTTGTGTAACCTTGGGCATTGGATCTAGAGTTGACCATAGAGATGACCACAGAAGCCATCTGGTTCCACCCCCTCAATTTTACAGGTGGGAAAACAAATTCAGGGAGATTAAATGGCCCTAGGATGATGAGACCATTGCTATAGAGCTAAAATGAATCCTAGAGGCCATCCAGTTCCATCCTTTCACTTTACAGATGAGGAAATTAAGGCACAGAGGTTGAAACTAATAGGTTTCTGAGGTAGTATTTGAACCTAGGGCTTTCTGACTCCTCCATCCATTACACCATGCTGCCTTGCTCAGTAAGAGGGAAGATGCCTGGTTTAGTTGGCAAACACTAGTTGGTCAAACCTTGAGTAACAAAGGGCAGGGGAGGGTATTCTAGCTGTAGCTATTAAGTGGTGACTCATTTTTTTTTCCCTCTTTACAGGGTCAGCTCCAAACTGGAGGTAAATGAAACACTCAAAGTCATCGAAATTGACAGAAGAGTCAATGCTACTTTTTAAGCAGCTTCTTCTCCCTTTCTTCCTCACCTGCTTCTTCACTCCCATTACCTTTCTCATTAAACAGAACCCGCCCAACCTTAACCAAAGCACTGCAGAGCATTAGTTTGGGCTGAGAAGAGAGGCATGTGTACTGAAGGATCTTGATATCCTTCTCAAATGCCATTCTTTTTTTTCCTTCCTTGTCTTTCTCTTTCCCACGTTGCCTCAGAAAATTACTTTAGCATTAGGGTCAAGGGTGTAGGTGAAAGGCCTCTTTCCAACAGTTGTGCCAAGAAGTGGTTCCCTAGCCCTCGACATTGTGGCAAGATCAATGTTAGAGGAAGAGATCAGTCTCTGAGTAAGGACCCCAGTCTCAGTAAAGAGAACCCCAGAAGTCTCTTTATGAGAAGTGGTTGACCACTACCTATCTGGCTTGTTCAGGTGTTTAGCCTTTGGGTGAGAGGTCAAACTGAGGTCACCAGGATGAAGCCTCTACAGATTTTAAAAGAACTGTCAGGAAAACACCCTGATATTCAACTTTCTAACCTACTCTTCCTTTCTTTATGTTTTCCCCATTACCACCATTTTCTTCTCAAGTCTACAGGTATAATACCTGAGGGAATGAGGCTTTCCTATTCCACATCTCCTTGTCTGTTCTTGTTACCTGTAGTTTTTTCCTCCTCCTTTCCCCTCCGTCCCTATGCCCTGAGTCTACCTCCTGAACTTGTCCTTGTTGTAAATAGTATTTATTAGCTTTCTGAGGCTTCCCTCTGGCAGCCAAACTGAAGAGATTAGATGCCTCCCCCTCAGCTTAGCCAGAGGCTTGAATTGAGCTTTGGCATTGAGAGGGTGTGGGAGGCTCTGAATTCTGCCCCTTCTGACTCCAACCCCCACCTCCCTTTCTTTTTTTTTTTTTCTTTTTTTCTTTTTTACCTTAAACCTGTAAGAAAATTACAGGTCGATAGCAGCCTCTTAGGCATGTAACTTCCAGACACAGAACACCAAATTCTGCCTCTTTCTAGGCAGTTGGCTCTTGAGACCAAGGAACAGGGCTTCTTCCCCATTTCTTTATGAGGGAAGTCTAAAGTCCTGTCCCTGGGAACAGGGACTCTGGACCATTGCCTCTCTAGACTCTTGCCTTTACATTTTCTTGGGCTTTCTGTTCCATTGACCCTACCTGTGCTACAAGGAATACTTTTCCGTTCCTTGAACTGGTGGGGCAGATAACTTTGGCACCCATGTACTTTTTTGTTTGTTTTTCTTGGGAGCCTTTGGTTACTCTATCCCTGCTCATCCAAAGAGACCTAACTTAATTGACCTTTGTGCCTTTATCTTTTTATGATTTAAAATACGCTTTTTATAAAAAAAAAATTCTGCCCTTTCTCATGAATAGGCAGTGGAAATTGCCTTTTTAGTTATACAATGTAGCAAGCTCTCCTTATTTTTCCCCCTAGCTTGTAAAATATTTTTGTAGGAAAAATGTTTTCATTTTGTATTTACATCTATACCCTCTCTTTCTCTGCTTCTTTTGTACCATCTGTCCATTCTATTATTGCATGCTACACTTAAGAGGGATTCTCAAAATGATCCATGGGCCTCCAATCCAATAACCGGTAACAGGATTTGGCATCATTAACATTCCCTAACTTATCTTGTAAATGGATTCCTGTTTTGTCTGCTCTGGTCCATTTGGGGATCACAGGTATTCTTCCTCTGTCCTTCTCTATTGCATATGCCCAAAGTTCCTGCTTTCTGTTCTCATACAAAATGTTTGATCCTAGATAACAGAATCGTGATTGTTAGTTCAGAACAGGTCCTTAAAAACCATCTTCCGGGGCCCTGGGTGGTACTGGTAGGAGTTTGGGGGAGGAGGAGGGGAGGAGAGAAAAAAGGTCATTTCTGATTTTTCACTCTTCTTTGAATTTGAATTGAATACATGAAATTTCAGAGCTTGGAAGTGATATTAGGAATCATCTAACCCCTTAATTTTTACAGATGAAGAAACTGAGGCAAAGTGAACTAACAAAGCCACACATGGCAGAGCTGGGATTAGAACCTATGTTTCCCGGCTCCTAGTTTAACATTCACTATGCCATCCTGATGAGTTGGGTGATGGAGTTAAACAAGGTGAGGCTCAAGGGATTTTTAAAGAGATTCTCATTTTGGAAGGAATGAAGTGAGAGGACAACCCAGTGCAATGATCTCCATCATTCCTGTCCCATCTTGGATGTCAGTGATCACTAGTTGTGACTAATAGTGGAAGACTCATTACTTTGTGCAAAAAGAAGCAGATTTTCAGTGAAGACTGGCTTTAAGGATTTCCCTTGTCCTGTGCTTTGATCTCACCACACACCCCTTCCTCTCTCAGTGCTGGGGAAGACAGAGAACAGTCTCACCACCAGTAAACTGTGTGGCATTGTTTTTGCTAATGGAACATGCTTTAAGTCTTCATCTGCTTCTGAGTGCCTTGGAGTGACCCACTACCTAGTGGTATCTGGAAAAGAGTCCTTGGCTTGGAGGCTGAAGACTGATGTACACATCTAGGCTCTGTCACTTCCTAGATGTGTGATAACAGCAAGTTCCTTCATTTCTTTAAACCTCTGTTTCCTCATCTGTAAAATCCCTGCACTACCTACCTCACAGGGTTGTTGTGAGGATCTAATGAGGTAATGTATGTAAAGCGCTTTATAAACCTTCAAGTGTAATGTTGTAAATGTAAGCTTTTATTATTGTTATTGTTGTTGTTATTGTTATTATTAAGTAGTTTAATAAGCATTCTATTAAGGGGCACCATGGGCTTCATCACAGCAGATGCAGAATGACCAGAACAGGAAGAATGGATGTGTAAATTCTGCCTGGTCATTAGCTTCACCCAGAACCACCAGCGGGTTTGATTTATGTTAATTTTCCGTAATGTAGTCCATGTCCAAGATGCCTGCTTTGCCCTGATGATTTCAGCAGCTCCCAAGTATTGGCAGGAGTTGGAGTCTAGGAGCTTAAGTGTTGATGAATCAGGATATTAGAGGAGCCATAAAAGAAATAAATAAACTATATTTGTGGAAATCAAACATATGGCATGTGCTAGCTTCAATCATGTTTTCAGCATGTAGATAAGTTTTGTTTTGTTTTTCTCCCCCACCCCCTTTGGCAACCCTTGTGAGTGATAGGATATCACATGGCATTCTTGAGGCTGTTTCCAGTCAGTGTTTTATCATTGAAGCCTCTCTGTAACATAACCACCCCTTGTGTCTGCCCAGCCTCCTCCCTCTTCCCCCCCCAATGGCACTTCCACTCCCTCAACTCATTTCTTCCACAGAGCTGGAGTCTTTTAGAGAAACCATTCTCATTTCCCAGTAATCAGTCTCTTTAGATCACTCTTGCTTTTTATTGGGAAAGAGAAACCATAAATGAGAAGCATCAGCGCCATTTTAAAAGAGATTTTCACAAACCTTTTGGCTCTTACTAACATCAGAAAACTGTTGCCTTTCCTCCCCACCCAGATCCCATCTAATACTTGAAATGTTGTGTGGATGTGGGTTTAGTTGGTGTTGGCATTACAGAGTTCCTCATTAATGCCAAGCATTTTCATTGGTAAGGGACTCACTTTTTCCTTTCAAAGTGAAAATTATAGGTATCTTTGGCAGTCATATCTGAAGCTTTTCCCACTGGTTATGCATTCAGTATTCCCTTGTCACCCTTTACCAACCCATGCCCCATCCTAATCTGTTTAACTTGAATTCTGGTAGATGGCTGTGAATTAATCCTTTGTTCCCATAGAATCCCTGCACTGTGGTTATTTCATTCTAACTCTGCATTTTACTGCCCAAGTCTCTTCTTATTAGGATCTAACTGTTTCTCTACTTTGTCTCTGCCCTCCAGTTTCCTTAGGTTGAGCACCCAAAGATCAATTCAGACGTCCAACAGCGAAAATCTTTCCTGTCTAACAAAAGCCTGGTGAAATAAGTGTTTTGGTATAAAATATGGCACTATATATATATATGGGCAGCTAGGTGGCGCAGTGAATAGAGCACTGGGCTTGGAATCACCATGAGTTCAATCTGGCTTCACACACTAGCTTTGGGCAAATCACTTACCCTGTTTGCCTCAATTTCCTCATCTGTAAAATGAGCTGGAGAAGAAAATGGCAAACTATTCTAGTATCTGCCAAGAAAATTCCAAATAGGGGTCATAAAGAATTAGGACTGAACAAAAAACAGCATGGCACTGTATGGGGGTGCCAACGTCCTCTAGGACTCAGGAAAAGGCCAGTCCATGAATTTTAGGGCTGGCCTTATAAATGTGTGTGTGTGTGTGTGTGTGTGTGTGTGTGTGTGTGTGTTGGGGGGTGAGGAGTAAGAAATGGGTAGTTTCCTACATGTGTGACCTCAGGTATACAAGGAAATCTGGCTGCCTCTAATATCATCCCTATCTACTTATCATGATGTATGAAATTAAGTCCTAGGAACTCTTATCTCCTTTTATTCAAATAAATAAGTCCCTGGGAAGGATAACCCAGGTGAGATAGTCCCTTCAATAGTTTGTTCAGGACTTGGTTGAACCTTTGTTAAGGTTCCAAACCTTAGAAGATGTTTCCATGATTTGTTATGTACCCCTTTAATTCATCACCTGATACCTGACTTTAGGGGCATTAATTTTTCAGTGAGCTGTAAATATGACAGGCACCTAAGGGAAGAGATTCGGGGAGTGGGGAAAGAGACTCTGCAATGGGAAATGGGAGAATGCCAAAAACAAACTGCCGATTTCTAAGTTTTTTGAAGACCAGTTTTGAATAAACTTCTAAGGAATAGGGCACATGAACAAATAGCTCCTTAAGCTAAGAACTGCTTGGCCTCAAAATTCAAGGCAATGTGGTAACTCTCATCTCCTGGCTTCATACAAACCCCTTTCTTTCAAGACAAAAAACTTGCCTGGATTTGCCTTGGCCCTGACAGATCAGGACCTGCCTGGTTTCATGTCATTTTTTTTTTTTTCAGAAATGACTAAAAAATCAAGGAAGAAGATTTTTTACTTACAGTTTTTAAATTTTGTTTGCACCCATTAGTTCAAGTTGTTTCTAAAATGCATTCTTGAAAATGAGCTTGTAACAGTTGGGGACATTAAGGAAAGAGTGAAGCTATTTCTATCAGGAAAGCTCCCCACTAAAGACCCAATTGCTTAGAAAAAAGGGTGTCATGACCTTACCACAGCTCTGTGCCAGATAAGGTCATTTAGAGGCCAAACTCAAAATCTGGCCTTTTCATCAGTACTCTCGCTATTGGTGGCCTGGCTTGGCAACTAAGTAGGGATATTGAAATAGAAATAGAAATAGAAATGCCATTTTATTATATTCTCCCACCCTGAGGCCAAAACCCTAATGTTCTTAACTTACCTGAACTCATTAGTCAATGATTAAAAAACCGACCAGATCATATCCTTCCAGTCCCAATGAGTCTGAATCCCAAATGTCATTATTAAAACCCCATTCTCCATCATCTACTGCCCACTCTGATCCTTTAGTCCCATCCCCTTCAACCTAATGTCTCAATCTAAAGCTCCCAAACCCTTCCACTCTGCTCTAAAATGCCTGCTGTCTGGGTAACAAGCGTGCTTTCACCTTACATCTTTTCATTTACCATTCCTTCCATCTTCTGTGACTTATTGAGACATGGTGACTCAGTGTTCAAGGTGAAGGAATTGCAATACTCCTTGTTCCCTATTGCCATTTCCAAGCTCTCTGCTGTAATCACTCAGTCCCTATCTACCATCTAATCAAAATTCTTGTAACTGTTGTCTACAGACCTCCAAGGTATTTTCCCCTCTATTCATCTATGAGTTCAGTGCCTAGTTCACAGTCTTACTCTCTTCCCAAGCTCCTGTCTTTTAGAGTTCTTCAACATACTTATTGATATTCCCTCAAACATCCTAATCTTCTAGTTCCTCAACTTACTGATTTCCTTTAGCCTCTTTCATCACTCCTTAGCTATCCTTGACCTTGATATCACTCACAAATACACCACTCTGTGTTTAAAATTCTCTTATCTGATCACAACCTGTTATCATTCCACTTCTCCCTTTGCCTTGTACCACCAAACTCTGTTCTTTGTCTTCACCATGACCTCCATAATTGACCCCTTGGTTCTTCCCAGACTATGACCCCTGCACTGGCTAAACACTCTTTTCCAATTTGACCCTTCAGTGAACCACTTCAAATCTACACTGTCTTCTCTCAAGTCCCTTGTCCCTTTATTCTATAGTTGACCTTACACTACCAGCCCTCAGCCTGGGATTACTTCCACCAGCTTTCACTGCTTTTACTTCTATTCATTTGCTGCTGCATGAAGCTAAAGAAAATGATGAAACCATGCTGATTGGATTCACTACAAATTTATGTTACATGATCTCAAGCTACCCCTCACTGTGCAATCCTTTTACACTTCACTAATGTATTCACTATCTCATTCATTATAGAAGCTTTTTCCTACTTTTTAATCCCTCCTCAGACCTCCCATAGCTCCTCTCAGTTGAGAACCTTGCCTCATATTTCAATGAAAAATTGAGGCCATTTGTTGAGAACTTTCTTTTCTCTCCCCATTTCAGGTCATTCAAGTGTCTTCTGCAACTTTCTTCTTACCCCCTTGATGTTTGCCAAGGAAAACCCTTTTATATGCACAAGTATAATCCAATTCCAATTTATCTTCTTTAGCATATTGTCTCTTTTATCATCCACAATCTCACTTACCTTCAATCTCTCTGTGTCTACTGGCCACTTTCCATTGTCTAAAAACATAGCCCATGTCTCTCCCCATCCTCAAAAAGCCCTTATTAGATCCGTTCAACTGTGCTAGCAATTGTCTGATAGCTCTTCTTCTTTTTGTGGCTAAAATCCTTGAGCAGGCCATCTACAGTTGGTGCCTCCATTTCCTTTCTTTTTACTTCTTAATTTTGTATGGTCTGGCTTTGAATTCTATATCATTCAACTGCTTTCTCCAAAGTTACTGATGATCTCTTAATTGCCAAATCTAATGGCCTTTTCTCAATCTTCAGTGTTCTTGACATCTCTGCATCCTGTAACATTATTAATGACCCTCTTCTCCTTTATACTCTCTTCTCTTTAGTGTTTCTGACACTACTCCATCATGGTTCTCCTCTGTCCTATCTTACTATTTCTTTTTGCTAGATTTTTCTCCAGGTCACATCCACTATTATTGAGTATCCACCAGGGATTTGTCCTGGGCCAGCTTCCTTTCTCCCTCTGTACTTTTTCAATTGGTAGACTCATCAGCTCCCATGAATTCAAGATGATTCTTACAATCTACTTATATGGCCCTAACCTCTCTTCTGACCTCCAGTTTCACATTTTCAAGTGCTTTTTGGACATCTTGAACCAGATACCCTATAGATATCTTAAACTCTTAAGTGTTCAAAACTGAACTCAATATCTTTCCCCCCAAATTATTCTCTTTTTCTTAATTTCCCTATTACTATTGACAGTGCCACTGTCTTTCAAGTCACCCAGGCTTGAAATCTAGATTCTGAGATACTCTTTCTCATCCTCCATATCCAGTTTGTTGCCTTCTCTTCTATATGTTCCTTTCTCTTCTCTGACACTGCCACTGCCCTTGTACAGGTTTTCATCACTTAATGTCTGGACTATTGCAGTAACCTTTCAGCTGATTTCCCTGCATTACATCTCTCCTTATTCCAGTTCACCTTCCACTCAGCTGTCAAAAATCATCTTCCTAAAGTTCAGTTCCAACATGACACTCTTCCCCTTTATCCCCCATTTACTGATTCCCTATCACCTCCAGAATAAAATATACAATACACAGGCATTAAAAGCTCTTTATAACCTGTCTCCTCCTACCTTTCTAGCAAGCATACTTTTCTCACCTCCAGGTATTCTGTGATTCAGTGACATTGGCCTCCTTGCTCTTCCTTGAATAAAAAGCACTCCAACTCCCAATTCTATGCATTGTCACTTGTTGTCCCCCCGGCTTGGAATTTTCTCCCTTCTCATCTCAGTCTCCTGGCATTCTCAGTTGTCATCAAGTCCTAGCTAAAATGCCATCTCCTATAAGAAGCCTTTTTCATTCCCTTTCAATCCTAGTTCCTTCTTTTATCTCCAATTTATCCTGTAAATATCTTGTACATATACAGTCATTTTACTGTTGTCTCCCCCATTAGACTATAAACTCCTTGAGGGCAGGGATGGTCTTTTGCCTTTATTTGTGTACCCAGTGCTTAGCACAGTGCCTGGCACATAGTGAGTCCTTAATGCTGTTAGTCTATCTTCAGAGTGGACCAGTGACATCACAGGTGATGACTTACTCATCAATAGGATTTAAGTGAGGTTCAGTTATGCAAAGTCATCAGCCCCACTCTCTCTTCTAGTCACTGAAGTCCAGTGATGAGACAAAAATCAAGACGGCTGATGGCTCAGGACTCAGTGGATAAACCTTGGAATTCTCAATGACTCAACTAAGCTCTGAGAGCTTCACAGCCCTCATGGCCATTGGAATAGATTGTTCTTAGATGCCTGTTCCACAGGGAAAAGTCTTCACGTGTGTGGGGTAGACATGTCCCTAACTTATGGGGGGGATTGAGGTCTGTCAGGTACTGTCAACCTGGTTTAGCCCTTGTGCCTGGATGGTTTACTGTGCATGCTATAGCTCTGTGAGCCCTTAATAAATGCTTGTTGACTCAGTGGCTAGCTGAGTGCTCTGTTCTAATTACTGATCCATAGAAGACCAGACTCTTATTCCAAAGTGAAACTCCTCTTTGGGCTTCATGTCACACAAGAGTGTCAGAAGTTTCAGGAAGTTGCTGTTTAGATTCTTCATTTTGGGGAGCATAGAACACAGGGCTGATGTTTTTTGTCTCTTGACATGATTGTCTTGAGATGGGTAGCCTACTTTATGTTCTTACTTTTTTAGGTTTAAATCATGCATTTGGTAGCTGAAAAATTAGGAGGTGCTGAGTTTCTGTGATTAAGTTGAAAAGTGTGTAATCATTTCAAATTAGGAAATTGGATATTCAAGGATTCTCCTAAGGAAGAAGCATTTATTAAGAACCTTCTATGTACAAGACACAGTGCTAAATGATTTACAAATATCTTATTTGATTATTGCAGCTACCCAGTGAGGGAGGTGCTTTTATGTGCCCTATTTTTAATTGAAGAAACCGAAGTAAAAAGAGGTTAAGGAACTTGCCCAGGAACTAGTCGGTGTCTTAGGCTGGACTTTATTGAACCCAGGCATTCCTGATGCCAGGCCCATATTCACAGTGCCACCTAGATGCATCTCCTTACATGTAAGTGTTAACTGCTTTCATTGCTAGGTACTCAGCATGAGGAATGCAAAGAAAATGGTTCTGGAGTCAGGGCACTGGGTTTGAAATTCTATCTCTTCCAGATACTACCTCTGTGACCTTGGGGAAGTATTTTATCTTCTGGGACCTCAGTTCCTTCTATGTAAAATAAGAGCGTTGGACCTTTGAGGTCCCTTCCAGCTTTATACTCATGACCCTAAATAGAATCTCTCTTGTGAGTACCTGACAGATCAATTCCATGGACCATGCTATCCTCTCCAGGTGTGATTCCCCACCCCCTCCATCCCCATCACATTTATTTTTTTTTTTGGAAGACAGGGTTAAGTGACTTGCCCAGGGTTGGATTTGAACTCAGGTCCTCCTGACTCCTCTGCTGTATCCATTGCACCCACCACCCAGTTGCCCCTTCCCATTGTTTTTAAAAGGTTACTATGAGTGATGTTTAAACTTAGGACAACTCTAACCAAGGGTTTCGGTTTATCTGCATTCATGCTTTTGTTAACTACTTTTCTCCTCAGCCCAGGACTGCACCTTTCCTAGGGCAACCCAGAGCTAGAATGTGTGACCCTCTGTTACAACCCAAGCCTAAAACATGAGACCCACAGTGTTAAAGTCCCAGCTCTGACATTGGGACATTCCAGATGGCCTCATTGTGCCCACTTTATATACCACTTCCCCACCCTTTCAGTAATGTCACTGCTCCACAATAGTCTATTTTGAAAGGTAGAATGAATCAGAATATCCCCTTTTTTAAATACCATAACCAGACTGGGAAGGTTGCATCCGGTACTACCTTGGTAAATTGTGAGGAACCCTGTATGGAATAATGCCTGGTATAGCCTATGAGCATTTTTATGGAGCATGATTTCTGTGTCCATTAAACCTATGATATCTATAGCCTTTTGTTCTTTGTGATGGATTGCAAAGCTATGGAGGCTCATGTCCTAGCATGACGATCCTTTATCATGTGTCACATCATAATGAATTGTTTTCTGGGAGAGTCAAGGGTTATTAATGCTAGGTAAAGAGAAGTGTAAATGAATTGTAGGATGCCTATGGCTAGATGGAGAGAAAAGTAAAAAAATTCTTCTCTTTTTCATTTCTTCTAAATAAATATTTTTCACTAAAAAGACAAAAAGGCTTCTTAGGCTTTTTTCAGTCTTTTCTAGGTTACTAAAAGCAGATTGTTTGAGATTCTTTGAGAGTGCCCAATAATTTTTACCTGATGCTCTTGGCCACTGAATTACAAAAGGAGACTAAACCAGAAATTGGCATGTTATAAGTCTAAATCTCTGTCTGAGGGGTTTTGAGAAACAGAATTTTATTTTACCCAGTCATGGGAAGAAAATACTCATATGATCCAAGAGACTTATGCAACCTGGCTGCTATTTTAGATATTTCCTATAATGGATTTCTAACTAGGTTTCATAGGATCATAGGATTTCAAGTTGAAAGAACTCTTAGAGATCATGTAATTTCTCATTTTAAAGATGAAGAGCTAGCCTCAGAGAGTGAAAGGGACTTGCCCAAAGACACACAGCTCTTAAAAAGCAAAACTGGAAACTGAGCCCAGGTCTTCTGACTCCAAACTCAGTGTTCCCCCTGATCCTCAATATATTGTTTACTCTGGACTGGATTTTACATTTCCTCTGCTTTTAGATGCTCAGTGCTAATGTTCAATTCAGGAAGGAACAATCCTTCATATGAGCAGTTGTGGAGTGCAAAGCATGGTTTCATGCTCCAGAAATTCTGATGAAATTGTTGATAAAGGTCAACACACTCATACAATTTAATATTTATTCCTATTCCAGTTCTGGGTGTCAATGTCAATTTCTTCTATACAGAAAGAGAGCTGTATCCTCATTTAACTCTTTGCTGGCTTGAGCTGAGAAAGAGGATGCAGGGTTATCTGAAAAAAAGAGAAATGTCTTGCATTAAGGCTGACTCTGCTGGTGTACAGTTCAGCAGGGTAAATGGAACAAAGCAGGTCCCTGGGAAACAAAAGTGACTTGTTTTTCAGTGAGCAGAGAGTCATGATGCCTTCCACAGACTTGACTGGAAATCACTTGGACTGCTGTTCCCTTCCTTCTCTGGGCTACTCAAGCATTCTCTTTCTCTGTTCCTTTATAAGGAGCTCTCTCCATTGGGATGACTTATAGTATGGGTTCTTTCTTTTTTCTTTTCTCTTTGTTTGTTGCTTCTTCTTGTTCTGCCCTTCTCCCAGACAAGACTGACATCTCAGTAGAATGGTAAGGAGGGTGTAGCTTCAATTACTGCTTTGAGAATATTCTCTAAACCAATGAAATGTTAGTTCATTTTTGTTCTTGGACCAATGAGAATCCTGTGTGTCAGGGATGGGAAGATAGGTTCAAAGGATTCAAAGTTTGAAGGTACCCTAGAAATCAAGTGATCTAAGGATTTTTAACCTGTTGTCTGGTACTTGTTTGCAACTTTTATATGATATATTTTAAAATATTTAATATTTTAAAAGTCAAACTTCAATATAATTGGTTTCCCTTGTAGTATCATGTATCTTGTGCATTTAAAAGCATTATTCTGGGAAGGGAGTCAGTAGACCTCATCAGACTAGGTCGCTGATACAAAAAATATTAAAAACCTATGGTCCAATCCAACCTTCTCTTTCTTTTTTCTTTCTTTCTTTTTCCTTCCTTCCTTCTCTCCTTCCTTACTTTCTTCCTTCTTTCCTTCCTTCCTTCCTTCCTTCCTTCCTTCCTTCCTTTCTTTCTTTCTTTCTTTCAGAAGAGGAGACAATGGCCCAGATTGGGGAAAGGACTTTTCCAGGGCCACATGTTAGAACATCTCACTCCATGTACAATGTCATAATGTCATCACCTAAATAAGGAAATTAATATTTGCAGAGAGATTTAATGGGTTTTCCAGGGTCAAAGAGGACAAATTAGATCTGGTGTCTGACTCTTCGTTCATTACCCCAGGAAAAGTCCTAGTATGAGGACCTGAAAAATAAAAGACACAGAGCCAAGGAGGCAGCATGATGATGTCATAGTGTTGTGTCAAGATCTCAGGACTAGAAGTTCATAGTTCATAGGAGCTAAGACTTAGAGCTAGAAGATTCCTCACAGGCCATCATCCTCACTTTACAGATGAGGAAACAAAGACCCAGAGAGGTTAGATAATTTACCCCAGATTATCCAGGGAGCAATCATCCGGGATAGGTTTTTACCCTGAGCCTTTGGGAAGCCAGCGTGCTTCCATTGTACACTCTTATTCTTACTCTACCACTAATTTCCTGTGTGACCTCAGACAAATCTCTCGACTCCTCTGGGACTCAGTTTACTCATCTGCAAAATGAGGGTGTCAGCCTAGATTATCTGCATAGCACTGGCTATCTGCATCACCTTCACAATATGATGAGACATCAGGCTAGCATCTTACTGGAGTTAAAGGGTTTGATACTTGTATTGAAATGTAAGTCTTTGACCAAGGTTGATCTACTTATGTTATGTCTTTGCTAGCCATTAGTCATTAAAAGTACCTTGGAACAACGCCATGATCTAATGATAATCAGCAAGTCATCTAAAGATTGTAGCATCTGGAACATCGAAAATTCCATCCCTGGATATGAAGAAAAAATCAGGTTTAAACTCAGGGCTCAGAAAACACACAGGCCACACAGATTGGCTCCTTCTCCTTTCGAGGCAGGGTGACTGTCTTAACTTTAACATACCCAGACAATGAAGCAAGTAGTCTGTCTGAGAGGATGGTTTGATTAATAGGCCCAAGACATACATAGTAATGCAAGTGATTGATGAGAATGTGAGTACAGAGGCATAGAATCTTAAAGCTGAAAGACCAGATCATTCAACTCTGACCAAGACTGTGACCCCCCTCTATGACATTCTGACAAGTGATCCAATTTGGTTTTCTTCTTTTAAAAAAAATCAAGGAGGAAAAAAAAAAAGCCCATTTGGATTCTCTGTTTCCTGAAGAGTTGACGGCTGACAGCTTTACAGGAGATATCTGTCCCCATGAGAAGTCCATGTGTGCATCTCCTCACCTCCCTCCTGCCCCCCCCCAACTCTGCTATTGCTTTTAGACAGCAGGACAAAAATAGTCTTTGTGGAATGCCATAAAAACTGCCAAGAGACTCCTGTGGTGTTCTCCAAGGCAGCTATTTCAAAGTGTTTCACGTTTCTTGAGGCAAAGGATTTCAAAAGTAGTTCTACCAAAATGATCTGAACTAATGTCCACCACTATATCTGACAGTTTGTAAGTCAGCAAACATGTATTAAATTCTCTCTATGAGCACTGGGAATACCAAGAAAGCCAAAAACAGTTCTTGTCCTCAAGGAACATATGTTCTAATAGGGGAGCTAACATGAAGATGATTATGTATATACAGTATAAATAGAAGGTTTTATTAGGAGGAAGACACTGGGTGGGAGTGGGGGTGGGATTTGAACTGAATTTTGAAGGAAGCCATAGAAGCTAGGAGTCACAAATTCTATTTCCTGATGAATACGGTAAGGGATGATATGTGTCAATACCAGCAAAGGACTATGAATTCGAGGAAGAAACCCTCTTTGTGGAAAGTTTTTCCATTTTTACTTCTAGGATGTTCAAGTTCAGCTAAGATTTCAAGGTAAACAGAAGAGTTCTCTGCTATTCCCAAATATCATCCACTCCCCAATTCACTTACAGATTCCAGAAATGTCTTTAACTTTTCATGAGAGATAGAGAAATATCTTTGGGAAAGGTAATACAATAGTTTAAAATATTTTTAATAGAAAATGAATGGGGGTAGCTAGGTAGCACAGTGAATAGAGCACCAGCCCTGGAGTCAGGAAGACCCGAGTTCAAATCTGGCCTCAGACATTTGACACACTTTATTAGCTATGTGACCTTGGGCAAGTTACTTAACCCTGTTTGCCTCAGTTTCCTCAACTGTAAAATGAGCTGCAGAAGAAAATGGCAAACTACTCCAGTATCTGCTGAGAAAACCCCAAATGGGGTCATGAAGGGTCAGACACGACTGAAAAATGACTGAACAATAATAACATGACTTTGTAAAGATGCTTATCAGTGCTGTGATTATCCTGAAAGCATGACTATTTAAAAATTTAGTGATGTTTCCTCTGGCCTGGGGGGAGGGGATGACAGTAGGGAAGGAAGATGGGGACAATAGTGAGGTTTAATTCTGATCATTTATACCAAGCATGATACATGTCTCTGCCTCTTAGAAACATAGCATCATTGATTCTGAAAGTTGTAGGACATGCTAGAGACCCTCTTACACACCCCATGCAGAAATCTCCTTTAGAACATCCCTGACAGAGTCTTTGAGTTCCAGCCAGATCTTCCAGATGAGGAAACTGAGGCCCAGAGTAGTTTGGTGACTTTCTCAAGAAAGTAGCACAGCTGGAATTCAAATCCAAATCCGAGTTCAGACATAGGACTCCTTTCTCAGTATTGCATCACCTCTACTCTCCCTTTCAGTTTTCAGTCCTATACCCCTTCCCTCTTTAGGTGAAGCATCATTTGCTTCCTTTTCAGATTTAAAGAAAATGCCAATACCTTAATATAGATGTAATTATAGAAGATGTAATCACTGGAGGGGTGAGAGGGACACTGAACTCAAGCCAAAGCTTTGCCCCTTTCAATGTTGTGAACACGGCTAATATACCATACAAACCAGCTTAGTTATTCCAGCAGATTTTTAACTGTACTTCACACCATCTGTTAACAAATTGCTTTGTGAAGAGCATCACGGAGCAAAGAAAATATACAAAGGGAACAATATTCACTGCATCCTAAACAAAGTAAAGGAAAACAGGTCTAAAAAGGCATCAGAATTTAGACTAACAATTATTTAAATTTAAATATTAAAATTAAATTAAAATTTAAATAACAGATTAATCTCAATGTCAGAGAACTGATGATGAAGCCTATTTCCTGTTTCTCAGTAGAGAGATGAGAGACTATGATTAATAATAATAATAACTACCGTTTATGTAGCTCTTATGATATGCCGAGCACTGTACTAAGTTGTTATTTAGTCCTGTATGACTCTTCATGTCCCTATTTGGGGTTTTCTTGGCAAAGATACTGGAATGGTTTGCCATTTCCTTCTCCAGCTCATTTGACAGATGAGGAAACTGAGGCAAACAGGATTAAGTTGCCCAGAGTCACACAGCTAGTAAGTGTCTGAGGTCAAATTGGAACTCAGGAAGATCATTCTTCCTGACTCCAGGCCCACTGCTCAATCCACTATGGCGCCACCTAGCTGCCATAGTGCTTTAGAATTACAGTTATCCCTTCCATCACCCACTTTCCTCACTGCAGTTTCAATATGTAGTGGGTCAGCATAAGAAATTAAAAGGGAATTCTGGGGAAGTTTTGTAGCAGCTTGCAGACATGTGAAGGTCAACAGATGACACACAAAAAGTTTAGAAACTGAGAAAAGCACACAATACATATAATTGTACAAGATTAATATATTTTATCTTTTAATACCATAATAATTCAGGTTTCTTCTCCAAAATGAAGGGAAGGCCAAAAATTTTTATACAGATTTTCCACATCGCAGGGCGCCATACCCCTAACCCTCTTTATGTGGAAGGAATAACTGTATTATCGAATCTGATCCTTACAACAACTCTGGGAGATGGGTACTAACAGATGAGGAAATGGAGGTTAAATGACTAGCCCTGGGTCACACAGCTAGTAAGTAAGTGTCTGAGGCCAGATTTGAACTTAGATTTGTCTGACTCCAGGTCCAGCTTTCTTTCCATTGTACCACCTAGCAGCCTCATGGATATAGAAAATCATCGTTATGTCCAACATGTTTGATATATTTACTTTCCTTAACTTCTTTCTTTGTTACAAAGGCAGGGCCTGGAGGGCTTCAAAGAGGCCGCTGGTTATGGTGTTGGATGTGATCTCAGAAGTCAGCTACTTCAACTCCTTTATTTTTTCAGATGAAGAATGGATACCCAGTGTTATTAAGTGACCTGCCCCAAATCACTCACATACTAAGCAGAGCCAGGATGTTAACCCAGAATTTGCACTGCCCCACCCAGATGAAAGTTAAAATGACTTAAAATATATCAATAAAACATTTTTCTAAAGACAAGTACCACACGGACAGACGCTATTGTTGTTATGACAGAAGGTTAAGCTGCTGGTCCGTACTTGTCTCCTTCCCCTTAGTTTCTGCAGGAAGCCTGATCATGTAAACCATTCGGCCTGGAGGGTTTAAGCCATTGACTGGTCTATCATCAATCAATCACCTGAATGACAGACAAAGAGGATTTATTTAGCACTTACTGTGCGACTGGCTGCCCAGCTGGGCTGTAAGTATAAGGTCAGTGCCTGGAATGACTGATGAGACAATGGTCTCCCCTTCCCTGAACTTCTGTCCTGCTCTGACCTTTCACAAACCCCTGAAAGGGATATCTGCTCCAACATGGGTGATGAAATCTTTTCTACTTATTTTTTTATAATTGAAGAAAATGATGTTGAGCCTGTACCTCAAGACACTAGGAAAGAATTTAAACTGGGAACACAACTGACCGGCACTATCACTAGCAATTTCTGCATCTGGGACAAAAAGAAATGAAGGTGGGAAGGTAGAGGGAAGTAGGTTCTAATGAGGTGCAGCTGCTGGAAAAATGAGGTACAGCCTGGAATGCTACAAGGTTTCCAAGCTGTGAAAGAAGGAGGAAATGCACCCAGGATAAGACTAGTGCTGCCTCCCAGGTGAAGGCAGAATGGGGAGGGGAGGGAGCACCCTGAAACTGATGCTTTGGGAGTCCTCTAATTATTATTGCCCTACCCTAGTTATGGTTTTGGCACCAAGTAAAGGTAGGTGGAGCCTGTATAAGTAGGAATGAGGAGGAACTTGGGAGGGTCCTAGGAACAACTACCCTTGGTTATGATCTTGAGTTGTCTTCCTTTGGCGAATTTACTGTGTAACCTTCTATTTCCAGTTCTCTCATTTTTGGCTACATGGAACAGAGTTGTGGCACAAAAGTAGGTAAATGGAATTGAAAGGGTTGGGAGCCTGGGGCGGTAGGGTGGTCACTTAGCTTCTGGCAGCTTTAAATGACCATCCTTCTTCTCTCCCAACTCCCTTCCATACCTGCTTAGGGGATCTGTTGTGACAAGAACCTATGAAGCATAAAACACAAAGGTAAAGTCTGAGTTGGCAGTGGTTCAAATGGAAGATGAACTGGGTTTTGGTGGATTACAAGTTTAATATGAGCCAACAGTTCACATTTAATATGAGAAGGCAACCTAAAAAGCTTATACCATCCTGGACTGCCCTGAGGAAGCATAGTGTCCATAACAAGGAAGATAGCACAGTCCTGCTGTACCCTGCCATGGTCAGACTTGATATGCCTACTTCTGGGCACTGCATTGTAAAAGGAGAATTTACATATGAGTATAACCGGATAAGGCTCAAGGCATGTGCTACTGAGTTGAAAGAAGTGGAAGTTTTCTTTTTTTAGCAGAAGAAAAAAAGAGAAACTTAATGGGAGACGTAATGTCTTCCGGGAATAGGGCAAAACACCTCTAGACTGTAAGGGATCTATTTAGGTCATGTTATGACTCTAGACTTGCCCCTTTGACGCTCATAGATGGTCTTTTTTTTTTAAACTGACATTTATTTCCTCTCCCTCCCATTATCGCCCCCAATTGAAGAACAATAAAACAAAAAAAGGAAAGAAAAGAAGGAAGGAAATAAGAAGGAAGCAAAGAAGGAGAGGAGGAAAGAAGGATAAAAGAAAGGAAGGATAGAAGGAAGGAAGCCAAGAAAGAAGGAAAAATCAAAACCCTCATAACAAATATGAATAGGTCAGCAAAACGAATTCCCACATTGGCCACATCCAAAAATCTATGTCTCATTCTTCAATTTAAATCTATTTCCTCTCTGAAAGGAGGTGAGTCCTTATCTTCATTCCTCTGGATTTGTAATTAATCATTCCATTGATCAGAATTCTGATCTTTGAATTCTTTCAAAGTTGTTTGTCTTTATAATGTGGTACAAATTGCTCTCTTTGTTCTTACTTTACTCTGCATCAATTCATAGAGGTCTTCCCAGTTTTCTCTGAAATAATCCATTTTGTCATTTCTTCTGGTACAATAATATTCCATTAACATTCAAAAACTATAATTTGTTTAGTCATTCCCCAATGAGTGGACACCACCTAAGTTTCCAGTAGACTATAAAAGGTGTTGCTATGAGTCTTTTTGTACATATTGGCCTTGTGTCTTTCTCTTTGATCTCTTTGGGTTTATTGGCCCAGTAGTGATATAACTAGGTCAAAGCATATGAACAGTTCAATTCAGACACTTTGGTGTCATAGTTCTCAACTACTTTCTATGATGCCTGGGCCAATAACAGTTTATTAGTCTTATCCAGCATTGCCATAACACTTGGTTATCCAAGATTCCCCTAAGCATTCATGTCAGCTTAGCATGGTTCATGTGCTCTGTGGTCCTTGCACCTTTAATTACCGTCCTGCAGAACTTTCTCCTGGGCGTAGCAAAAAAAGTGCTGGGCCTGGAGTCAGGACAACTCATCTTTCTCAGTTCAAATCTGGCCTCAGATACTTACTAGCTGTGTGGTCCTGGGCAAGCCACTTAACCCTGTTTGCCTGAGTTTCCTCATCTGTCAAATGAACTTGAGAAGAAAATGGCAAACCACTCCAGTGTCTCTGCCAAGAAGACCCCCAAATGGAATCACAAAGAGTCAGACACGACTGAAAAATGACTCAACAACAACAACAACAACAACAACTTCACAGATCTCCATAAAGCTTGAGACCTTCTCATCCTCTTAGGCCAGTGGTTCTCAACCTTCCTAATGCTGACCCTTTAATACTCATATGTGGGCATATCTGCATGTGGGAGGACTCACCTGGAGACAGAGGAGCGGTGTCGACTAAGACCATCGGAAATACATGTTTTCTGATGGTTTCAGGTGACCCCTGTGAAAGAGTCCTTCGACCCCCAAAGGGGTCACAGCCCATAGGTTGAGAACTACTGTCAGGTTGTAGTTGGGAACTCAGCACAGGTGGCCTCATCCACAGAGACACACCTACACACAGATAGACATATATGCCCCTTTTCCCTAATATCATGAAGATACTAAAACGTTTAAAAGTGCAGAGAGGCAGGTGAGAGGGCATATGTATAGTGGATAGAGGGCCTGCCTTAAAGTCAGGACAACCTGGTTTCACTTATGACACATACGAGTTGAATGATTATGTGCAGGTAACTCAGTGCTAACTGAGTAACAGAGATGTAAGTCTCTTAGACCAACAGTCTCTTGGAATTGTTGCCTATCTGCATGGTTTTCTAGAGATGGTTTTCTAAGCAGGCACTCCCTATGCCAATGAAATCACAGGTCAAGACCATGCTCTTGTTGTTTGTCCTCCATTCTTGAAGAGGACCATGGCATCAGGAAAATGATGCTATGAATTGCAAGTGAATTGGATTTCAGTGAGGGAGGGTTTGTGCAAAGTCACCAACCTCATTTTGTCTGCCACAGCCATCTGGGTCCAGTGGCCAGATATTGATCAAGATGATTGGAGATGGCCCCTGATCAAGACCAAACAAACAAAAGGAGAGTAGAGATAAAGGAAAGAGAATTGACTCAGTGATTGAAATAAAGACAGGAGCAGAGAAGATGAGGGACAAGGAACAAAAGAATTCAAAGGTGGGATGATGAGGGTGCAGCAGCAACCACACTGGCACACCCAGGATGGCTGCTAGCACAGGTTCTTAGATCTGCTTTACTAGGAAAGACGGCTGTTTAAGGGGTCAACAATCTTTTTAAAATTACATTCACTAGTTCAGGGGAAAAGTCAGCACTCTGAACTTCAGAGAAAATACAAGTAGAGAAATAAAGACCAACAGACTGCCCGAATCAAAGCAATATTGCTATAGACTTTACATACATCCCTGGATGGAGAGAGCCTTTAACATCTGAGCAGTCAGAGAGCTCTGAACATTCAGCCACTCAGAATCTCCGCCAGGGAATCACAAGATCCTTCTCATATGTGAGCCCCCAGAGCAAAATACCAACTCAGAGTATAGATACACTTCTCCGAGCCAGAAGGCATCACAACCCTCAGTGACTCAGTGCCTAATTAGAAATTAGCAAAAGGTGTGAAAGCCTTCCTAAGAGCAAGCCTCCCCTAAGCAAGTTTCTCTTATGGGCAGGGAAGATCTTAAATCCCATTAACATTACTGAGGGTGGGGATAAAGAGGAAAGAAAGAGTAGGGTCAAAGATTAGACTAAAAGATATATGACCTTATGCAATCTCTCCTGATTTAATTTCGCTCACTTTGACTTGTTTTATATTCTGGAAAGAGATCAAAGTTGAAGGGTTTAGTGTAGTGGAAAAAACACTGGTCTGAGAACTGAAAAGCCTAGATTAAAATCCCATTTACAACCTTACTAGCTGTGTCAATTTTCCCTAAGCCTCAGTTTCTTTATCTGTAAAGTGGGAATAATAATAGTAATACCTTCTATACCTGCCTCTCAGTTTTTGTGAGGCTGAGATGATAAGACATCAAGGGCTACAAATGTCTTAAAACTAAAAAATGCCAGCTCTTGGTGATGGTGGTGGTAGTGGTCCAGCCTCTGCCACTAGTTATCTGTCTGACTTCTGGGCAATAATAATAACCAACATTTATATGGTGATTTAAAGTTTTTCAAAGCACTTTACAAATATCTTATTTTATCCTGATAACTCTAGGAGGCAAGTGCTATTGCTACTTTCATTTTACAGAAGAGGAAACTGATACAGCCAGAGGTTAAATGACCTCTCCAGAGTCATCCATCTGAAAACAGATTTGAACTCAGGACTTTCTAACTTCAAATTCAATGTTCTATCCTCTATACCATCTAGTTAACCTCTCAATATTTCACTTAACCTCTTCCCACTCCCACTCCAGCTACAGTCCTCATCTACAAAATGATCAAGTTGGATGGGGGATGAAATACATCTCTTGGGTGTCATTGAGTTCTAGCATTTTATGACTAGCATCTCCCTATGCCTCCATCTCCTCCCCCAACCCTTTGTTATGCCTGATTACAGTGATCAAGCTATCCTTTCACTTTGTCCTTCCCAAGGCAAAACAACCTGAATCCTTTAATCACTTGCTATTTCCATTCTTTTATAATGCTCTTTGTTCATCTCTTTCAATTCCTTACCATTCTCTCCACATCCTTTTAGAAGTGCAGTGCCAGCCATTGTTCAAGGACAAAGAATAATAACTGACCCCTTTCTGAGAATATTGGCTGCTTCTCTCCTTTACCTTTTCTCTCTCTACAACTCCAAGTGGAAAACTTTAAACCTTGTCACGTATCTGGAAATCCAGAGCACCTGTGGCTCCGGTACCAAGTCAAGGTTATAAACTGGGTCTGCCTTGGGCAAATACCCACTTCTCTCTCAGGAAAGAATTTGAATTTCCTCCTCTATGTTTCCTCTACTCTTCCCTCTCCTGACTGCCCTCCCACATCTACCTCTATCACTGCCGCATGCTGCCAAAGAGCACTTTCTTACTATCATGCTGTTATTGTTACTTAATGTTTATTGAGTGATGGGGCAGGAACTACATCAATGAACTTTTGTCTTATGGATAACAACTTTCCATTAGTGTCCATAAAGCAGTCTCTTGGAAATGTTTCAAAGTCGGGGCTAGAAACTCAGAATTACTTTCTAAGACAGGAAGGCAACTCCAAGGTGGCTCATGGGAATTCTTGAAAAGCGTGCGTGTGTGTGTGTGTGTGTGTGTGTGTGTGTGTGTGTGTGTGTGTGTGTGAGAAAGGGATCATAATGGTAGGGCCAAGTACAGTTCCTGCACTCCCACTCTATGCATTAAGACCTTCTGGAATTAACTCTGGCTCCTGTCTTGGCTTAGATCAGCTTTATCTGGAGAAATAGAGAGAGGGACAGAGAGGTGAGAGAAGAGGTGAAAAAACCATCCCAGAATGCTCTAGGGGTGAATAAAAACAGGCAGGACGGCATCATATTCCTCACTCCCCCCTCCCACTTCAAGCCTTGATCTGTAGTGGACTGATCATTGAATGTTAGAAAGGCAAGGGACTAAAGAGAAAAGCAAGAGGAGGTAAAGACTCCTGGGCTAGATGCCAAGTCATTTCATCTCCATAGGTCTCATTTTCCTCACCTCTGAAACTAGGGGGTTGGACCAGATAGTCAAATCATTTCATCTTTTTGGGGCTCATTTTCCTCATCCAGAAAATGAGGGGGTTGGACTAAGGTGCTTTAAAGATCTATATCTGTGATGCAAGGATGTCCCAACTTCCTCCTCCTCCTCCTCCTCCTCCTTCTCCTCTTTGTCCTCCTCCTCCTCCTCCTCCTCCTCCTCCTCCTCCTCCTCCTCCTTCTTCTTCTTCTTCTTCTTCTTCTTCTTCTTCTTCTTCTTCTTCTCCTTCTCCTTTTTCATCATCATCATCATCATCATCATCATTACTTCAAAGATCTGTGATTTCCTCAGTTTACTTATTCAACCCATTGATGCATTCCTCAACTTCATTCTTTACTAGACTTTCTCTATGAATTGTGGCTGAAAAGTTCATCACCCTGTTACCTTGATCATGGTAAGTTCTGAAATTAACTAGGCTGTTCCTTAGATAATTCTCAATCTGCCACCTGCCCCATAGAAGCCCGACTTGGTAAAAACTGCCAGAATCTGGGCTGAGATGGCTGTGGCTCTGAGAATCCAGGGTCCCCTCTATACCACAATGAAGTATCAGATGAAAATTTAAATGTGTACAGTTCTACATAATCAAAACCTACATCTAGTCTTAAATAATCCTGGTATAGAGGTGACTCTCAATCCTTGAAGGCTTTGCAGAGGATCACAAATTTGGCCTGGGTATTCCATACTGGAAAAACAACCCAGCTTCGTGTGTATTATAAAGGGATGAGCCCAGCTAAGTTTGAAAACTGTCTCCTTGGAAAGGGACTATGACCCATGGTAGGGGAAGGAGTACTTATTCATCCTGATGAAGACACAGGTCTTACAAAGCATTGAAATATAAAGAAGTAAGATGACAAAATATCTCCACATTTCCAGTCCAGTCTTCCTTCTGCCCTTCTTACCCTTTTCTTCATTTACAGTGCTTTGTTCTATGCCCCTCACATTTTCTCAAATCCCTGTCACAGATTAAGACTGGACATACGATGTCTTCAGTGTGTGTAAAACTACGAATGAGGAAACTTTCTATCAGTGAGATCTGGACATTTTTTTTCTTTCTAAAAGCAATATTTTTTCAACGAACAAAAATCCAATTTTCATTCCTCCTCTTGCTCACAGATCCACACTTTCTTTACAAATTATGGCATTACAGTTACCAGGGGGCACTGAGAGACTTTCTCAATGTCAGAAAGCCACTCTTTCAGAAGGGGAGGTTGAACCCATGCCTTCCTCTCTATTCATTATACTGTGCAGATCCTTCTCTTCCCCCACTCCCCTGCACAGTTTTAAGAGTTAAAAGTGACCTTAAAGATTATCTAGTCCAATGCTTTTATTTTATGGGTGAGGACACTAAGAGTCAGAGAGGGGCCAGGGTCACACAACTAATTAACAACTGAGCTGAAAATTGACTCCAGGCCATTCGATTATCATTTAGGTGTTCTTACCACTCTGCCTCAGACACTCACTAGCTGTGTGACCCTGGGCAAGTCACTTAACCTGATCTGACTTAGTTTCTTCATCTGTAAAATGAGCTGGAGAAGTAAATGGCGAACCACTCCAGTATCTTTACCAGGAAAATCCCAAATGGGATCATGAAGAGTTGGAGGCAACTGAAACAACTGGAGAACTGCTACCATCCCTGTGCTTATCCCTCTGAAACTTCACCCTTTGAGTGTGCAAGATTTGTTGTAACTCTTCCAATGCCTGCCTCATTGTATACCTCATCTTTATTTTCCTAGTTGGCCTTCTTGTTGAGGTGATAGAAGGCAAGGAAGTGAAGTATAGTGAGTGCTCAGGTAATACTCTGTGTCCAACAAATGAATCAATGATATTCTAAAACAGAGATTTGGATTTGAGTCCCTTCTGAGATGAGTTGGGTAAGCTTCCCAAGAGGAACCTTGGTATAGTGGAAACAGTGGTGGAGACAAAACACAAGGGTTCAAGTTTTGCTTTTCTAAGAGAGGGAGGCAACCTCAAGGTAGTTCATGAGAGTTCTTGAAATGGGAGTGTTCTGCTTGAAATGGGGGTCTGAGAGAAAGGATTCACAGTGGTTGGGGTGAGGACACTTCCTCTCCCCTACATTAAGACTGCTTTGAATTAACCTCGAAGAAACTGTGAACCTTAGAGAAGGAAGGAAAAGAAGAGGGACAGAGAAAGAAGAGATTAAAATATCACCCTAGGATGCTTCAAGGAGTCATAAAGAGTCAGGATAGCATGTTATATCATCCCCCCTTCCCCATTCAAGACCCTGTACACACACACACACACACACACACACACACACACACACTCATAATATATGAGTGTATATATATCATATGTAGACAGAAAGATATAGCTATACATCTCTTCTCTCACTCTCTTTCTCTCTCCCTCTTGAAAGAGAGAGAAAGACAGAGGCAGCTAGTGGCATACTGGGCCTGGAGTCAGGAAGACCTGAGTTCAATTATATATTCTTGGTTGTATAAGGCCCTTTAAAGCCTTCTTCATATGGAATAATTTAGTGACAAATTGGGTAAAAAGATAATTTTTGTATAAAGGGAAAGATTTATATTAATTGTCAAAGCATGTGAGATATTGATGTTATTATAAAACATTCTGATGCCTAAAAGGATTAGGAAAAGAACTTTGAATAAAAACTGATAATACAGAGATATAAAGAAATGTAGATTTAAAATGGTATTTGAGCAGTTTTTGGACAGAAAGTGCACTCTGAAGTAAACATTGAGACTCAAATTCCCTCGTAAATTATGTAGGATGATGTGTGAACAAAGGTGAAGAGAACTTGAATATTCACTGAATTAAACTGGATTTCCTTTACTTAAGTTGCCTCTTATACCTCAAATATATTATGCTCCTTTCCCCAGTTTCTATTTATTGAAGCCTCCCAGCTCAGATGCCAGATTCTACATTGATTGATCCTCTGCTGCTTCTTCTTTGCCCCTATTTGAAAGAGATCTTTCCCTAATTTTTCATAGCATAGTATTTATCATACTCTCCCTCAGAGTTCAATGATTTCTGTTCATGTTTTCCCATTGTTTGACCTCTTCCCTGTGCCACTTCCAGTAAATTATACGCTTCTCGGGAGCAAGAACTAGTCTTGTCTACCTTTGATTCTCAGCATTTAGCACAGCGCTGTATATAAAAAAGGCAATGAATGCATATTGAATTTAATTGAACTGACCAAACATATCTTGGAAACTTTCTTCTAGTGGGTTCCAGGTCTCAGCAGTTTTATGACCTTTTAGCAACCTCTGTGGGCCTCTGTTTCTTCACTTGTATTTTTATTTTTTAGGCTTTTTTGGAGGGGGAAGTTAGGGCAGTTGGGGTTAAGTGACTTGCCCAAGGTCACACGGCTAGTTTTTTTGTGTGTGTGTTAAGTGTCTGAGGATGGATTCGAACTCAGGTCCTCCTGACTCCATTGCCAGTGCCCTATTCACTGAGCCACTTAGCCACCCCTGTTTCTTCACTTGTAAGATGAAAAGGGCTAAACTTCCAGCTTAAATGTCCTGTAA
>CM053597.1:85282653-85307201 GCA_028646575.1 Pseudocheirus occidentalis
AGGGCAGTTGGGGTTAAGTGACTTGCCCAAGGTCACACGGCTAGTTTTTTTGTGTGTGTGTTAAGTGTCTGAGGATGGATTCGAACTCAGGTCCTCCTGACTCCATTGCCAGTGCCCTATTCACTGAGCCACTTAGCCACCCCTGTTTCTTCACTTGTAAGATGAAAAGGGCTAAACTTCCAGCTTAAATGTCCTGTAATTCTTTGATTCTTTGATACTGCAGTTATAAGGTCTTTCTCACACACTCTTTTTCCTTTTCCTTAAGGCTTCCTATCTATTCCTCTTTGAACATCAACTTTATTGTGCATAATAATATGCTTTATAAGAAAAAAGGATACTTCTGACTGTCAGTGGAACATGTGCTTTGAGTTAATTTTCTCCCAAAGGCTAAAAGAATTGGATTGAGTTAAGAATGCTAGTCCTGGCTCTCTTAAAATTTGCTATGTGGCCTCTAGCAACTCATTGGCTCTGTACTTTTCCACTTTGGGGCTCAGCTTCTCTAGGCCACCTATAAAATGATTATCTTCATAGGGTTTGTACCTGGAAGGGACCTTAAAAGTCATCCAGTCTAAAACCCCTAATTTATAGTTGAGGACACTCCATCCAAAGAGATAAAGGAAAGTGACAGAAGAAGGATTTGACGGACAGTCTGTCTCTACCTCAGGAGCTTTGGGTCCAGCCTACAGCCAAGTGACTTTTTTCTGCTTATCTAAATGACCCATACAGGAGTCCCACTCTATGACCTGGGCCTTCTTTGAATCATGATCTGAAGAAGGGAATTAAGTGACTCAGATCTCTAAGGCTTAAAAACATTTAGGCAGTGCTTCATCAACCAAACAACCACCAACTACTTATTATATTCCCAGTGCTATAAGAAGTGGTGTAATAGACTTGGAGTCAGGAAGCACTAAGTTTCAAATCCTTTTCCTCTCACTAGCTATATGACCATTGGAAAGTAATTTGATCTCAGGCAACTTTTTAAGACTGTATTTCTTGACCTATCACTGTGCTAGAAATCTTGAAGAATATAGTAATTATATTGGAGAATACTGTTGTTTATCCTTTGTTCTCAAAGAAGATCATGACATCGGGGATGCCATGACATGCAAGTGAACCGGACTTAAGTGAGGGATGGCTCTGCAAAGTCACCAGCATCACTTCTCCAGAGTCATCTCATTAGAGAACATAGAAAAGCATAGGATAGGGAGCCTATCCTTTGGGAGGTCATAGTTTGGTGGGGAAGATAATGTGGATGTTATTAAACAATTAGAGAACAAATAATGATGATGATGATGATAGCACATCATATGGATATGTTGATTTTTAAGGTTGACTCAGAAAACTGTCAGACCTGTGAGATAGGTAGTATTTTCACAAAATTCTATCTTAGACATTGAAGGACATCACAGGACATCACATGTTACTGCTCAGTCTCAGATGGCTGTATGCCATTTGTCCTTTTTAGGAATTTGACACTCTGACCAATGAGGAATCACATAGCTGGCTAGCTAGAAATGGGAAGTCCTCCTTTTATCCTCTCCCCCTCTCCTTTTTATGGATGAAGAAACCAAGCTTCAGCGAGAGGAAATGATACGGTTACACATACAGCTAGCATATATTTTATGTCTCTAAAAGATGGAACTAGGGTTTAGGCAATAGGATTTTTATCATAAATTCAATAGGATTTGCTCTGGAATATTCTGGATGTGATAAGCAATGGCTGCGGCCTTGAATTGCCACTGTCCAAACAAGGATCCAACTCCCTTGAAGCAGAAGGGGGAATGCACACTGAGTATGCGCTTGTCTCTAGCAGGGGCTGGTCTGGGTGAGTGGGGCTAATTGAACTTGGTTTTCCCTGAAGAATTGTGTATAAAGAATTCTGAGCAAACTTCTGTCCTGAGAGCAGGGGCAATAGTCCTTAGGGAATTTCCTCTTTGCTGCAATCAGCAGCATTTTAGAGAGGGAGAAAATGGAAGGTTCCTTAACAAACAGTAAGACCCTGTAATCCTGCCTTATCTCTGATTAATGAAGAGGCAAAGGCAAGCCTCCAAGCCCCCAGAATGCAGTGCGGTGATTGTCACCTCCAAGCTTGAACCGATTCAGTGGAAAATAATTTGTCTTCATTGCCCTGCAATTGTCTTCTCCTTTCTACTTGTCAATCAGCTCCAGCTATTTAAGAGGTTCTGAGATGCACAAAATATTGGAGATGGAAGTGATTATAGAAAGCATAGGATTTAGAGTGGGAAGGGACAATAGAGATAATTTTTTCCAACACCCTTGTTTGACAGATAGGACTCATTCAAGGTCATATCACTCATTAACAGCAGAGTTTGCATTAGGACCCAGCTCTGCAAGATTGAGCACAATTTATTTTCCTTGTCTATTTTATATGGTTTAGATAAAGGAATGAATGCATTTCGAATACTTCTTAGAATTAATATGGCTTTTATTATTTCCTGTAATACCTTTATTTAGCTTTCCACAAAGACCAACTTATGCCACCCCCATTGTCTACCTCCAAAATACAGTTGTCTTCATTCTCATTCTTCTTTAGAAGATTCATTATATGGTTAGCTAGGACTGATTTTATTAAACCTGGTAGTTTTGCACAAATATTACTGAACCAAGCACAAAGATAGTCTTAGTATTGCACTATCATTCTGTGCCATTAGAAAATCTGACCATACTTTTATTCCTTTTTCTAGAATAATTAGATGGTAATTCCTTTATATATTAAAAAAAAACTCATCTGTGTACATGCTGCTTCTTCCTGTAGAATATAAATTCTTTAAAGACAGGGGTTATTTTGTTTTGTTTTGTTTTGGTCTGTGTGTTCCTAAGGCATAACATAGCACTCTGCCCAGAGTAGACTGTAGCCAAATGTTTGTATGATTTAATTTCTGAGGTGTTTATTTCTTGTTGGAACTCAGCATGTAGTATGGTATAGGGAATATTCAGGGAGCAATGTTAGAGACCTGGGTTCTAATTCCAGGTCTTTTATTAACTAGTTAGATCATGTTGGGCAAGTAATTTCCTTTCTCTTGCCCAAAATTTATGCCTCATCAAATGCAGGTGTATGGGGACAGCAGACTAGGATATCTCTAAAGTCTCTTCCAGTATGGACACTTCTATAATTACCTCTTCCTTTTTTTTTTCTTTTTGCTTTTTTGGAGGGGGGAAGGCAGGGCAATTGAGGTTAAGTGACTTGCCCAAGGTCACACTGCTAGTAAGTGTTAAGTGTCTGAGGCCGGATTTGAATTCAGGTCCTCCTGACTCCAGGGCCAGTGCCACCCAGCTGCCCCTACTTTTTTTCTTACAAAGGAATAAATGCCAACTTTAATCATTCATTTAAAGGCCTTGATTACAACAAAATTAAAAAAACCCCACACCACTATATAATCTTTTAGCTCATTCATAACTAAATTCTCCCCTATACTCCTAAGAGGACAAAACTCAAATTTCATGGACTTAGAGCAGGCTGTTGTTTTGGCTTCACAAAAATCTCCCTCTCCCCCCGCCAATAAACTATGGTTATTTTTTTAATTTGAGGAAATTATTTTTAAATCATTTCAGTTATCAACAGTTTGAAATAATATAATACTACCTGCTAAAACAAAAAAGAAAACATACCAAAGTTTCATAAAACTCAGCTCCAGAATCACTGTGAAATCACTGTGCACATAAGAATGATCATGCTGGGCCAACCCCATTCTTGGTCCATCCAGCTCCATTTTTGATATCAGACAGTGACATAGAGTGACAAGGCACAGGAAAGCACAGTTTCTCTATCATTCTTGTTTCTCTTTATAACTCATTAGACATATGTCATCTGAAAAACTAAGCCTTTTTCAGAATCTATTTTCAGTCTGCCTTGTAATGTATACTTTCCAGTGAACTTTTAACACTGAATTTTTCTTGTTCTGAGTGGCCGTTCTAGCTGTAGCCCTGAAAATGGTCAAGCATGATCAGAACCCTCTCATTCCTTTGGCAGTAGGAGCCTGGCTTCAGCTGACTCATCGTTTACCTTTGTCTCTCCGATGGTACTATAGTATCACATTCCTAATGATAGCTGACATTTATATAGTGTTACATAGTTTATATAACTATACATCATCTAATTTTATCCTTACAATATCTCTGTGAAGTAAGTAGTTCAAGTTATTTTTATCCTAATCTTGCAAATGAATGCCATAGTTCTCTAGGGATCTGTCCATTCCCCTTTACTTTTTTCCTTATCTGTCTGAACCCTGGATAGCTATCTGCTCCAAGAATTGCTATCATCTTCCTATGGATGATATACAAACTTAGTCTTTTACCCATTATTTCATTCATAATTCACTTATTTATTCAACAAGAGAAGAAAACAGACACAGAGAGAAATTAAAAGGAAAAGACAAAGAGAAGAGAGAAGAAATAGAAAGAAGGTAGATCTATTATGTGCCTGCTGCATGCCAAGCACTGTCTTAGGCACTGGGGATAGAGAAACCCAAACCCAAACCAGCCCGTCCTCATCTTACCTTCGAAATTTCTTCTTCTTTCTAATTCCACACAGTCCTCTAACCAGAAGACATCTTGATACTGGATATAGGTTCTCAAAGAGAAGATCATGGCATCCAAGACAAAGCTGCAATTTTTTCCCTCATATACATTTTACCAGAATAGTGAACAACACCATATCATTTCAAATAACTCTAACTCTAAACTCCAAAGATTCTCTTTCTCATTTGTCTGCTTTTTTCCTTCATGACTCTTCTTGCATTCTGCTTTTAACTAGACTATCAATTGTAACCTCTCTGAGAATTCGTGTCAAGGAACCACACATATCTGTGAAAACTTTCTGCTCTACTGAAAAAAAAAATAACGTTCAGAAGAAATAAAAAGTCCAACTCTTTTGGGAATACTTCAGATGAAGTATTGGACGTTCAGAAGGAAAAGAAAAAACAATCCCTTTAAAAAGCAGCTCATATCAGCAGTATGTGACAGGCCATAAAACTACAGGAAGGAGGCAGCAAAGAAATAGTTCATTAAACCCGTTGTCTGTAGGAAAAAAATACAAACACCTCAGTCTGGTATTTAAGCTCCTTACATAGCTGGATCTCAACTTCCTTTCCTATCCAATTTCACACGATTTCCCTTCTTTTCCAGTCAAACTAGCTTATAATAAATTTTAATATATACATATATATGATAAATTTTATAAAGCAACCTGGAAGTACATGGTAAAAGTTATAAAAATAATCATACCCTTTGGCCCAATAATTACATTGTTGGAAATATTTCCTGAAAATGGCGTCAAAAGTGACAAGAAAAGCAGCTATTTGTTCAGAAATGTTCATAGTGACATTCTATGTAATTGCAAAAAATTAGAAGCAACCTAAATACCCATGAATAGGGGAAATGACTAAATTGTGGTACGTTAATATAATGGAGCACTTTGATGTCAACAAGATTGACAAGTGTGAAGAATGGCAAGAAATCTGACAAAACTTTCATGAAATAATGTGAAGCAACAAAAACACCCCCAGAAAAATGGAGTAAACATTTTGACCAAGTGAAAAGAATTGTGAATACAAATGAATAAACAAACAATCCTGATGGGAGCTTAGTGTGAATGAAAAATTTTTATTCATTAAATTAATTGATTTAAATATAGTTACCAAGTATATTTAATTGGTTATGTTGATGTTCAATATTTGATTTTAGTAAAAATATTTCATATCTATGTATTTTAAAAACTGGCTTGCTAACTAATCTTGGTATATAACATTCCATCTCCTGCTTCCATCTTTGCAAAAGTGTTTGTACATCTCTCAGATGCACTACCTCCTTAACTTTCTCTATAGGAGTCTCTAATTTCCTGTAAGCAATAGTTAAAATGAGACTATATTTGTAAAGCACTTTGCATACCTTAAAGTGCTATATAAATGCTATTAGTGACAATAGTAGTAGGAGTAGTGGTAGTAGTAGCAGTAGTAATAGCAGCAGTAGCAGTAGTAGTAGTGGTGGTGGTGGTGGTGGTGGTGGTGGTGGTGGTAGTGGTGGTAGTAGTAACAGTAGTAGTAGTAGTAGTCGTAGCAGCAGCAGCAGCAGCAGCAGCAGCAGTAGTAGTAGTAGTAGTAGTTCAGTGACCACTACAAGGCAACTTATATCTCAAATGTTAACATTCCCTAACTTTTGATATTTTTAATGTACTTTTAATTTATATACTCCATTTCTACCCTCCCCTAACAACTCAGTCAAACATATTCTTCTTGACCAGTTGGGACTGTTTTTGTCTTTGCATGCCCAGTGCCTAGCATAATACTTTGCACACAGTAGGCAAATATTTGTTGAATTAAATTGTTGAAATGAATTTTATATTTATAACCCATGGCATCTTATACACTTATCATATTCTCCTTTGGTTTATGATTCTTGCAAATCAGGCCTGAAGATAGGAAAATTCATCTTCGTGAGTTCAAATTTGACCTCAGACACTTACTAGCTGTGTGACCCTGGGCAAACCACTGAACCCTGTTTGCCTCAGTTTCCTCATCTATAAAATGAGCTAGAGAAAGAAATGGCAAACCACTCCAGTATATTTGCCAAGAAAACCTCAAATGGCGTCACTGAAAATGATTGAACAACAACAAAATCTGCCCCAGATCAGCACAGCAGTTGGCACACAACAGATACATAAATTTTTTTAAAATTGAATTATGCTGGATCTAGGTTTCAAATCCCATATTGCTGAAGAGAAGATAGCATAGCCTATTTTTGCTAGAACTGTATGTAGGAAACCAAAGGCGGATCCTACTAGTGAAGGCAAAGATAATTGAAGCCTTCTGAAGACGCCTAAACTAAAAACTTTTCTGAAATCCCAAAGCAGTAGCCTCCAAAGTCCTAAAGTTAATTTTCTCACTTGTAAAAAGGACGTAATAATAATGACAGTAATCATAACCACACCTTGTTGTTAGGATCAAATACAATAGCACAGGTAAAGTGCTTTATAATTATTAAAACATTATATAGATATGATATTATTATTAATATTGTTATAATGACAATAATAATGCTGCTGCTGATAAAAGTGCTCTGTCCTCAGGAAAGAATGCTTCTATGCCAATTTTGCAAATTGCTTTATGAAAGTGTCATCCATTTCCTCCTTTTGACTGGGAAGTCTCTAGTAATAATAGCTTGCATTTATATGACCTGATCAGGCTAAGACTGAGTACCTAAAACACCGACTTAACCCCTCTGTGATTAGCCTGGGCCCAATGATTCTTTACTTAGCTGTCACGTAGAATGAGGGTGAGGAATATGTTCATCTGTCCATACAAGCCACCAATCCCAAAACAAAGATCCTTTTTTCTATGTCCTTCCCTACCTCTGGGAAATAGTTTATTCAACACTGTCATTAATCTTGGGGCAGATTTAATCTGGCTGAGGCTAAGTACCATGAACATACTTCCCTCCTTTATAACCAACCTGTTCCCAGGTATCTACCAACCCATGCTGGGACTATCAATCAGATAAGACCAGGAACCAGACATTGATTTTGTAATTTTGTGGGTTTACTTTTACATTCTTTCCATCCTCCCCCACTTTCCATTATGATTAATAATCACATTACCTTTGAAACTGAGAATGTAACAATTTACTACAGTATGATTGCATCTAGGATACCTATGATTCTGAATCTCTTTCTGCCTATCCTATACCTTCTCCAAAGAACTACTCCCTGCTGCTTCATGCCCAACCTTGTGAGGCATATCCCTCAGTGTCTCTATCCCATGGTTCTCTAGCCTTTTCTCATGCCTTCAGGAAACCCTATTCTAGAATAAACTGTCCTTCATACTTTATTAGACCCGAGTCTTTCTCTTGGAAACCAATACGTATGTATTTTTATTTATTTACAGTTGTATTTATTGTGTTCTTCCAACAGGATGGTAGACTCCTTGAGAGCAGACAGTCATTAAACATTTATGAAGCTCCAATGTTATAGGTATTGTGCTAAGTGTCTCTTTATCCTCCTCAGCACTAGTACAATGTCTGGCACACAACAGGCATTTAATAAATGCTTGCCCAATTGAATTGAATATAGTCTGTTAAGATCTGCAAAGTATCTATCTGAATGGATCTTTACAGCAATTTTATGAGTTAGATATTATTATAATTCCCAGTTTACAGATGAGGAAATAGAGGTTAAGAAAGTACAAGTGATTTACCCAGAGTCACACATCTAGCAAGTGTCTGAGGATGTATTTTTATGTAGGCTTTCCTACCTTCAAGCCCTTTACTTTTCCCCCTATGCAATGAAACAATTATCAGGTTTGTTTTCAGAGATCATCACTAAAGAACCTTCACTATTGTAGTGGCAGCAGCAGTATAAATACAAAGGAAGGGACCAGTCCTAGAGATCTTTTGCTTCAGAGGTAGAATCCAGTGGACTGGCAACAAATTGGGCAGAGGGGCCAAAGGAAAGCAGAAGGCTCCAAGTTGAGTGTAAGGTTTCAGAGAGAAAGCTGGTGTCCTTGACAGAACAAGGAGAGGCAGGAGGAGAAGGTGGACACAGAATGAGTTTGAAGTAAATATTTATAAATGAATAAGTAGTTAACACTGTTGTTTTGTTACCTTAATACACATAATCCTTTTAAATAGAAAGTCTACTGCTATGCAAAAATGTATGATCTAACATTATATTCAAACCTGGGGGAAACCTAGATAGTTGCCATAACCATAAGCCATAGCCAAAAACCACCTGGTGGCATAAACCCAAATGAAAAG
Organism: Pseudocheirus occidentalis; assembly: GCA_028646575.1. Taxonomy (NCBI): domain Eukaryota; kingdom Metazoa; phylum Chordata; class Mammalia; order Diprotodontia; family Pseudocheiridae; genus Pseudocheirus; species Pseudocheirus occidentalis. The sequence continues at coordinate 85,291,420 of CM053597.1, forward strand.
GACTTGGACCCATGAAGAAATATCCTGCATCATGCTAGCCTTGAAGAAAGAAAACTGATGGTCTCAGAGTACAGATGGAAGCATATCGTTTTCATTTCTTTATTTTATTTTTTTACTTTCCCCCCCCCTTATTCCACAAACAAGACACTCTATTTCTAGGCTCTGGGCATTCTCTGACAGTTGCCCATGCTTGGAAGGCTCTTCCTCCTTTACTCTGACTACTGAACTCTCTGACTTGCTTTAAGTCCTAAATAATATTCCATCTTTTCCAGGAAATCTTGCCCAATTCTTAATTCAAGTCTCCCCTCTGTTAATTAGTTCCCATTTTTCCTACATAGAGCTTGATTTGTATGTATTTGTTTGCATGTTATTTCCCCCACTAGATTATAAGTTTCTTGAGGGCAGAGACTGTCTTTTGTCTCTTTTTGTATCTTCAGTGTTTAGCACAGTGCTCGTCACACTGTAGGTGCTTAATAAATGTTTATTGATTAATTTTTTTCTTCTAGAATACAACTAATGCAGAAATGTATTTTACATGACTTCACATGTATAATAGGTATCATATTTCTTGTTTCTCAATGAGTAGGAGAGGGGTAGAAAGAGGGAGAGAATTTGGAACTGAAAATAAAAATAAGATTAAAAAAAAAGAATGTCAGCTTTTTGAGAGCAGGAGTCATCTCCTTTTTCTACTTGTATTCTCAGTACCTAACACAGAGTAAGCATTTAACATATATATTTTCATTTATTCATTCATTAGAGGGTTGCCTAGGGCACTGAGAGGGTGTCACTTGCCCAGGGTTACTCAGCTAATATGTCTGAGGCAGGATTGGAATTCAGGTCTTCCTGACTCCAAGTTCATAACTCTGTCTACTATGCTATCTAGTTGGGGCCTTAGCTTCCTCATCTGTAAAACGAGGAGGCTGGAGTAGATAACCTCTAAGTTCCCTTTCAGTTCTAAAGCTATGAACCCATGACAGCCAACTCCTTCCATTGCCCTTGCCTTGCTGTAAGAGACATTTGATAAATAGTAGCTTTTCGTCTTTGTATTTCCAGTGCCCAGCAGAACCCGTTTCTTTTTTTTTTAAGTTAATTGAATTGAGTTACTTGATTTAACACCAATTCTCATTTGTCCAGGAATTTAGAAAATGTTTATGCAAAGTATAGGTACTAAAAGAAATATGAGGTAAATTATATTATCAAAGAAATTTGTGAACAAATAGGGAGATGGAAGACATGTGGCAAGAGACAGAAATGGATAGATAGATTTTAGATTCCACTGACTGGTATTTTCACCATGAAAAGCTCTAGCACTTTGGGTGAACTCCCTTTGATGAACTTATAGACGGACACAACAAGCATTACACAAAATAGGCAAGTATGGTATGGATGGGTGGCAGTCTTTATCATAGTAGGCAACACTTTCATGGATGAGATAATATCCATTTGAGTACTTGAACTGAGATATTCAATAAACACTTGCTGATTGATTTTTTTTCCTAATTCTGTCTTGGAAAACCTCCCAAAGAGACTTTCAAAGTTTCCACCTTTCATTTCATCAGGCCATTATGAACCATCTCCTTTTCATCTTCCTCATCACTTCCCTCCCTCTCATTTCAAGTCAATTTGATTGAAGCTCCTTTCCTTTAACCAGGAACTCTCAAACCCCACGCCTGTCTTCAAAATGGTATACTTGTCTTTACTTAGGCAGGTCCTGAAATCCTACATCCTCTGGAAGTATGTTGTTACTACCTAAGTCAGAAAACAGATTTTCTCCAGAGCAAGGGACAGGGGTAGGTGAGGTAGGCAGCCATCTAAGGGTACAACATACAAGAGAAGAGATGGAGGAGGGGTTTATTGACAAGTACATTTTTAATTCATATATTTTCACTATCAAAAAATCCTTTCTCCATGCTAGGCAGGCACTTATTTCATGAAAAATTTCCAGTGTAAAGTAACAAGTAAGGGAACAATTTTCAAAAAAGAGTACAATTCTCAAACTTTCCCTGCTTTCTTTCATCTCCAGAGAGGCTAGGGTGACCCTCTAGCAATGCTCACTATTCCCTTTACCCTACCCCATCCTACACTTAGCTTTGGTTTGTATGAAATGTAAATATTTATTCTTCTGTGTGTATATTTGATGTATCTTTATTATTCATTCATCCATGTCTTCATGTTTGTCTGCAACAATGCTTTTTGTTTGAAACATAAGGTCACAGAAGATTCTTTAAATCACTGCACATAAATCCTTTCATATCATGGTCAATTTGTACTTTTTTCCCATTATAAAAAAAAAGGATAAGGATGAGCTAAGTTGTGAGCTCCTGTAAAATTTATCAGCTCAGATTTCTTTCTGAAATTAGTTTGAGCCTGTTCAATATCAGGATTCTCTTGGGTTAATGTCCCCACCTTGCCCCTCTGTCTTTGTCTCTTAGATTTCACTTTGTATCTGATAATCTTCTTTCCTTCTCTGGATTTCCTTTTCTTTTCCTGCTCTGTTGGAGGACTTGGGATTTAACCTATGATTTGTACACAGCCAACAAACAGGTGTGCAGGTTTGCCAAGTAGAGATGTTTTAAAAATGGAGCTATAGAGAAAAACAGAACTCTACTGAATACCAGGGAGGAGAAAGTAAGAATTCCCTTCAAAAATATTCTCATATCTTACTCCCTACAAAAATTTCACTACAGAGAGATCTTCATCTCTTACTTCAGATGTGTTGGCTCTGACCATCTTACTGGAGAAGAGCCCTCCAACTAGGAGTCAGGAGACTCCAGTTTTGTCTAGGCCAGTTACTAATTAGACTTGAGAGCTTGGAGAAAGCTCTTCTTTGGGACTGGGTCCCCTAATCCATAAAATGCAAGGGGTTGAGTAATTGATTTCTAAGGCCTTTCCTCAGTTCTAAAATTCTGATGTTCTAGGGCTTCCCCGTTTCCCAGACCCCCTGATCCCGTCTTCGCGCTGCCCCCCATTCTCTTTTCCATAGTTTCCCCAGCCCCTCATAGGGCAGGGTTTATATTTACCTCCAGGTTCTTTTTCTATCCCAGGGAAAAGGCAGTGGGCTTGGGGGCGGGTGCATGTGTGTGTGGCTTGGGGGAGAGGTGGGTGGGAGGGGGGGTGGTTGGTGGGAGGGGGGGTGTCGGGGAGGGCCGAGGGAGGCGGGCCCTGATTGGCTGGGGAGGGGGAGTGGAGGCACGGAGTTTCCCACAATGCCCTGGTGCGGTGCAGCCGCGGATGGATGCTGCGGGAAGGGGCTGCCATTTGCTGCCCCAGCCAGCGGCGCGCTGACCTGCCCAGTCTCCTGCAGTCACTGCCGCTCGGCCCCGGCCCCGGTCCTTGTAGCCGCTCCACCTCATCTTGGTCCGTGGTTCCTGGGGCCGCCAACATGAACACTAGCTCAGGGAGCGGAGAGGAGAAAGGGGCTGCCGGCAGCAGCAGCAGCGGAAGCGGCGGCGGCGGTGGCGGCGGGAGCTGCTGCCGCGGAGCCGAGGGCGGTGTACCGGACACGCGGAGCGCAGGGGCTGGAACCTCGGCGGCGGTGGCGGTGGTGGCTGCAGCAGCCGCCTTAGAAGAGCCTCAGGCCACCGGCCAGAAGGAGAAGGACGAGGCTCTGGAGGAGAAGCTGAGAAACTTAACTTTCCGGAAGCAGGTCTCTTACAGGTAGGAGCGAGAAGCCCAGGAGACCCAGTGGTCTCCAAGTCCCTTTCAGGTGCTCCCCAAACCCACTCCATTCCCTTTCTTTCAGAACGAAAGTCAGGAAGTTGGAGACACCTGCCGAGCTTCCCTTCTCTTCTCTCCTCCCTCCCCCACCCCCCGGAGTCTTTATCCTCCGCACAGCTTCGTGTCTGGAGTCTGAGGTTATTCATTTCCTAACCAGTCCTCCGGCTGAGCTTGTGATACCAGACTGGAGAGAAGGGGTCCCTTGGTCCTTTAATTCAGAATACGGGGATGGTGGTGGTGGCGGTGGGAAATCCAGGTAACCTGAAAGTCGTCCCTAAAGTTGCCCATCAGTCATTGCCTGCCTTAGGCACCATTCCTCCAATCCCTCAGATTTCTCTAGATGGCACCTTGGCACTTAAGAACTGAGATCACTCCGACAGGTAGAAGTGAAGAGTAGCTTTATACTTAAGAGGAAATATGGTCACAAAACCAGCAACTAACAAATATATGTATTTATCTATGTGTGTATGTGTGTATGTATACACACATATAGACATATATGTATACATATTCATATATATGTGCATATATATGTATATATGCCTAACTAGAGACATATCCTTAGTATCATGATCTATGCTTCCTGCCAGTCTTCTGTGCAACAGTGTGGTGTGTGCCCAACAATTTACCGTTGGTGTCATACTGATCAGAACCAATATTAGGGGGAACATAATCATAATCACCCCTTGGAACTATATAATTGGGGCTTAGAGGAGGGAGAGTAAGAGGATGGTAAAGGTGCTAGGTGCTGGTAGCTACTGTAGCCAAATGGTGTAGAAGGGAAGCTTTTCCCTGAAATGCATCACACTAAAAGGCAAAAATCAGTGTTAATGCAGATAGGGTCAAGATATTGTCTGGTTTGGGAAGCTCAAATGGAGGAAGAGCTATTTTTCTTATGATGTATCAAGGACTAGAGTAATGGGGAGGCCATAGATTATTGTCATCTATTTCTTATTGAGGTTTAATAGATTACTGGAGGAAAGGTCTGAAAAAAGTAAGCTTCCTCCTTTTTTTTTTTAACTTACCAGAAAATCATATAGAGTATCAAGCCTGTTAACCCATGTACTGTTATGTAAGCAAAGGCAGATGACAAAGGTGTGTGGGTTTGAGAGTGTGTGTGTTTGTGTGTGTGGGGGAGAGTAGATAGGTGAATCACTAAGATCCCTACTGACATTGTGCCTGTCTCCCATACTTACCTCTCTGTTTGTTCTAGTCCTTTATTGAGTATAGGTAAGGTGATTTTAACTTTTTCCCTGTTGCAGATTTGCTGGTGAAGTAGTTGCATTCCAGAATTCCTCTGTTGCATTTTTGTTCCCAGTAGGCTGAGGGAATTTCCCACCTGAGTTGCTCTTTCAGTTACTCACTTAGATCACAACCAATCAGATTTCAACCTTCATATTTTGGGTTTCTAAAAATAGGGTAGGAGGGGGTGGAAGTGATGGGGAGTGATGGCTCTAGGGAGGCATGTTAGGACATAGAGAATGCTACTCCTTAGTTAGTTCTGGGGAAGCTGGAGCTTCTGTGCAGCCCAGTGCTGTAGGGATCAGGAATTAATTTATGTGAATTTATATTTATACTGCTGGATCTCTGTTTTCCATGGTCCAAAGCACCTCCTGGCATGGAAGAATCCAAAGCTGTCATTTGTATTGGCTCTTCTCTGTGTAGGTCTAAGGCTAATATTTGCAAGGGAAAGCAGATCAATTCCCAAAGGGATTTTCTGTGTGGACAGGTTTTTGGGGGGTTTTTTGGAGAATGTATCAAAGAAGATGTCCAGGGCCAGTTGGTGCTCATGTAATTTTTTATATGAGTGCATAACAATAGGTTTTTGAATTCCATTTTAGTGAGGTGGTTGTTCTTTAAGCTTCATTACCCTTTAAAAATCTTTATTTGCAGATTTTCTGAGGTCTTGAAAAGATTTCCCTAGTGTTTGGAGAGTGGTGACCTTTGACCTCATGTCTTATGGTCTACAAAACAGGGTCAGATGGTAGGTGGAAGGTGTAGAAGCAAGAGAATGAAGGCAAAAGACTCCTGAAGATTATTCTTGCTCCAGGTAACTTGGAAAGATTACCTTCCTGACAGCCATCTGCATCAGAGTCAAGTACAGCTGGCCTGAGCTTTGAGCATGCTTACAGATGGTCTGAAAGGAAGAGAAAGCAAGGTTTTTTGTTGGAAGTTGGGTGTCTGCTTGCCTAGGAGGATCTCTTTACCTCTTTACCTCAGCTCTGATAGCACTTGGGGGATCATAGCATCATAGGACCACAAAATTATAGATTTAGAGTTGGAAGGGCATTTAGAGATTTTTGAGTCTGTCCTCTTCATTCTACAGATGAAGAATTTGAGACCTAGAGAGTTTAAGTGTCCAGGGTCACACGGCTAGTAAGCGTCTAAGGCAGACTTTGAACCAAAGTCTCCTTTCTTGACTTCAAATGCAGCATATTGTCTACTTTTTCCTGAGAAAAAGGGGTCTGGAAAAGCTCACAATATGGATCCAACTTGAGATCAGCTGTGAACTGTGTGTGTGTTGTGCATATATGGGGTTGGGGAATGGGTGGGGAAGGAGACAATATCCCAGGATCGTAGATAAGGCTTAAAGTTGGAAGGAACCTTTCATATCAGTAAGCTCATTCCCTTGCTTTTACAAATGAGGAAACTGAGAGAAGAAGCTTACTCCAGAACGTAACAGTTATTGAGTGGCAGAGCAAGGATTTGAACCTGAATCTTTTGACTCCAAATTTAAGGCTTTTCACAGAATCAGTTAAAATTGTTCAGGATTATTGATGTGGATGCAGGCTTGAGTTTCAAGGTATACTCTGCCTTAGAGGTTGGTTTATTCAAATATAGCTTAGTCTTCCATTTTTAAGTAAGTTAATAAACTTATGACTGTCAGAGAATTTAAAGTATGAGTGCCTTACCTGCTCTATTGCTTTTCTGGGCTCTTTTGAAGAACATGAGCTTCTTGTGAAATGGCACTTGACGGAGTGAGAGAAGGGGGTTATGTTTTGGGGGAGGTGTGTGTGTGTGGGGGTCTCACCATCTATTTCTGTTGCTAAGGAACATATAAGCCAAGGTTTAAAAATAAATGAGGAGTGGGTGGGCATGCAGTGACTTCTGTCTTTTTAGAGACCAGAGCCCTTTTCAAAATCCTTTAAATAGCCATTTCTGGAGGCAGATTATTCATTTTGCTTGACTTTGACTTTGTTAAGGAAAATAAACCCCTTCATACCCTAGATTTCCCCTCATTATCTCATCTTTCTTGAGGTTTTTTTTGGGGGGGGGAAACCATTTTTTCCATGAGGAATTTTCCTTTCTTTCAATTCCTGCTCCACAGGCTTTGTAGACAGCTGAGCTGAGGGTTTTATAAGGCAGTGTTAGTGAGCCAGTGCTTTTCTCTTAAAATTAGTACCTTTTTTTCTTTACAAATTATGGTGCTGCAACAGATACATACATGCAAAGGACTGTGTCATGTGTAGGAGATTATTTTTTCCTTACATTTGGACTCCCATTTATACTAGCACAATAGAAGTTATTCTCAGAAATACACCAACTTTCAGGGGATTCATTTAAGGTCTGGGGTGTGTGTGTGTGTGTGTGTGTGTGTGAGAGAGAGAGAGAGAGAGAGAGAAAGAGAGAGAGAGAGAGAAAGAGAAAGAGAAAGAGAGAGGAAAGATGAAGAGAAAGAATGAGATAGGGGAGAGTAAGAGAGGAAAGAGTGAGGAAGAGTGGAGAAGAAGAGAGAGGGAGGAAGAAAGAGACGGAGAAAGAGAGAGAGAGAGAGAGAGAGAGAGAGAGAGAGAGAGAGAGAGAGAGATTTTGTGTGTAAACACAGTTGCCCACTTGCTGCTTTTTCTCTTTCCAACTATTCCAAATGCAGTTCTCCATGACCTTCGATCTACTTACAGATCACATTAACTCCAGCACCTTTGGGCACCTGTACTCCTTCCATATTTAAACTGAAAAAATTTCCTCTGCTGATTTTCAGTTAAGCTTATACATTCTAACACATGGCAGGGAGAAAAATATAATTGTTAAGGACTGCTGAGAAACATTCTTTCACCCACATGGCACATGCCATCTCTACAAAGATACCCTTATGAGATTTTCATATGGTGATAAAAAAAATACTACCCAGGTGCAATGTGGGTGAGTATAGATTCCAATGAGAAATTCACACTTCTGTTATCATATGGGCAGCTGAGTGTGAGAATAAAGGATGATTCTGAGAGAGAAAAGCGCTGGGATATACTTCTTATTCTCTCACCTACTTGCAAGGTGTTTTATTGCCCTTTGCCTTGGTCTCTCTATCTGTATAATGAGGGGGGAAACACCTCCCTCCTGTCCTCTTAGAAGGGGCAAGAGGAAGGTGAATTAAAATCCTTTTGCAGGTTGCTTTACGCTACTAAAACTAGAATGCTGAATATACACAAAGTACTCCAATTCAACAAATCTTTATTTAGTTAGTACCCAACTTGGCAATAAAGCAATATGTTAGCATTTCATTTCTTCTGTCCCCAAGTCAGGAACATAAAGACAGAGGAAAGCCTAAGACAAGCGAAGGAAGGATGAAGAGGACCTCATTTTTACTTCTTAACTATTACAGAGATGGCTTACTTCAAAGAAAGTCAAATAGGAAAATTAAGACTTTTCTGCTTCATGCAATGTTTTAGAAAAGGATTCCTTAGATGCCTATGACTTGTAATTATTTGGTTACTTGTATGTAGTATTGTGGTAATGGCTTTAGCCTAAGTTAGGAGATCTGGTTTTAAGCTTTATCTGTTGAATAAATCTTTTCCTTACCCTGGGACTCAGTTTCTTTACCTGTAATGGGAAAGGACTGAACTAGATGACTTCTGAGGTTCATCCTGGCTCATTAATTCTATGAGGTATTCTATACTAACTCACATTTCATATAGAACTTTAAAAAGTGCTTACATTATAATAGCCTTGTGAAGTATGTTGTTATTATTATTGTGATTGTTATTGTACTTGGTTATTTTGGACTAAACCTGTGTTTTAATTGGCACAAGGAGCTCCCTGTGAGGAGAACCACTCTACCAGTACAGATTCTCAAGTACTTTGCAACTTATAGTCGCCTCAAGTTGTCTGAGGATGCTGAGAAGTTAAGACTTTCTTATGGTCATGTGACCAGAATGGGCCCAAGGTTGGACTTGAATCCTGGAATTCCTGTCTTCCAGGCTACTTGTTGATAAACCATGCCATTCTTATGTTACAGATAAGGAAACTGAGGCTTTGAGGTAAAGGTGCTTGACTTGAACCCACATCTCTTTTCTTCAAGTTCAGTGTTCTTTCCATGACACCATCCTGTCTCCTTATCTATGAGTCATCTACTTGTCAGAGACACTATGAAATCAGATTAATTTAAGAAGCAGAAAAGGAGCCACTGCCAGTGGAAGATGCTCTAGAGATGAAGATAAAGGGATTTGAAATGAGATTATAAGGCAGTTGGAAAACTGTATTTGATTTGCCAAATAAGGATTTACTTGAGTTTTCTAAGACGGCTACTACTGTGCAAAGTGAGTTTCATTGGGGTGGTGTAGTGTTAGCATAAGGCAATCACCAGTGAGCTGTTAGAAACAGCTATTAAAAGTTTATTTTGGCCGTCATTAAACTGGATAATTTGCAATCATAAGACTTCCTTTTCCTGAAGATTACTATGTTGTTGTTCAGTTGTGTCTGACTCTCTGTGACCCCATTTAGGATTTTCTTGGTAAAGATACTGGAGTGGTTTGCTGTTTTCTTCTCCAGTTCATTTTACAGATGAGGAAACTGAGGCAAACAGGGTTAAGTGACTTGCCTAGGGTCATATAGCTAGGAAGTGTCTGCATTTGAACTCAGAAAGATGAGTCTTCCTGATTGGTGTTCTATCCACTGCACCACCTATCTGCACTAGGAGGATTACTATGTAGGATCTGACAGTTTTATTCTCTTTGCATTAAATAGGGATTTCACCATTAGACAGAAAACATGGTTTTAGGAATATTTTTTTTCTCTACAGGATTGCTCATGTTCTAGGTGAATGTTGACTGTACCTGGGACATGCCTTTAAATTGAGCAGGAGTGGGGAGGAAGAAACTGAGACAATAGCTTGAGGTTGCTTCCAGGGATGCTGACATGTTGGGGGGTGGTGGTGAGAGAGAGAGAGACGATCTCTCCAGCCTGCCATCTGGTAGGTTCCTATTTTAATTAATTATTTTATTTTATTTTATTTTTTAGCTAAGTGTTGAGCTTTGTTTTTTCTATGCTGGTAAAGGACTTAAGTTATTCTTAGTGCTGTGTAAATTTGGCCCCCTAGGGCAAAGAAAGTTTGACTTGCCCCTCTAAGGCATGAATGTTGATTTCCTTAATGAGAAGTTGAAAAAAATTATTTTATTCATTTTTAATAGTATTTCTTTCAGTATTCCTATCCTTCTGACTCTTGGTTCTAAATGGGATAACTCAGGAAGCCTACTTTGGTAAGGGGTTGTGGTGAAAACCGGAAAGAGGAGTTTATTCTCTAATGTGTAATGTTGTATCCAGGACACTTTATTTAATATGCATTTCTATTCGGGAGGCAGGATAATGTAATAGAAAAAGCACTGGAGTGTCTGAAGCCATGGTTCAAACCATACACCCTCACTCATTAGTTCTGAGATTTTGGGTAGATCCCTCAATCCCACTTGGCCTGAGTTTCCTTGTCTGTAAAACAAAACTGCCACCAGCTCTCCTAGCTATGAGAATCATATGCAATATTGTATAAGAAAGAATTTTGTAACCTCTAAAGTGTCATAAGAATATGGGAGCATCATGAGGTCTAGTTGCCCCTTTGTAGGACTTTGTTTTAATTTTAGGTTTTTGTTTTTTATGATGCCAATGTTTTTATTCATTCAGCACAAATTTTTAGAAAAAGTATCTAATATGTGCCAGGCATGGTGCTGAGTGGTGGGGATGCAAGATAAAAATGAAATAGCTTCTGCTCTCAAGTATCTTACATTCTAATGAAGTCATGGAATACTCTCCCCATTGTATTTTCCAGGACATGTAGCCAGGGCATAGATTGGCTGAACAAACATTTTCTCAAATATTCAGAGAAGTACTTTGGAATGAGAGGACTATGTAAAAAGCATAGGCTAGCCCAGTGGGATTGTGATATGTATTGGCGTCTAATAGGTTTGAGGTAATGATGTGTACCTTATAGATACTTTGTATTTCCTTCTAGGTGGCTAGGTAGCACAGTGCCTAGAGTCAGGAAGACTCATCTTCATGAGTTCAGTTCTGCCTTCAGAAATATGCTATTTGTGTCACTTAACCCTGTTTACCTCAGTTTCTTTATCTGTAAAATGAGCTGGAGAAGGAAATGGCAAACCACTCCAGTATCTTTGCTAAAAACAGACAAACCCAAATGGGTCATGAACGACTGAACAACAACAGGCATTATATTTCCAATTATAGTGATTGCTAACAAGTGATGTGGATTTTAGTTTTATAGAAAGGCCAGTTTCATTGGATGTAAACAAATGAGAACTAGGGAAAGAAGAGCACACAATGTAGCTAATTATGCATTTTCTATGAAAGTGTAACTCATTAAAGTAATACTGTATGCAATTAGCCAATGTCAAATTGCTATCTATTTCAAAGGGATACAATATAGAGCAAAACTAAAGAGAAAAACACCTAGGTACAAATTAAGTACCTTCTACCAAATTTCTGCTGTTATCAATTGTTGAATAGTTTATCTCTTGTTTTCATTTGTACTGGAAAGAAAACCAGTAATTCTCTCCCATTTATCATTCTGGTGTCCTAATGCCTCTGGTCTTGTGTATGTTCGTTGCTTCAGCTATTTTCCCAACCTCTTGGGGGCTTCAGAGTGGCATCAAAACCTTTAGCTATCTATTTGTGACTCTCAAAGAGAAGGCATTAATTGGCCTCCCAAACAGTACCAATTAGCTCTGGAACACTTCAGTCCAGCCAATCCTTTTCCAAGAGAGAATATATTGATTCCCTACTGTATGTACTTTGTTGGGTTTACTTTTTCTCTTGTGGTTAGACCAGAAATAGAGAGAAAAGTCATGGCTACTTAATTTGCCTGCAGATTGTGGGAAATCCTGCAACTATCTTTTGTCCAGTTCAGATGAGGTTCTTCTGATGATTATGCTACTGTCACTAACTCCCTCTTTCTAACTGATCTCACTGGGCTTTAGTGTAAAGGAGAATTGCTAAAGAGTGTCGTTTAACCAGCTTACCAATTCTCAGTGTTTATTTTTTTAAACCTAGTTTTTTGTGTCTTTTAAAGTGGGACAAATCCTTTTTTCTCCTTTAAATGTTTTAAAAACACATTTAAACAAATGACAAACCACTCCAGTATCTTTGCCAAGAAAGCTCCTAATGGGGTCACAAAGAGTCTGACACAACTGTAATGACTGAACAAAAACAGATAGATCATACTTCAATATTTAAATAGACTTATGAACTCATCTTCCAGCAATTCAGATCATGGCTCATCTCTGCCTTCTCATTTGCTCTAGCTCTTGTCAAAGTTAATCCTCCCCCACGGGATCTCTCCAGTGTGCTTGGTCTCTTGATGCGTTGTGGCTATCACAGCAGCACAGAGCCTATCATCTCTTGGTCCTTTCTCTTGCTACATTATAGGCCCACCTCCTTTTCTGGTCATATATCTCTTCGATAATATCTTTTACACAGGTTTAAGCTGCAGTTTGTCATTAGTAACATGCTATAGCCTATTTACACCCACCATATGTCTCTCCATTGTCCTTTAGGTGACCTGTGATTTTGTCTCAGAGATTGTGGTATTTTATGATTCTCAGCCATATAGCACCACCAGAAGAAATTGGTTTTAAAAAGATGAGTTTTTGTTTCAGGGAGAAAGTTGGGCTTAGTGAAAGTACTTCTTAGCTCTGCAAATACAATCCAATCTATTCTTTTCCTCCCATTCAATTCTGGGTGCAATTTATTGATCATCTGCTCTGGACATAGATAATGTACAGTTTTAAAAAGAGATTTGTTTTTTTTTTTCTCCAAAGCAGCTGGTGGCACAATGTTGAAGAAGCACTGGGCCAGGAGTCAGGAAGACTTGAATTCAAATTTGCCCTCAGACACTTAATAGCTATGTGATTCTGGGCAGGTCACTTAACCTTTGCTTGCCACAGTTTTCTCAATTATAAAATGGGAATGATAATAACATCTAGCCCCCAGGTTATATCAAATGTGATATTATTTGCAAAGCACTTAGCACAGTGCCTGCCATATAGTTAACATTATAAAAATGCTTATTTCTTCACCTGCTCCTTCTTTCACAGGGACTTATTGGCTTTTATATTCAGGCCTATGTGATTTCTGTCGAAAAAGAAAATTCTCTGGGCCAAAATTAGCTGATGCCATTATAGGCAATGTTATAATACAGAACAAATCCTGATATTAGCCAAAAAAGTCTGACTACTGTTAAGTCTGAGAAGAAGAAAAATAAGAATCAGCAGTGGTTATGGCTAAATTAGTATTTTAAAAACAATACTTCACATAGGTAGGTGCATTCTTTTAAACCAAGTTCATAAACAATTTTTTTTTCTATTTGGTCTTTGAAAGTTTTAATATAAGTTTGATTTTTAGAGCAAATGTTAAAACTGCCCAGCTAATAGAAACATTAGATAGAGTTTATAGATAAACATAAGTAAAATGGCATCTGCATGTATAATAAATGAACCATAAGATAAGATTAATAGAAGTTGTCATTCTGTTTAGGAACATATACTTTCCTCTTTCTTTCTTTCCCTCCCTCCTTCCCTACCTTCCTTCCTTCCTTCCTTCCTTTCTTCCTTCCTTCCTTCCTTCCTTCCTTCCTTCCTTCCTTCCTTCCTTCCTTCCTTCCTTCTTTCCTTCCTTCCTTCTCTTTCTTTTCATCCATCCAACCAACCACCTGTCCACCTATCTACCTATCTGTCTATCCATCCATCTATCTACCTATCCACCTATCTATCTATCTAGCCACACATACACATGCACACACATGCACATGTACACATATATCCTTGAAATTTCTCATTGTTACTCTTAGTTGCCAGGTAAATTATTTGTGCTGTTTGTAAAACTTGAAAAACAAAATACATCATTTTCCTATTTCTTAAATACCTATAGGGATCTCAATTTAAAAAATCCCATTCCTTTTTTTGAATATTTCTTATCATTAGGACTTTCTCCCTTACATAGAATTGAAATATGTTTCCTCTGACTTCTGCCCAATGTTTTTCATTCTTCTCTCTCTGATTTTAAGGCTTCAAGAGATTGAGCAAGTAGGTGAAAGAGTCCAAGTAGGAAGGCCCAGGTCATTGTTCATAAAAGTAGGGAAGGTCAGGCTGTCAGGATCAGAAATCCAAGCTGGTATCCTAGGAGATAGAGAAGTTAGTTCTCAGACACACAAAAGGCCCCACCTCTGAAAGGCTGAGCAAATGAGTCAGGAACATAAGAACAGAAACCCTGTGTAGCAAGCATAGGAAGGGACAAATAACTAAATCGTAGTGGCCTGATCCAAAGGCTCCCTTTTCATAAATTGCATCAAGTGGAGGAGCAGACCCCATGGAAATGCTTGTAAAAAAAAAGTTTCTTTCCAAATTTTGCGTGTTTATTCACATATCTTTTTAAATGTTCAGAGGAGGAAAAAAAAGAAATGCAAAACAAAACAGGTTGACTACTTTAAAAAGTTTCTGTCAAGAAGCCTGGATAAAAAGAAAATGCCTAGGATTTTAGCAAGGACATGAATATTGATTCAAGAAGAAAGGATAGATGGCTTCTTGCTTAGTTTGGAGTGGGCAAGGGCTGAGGGGTCTAGTTGTCAGTCATTCAATTAGCACTTATTAAATACCTACTGTGTGTCAAACACTGTGCTAAGTATTAGGGAGACAAAAAAAGATACAACAGTCCCAGCTTTCAAGGAATTCACAGTCTAATAGGGGAGGCAGCATGCAAACAACTTTGTACAAATAAGATACATGGATAAATTGGGGATAATCAATAGAGGGAATCAATGGAGACCTCTGGGAAATTCTACTTTCATCTTTTATAGAAGCCAGGCAAGCCAAAAAGCTGAATTTTACTACCCCTTACTACCCCTAAACTGTATGCATACTCAGTAAATATTTGAGGGAGAGTTGAAGGAAGGAGCTCCAAACAGTGAAATTAATGCTGGCTCCAACTGGTATCTTCAGACGTTGTTGAATGAAGCAAACATAATCTCTCAAAGAAGGAAGATAAGGCAATCTGACAGATTTTGAATGCCAAATGGACTTCTAGGCAGTAGCTAGGAAACAGACAGGTTTCTAAAACCTGAATAATTCTTTCACACATGAGGACAACCTCCAAGATTCCACAGGAAAATGAAACTTGATTTCAAAAATAAACTTGGAGGCTATTTAAAAATAAAAGAACTTTTTATGAGTCAATGCTGAAACAGTTATAAAGGACGACCAGTATTTTGGAATCAACTTTTGAAGAACTCTTCAGAATACTAAAGGACAGTGTTTTATTCACTGTATTTTCTTGAAATAGCTTAGTTCAGCTGGATGGAATTTTTCTTAAAGACTTAAAAAAAAAGAACTTTAAGCCCTTTAGTGGCTTTATTTTCCTTTTAGGCCCCCTTACACAGGCTCAAGACTGTAGCTTCCTAGATTCATACTTTAATCTGAATGCCTTGAGGGTCAAGTCATATCAATCCAATAAACTTTATTAATTATGTGTTATGTGCTAATTACCATCCTTAGCACTGGCAATAATACAAAGAAAGAGAAACAATTAGTACTTACCCTTAAGGAGGTCACATCCTAATGAGGACACAACATAAGAACAAATTGTACATACAGGATGTATATAGTATAAACCAAGAGATAAAAGTGTGTCTTTCCTCTTTAACCTTCCTCATGGTGGAGTGTTAGACATCAGAGGTTGCAGGGATCTTTGTTTTAGCCACATCCAGTTGGTCTCCAGTTGGTCATGACACAAGGCAGCCCTTTTTATTCTCACAGTAGAATTTGTTTATTAAGGCCAGGGATAATTTTATTTATTCT
>CM053597.1:85307701-85339881 GCA_028646575.1 Pseudocheirus occidentalis
CCAAATCGCTGGGGCCCTCTCAGCTGCTGGAGCTCTTAGTGGGGTGCTGCAGCTCCCCCCCCAGCTTTGGCTCACTGAAAGCGCACCCCAGGACCAGCACTCAAGACCCGGATCCAGATCCAGGCCGCTCAACGCAAGAGCCCTTGGCCTCGATGGGTCGCGTCAGCCCCCCTGCTATCTGCAGGCCGAGGGCTCTGAAGCAGCCGCTGCGGCTCTCAGACAGTCCTGCTGGTACAGCCGCCTCTCGCTGCCTCCTTGCCCTGGGAGCAGTTTGGCCGGACCCGCTCTTCTCCTCCCCAGTTAGCAAAATCCACTGACCTTTCTCTTAGCCTTTTTGTCTTCTGGCCTGATAAATGTGGTAACTGTGCCTCCAGTGCAGCAGATCTGCTCTCCTGTAGCCTGGTTCCCCGCCCGATGCCCCAGGGCCTGAGCCGGCAGGGGTTTCAACCGTGAGTCCCAGACTGCTGGGAAGAGCCCCGCCTGCTGCGCTGCCTGTAGCTGCCTGTCTTGTGGAGAGTTTTGGAGCTTGAAAATCTGTTTAGAGTCCCATTTTATGAGTTTTTTAGTGTGTTTGTGTGGGAGCTGTGGTCCTTTGCTGCTTCTATGCCGCCATCTTGGCTCCGCCCCCAAAACCAGCTCTTTTAGGACAAAGTAAAGTATTTTAAAAGCTGGGTTTCTTTGGTGTGCATCTATTCCTTTGAATTAGTATTATTATTATAATATTCACAGGGATCAGGGAGGAAGATGTTAGGACCAGGCTTAGAAAAATATCTTGGAACTGACCAGGTCCAATAAAAAGTATTTTTTTCTAATTAAAATAAATGACCATTAAATCCATGATGATGATGATGATGATGATGATAGTGATGATTGGTATCTAGGTGCAACTGGGTTCTTTTGGCCAATTCTTTTCTTTTAGAGTCTACTTTTGGAAATGGCAAGGAATGAAAATAACTGATATTCAGAAAGACTTAAACTAGACCAATTAAAAGAAAGATAACTCTTCAGCTATAAAAGATTTGCTCTCAGAAGCATAGTCTGTGTTGTTCTTAGTGTGTTTGAAATAAAGTCATCTTTAGCAAAATGAGTATATACATTAATTATCATGGAAAGTAGATGATGGGAACATAATAGTTCCCTAGCATATGCTTCTCTCATTGTTGCAGAAATGGGCTTTTGGAAGGGACCTCCTAGGTCAAGTAGCCCAATTGATAACAGAATTTTTTCTACAGCCTACTTTAGAAGTGGTCACCCATCTCTAGTCAGGGGCAGGAGGAACCCACTACCATTCAAAGCAGCTCATTCCATTTGTGAATAACTCTTAATTGCTAAGCAAAATATTTCTGATACCAGCCCCAAATTTACTTCCTTTCAACTTCTACCCGTTGCTTTTAGTTATGTTCTCCTGGGCCAAGCAAAATAATTCAGACAAGTCTGATCAGTCTTCGACATGACAATATAACTTTCATGTCTACATTGAATCTTCTCTAGGCTAACTGTGCCCAGTTTTTTTCAACTGATCCTCATATAATTTGAGGTTCTTCACTATCCTTGTTGCTCTCCTCTGTAATTCTCTTGCTTATCAATGTTATTCCTAAAATATAGCACTCATAACTGAACATAATACTCCAGATGTGATCTAACCAGGAAAGAAAATAGCATGACAGTCATATGCTTTATTCACTGAGCTGATTCTCTTTTGGTTTTCGTCTGTTTATCTATATTTCTATTTCTCTCTCTGTATACATACATATTTATATTTTTATTCATATTTATGTAGTACCTGAACTGGGTTACCCTCCCAAATTATACTCATCCTGAGAAGTGGTAGGGAATCCTTTAGGTTCCCAGAGGGTGACTGCTACTCTCAAGTTCAAAGGTCACCATTTCCTATAACTATATTTCAAGAGTCCCCACTGGTGAGCTTCCCCTTAACAATCATATAATAGATACAGTGAGCTAAAAACAAAAACATTTACTACGGTAGTATAGTAAAAAACAGTAATTACAAAGCATTCCTCCCCCAGACCTAGGGCATTCTTCTATAAATACACCGCATCTATGGGAAAAATGGGCACAAACTTAGATTAAAATGGTGGTAAGGTACACATGTTCTCTAGTGCTACAGGACCTTAATACACTCCTCATTATGTTCTTCCCTGATTGTACTGTCTTGGTTAAGCAAGTCATTCACATGAGATCTCAGGATTAGTTCTCTGTCTCTTACTATTTGTGATTATATCTGGGATTAGGAGTTGGTAAGGGGCCAATTCCATGTCTTCTTTACCCATACATTAGGATAATTAATTTAGAGCTGGAAAGAAAATTTAAGTTAATATCATTTAACTCTCATTTTATATATGAAGAAATGAAGAGCCAGAAAAGTTATGCGATTTGCCAAAGGTCACACAGTGAATTATTGCAAGATGTAGGATTCAACAGTTTCTTTGACTCCAAATCTACCACATTACATTGCAGTACCTGACATCAATTTTATGGAAACGATCATATTCCTTCAATGAATTCAAGATAGAAAAGGAGAGATAGAGAGAAAGAGACAGAGAGGCACAGAGACACTGAGAAACAAGGAGAGAGTGAGAGAGAACTTTTAGATGAAAATGATGTTAAAAAGTAGAAAGATAAAACACGAGAAATTGAGGCAAACTCCCCATTGCTAAAACAAACAAAAACCATAAAAATAAGTTAAATTCATCAGCATGTGACTATATTAAATATGATGTTCCTAAGAATGCTTATTCTCTTTGTGTGTGTGAGTGAGTGGAAAAACCAACAAACCAGATTTATGACCAAGACTCTTCTGTATAACACCCATGTAAGGAATGTTTCTTGCTTTGCTCTTATAACTCTTTAACTGACTGAGCTTGTCACTGTTTGCTCCTCTGACCCTTCAGTTCATAATCTGTCTGAAATCTGAGCTGGAGAGGAATGTTGCCTTTCTTCTGTCGTCTGTTCCTGGTAGTAGCCCTCTTGGATGCTGTCTCTGCTTGCCATACTTTGTGCCTGTCCATAGATGCTGCAGGATGCTTGGTCTGCTTGCCATCCCTTGTACCTGTCCACAGATGTGCCACATTACTGCATGTGTTTCAGGATCTCTTCGAAGTATTTTGTCCTAATCACCCCATTTGTGAATGTGCCTCAAGGGCTTGGCATACAGCAGCTGCTTGAGTATCCTAGTATCATCTCTTCAATCTATTGTTAGTTGAGCCTGGGAGAATTTCAGTTTTGCTTTAGTTCTGGCAATTGCTCTTATCGCTGGGGACCCTTTATTGCCACCTGACTTCAGCAGAGATGATGAAATTGTTCAGGAAGCTGGATGTATTACTATTTTGGATTTATTTACTTATATGTGTGTTATATCCCTCCAAGAGACTGTTAATTCCTTAAGAGCAGGGACTTTTCAAATTTTTGTCTTTATAGCTCTAGCACTCAGCACAGTGTCCTTCACCTAATATGTGCTTCTGTAATGGGGAGATTGGCAAAAGAAGGCCCAGTCCTTAGAGAGTGCACAGATTTTCTTTTCCTAGTGGATTATGTAGAAAATAGACAATGTTTCTTACTTCATTTCCATCTACCGCATGAAGGCTTGTGAATCTGTTTCTAGCCATGAGTGACTGGTACCGTGGTGACAAGTATTCTAATGGTCTGAGGAACTGGAATTGCTGGTCCATACAGAAGGTTCAATCATACAACCTTTCTGTTTAATCTCTGGCACCTTTCAAGTGAAGATAACTGTGAGTCACTGGTGGTGTAGGGCCACATTGCCCTATGTCCTACCAGGTCACCATGTGTCCTGAGCAGAGCTCTGAAACAGAGCTTATTATCTTTTCACAGTCTCCATGTTATACTCAAATCTCAGCGACCAGGAGGATGAGGGTCCCTTAATCAGTTATAAAGAAGTTCAGAAAAGGAAGGGCTTAGGGGGAAGGATAATGAGTTCCGTTTAGAGCGTGTGGAGTTTGAGATGACTAAGGGATATCCATTTCAGAATGTCCAAAGCACAGTTGTTGATGTGATAGTGGAACTCAGGAGAGAGATTAGGGATGGATAAATAGCTCTGGGAACTATCTGAATAGAGATTATAACTGAACCCATGGGAGCTGATGAGATCACCAAGGAAGAGATTATACAGAGAAAAGAGAAGAGGCCCTGGGTAGAGTATTGGGGGCACCCACAGTTATTTGGCATGACACAGATGATGATCCAGCAAAAGAGATTGAGGATATAACTAGGGAGAAAATAGAAGAGAAGGAAGAGAATGATCATTTGTACAGTGCTTACCATGTGCCAGGCACCGTGCTAAGCACTTTTTATAAATATTGTCACATTTGAACCTTACAACAACCCTGTAAGATGTATGCCCATTTTACAGTTGAGGAAGTTGAGGCAATCAGAAGTTAAATGACTTAGCCAGGGTCACAAAATGAGGAAGTATTCAAATAGAAGGCATCTAAATCCCTTCTACTGCTAATTTATGATAGACACGTAGCCTATGGATAATACCAGCATTGCCTGTCTTCTTTAGTTGTTATGGGGGAAGCCTGACTCTGGGTCATTATATAAATATGAGCTGATATTATTACAAGGTCTTCCCCAGTGCAGACTGGCACGTGGTCTCATTTGTATTCAGTCTCATCACATTCTGCACAGCAGTTCACAGTAATTGTATCTCTTGTCTTAGGGGTATATAAATATGCTGCAAAAGTGCAGGGTCAGCATAAACCAATTCCTGGATGACTCTCCCCAAGGCTTCATAGTGTTAGCAGCTGATAGAGTTGGATGAATTCTGTATTGAGGCACAAGTTTATAGGCCTCTTGTGTTCTCAAGCACAGATGTTGAGTACAGGGAGACTAACCATGAAGAAAACTATTTCACAACCTTCCTACTTTTACTCCTGTTTTTATGAGGAATGAGTTAGGCACCATCCACCATCTATGACGTAACCATCATGGAGTAATCTTGGTTCAATAGGAGTGTGTGGTGAAAACAGTATAATTGTGGATATAGTCATATTAGCAGAGGGGATGTTTTATTCCTCAGAGAATCTGACTTTTGGTCCTGGAGAGTTAGATGAAAGGGTAGATAGACCATAGTAATAGGACCCTGGTGGTGGCTGTCCAAGGTCAATTACAGGATATGTTGTGCAGAGTGGTGGGTAACCATGAGGTGCCAAGCAGCAGTGGTGATGACTGCAGGGAGAAAGCACATTTTCCTCCACATTGGCACCCTGGGTGAAGCTGTGGTCTTGGTGAGTTTGTCAGATCAACCAGATTTGTATAGTCCTGCTAGAGAAAAGACTTATTAATGGTCTCTGCCAATGGCCTTCTCTTGATCTAGCCAACCTGTCCTTTCTCTTCATAGAGGGATTCTTTTAAAGAAAATTTTTATTTACAAAATTTTGATTTTGACATCACCTTGATTTTTCCCTCTATTCCCCCCTTCTAGAGAATCATCCCTTATGATTTTTTTTGAGAAAAAAGGAAAAGAAAAAATTCATCAAAACTGATCATTGCATTGAAAAAAAATCTACATATGCAGTGTTCAATATTTCTGTTCTTCCCACCTCTGCAGAGGAGTAGGGAGAGTGCTCTCCTCATATTTCTCTTTGGGGGCCAAGCCTGTTCTTTGTAATTTTGCAACATTCTTTATTAATTATTTTATGGTGATTGTTTTTTTCCATTTCCATTTGGCAGTCATTGAGTATGTTGTTTTTTTAGACTGCCCAATCCACTTTCATCAGTTTACATAAATCATTCTGTGCTCAGTATTCATTATAGTCTTCATTTCTTTTAGTACAGCAATATTCCATTATATTCAAGTATCACAGTTTAACTTTTCTCAAATCAGTGGTCATCTACTTTGTTTCATTCATCCATCTCTCTGTCTGTCTATCTATCTATCTATCAATCTGTCTATGAAAATAAGATATCCTTATTTCCAGGCTGGAAATGAAATGGCTACTCAGAGGTCTGATCCTAATGTTGATTGATATGGAAACTGACCTGTTCTTTTTCTAGTCTGGGCTGGTTCCCCCCTCCCTGAACATTGTGGTATTGCCCTTCCTTCCCCTCTCCACATCACCATATTGATGTTGAATTTAGTACAGACACCCATTTGGATGTAGACCTACTGAATCTCAGAACTCCCAAACTCAAGCAGTCCATCAGCCCCAGGCTCAACAAGAACAAGGATTGTAAGTGTATGTCACTGTACATTGGCTACTTTATTTATTCTAAGTCATTCTTTGTAAGGTTGGTAAGGCACAAATATTGCCCATATGCCTCTTCTGTGTCACCTTTTCACCTTCATCTTTGCAAATAAGGAGATTAAATTCAAGTGAACTAGTAAGTTAGGCAGTTTGGCAAGTGGAAGAACTTGATAAGAAATCTCATACTTTTTCGCTTTTTCCTGTAGCAGTTCAGTGAATACAATAACATTTGCAGACATCATCTAAAACCTTGTTGTTCCCATTGGTTTCCAGATGCCACTCCACCAGTGTTCAGTGCCTGCCTCGCCCTCATGGGGCTGCTCTTTTGCCAGGCCCATGTGCTGGTTCTTGGGCTTTTGCCCACACACCAGTGAGGTGGAAAAGGCACTGGTCTAAGAGTTAAAAAATTTGAGTTCTGGTTCCCACTCTGCCATTGACTTTAGGTAATTTACTTACTCTCTCTGAGCCTCAGTTTCCTCACCTGTACAATAATAGCCAACATTTGTACAGTGCTTTAGGATTTGCAAAGCTCTTTGCATGCCCCCTCTTTTGGTCCTCAAAACAAACCTGTGAGGTAAGTGCTATTATTATCCTCATTTTCAGTCCTGGAATCTCAGTGGTCAAATGACTTGCTTGGGGACACAAAGTTAGCAAGTGCCTGAGGCTAGATTTGAACTCATATCTTCCTGACTCAAGTATCCTATGGATTGTACCTCCATTTGAACCAGATGATCTCTAGGGCCCCATCCAGCTCTTAACATTCTATTAATATTTCACATAATTATGGATTTTGCCTGCTCTCCAAATACCCTAGTCTGTTTAGCACCAGCTAAGTTACTCAAACTGTGATTTCTCACAGACATTCACAAAGGAGAAATTGTTATTAATGAAGTACAAATTGGTAGCTGTCAGGGAGGGGCTGCCCTCTGTTCACTTATTTCCTGGGAAGAAAGATTGAGACTGGCCTTGGACTGTGCATGGCAAGGTGTCCCTCCTCACCTCAAGTCTAGCTCCTGTTGTGAGGCCAGTCTGGACACTAAACAGTCGCTTGCAGCCTCCCCCTCTGTGTTCCTTCTCTCTCTAATCTTTTGGCTGGTTTTCCTGGAACTCTACCTTAGTACAAACGTGAGAGACTGATGATCAGTCACTGGGCTTTTCCAGATACTGCAAAAACAGAGATAAGAAACCCTGCCACTTGGGAGCTGTGCTGTTGTAGGGGTGGGGATGGTGTAAGATAGAGGAGTGGAGGGAGGAGAATACATGGAGTAAATCCTTTAATAATAATAAACCCTTTAAGCATTTGTTCATTACTCTTTAGTTAAAGAGACACATTAGGTCAATTACATTCTTCACCTGAGCTGCTCTCCATAATCAATTTTTTTGATGCTCTAGCAAGTTCATAATGTTCTTCCAGTACGTCCCCAGCAGAGTGGAGGCAAGGGTAGGGTGGGAGGAAATGCAAGATGAAATCTAGAAAGAAGTCATGGAGGTGGAAGTGGAGATGGGTGTGGGAAGTTTTCCATCTCCTTTGGTGACAAGGACTTCACTTCTCTTTTGTAGCAGAGTGTGAACAGAGTGGGGCTTCTACCTTTAAACTCAGAGTACAGTGTTTTCATATGAGTGACCTGGGGTTTACCCTCTCCATACCTTGATGAACTCATCTGTAAAATAAATGGTTTGGAGTATGTGATCTTTAAGGTTAATTCCAGCTTCAAAAGCATTTTAAGATTCCAGGATTCTGTGTGGGCAAGAGGATGTGGGTCTTGGGATACTGAGGATGTGAGGTGTTTTCTGGCTTAATGCTAGTAAGAGTGAAGATGTTTCAGTGTGGGTTTGGGCTCATTAGTTGTATGGAGAGGTCATGTCAGTCAGTGGGTTTAGTCCTGCATTCTGGACACTGAGTTAGATGATCTGGGTTAGGTTGTTCCTGCCTTCGATTCAATTTAGGAACTTGAGGAAATCACCTTTCTTTTTTTACTTCGGTGTTTCTTTCTGAGAAATGAAAGTTATATTGCCTACTCCTTTGTAGCTGAAAGGACTGTTTGGAGGAATTACTATGTAATGATTTTGTCATACTTCAAGTACCTTTTTTTTTTTGGTGGTGGAAACTGGTGCTATCAAAGCGTAGTATTAAAACTATTGTCTTCTGTATGACATTCAGTGTTTATTCTTCAGAGTGCTGTTTTTGAGAGTGACATGATTCAGTTACTTATTTAAGGGCCCATTGTACAAGGGTCTCATGTTTAGAGGACCATTCACTAAGTTAGTATTCCTAGAAGATCTAAAACCTATGATTTTTAGCGTTCTTTGCTCCTAACTTTCCCATGATTGCTGCAGAAATGAAAGGAGCTACAAGGGATCAGGGGCCCTTTTGTATTTTTCTTTGTTTTATATGGTTGCAACATCCAAAAAATGCATCCCTCAGTGGCCAGCCTCCAAGGATGATAGTAAGGTGCAGGGTAAGGCTGGCCACTGGGTGGTGAATTCTTTGCATTTGGCAATCATTTGAAACAAAGAAGAAATACATAATGATATTGTAATATATAATATTATATAATATGTAATATATACTATAATATAAAATATGAAACCAAGAAGAGCCAGAGTAAAAGATAACAGAAATTTTATGTATGAGTGAAAAAAAAGATGAACTGATCATGTGCCCAAAGTGAGAGATAACTGATGAGCAGTCAAAAAGTTCCATTGATATCCTTGCTATATCAGGAGCAACTGATGGAGAATCTCTCAGCATATAAGTGGATCCCTTACAGCAAACTTATGGGATGATGTGGACAGATGTGGACTTGCCCAAGATGGGTGAGTATAGATGGTTTGTGGTCTGCATTGTTGGAGGGAAGATCCACGTTGATGAAATCAAATCTCCATTTGAGTGTTAGTATTATTGTTACATGTGAGGCAGCTTGGCATAAAAATGACAGTAACAATAGGTGACATTTCTGTAGTGCTTTGATATTTGGGGAGTGCTTTACAAATATTTTATTATTTGATTCTCACAACAGCTGTGGGAGGTGGGTGGGTGCCTTGGAGGAGCTTACTGTGGGGACACAACATGTATACAGAAAAGTAAAAGAAAGGTTTTTAAACAGTTAATGCAAAGCAATTTCTAGGATTGGGATGGCGGAGGGAGGAGGGATCAGAAGAAGCCATGTGTCGGAGGAGGCATTTGAGAAAGGACTTTAGAGAGAGAGAGATGAGGAGAAAAGGCATTCTAAGCATGGCAGGCTGTCCAGGTAAAGAGATAGAGGCAAACGATGGCCATGGAAGAGAAGTGGGGTAAGTGGGGAGCAATGCATCTGGAAACCTAGGCCAGCTGTCTTCTACATACTTTAGTATCAGCAACCATTTCCAGGCTTACCAGGCAGGATCACTGTACCCACTCTGTTATTTATTACTACTCCATGTCCACACACAGAGTCAGATCAGGTTCATCCTTGGAGAAGCCTGCACTTCAATGAGGACTAAGCTCCACCTTTGCACTCTTTGGCCCATTATAGTAACCACTGAGACATCCATACTCCCTAGAGAAAAATTATTTAAATCATAGGTTACTTCTCCTGTATATGAGTTCCCTGAAAAGGGTCAGAGTACAAAGATATTCAATGCACAATATGGATTAAATATGAGACAGGTATTTATCTCATACACATGAAAGAAATGCTAATCAAGTCACAAAAATCAAGAATATGACAGAATGACTTAAGTAATTTACATCTACTCTTGCAGGAGATTGAGTCACAAACATTGGAACATGAAGCAGTCTATGGGATTGCTGAATAGGCATTCTGTATTCCACCTTGGCTCTGTATTGTCCAAAAAGCTTTAGCTTTGCACCTTCTGATTTAATTTTCTTCAATTAAGTATGTTCCTTCCTGCCACTCAGGGTCTCTCAAACTCACAAGCTTACTTCTAAACCTGCACACATTAATTTAAAAAACAAACTAAAACAACAAAAAAACAAAGTGGAAAAGGAAGCCTGGACATGCACTTATCTAGTTGTGTCAATGCTCTATGTGAGAGTGCAGGGCAAGGGTGATTCCTCCATCCCCTCATGAGAAGTCTAGTGAGAGTACTACTTGCCATATGGGAGGGTCATAGGAAGAGTGGGAACTGGAAAATATCTCTTCTTTTAAAATGACAAAGCATTCCAAGATCCTGTCACTGTCTCAGGGTGGGATGAGGACCAAGGGACCATTCAGGGCTCACTACATCATCCTAAAGTGCCAAGTCCTTTTGGTGCTGAGTCACACATGTCTGGCAGCAGTTTCGTCATCTCAGAACCTTGAGCCCCCACAACAGTGAGTCATTCATACCCATGCAGTTGGCCAGAAGCAGGCAGAGAACCTTTACCCATCTTCTTTGCAACCCTTGTTACAAAGGAATCTTCTTTAATTGGATCTCATTTTCACTAGGAATACACCATCCCTGTCTATTGCTGTTTTGTGTATTTAATGCCACTGTTCACTTGATTGCATCGAATGGTATGGTGCCTAGCTATCCAAATACACTTAGGGTTAGCAGATATGAACTTCTGATGATCCTGATTTTGATGAGGCATCTCATTCATAGAACATCATTTCCCATTCACAGTAGTTGCTGTTTTCTGAACTAGGATAAGACATCAGGTTGTGGCTAAATAGAATTTTTGCCCTGACAATAAACAGGTAGCCCATACCTAGAATCAATCATCTGCTTGCTTTTAATGTTGAAATAATCTTTTGGCATGTGTAATAGTTATTTATCTAGTAATGGAGATGACTGAGTGAACTTAAGACACATCTGCAGCTTTGGAATAGACTTTATGTGTGTATCCTGCTTAATAGCAGATATTCACTATACTCTTACCTGCAATTTCCTATGGGATTGACTGACAAACTTTAATAGTAGGAGACTGATTACAGTTTTGCCATTGCAAACTAGGAGCTAGGAGCAAGATAGCGATATAGCAAGATATAACCTCTGGGTCAGCCAGTGATTTTGTTCAGTTCCACAACTATGCATTTCCCACTTAACCTCAACCACCAGTTTGGCTGGATGAGAACTAGCAGATGTGAAATTCTAATGAGCCTGATTTGTGCTTGATCACAAAGGGATACTGGAAGAGTGAGTAGGGGTGGAACAATACAAATTCATCCCTTTCCTCACTCCTGGGGATTGAATGTCCTCCAGACAGGGGTCAGCAGTATCACCTTCATCCATGAAGGATTCTATATTTCATGCTATATTTCCTGGGTTTGTAATTGAGTGAAATATTTTTATCCTCTGCTTATAGCAGAGACATGGAAAATATGTAAAATGGCTTTCTCAAAACTGTAGGGGAAGTTAATTGTGTGATTAGAATCTGAGCGGTGCTTTGTCCTTGTGTCAGGATGAGAGGTTCGCTGCATTTTTCCTCCCGTCCTGTTAGATCTATGTTGGCCATCACATTTTGCTTGTCTTGGAGTTTGGGACAAGTGACTATGAATATATGGTGCCAAGCAGAGGTCCTGAAAGAATACATCTGTTTAGTAACTGTAGCCTCTTATAAATGGAAGGAACTTTAGTTCAACTGGTAAAGAGGGAACTGAAACCCAAGAAAGACAAGTGAGGAGATAGATAGATAGAGATAGAGAGTGAGAGTGTCCTGTGGTTGCCATCAGTGAGCTCAAGTCATTTGACACTGGTGAATTATACACTAGATGGGGTGCTGAATGAATATTTCAATGTGATTATTGATGCTATGTTGTAGAAATTATGGAGAAGAGAGCTTCTGCATGGCTGGAGATTGGCAAACAGCAGAATTTTAGGAACAAGCCCTCAAACCATTACCTGGTGTGCTTGATTCCTGGAAAAATTGCAGAACAGATAAAAACATGGCTTGTGAACCCTTAGAAGTGGCAAGCACTGTGAACCAGAAAGGATTTACTAAGAACAAGTCATGCCAGTCTAAACTAATTTCCTCGTTTGGCAGAGTTATTTGGTTAATAGACCAAGGAAAACAGGTGAGATACATCCAGATTTCAGTAAAACCTTAAAAAAACTTCTTTGATAACTTTTGTGGGCAAGATGGAGAGAGATATGGACTGGATAGGTGACTAGAATGGATGAATTCAGAGCTGGTGGAAAGATGAAATTTACAGAGCATTGATTAATGGATTAATATCAAGTTGGGCTTAGCCTTTGGCTGTGTTGTATTCAACATTGTTGACAATGATTTGAAGACAATAAATAACATACTTATCAAACCTGTTCATGACACAAAAGAAGGTTTAGCTAATACAACAGATAACAGACTAGGCATCCCCAAAGATCTCAACATATTGAAATGATAAATTGAATTTATCCATAGGGAGAGCATATGTAATAAAGTGAAATTTTGTAGGAAAAAAATATAAAGTTTTACCTGAGATCACAGAGTTAGACGAAGGGGTCTTCAAGAGGCCAAGTTGCATAGTGGGTAGAGCACTGGACTTTGAGTTAGGAAAATATTTAACTTCTCTCTACCAAAGCATCCACATCTGTAAAATGGAGGGAAGAATAGTGCCTTTATTGCAGGGTTGTGAAGATCAAATGAGATAATTCATGTCAACTTCTTTGTAAACTTGACAGTACTAACATAAATGCCAGCTATTATTGTCACAGACCATTGAGTCCAGTACCTTCGTTTTATAGATGAGGATACTGAGAGAAGAGAGGGTAAATGACTTGCTTTGAGTCACACAATTAATAAGTTTCCAAGGCAAGATTTTCACCCAGGTCTTCCTGACTGTAAGACCAGTGCTCTATCCTTTACTTGACCTGCCCATGCACTTAGATTAGAAAAATGCACTATTTGAGTATAGGAGTGGCAGGCATGGCCAGATAGAAGTCCACATGGAAAAAGGCCTAGGGGTTGGCTGGGATTTATGCTTTGGGAAGTTAACAGTGTGAAGTAGTCACAGAAACTCTAGTTTGACATTATTCTTCATTAATAGCTATAGATTGTCCAGAATTAGAGGCTCATAATATGGTGGGTGGCCCAAATCAAGAACAGCAAAGAAAACAACAGTCTTAATTTGAACTGAGTGCTGAAGATATAAATACAAGCAAAGAGAAAGTTTCTGCCCTCAAGCAGTTTAAGTTCTAATGGGGGTAAACAACACATAAAAGAGAAGGTGAAAAGAAGGAATTGATGGAGGGATTGTAGAAAGATAGCAGAATAAGGCAGCAAACTACTGGGCTCTCCCAAATCTCACTAGAGATAATTTAAAATACTGCCTCAAAGTAAATTTTAGAGCAGCAGAAATAATTAAAAATTGAGATAAAGCAGTCATGTAGCTGAAGACATTAGGAAAGATCAGACCTCTGGTCTGGATTGATTGAAGTGGAGATATCTCCCTGAAAGATCCCAACTTGAGTCAACAAACAGAAGCCCTGGGGGCAGCTGTGTAGGTGGCAACCTTAGTTTCTAGAACTTTGCCACTGTATCTAGTGTGGGGTTTGAGAGCTTGATCAGGGGAAGATTGTGGGGGCCCTCCAACATGTAGTTTGTCCCTTGTTCCCAAAGAGGATTATGACATCAGGATGATAATGACATGATTTGCAAATGAATTGTGTTTGAGTGAAGGAGGGCTGTGCAAAATCACTAGCCTCACTTTGTCCTCCAGAGCCATATGGGTCCACTGGCCAAATATAGATCAGGATGACTGGGAATGGCCCCTGATCAAGAACAGATAAGCAAAAGGAAAGTAGATAAGCAGGAAGAGACTTGGCTCAGTGATTGAAATAAAGATTGGAGTGGAGAAGATGAGAGCTGAGGAACAAAAGAATTCAAAAGGTAGGATGATGAGGGTAGGGATAAGGAGGAAGGAAAGAGAAGGGTCAAAGATTAGACTAAAGAATATAGGACCTTATGTAATCCCTTCTGATTTAATTTAGAATTTACTTCTTTTATAGGAGCAAATTATTTCATACAAAAGAGGTGTGAATGGAAGAATTGTTACAGTGGAGGGGAGAATGGAGTGAAGTGGGGGTAGTGAGGGAACCTTGTTGTCATTGGAACTGAGTTTACATTTAGTAGAGCATAGAAGTTTTCTTAATTTATAGAGAAATAGAGTAAAGGGATAGCATAAGGAGGGAATCTTAGAAAGGTGTGCAGATTAGGAAGGCAGTGGTCAGAAGTAAATTAGATTTCTGAGGAGGAGTGTAAAAAGAATGAGAAAGATAAAACAGTAAGGAAAATAGGATGGAGAGAAATACATAACTAGTCATTTAAACTTGGAATATGAATGGGATGAACTCACCCATAAAACAGAAATGGATATCAGAATGGATCAGAAACCAGAACCTGGCAATATGTGGCAATATAGCAAAAGAAACACATTTAAAAATGAGAGCCACACATAGAATAAAAATAAAGGGCTGGAGTAGAATTTATTATGTTTCAGCTGATGTAAAAAAAAAATCAGTGGTAGCAATCATAATCTCAGTCAAAGTTAAAGCTAAAACAGATTTAATTAAATTAGATGAGCAGGGAAACTAGATTATGTTAAAAGGTACCATAGACAATGAAGCAATATCAGTACTAAACATAGATGCACCAAGTGCTACAGTATTCAGATTTTTAAAGGAAAAGATAAATGAAATAGCAAAACTAAAAGACTGGGGAATTTAAATCTTCTCCTATCAGAGCTAGATAAATCTAACAAGAAAATGAATAAGAAAGAATTTAAGGAGATTAATAGACTCTTAGATAAGGTAGATATGATAAACATCTAGAGAGTACTTAATGGGAATAGAAAGAAATGTAACTTTTGCTCATCAATACATAGAATCTTTACAAAAGTTGACCATATATTAGGCCATAAACCTAACCATAGTTAGGTGCAGAAAGGCAAAAATATTAAATACCTTCTTTGCAGATAATAATGCAATAAAAATTAAAGTTAATAATGGACCATGGAAACAGATTAAAAATTAATTAGAGACTAAATAACCTAATCTCAAAGAACAAGTGGGTTAAGGAACAAGTCATGCAAGCAGTAAACAGTTTTGTCAAAGAAAATGATACTAATGAGACAACATATCAAAATTGATGGGATGCAGCAAAAGTAGTAATCAGAGGAAAATTTATATCTCTAAATATTTACATCAGTAAAATAAAGAACAGATCCATGAATTGGTTATGCAATTAAAAAAATAGAAAAAAACAAAAACTCCCAATTGACCACCAAATTAGAAATACTGAAAATTAAAGGTTAGATTAATAAAATTGAATGGAAGAAAACCATTGAATTAATAAACAAAACTAGGCGTTGGTTTTATGAAAACATTAATTAACTAGATAAACCATTGGGATAATAGGATCTAAAAAAACCCAAGAAAACCAAATCACTAATATTAAAAATTAAAAGGGTGAATGTACCACTAATGAAGATGGAATTAAAGCCATTATTAGGAGTTACTTTGTATAATTATATGCCAGTAAATTTAACAATTTAAGTGAAATGGAAGAATACTTGCAAAAACATAAGCTCCCCAGATTAACAGAAGAGGAAATAGAATTTCTAAATAAATGTATTTTAGAAAAGGAAATTTAATAGGCCATAAATGAGCTTTATAAGAAAAAAGCATGAGGAACAGATGGATTTATAAGTGAATTCTACCAAACATTTATAGATCAACCAGTTCCGATATTAAATAAATTGTTTGGAATAATAGGAAAGGAGTCCTATTAAAATCCTTTTATGAAACAATTATGGTGCTGATATCCAAATGAGGAAGAGCAAAAACAGATAAAGAAAATCATAGACAAATTTCATTAATGAATATGGATATAAAAATTCTCATACTAGCTAGGAGATTATGACAATATATCAGAAAGATTTTATATTATGACCTAGTGGTATTTATACCAGGAACGTAGGGTTGTTTTCATATGAGGAAAACTATTAACATAATTGATTTTATCAATAACAGAAGTAACAAAAATCACATTATTATATTAATAAAAAGCTATTGATCAATTACAACATTCCTTCCTATTAAAATCGTAAGAATAGGTATAAATGGATTTTTTCTTAAAATGAAAAGAAGCCTCTACATAAAGCCATCAGAAAGGATTATTTGCAATGGGACTAAGCTAGAAGCCTTCCAAATAAGATCAGGAGTGAAACAAGGATGCCTATTGTCACCAGTATTATTCAGTATTGTACTAGGAATGCTAGCAATAGCAATAAGAGAAAAAAAAAGAAATGGAAGGAATCGCTTATCCCTGAGAACATTGATTTTCACAGTGAGAGGTAGGGTGATGTAGCTGATACAGTGTAGGGCTTACAGTCCAAAAAGTTGTTTATCTTTTCAAATACTGCCTTGGTCATTTATGAGTTGAATGACCATGGGCAAGTCATTTAACCTCTTCTATCCTCCATTTTCTCATCTGTAAAATTGGATGAATAACAATACATATAGCAGTTGTCTCAAAATTAGTTTAGCTGTTAGTTTCAAATGAAATAAAGTATGCAAAGCAGTTTGCAAACTTGAAAGTGTTGTATCATTGTCAACTATTGTTTTCATACTTCTGTATATGAGGTAAGATACATGATAACTCAAGTTGAGATTTGTTTTTATTTTGTTAAAGCTTGGACACATTCCCATGTTTGATAACGTAAGAGCCAGGAAGTAGTTTTCTCTTGAGATAATTGTATTTTTAGCTTATATACCTTTCTGAACTAAATATAGTATAGCATCTTAATTTTTAACTATCCCCTCATATGTGAAATTGACCTTTCTCTGTGAATTTTTAGGCACAGAAGTATCTATAGAGACGGGTACCATTTTAATGTAAACATTTACATAATGAGGGTACTTGCTCATCCAATGCCAACCCCCACTCAGAGAGGATAAATGGGGACATGATGGGTGGCTTCAAGGACTTGAAGTACAGTCATGTGGAAGAAGAATTAGATATGTTCTCTTTGGCCCCAGAGGAGAGACCAGGAGCAGGTGATGGAAGTACATTGTAAGGGAAAACTTCCTAGGCATTATGCTATTCAAAAGTAGAATGGGTTGCCTTGGGAGATGGTTGATTTTCCTTCAAGAGAGAAGTCTTTAGGTAGAGACTGGATGACCAGCAGTCAGTGTTGTCAGCAGTGTTGTAGAGGCAATTTCTATTTCTATGTGGTTTAGACTAGATAAGATCTGAAGTCCCTATTGGATTTGTGATTCTATAAGTACCAGGATGGATAGCGACCACACTTAGAGCCAGAGAAGATAGAAACTTTCGAATGTTCATGTGTGCAGGATATTTATCCCTTCAAAGGGAGAACAGGTGATAGTGGGATTGAGCAATACTAGAGGGTACCCTTCTTTTTAAGGATATTCTGGGAAGAAAAGGCAACATCTCCCCTTAGTAACTCCCAGTACAACATTATATGAAAACTTAGTAACTTGCAATACAATACAATATGAAAAGTGCTTCTTGAAATAAAACCTAAATGTCTTCCATTGGAATTAAAGCTCATTAAGATTTGTTCTTAGTGAATATAGAGAACATCTGGGTCATCATCCTCCATTAGTTATGTGTTCCTGTTATGGTTTCATCTCCTTTTATTTGTCTCTCCTCTCAATCCCTCTTTGTACCCTTTAAATCTGGAGCTCCATTAACCAAGGAGAATTGAAAATAGCTATTGATTAAAATAGGGGCTGAGAATATAGGTTTTGAGGTTTAGCAAAATATCCCATGCTATTTTTGTGTTTAGAGAAACCCATTATACCTCATTATAAATACTTTGCCCCCTTGAGCTTACAAATCCTGTATTTGAAAGGATATTATGTCTCTATGTTAGATTAACTTGCATTTATCTTAAATAATAACTGTTTTAGGGCTATTAGATAATGTGAAGCAGGAAATTGTGTTTTGCCAGCTTCAAATAGAGTTCACAAATGGCAAGAGTCAAGTTCAGAAATTCCTAAGTATGAGTGGGTTTGAATTTGAAAAAAACCAAAAATATTCTTCTACTTGTTTTTATAGATCTTTTAAAGGATAGGAAGTTTAAAGACTTCCAGGTATCCTGGAAGAGACAGCATGATGTACCCCTCAATACATTATGCATCCATCAAACCATCAAACAAGCAATATTAAAGCATTTATTTAGTGCCTTCTGTGTGACAGGTACTGTCCCAGTTGCTGGGAATACAAAGACAAAATAAAATAGCCCTTGCATTGAAGGAGTTTATAGTCCATCAAGTGAGACATGTATATAAATAAGCATATGAAATATATATACAAAAACATGTAAAATTTCTATAAGGAATTTAGGGAGAAGGACACTAGCACCTGGGTCTGTGAGTTGTGGAGAAAGAGGGTGGTATGTTGTTCATTCATTCTCAGTCACATTTGACTCTTCATGACCACATTTGGGACTTTCTTGACAAAGATACTGGCGTGGTTTGCCATTTCCTTCTACAGCTCCTTTTACAGATGAGGAAACTGAGACAAACAGGGTTAATGACTTGCCCAGGGTTGTACAGCTAGTGTTTGGGGCCAGATTTGAACTCGGGAAAATGAGTCTTTCTGACTCTAGACCCAACATGCTATCCATTGTGTCAGGATGTAGAGGATAAAGTCTTGGATTTTGAGTCAAGAATATAAAATGCTGCTTTAGCATTATTAGCTGTGTGATTATGGATTGAGAAGTCACTCATCCTGGGATTCAGTTTCCTCATCTATAAAATGATGATTGTAGCATTTGTCTGTGGTGTCTACCATCTTGAACGGTTGTTTTGAGAGTCAGAAAAAAAATGTATGTAAAGTGCTTTGTAAACTTCAAAATGCCACATAAATGTCAGTAATCATTATTTTCCTCGCAATTCAGAATGTTGCTAGAGATGGGCAGTGGGAACAGTTGTCCAGAGAACAGCCTGGATGTGAGGGTCACGGGATGGATCTAGGGGTGTAGGTCAGGAAATCTCACTTACCTTAAACATTCCTGAACGTCATTTCCTTAGCAAATAAACAAATATTGATGGAGAAATGTGTCATTACATCAACAATAATGAATGGATGTTAAGTTGGCCCTTAGAGCATATCTGTAGCCCTGGGCCACAGAGATTTAGACACTTGATAGTAAACCAAAGAATTGATAGAGAAGTTCTACATCCTTTCTCATTTCATTTCTTTTCTTTTTTTTTGCTTTTTTTTGGAGGGCAGTTGGGGTTAAGTAACTTGCCCAAGGTCACATGGCTAGATTTTGTGTTAAGTGTCTGAGGTCATATTTGAACTCAGGTCCTCCTGACTCCAGGGCGGGTGCTCTATTCACTGCGCCACCTAGCCACCCAGTCATTTCATTTCTTTGAAACTACACTTTCACTAAAAGCATTGGGGATAGCATTGATTAACACTCTGATGGTAAACAGAATCCTGGCTAAGGTGTTGAATTTGCTAAATCATCATATGTTTTGATGCTGTATGCCATAAGTAAACAAATTATCCTACCCCATCATTGTTGCTGAACTGTGATTTCCCTTATGCTGACAACACTATAAGACAGCATCTCTTACAAACTCCAGTAAGTCAGTCATAGTATCTTTCATATCTATCTCCTTTTTTTTCATTCCCTTCTTAATTATCATGTTACTTCCCCAGCATACAGAATGATTTCTTCAGAGTAGGTGTTCCAGGAATCAAGATTTCTAGGATTCCTTTGCAGAAACTCCTCCCTTCCCCTGCTCCTGCCGTGTGGAGGGGTTGACCCCCTACTTTCTGATGCTTTGCTGTTGTGAATTAGGTATGTCCTGCTCCTGGTCATAGCTGCTGCTATGGAGATAGTCATGTCTTGTGCTGTCCTCCCTGTGTCTGAGGGGATGCTGTTTCTCTGGCGTCAGAACCAACAGACCCGTGATCTATGATGAGTGATGACTTTCGAGATCTTCTCTGCTTAGTCTCCTCTCTGTATTAGGTCATTGTAAGACTTCACCATCATTCATTAGTAGAGGGAGTAAAACTGGGGAGAGAGATCAGTGGTCACAGCAACATGAAATCATTTAATCTGTTCTGGACCTCAGTGTCCTCATCTGTCAAAAATGGATTAGATCATCTCTAAGAAGCCTTTCAGAACTAACAGTTCTACCCTCATTTTCACCACGCTGGGGGAATTAGTGACTAAGTCAAGATTCCAGTTCAAACAATTAGTTGTTGTTTGTTTTAGATGATGTAGTATCACTGTCTGTGTTTGAGTATAGTTGTAAAGATGAAAAGACTTAGAGGCAGCATGGTGTAAAGACCTCTGGATTTAGAGTCAAAGGTTCTGGGTTCAAATTCTGTCTCTCACTGCGTATGTGACTTTAGGCAAGTTCACTCAACCCCTCTGGGCTTCAGTATCCTGATCTGTAGAATAATGAGGGGGACAGGCTAGATTACTACTAATGTACCTTCTTACTTTGAATGCATGATCTAATAACAAGATGCACTGGGATGCCTCTCTTGCCTGCTGCTCTCACTTTCCCTGGCCTGTAGGCCTTGTGATCAACACCAGTCATATAAGGAGTCAGTGGCTAAGGGAAGTTTTAAATGTAAGGGTCTTCACATGCATACATAGAAATACATAGTTTTCCTTTGTTTTATTAGATAATAATCCTCAGCTGGGTGTGCTGCCTGTATTTGAATGCAGCTGAGCAGGCCCCTGAGCTCTGAGGCAGCGAGTGGAGGAGACAGTGCAGGACAAGACAGTGGAAAAACCAGGAGTCAAGGATCTGGGTTCAGAGCCCAGTTCTGATACAGGGTAGCTCTAGCTCACCTAGTTACCTGGACCAAGGCTTCCTCGTCTCATCACTAGATGACCTTTGAGGACCCTCTCAGCTTTAGATCTATCTTCTGTCCTTTGATGCATAGCAGGGTGTGGGGCAAAGAGGTTTGGATTTGGCATCAAATCACTTAGGTTTGAGAACCATCGCAGCCATTCATTCTTTCTGTTACCTTGGGTAAATCACGTATTCCTCTTAACCTCAGTTTCCCTCACCTGTAAAACTGAATGGTAGTACTTATACTACTGACCTTACAGGATGGCTGATAAAATACTATCTTTTCCTGGGAGCCTTCCCCAATCCCTTTGAATTTCAGTGCCTTCCTTCTGTTAATTATTTTCTAGTTATCCTGTTCATAGCTTGCTTTCTATGTACTTGTTTGCATGTTGCCTCTCCCATTGAATTATAAGCTCCTTAAGGGCCAGGGCTGCCTTTGCCTCTTTTTTGTATCCCCAGAATGCAGCATAGTTCCTGGTATACAGTAGGTGCTTAATAAATGTTGATTGATACTCATGAGATGTGAACTATTACTGTTATTGTTATTCACATCTATAGTACGTATTCAAAATAGTTCTTAATATTTTTTATTGTCTCTTACATATGTGGGTAGTCCTGCTTCTTTCTTCAAAAAGAGCAAGTCCATAGCTTACAGTTACATGTCAGGCCGGTCCGTTGCTGCTAGTGTGTGCCAGGCATCCATAGTTATGCTACCACCAAGCCTTTGCTTCCAGGCGTAGCCTTTCTTCTACCTTCCTGTTATTATTTCAATAAGCCAAGGGTTGGCAGGGACCTCAGACGTCACTTATTCTCATCGCCTCATTTTATAGATGAAGAGATGGGGGTGTAGAGAGCACAAGTAATTTTCCCAAGGTCATATATGTAATAAATAGCCTGGATGTCACTCAGGGTGCCCTGACTCTGAATATACTGTTTTTTCCACTGTGCCACATTCTACCCATTTACAGGGAAGAGAAAAACGAACAGTAGCTGGGTCTGATAAACATCTCACGTCCTTCCCAGGCCAGCTGCCACCTTTCCCCAATTATCTGTGTTCCAAACAATGAATCATAGCTCATATATCATTCCCTCCTTCAAGAAAGCATTCACCTGAAGCCCCATTGGATTTGTGCTTTTCTTGGCCTTTCACTAACGCATATCACAACATGCAGACCATTTGTGACTGTGTAAAGCAAACATTTATGTTGTGCTTAAGGTTTCCAAGGTGCTTTGCATATATATATATATGTATTGTGTGTATATATATGTATATGTTACTTCATTTGATTTTTTTTATTACATATTATCCCCATTTTACAGCTCTGGAAATTGCCTGAGGTATATTTAGCTGAAATAACTTCCCCAGGGCAAAACAGCTAGAAAGTATCAGAGGAACAACTTGAAACCAGGACTTCCTGACTTCAAATCCAGTAATTTGGCCATTATACAAAGAAATACTAACACATGATTTTCATCAGCTGTGTGAGGATTCACACTAGCATCCTGCTGGTCATCAGGTTTGCAAATTTATCAAAGAACTCCTCACCCTCCTTCATCCCTCTTATTCAGGGGTCAAGTCTTATCATTTTATCTCCACAGTATCTCTCATATTCATCTCCTTTTTTTTTCCCCTGTTCACTTACATATTACTCTAGTTCAGCCTTGAATCTCTTTTTACCATTATTACATTGCAATAGCCTCCTAATTGATTGTTGTCCTTCCTCAAGTCTCTTCTCTATCTGTATCTCTTATTCCTGGAACTTTTTCTATCAAGCCACAGAAACCTTCACCCCTAGAATTCTCACATTGTGTGTGCCCTCCACCCTCACGGTTTCTTCTTCCAATTGCTTTGTTCCTTCCAGAACTTTCATTTTAAGGCGGATGCCCAGATCTGTTATCCCTTCAGTTTCACAATGGGCTAAGTTTGTGATTCTAATCCAAGGGCTTTCTCAATCACAGGGCGTTTAGGTACTACTTTCCCTACTTCTCCAGCTTCCTTTTATATAAAGGAAGCTTTATTGAATATAAGCTTCTTGAGGGCAGGGACCGTTTTCCTTTCTGCTTGTATTTATGCTTCTCTTGCTTAGCGCTGTGCCTGGCCCGTGGTAAGCACTTTGTAACTGCTCCTTGACTTTACCTTACAGCTGCCAACGTGTATTCTGAAAACTGTCTGCCTGTGTTTTTCCCTTGTCCAGTGAATTCCTGTGGCCTTAGAATCAGATACAGCTCCACTCTTGGTGATCTGAACCCCTTTACAGCCTTAATTCAATCTGCCTTTCCATTATTTCCCTTCATACCCTCTCTAATTCTGTCAAATTGACCTTGTCTTTCGTCACAAATGACATTATGTTTCCTATCTTGGAGCTTTTGTTTTGACAGTACCCTTTGTCTTAAATGTCTTCTCTTCCCAATTCTATCTTGTAGAATCCCCAAATTTTCTCCAAAGCTCAGATTAAAAGTCATCTCCTTTATATGACCTTTCCTGGAAAGGGAGGGTTCCCAGGTAGGGAAGCTTGCTGGCAAGTGGGTAAGAGGAAATAGGGAGGGGCAGTGACTCAGGAATGAAAAGAACATGGCCTGGGCTCTCCATGAAATGGTCATCCAGGACAGGGGCTCACCAATCAGGCGAGTAAGCTTTTCTTCTTATTAAAAGAAAGATATCATTCTTATCATCAAGCAGAAGGTCCCTTCCCCATATTATATTCCATCTGAAAGGTTGCTTATTCATGAGGCACGGAGGTGGTACATTGGATAGAGCAAAAGCCAGGAAGACCTGAGTTCAAACCCAGCCTCAGAACCAACCTTGCTGGTTATATGACCTCGAGTAAGTCATTCCACTTTGGTCTGCTTCTGTTTCCTGGCTGTAAAGCGGGGCTAATAATAGCACCTATCTTTCAAGGCTGTTGTGCGGATAAAAGAGAGAGAGAATTTCTAAAACATTTAGTACGTTGCCTAAGACCTAGTAGGGACTGTATAAGTATTATCTATTGTTATGGCACAGATGTTTGAGCTGACTAGGAGCTCATCTTTCCCCACACATTAGAACTCAGAAACTAGTGATGTGGAAGGGAAACTCAAAGGAATTAGAGAGAAATATGGGCTAAAGACCGACAAGTCATTTTAGCCTTTGAGCATTGGCAAAGTCTCTGGCTCATAGGTTA
This sequence comes from Pseudocheirus occidentalis, assembly GCA_028646575.1. Classification (NCBI taxonomy): domain Eukaryota; kingdom Metazoa; phylum Chordata; class Mammalia; order Diprotodontia; family Pseudocheiridae; genus Pseudocheirus; species Pseudocheirus occidentalis. The sequence goes on from CM053597.1 coordinate 85,331,865, forward strand.
CCTTCATTCAGCCTCCAAGAACCTATTTTTCATCTTTGGCTTCAGTGGGGACAAATCCAAGCATGAGCAAATGCAGCTAGTCTAAGAACAATTAAATCAAGTCCCTGTTCAGGGAGCTGGGGAGCTGCTTCCCCCTAACTCATCAGGGAGAATCTGGTTAGGCTCCTCTGGGGTCAGAGCATCACTTCCTCCATTTCCCTACCTCCTCCCCCTTCCCCACTTAATCTCTGTGAGCCGGGTAGGGCTTTAAACATCCCTAGGCCCCAGGTATGGATCAGTGTTGCTGATTAGGGACTGAGGGTAGCATGCAGCTTGATGGAGTTGTTGGGCACATCTCAAATCAGTTTTAACAGCTTTCCCCAAAGCACAGCTGTAAGACAAAGAAATGGATTTACCAGAGCTGCACACAAACCAGTTCCTATTATGTTGGAAAACATAAATAAAAGAAAAAAGAAAAGCCTAAAAGAGAGAAATTATCTTATAAAGCACCTCAGCAAAATAGCATTCAGTGCACACCGACAACACAATGGTGTAGTCATCCGTGTGTATCAACCTGTAGTTTTTAATGACAGAGATATATAAACAAGTAGGCGAAACACAAACCCAAAGCCTCTGTTTCTTTTTTTTTTTTTTAACTCATTCTCTTAGAGGCTGAGTTGGTGGATGTGTAACAAAAACAGCTGGAATGACAAAGATTTAGGCCGAGAGCTATTCAGGTTGGATAAGCACAAGGGAAAAAGAACAATGGGTATTTTGGAAGAATACTCTCTCCACCCTACCTCCCAGTTGAAACACTTTCTGTTAATTGGGCAAAAAATCTTCCTTTCCACCATCTCTAAGGAAATTCACCGCTCCCTGTTTTTCTCTGAATTTCTAACAGGTAAGAGCTGTGGTTGAAGGGGGTCCTCAGGTTGATCAGGAATTATCCTTTCATTTGACAGATGAGGAAACAGAGGCACATAGATGAGAAATGACTTGCCCAAAGCCCTTCATAATGCAAACCTTCTCTCCTGATTTATACCTTACACCTGGCTATGTACTCCATGGTTCAGGAACCGTAGTCCCTGTTCTATTTGTCACACAAGATACTTCATCTCCCAACTCCAATTCATTTGCTTTAGTTGTCCTCCATGTGAAGAATGCTCTCTTCCTTGTCCCTGCCTCCTGGCTGACCTGGCTACAAGTTTCGATTAAAATCCCTTCTTTTCCAGTTTCCATTACTGTTAATGCCTTCTCTCTGAGAATGGGTCCAGTTCATCCTTTTTTTTTTTTTTCTGAATTCATGTTTTATTTCAAGAACTGTAGATCATATGCTAAGTTGACAGCACGTCCTTTACCATGGAACTTGATGATGGACAAAGTAGACACATACACACACACACACCCATACTGGATTCTGTTTATGTTGCTTTCATAGCTGGGGTTTTTTTTAGACCTTGCCTTGAAGTACAGTATAAGCAAAGCCATTCCTCCATAAGTAGCCTAGTACATAATTCTTTCTGCCGTTAAGGGTGTACGAATTGAAGTATTTCTTAAAACCGGTGAATTGATACTGTCAGATTCTGGACCTGCCATAATTGAAATCCCGAACACAGAAGCTGCCGCAGCTGCTGCCCTTCACTGTCCGCTGCCACCCCAGTTCATCCTTTACATATCTTGTTCATTAGAGAGTATTTCTGCATTTCTTTGCATCCCTAGACCTCCTAAGTATTAAATACTTAATAAATGGTTGTCAACTCATTGATTTTTGACTTGAATCAGATCATGGGTAGCCAAGGTGACTTATAAATCCAGGCTTCAACATCATTCTGTATTTGAGAGAGTTTAAGAAGACCTCTAACATAGACTTAATATGGTATTTTCTTTTCTTGCCATACTCTCCCTCCCCTCCCCATCCACAATAATCAGATCTGTCTGGGAAAGTGGAAAGATTGCAGAATTTGGCCTCAGAGGGACTGGTTTGATGCCTGCTTGACTCTGCCATTTACGACCTGTGTACCCTTAGGCAAGTAACTTAATCTCACAGGTTTTTGGTTTTCCTCAGTTGGAAATTAAGCAGATTTTACTCAGTGACTTCTAAGGCTCCTTCTTACTAAATCTGTGATCCTGTAGCTATGCTATAAATAAATTAATGATCATTTATAAAGCTCCTACTATGAGCTAGGCACTGTGCTTGGTGCTGCTTATGCAAAGACAGAAAAATGAAATGATGCCTGTTCTCAAAGAGCTTATATTCCATCAGGCACAGAAATAGCGAGAAGACAGGAATAGACCCTGGCTAGGAGGGAGGCCCGGTGACATGTCTTGTGCAGTGTGATCGCTTTGCCTTCACTCATGTCTTCTGTCAACCTAACATAGTAATTATCCCTTTGCCTCTAAGTTCTAATATTTCTGATTTGATTTCTCATTCCAGTCTTAATCAGTTCCTAGTAAAATCCATTCCAGACTTCACTGAACTCTGAATTCTAACAGCTTTTAGTGGCTATAGCATATACTTGAGTATTTAAAAGTCACAGAACTGGAATGAGAATGTAGATGTCATATAGGCCAGTGGTTCTCAAACCTTTTGGTCTCAGAACCCCTTTACACTCTTAAAAAACATTGAGGACACCCCTTCCCACAAAGCTTTTGTCTGTGAGTTATAACTGTAGATCAGTTTTATGAAGGCCTACAACATCTTCCAGAAGTAAGACCCCCCCCCCCCTCCCTCAAAGATGTCACATTCACCATAGAGGATTGAAATGCAAAGTAGGAAATCAAAAGATACTTGGAATAACAGGCAAATTTGGCCTTGGAGTACATAATGAAGATGAATAGAGTTTTGTCAAGATAACTCACTGATTGTCGTAAACACTCTTTTTTAATAACTGAAAAGGCAACTCTATGCATGGACATCACAAGGTAATCAATATCAAAATCAGGTTGATTATATACTTTGCAACTAAAAGTAGAGAAGTTCAATATAGTTAAAACAAGACCTGAAGCTGACTCAGATCATGTGTTTCTTATTGCAAAATTCAGACTTAAATTGAAGAAATTAGAGAAAGCCATTGGACTGTATAGCTATGACCTTAATAATATCCCTTATGAATATGATATATTTAAGATACTAGATCTAGTAGACAGAGTGCCTGAAGAACTATGGAGCGACATCTGCAATATTGTACAGGAGGTATCAACAACAACAACAAACGTTCCAAAGGAAAAAAGGAGCAAGAAAGCAAGATTGCTGATGAGCTTCTACAAAGAGCTGAGGAAAGAAGGAAAGGGAAAGGAAAAAGGGAAAGACATGCCCACCTGAATGCAGAATTCCAGAGAATAGCAAGGAAAGATAAGAAGGTTTTTCTTAAATGAGCAATGCAAAGAAATAGAAGAAAACTATAGAATAGTCAAGGTGAGATATTGTCAAGAAAATTAGAAATATCAAGAGAACATTTCATGCAAAAGTGATAAAAAGACAAAAAATGGTAGGGACTTAACAGAAGAGAAATGATTAAGAAGAGGTAGCATGAATAAACACAAAAACTACACAAGAAAGATCTTAACAGCACCAGTAACCATCATGGTATGGTTACAGATCTAGAGCCAGACATCCTGCAGAATGAAGTCAGACAGGCCTTTGGAATCATTGCTAACAATAAGGCTAGTGAAGGTTTTGGAGTTTGGGCTAGTTAGTTAAAATCCTAAGAGATGATGCTATTGTGCTGCACTCAGTATGTCAGCAAATTTGGAAAATTCAGTGGTGGCCATTGGATTGGAAAAGATCATTTTGTGTCCCAGTCCTAAAGAAGGGCACTGCCAAGGAATATTCAAATTACTGAACAATCACATTCATTTCACACACCAGCAAGGTTATGCTTAAGATTCTGCAAGCTAGGCTTGAGTCATATGCAAATTGAGAATTACCAGAAGAGCACACTGGTTTTAGAAGAGGCAAAGGAACTAGAGACCAAATTGCCAGCATTCACTGGATTATGAAGAAAGCAAAAGAGTTCCAGAAAAACATCAATTTCTGTTTCATTGACCACACTAACACATTTGACTGTGTGGATCACAACAAAATGTGGCAAGTCCTCAAAGAGATGAGAGTACCAGATTTATCTTATTTGTCTCCTGAAGAACCTGTATTTGGGTCAAGAAGCAACAATTAGAACTGAACATGAAACAACTGATTGGTTTAAGATTGGGAGAGGAATATGACAGGAATGTATATAGTCACTTTGTTTATTTCACCTATATGCAGAGTTCATCATGCAAAATGCCAGGCTGTATGGATCAAAAGACAAAATTAAAGTTGTTGGGAAAAATGTCAGTATCAGTGGAGATTATGCCAGAAAGTGAAAAAGAATTAAGAAGCTTCTTGATGAGGATGAAAGAGGAGAGTGTAAAAGCTGGCTTGAAGCTTAACATTAAAATACAAACAAACAACAACAACTAAGATCTTATCAATTGGTCCCATCACTTCCTGGAAAAAAAGGGAAATTAAATAGAATTGGATTTTATATTTAGATTTTATATTCTTGGGTTCAAAGATCATTGTAGATGGCATTGACAGCCATGAAATTAAAAGACAGTGTGCTCCTTGGAAGGAAAGCAATGGCAAATCTGGATAGTATGCTAAAAAGCAGAGGTATCACCATGACAGGAAAGGTTAAAGATATGGTTTTTCCATTAGCAATGTGTAGCTGTGAAAGTTGGACTATTAGGAAAACTAAGCACAGCAGAATTGACTCTTTTGAATTGTGGTGCTGGAGAAGACTTTTGAGAGTACATTGGATAGCTAGGAGATCATATCAATCAATACTTAAGTAAATTAATTCAGACTATTCATTGGACAATCAAATACTGAAACTGAAGCTTAATTATTTTGGCCACATAATGAGAAGACAAGACTCATTGGAAAAGACCCTGATTGAAGAAAGATTGAAGGCCAAAGGAGAAGGGGATTACAGATGATGAGATGGATAATGTCGTAAAAACATGAAGAGGAACTTGGACAGACTTTGAGAGATAGTGAAGGATGAAGAGTTGGACATGATTGAATGACTCACCAACTACAGTATTTATAGATTTTTACCATATTAGAAATGAAAATGTAGTACTATTATGAAAATAGTTATGACCTCTCATACCTTTTATAAGGATCTTAGGGTTCTTTAGGTGTCCCCAGACCACACTTTGAGAACCAATGATCTAGTACAGTCTCATTTTAATAATGAAGAAACTGAGGTCATGGAGTACTTGAAACCTAGAACTTAGAAGGGCCCTCAGAGGTCATTTAGTCCAGTCTCATTTTATAGATGTATAAACCCAGGTCAACACAGTTAAGTGACTTCCTAAATGTCACTTAGGTAAATAGGCAGTAGAGTCAGGATTCCCACCCAGGAAGAAGTTCAGTGACATAGAAGGACTTTCCCTAAGTCATACAGCTAGTTTAGTAGCAGAAGCAGAACAAAAACCATGAGTCTGGATCCTTGTACTGCCTTTCTTCTATGATACCACCCTGCCTCCTGTTGTTATGTCTTTATTGATCATAAATCAATAAAAATAAATAAATGAATTATTATTTGTATCAAGCCTGACTTATCTTCCCTACTATATTCTAAAGTCTTGTTCTTTTTCTCTGTCTTCACATTGCCTCGTGTTAAATGTATAGCAGTTTATAAACTCTCATCAATTAATTTTATATTCTAACAATTTTGAATGGGAAAGTTTATATAAGCACAGTAGTATCATATATGCTTTCCAGGCTAGAGACCAAATACTGCTCTGAACTTACCCCTCTTTTCTCTTCCCCAATAAGACTTCCCCTTTCCTTGTTCTGTTCTCTCAGTGGGTTGTCACAGTTGGAAAGCCATCTGGTAAATGAACATAATTTCAAATAGACTCCTAATGATTGATAGAGCTTTACTATGTTACCCCTGGGAATTATTTGCCTTTTTAACTAAGAATCCCAGGAAGCCAAAGGCCTTAACCTTAAAGATAAGATTCTCTAATGATGAGATTTCAGCTATAGCCACAGGTCATTTGGGGATATATTTGGAGATCTCTTGGCCTTTCCTGCAGCACTCAAAATGTAGTCAATTATGCATCCTGTCTAGATACGATACTGGCCCTGAACGAGAGTATGGAGAGTAAACTTTTTTAGTTAACTAAATAATATTGAAATGGACCCATCTGGCCAGTTTCAGTTGGGCAATGCTGCGCCTTCCTTCCTTCCTTCCTTCCTTCCTTCCTTCCTTCCTTCCTTCCTTCCTTCCTTCCTTCCTTCCTTCCTTCCTTCTTTTCTCCCTCCCTTCCTCCGTCTTTCCCTCCTTCCTCCTTTCTACTTCCTTCCTTCCCTCCTTTTATTCCTCCCTACCTCACTCTTTCCCTCCCTCTCTTTCTTCTCTCCCTCCCTCCTCGCTCTCCTCCCCTTTCCCTTCCTCTGTCCATATAGGGAATCATACCTTTACCTACAGTTTTTCTGCCCAAAGGAATATAAAGTTTGATCGCTGAAACCTTGCAAAATATCTTAAGGTTTATAGGCTATATTTCTTTTTAAGAACCATGCCTTAAACTCAAATCACTCTGACTCTCATTGATTGGTCAACCATGGGTCCCAGCCCCAGCATTACTTGGTCATTGTTTGGGTTCCAATGGCTCAGAGTGAGTGTAAATAGCAATTGTTTCTGTTTTGGCCAGAAACTCTGGGAGTCTTTCCCTCCCAGATTGATTTTTTTTTTTTGACTAGATAAAAGAGACTGTTCTTTGCCTTTTTTATTACCTAGCCTTAATCACTGAATGGGAGTAATGGGAGTTGCTTCAGACAAACTGAGACCTAGTAAAGACCTTGGCTTAAAAGGTCATGGTCTCCTGCTGCATTCCAGGCCATCTCCAGTTGTCCTGATCTACATCTTGCCACTGGATCCAGATGAACTTCAGAGGAGAAAGTGAGGCTGGTGACTTTGCAAAGCCCTGCCTCACTTATTTCCAATTCACTTGAAGTCATGATATCACCTTCCTGTTGTCATTGGTCCTCTTCAAGGACAAAGGACAAACAACACCAACAATTGACATGGAAATAAGGAACACTTTTGGACAACATAAAATGAGGGCAAAGTTTTTAGGGAATTTGGCATGACTAGGAGTCATCAAAGTATCATTGAATAAAATCATAGACTCTTAGATTTAGAGTTGAAGGCCCTGTTGAGGGCATCCAGTCCAACTCCTTCATTTTACAGGTGGGGAAACTGAGGCTCAGAGAAACAAAATTACTTGCCCACAGTTGCACAGCAGGTGAATGATAAAGAGGGAAATTTAAACCCAGGTCTCCCTGGCTCCAAGTCTAACACTCAATTCACTCTGATAGGCTGTCTCTGAAGAGTTGCATGAAGATTAAAATATTACAGGGTATCCTGAAAGCCTTAGTGCAGTTTTATGTTTTAAAACTTTGTATAAAGAATATAATAACTTATGTAAAGAAGCAGAAAGGCTAGATGCCAGAAGCTTTTGACTTTCCATCACATGAAACCAGAGTAAATTGATCCTTTCGTGGATTATTGGTATGGAAGCACAAAAGGAATTTCTGTCATAAGGTGACATTATGACCATTTGTGGATAATTCTAAGGAGAGGAGGCAGCTTGGGGATAATAAAAGAGAACTAGAGTCAGAATTTAAAGATCAAGATATTTTAATCTTGGTCTGGCACTTACAAGCTACATTATCATAGCCTGACCTAAGTTTCAGTCTATAAAATGGGAACTGTAATACACTGCCTGCCTCATTGAATTGTGAAGAAACTACTTGGCAAATTATGAAGCACTATGTAGTATGGCTTGTTATTATTTTCAATCCTGGTTTAGCCACAAACCACTTGGGTAGATCTCTGTGCTTCTTTTTTTTTTTAATTTTTTTTAATTTTAATTTATTTTCTTGGTTACATCATTCATTTCCACAAGGTTTTGAGTTACAGATTTTCTCCCCTTTTTTGCCCCTACCCCCCAGCCCAGAACATTGATCCCACTGTAAGGCCCC